>CANTUZ010000003.1:97052703-97652703 GCA_947846985.1 Fratercula arctica
CTTTTTGAAAAAAAATCCAATAAAATAAAAAAAATGGTATGTAAATAACAATTAAAAAAACTGAGGAACAAGCAGGTTATAGCTTGAATTTACATTTCTGATTTTGGTTTAAATGTAAGGCATCCTGAAAAATCTGTCAGCAACAGATTAAATTCCCAAGCTCCCCCTTTGTATTGTGCCCAGACCAGATAGGATTCAGTGTTGGCCTGGTGTCAGATTATTCTTGATGTAAAATTTCCATGCTGTTCATATACCACGGTGCCAGACACAGCCAGATTAGTAATAGAAACAGTGTGTCACTGGAAAGCAAATTCCTGACTCTGGAGTCAGAAAAATAATTTACTCGTAGCTATGGAGGGGCACATTTCTCCCTACCAGGAAATCTTCACATCGCCACATGGATTCACAAAACCTGCTTACCACGCGCAGTTTGCAGCCCATCCAACACGCTCATCTGCCAGCTTGTCTCTCCCCACACCATCATAGATGGTAAAAACCAAACCAAAATGGATTTAGCAAACCCGTCCCAACTATGCAGAACAACAGAGGAGGAGACTATACAGGATGGGTAGGCATGCTGCAGGGGACAGACCGTGGTCCCCCCTGCTGGCTGGTTACCCCATCTGAAGGCAGATGCTGTGTCCAGGAGCCCAGACTCTGTCAGCAGCCCAGGAGCCACAACATGTGGCAGGTCAAAGCAAGGGAATCATCAAAGGTTTAGCCAAAGCTTGAGAAATCAGACTTTGTCTACAGTAAGCAAAGGTGAACAGGGAGGAGCAAGTGTTCACAGGCAGGTCAGGAATCACAGCCAACATAAAGTGAGTTTTGAAGCTGGAAGAGGAGCAAGGCTTAGGGAGCTGGGCTGGAGATGAAGTCAACAGCAGGACTCAAGGCAGCCCGCGTAGTGCGAGGGTGTCTCCTTCACACAAACACACCTACCTGCCGTCTGCGTGCAGGCTACAGCGGCACACAACAACCCAGAGCCAGGAGTCACACCCAGAGAACATCTTTCCCTGAGGCAAGCTGCGACTCCTGATGGGCAGGAGCTTCATGGGAATCCAGCTTCTGAAACCATCCACAGCTGATGGTTTCCACCTCATGACATCCCAAGTACCCAGCATAACACGGAGAGGAAAACGCATGTTTCATGAGCCCGAATACAAAAATGATCCACTGGAGCAGCATGATGCATGCATACCTCAAACACTTCAAAATTAAAAAAACATAAACATTAGAAGAGCAGTTATTTCACTAGATATGGGATTTACAATACTTTTTGGCTTTAAAGAAGGATTAATTCCCTCATCCCTTTACCCTTTTAATGTCAAAACTGACACAGTAAAAGTGTTACTGAAACCTGACCAAAGTGTTATTGAATCCTGACCGAAGATATTACAAAAAGAATGAAAAATGAGTAGAACTTTGATAGTAGTTGTGTCTGATCCCCAACATCACAAGAGACTCAGGAAAGTAGCTACAGTCCTAGAAAGATATTTTATGTGAAAAGAATTTTATTTTTTTTAACTCTAAGACTTGCAACATCACACAGAAGGAAATAATTTGTGTATGGCAAGGAAGCCTGTGTGCACAGGCTTGTCCTGAAGACAGAAAAATGTCTTCACACATATTCCCAGCTAAATTCCAGCTGGAGCACGCAAACTCGGTGTAAACCATGAACAGGGTACAAACAAGCATTCTAGGGCCACAGCAAGCAAAATGCTTAAACTAAACTCAGTGCTAAGGTCAGGAATTGAGTTCTATACTCAGATTTGGCACTTTCTTTTGTGGTGGTGGTGGTTGCACCGTTTGACTGCTCCTCTCTCAAACAGACACCTCAAAGAACTGTGTAACCCTTTACAATATATTTATGCTAGTTAACCTAACTGTCACAGAAAATAGAGCCGGGCACTCCGTTATCTCTGCGGGGAATTGTTGGAACTGGCACACTCTGGCCTCTGCTCCCAGACAATTTCTGGTCTTAATCAGGAATTAGCACAGGCCAAAAATGATGCTCACTGGGCACACTGGGTGGTGAAGAAAAGATTTTGATAGTGAATTATTAGGAGGTTATTTCAAGTCAGTCAGTCTCAGTGCCAGACAACAGTCTGGAACACACTTCATTTACTAGTACAGACACAGCCCAAGTGCCTGTAAACTGCTTGGATCTAGACTTGAGAGTCTAGAATCTAGAATAGAGAGTGACAAAATTGAATGTTCCTGTATTTTTGTGCTGTAGTTGCAGATTGAGTAAGGTAAGTAGAAGAGAAACAAAAGCAGAAATTATCGGATTGCCTTGGCTAAAGTAAATGACCTGCATCTTCCCTTCCAGCTTGATCATATCTACCAGGAGAGTTGAAAAACAACATTTAAATATTTTTGCTAATTATTTGTTCCTTGCCATGATGGTATAAGCCAGCTGGTATAAGCCAGCAGTAACTGAAAATAACAGAAATACAAGATACATTATTTTTAAGTTATGTACGTATATCATCCAGAACAATGAATACAGGAAGCTTTGCAGGTGTTCTTACACTGATTCTATTTCAATCCTCTTGGCATACCGCTGAAAAATAAAATCTCCTGTCATCACAAAATGAGTGTGCAGATCTATTGACCTCATTTAGATTCCTTTTGCAAATGCTAGAGGAAAATCACACACATGGTCTGGTTTCTCCAGCATCATTTTAAGTTAGAGGTTTTCAACCCATAAATCCCTAAAAACTTCAGGGAAATGTGCAGAGCAAATTTAAGTCTATTCCAGCTTGGTTTTCATGACTGTCTTTTTCAGACCCTCTGAGATACAGGCAATTGACCATCAAATTTTGAGTTGCAAATCAGTGCTCAAATGGAAACAAAAATATGTCACCTTTCCATTTTACCGTGAAAGAAAATTGTTCAGGAAAATTACAGCTGCCAAAATAGCGGTGACTTTTGTCTCCATGTTGTCAAGTCTGTTCACTGCTTCACAATGCTTCTGAAGGACCAAAAGCTTGAGATGTTCATATGGCATACTGTAGATTTATGTCAGTGAGGAGCCCCATACAGAAGCAAATATGCAGGACACTCCTGTCCACCCCAGTGTGGTGGCACCTTAGGGTTTACTCAGCAGAGCTGGGAAGGAAGCATTAGTATTGCCCTTAAGCCTTGTGTTGTTTCAACTTCATGAATCAGAAACTGATATTTCTATAACACAATCTGTGTATGGGTCATTGTTTCATATTACACCCAATCCTACAACCAGTTTCTCCATTAAAAGGTGACTTCCCCGTCCATTCATCTCTTCTGCGAAGAAATGATCATTCTTTCAGTGGTCTTTAATTCTCCTGAATGATCTTCTTGGGACTAGAAAAGTTATTACGTCTCCTTCTGTTCATATATGTGTCCTATCCACTCCTACCCCAAACCAAGGGAGGTTTATTTCACAGAACCACAGAAAAGAGATTCTGAAAAGCTGTCTGATCTCCTCTTTTCTCCAATGCTCTCCATGCTATCTCATCCAGTTCAGAGCATTTCATCCTTTTCGGTCATTCCTGACATGTATCCTCCTGTCCCTCCTCTATAGAGTGAAATACTACCTCCCCTACAAGTGTGGTATATTCTTACCATCTCTTGGACAAACAGTTCTCTGCGTGGTCTTCCCCATCATTAACCCAGCCACACTCTGTGTCACTCCTTAACAGACAGCCATAACTGACCCTGCACCTTCTTCCTACCACTCTTCTTCTTCAGGTTGCTGTCTGCCCCTTGTACCTTTGTACTGAAGAGTATTGCCATCATCTTCCACAAACAGATGTATTTGATTCACCTCCTACAGAATCCACCCACACTCGTTATGACTTCTTCCAAAGTTCTCTAAAAATACAATGCAAAATTTAAAAAGTACACTGCACATTTACTGCAATATATAATTTGCAAGAAGAGGCATGATAAGTGCATTGTTTTAAATATAGAGCCTGATTTTCTCCTTGTCTACAGAATACATTAATCCTGCAGAACAGCAGGCAACCCTGCAGGAAATAATGTCGCAATATTGTAGCAGCCACATAGGAAATCACAACGCGGGACCTTACAGGAGGAGGAGGTGATTTTATTTTTAAACAAAACCAATGTCATTTGTTCATACTCACCTTCTCATACCAACATACTCACAACACTAAAATGTGTGAGCCCGAGTCATCTGTCCAGCATCCAGGCAGGAGGCCAGGTATATGCAAGTGCTGTGTCTAGGAGTCCTTGTAGTAATGTGGGAGACAAGACACACCAGCTGTTGAGTCCTTCTTACATCTAGGTTCCTCTTATGCTGGCGACCATGTGCTGGCTTTAGATATACCTTTTTGTACCCATTAGGAACTGTCATTTTCTCCATCCCCATCTCCATCTCCATCAGGATTTGCTCATTGCCCTTTGTCTCCCAGTCTTGGTGGGAAGCTGCAGGTAGATGTGTGCTACGATCTTGGAGGCCATCAACACACATCGGTCTCACAGCCCTTCTCCTGACTTTGCCTCAGTGTTTCCACACCCAGACATCCCCAGGCCTAACAATTGTGTAATAACTCTCTAACACCATCTACACAAGAAGGTTTCCAGGGCTCGTTGTTGCACTACACATTCGGAATAAGGCTGAGAGTTCAATAATGGTTATTTCTTCAGAAAAGGGTGCCAAAAATGACTGTTGGGCATGTAAGGCAATTTGAACATGTGCCCAAAGACTGCATTATTTGAGAATCTCTTCTATGACTTGGATGTGGTTATTGCACCAGTGCAAAAAGGCCACTACAAGTAGCGGGAAATTGCAGGACTGCAAATCGAGTTTTTTCACTTGCTGCTCTCAAAGTTCATTTGTATCTCTCAGAGCCTGAGTAAAATCACATCAAGGGTAATGCATTACTTCTACATAAATCAATTGTTAGGAAGTTTCCAGAAATAATCATAATTATTTTAGTAATGAATAAGACAAAAACATTCCTATAAAAAGACTCTCAAGCAATTATTTCCACAGATCACACACATTGGCAAATAAAAAACTATTGATAAGAAACAGTTATACTTACAAGTTTTTCTATGTCCTTATAATATTCAACCGAACACATACAAACTGTGAACAGAATAGGAAGTAGTATTATGCATTAACCATACAAAATCTAGGAATAAATGGTACAAGACAACAGTTGACTCACTTTATATATTTCTTGCTTGCTCCAGATCTCTTGTATTTCCCCACTCTCAAAACTCAGTGCCTCTGACTATGAAGGCACCTGATACTGCCTCAACACTACCGTGGGATGCCTTCCACTCAGTACCTCCTGCTTCTTAACATCTAACTTTCTCTTCCAAATATTAGCAATAGCTGTGCCACAAAATTAAAGTTTACTTACTGGGCATTATTTCTCCCATATTACTCAGCTCAGACCCTGCTTCTTACAAGAAAAGGCCCCAGACAATAACTTTCACCTTCAGCAACCCACCAAATTCGTGCCATGTTTGAAAACTCAAAAAACAAAATTACTTTTCTGCAACAGAGTGGCTAGACCTCAGGCTTCTTATAATTGCAAGCTACCATGGCTGAGCACAATATCAAAGTAGCAACAATATTATTAAAAAAAATAAATAAATAAAATAATTGAGAGTATAGGTACTAGTATGCATGTCCTTTCAGGTGAATATGGTATTAAAACAATATGTGGGTCATGTTCACTCACTGTTTCGTTTCATTTCTAGTCTAGTCTAGTCTAGTCTAGTCTATCGAACTCTATCCTATTCTACTCTTTTCTATTCTATTCCATTCTGTTCTTTTCTTGTTCTTTCCACTTTAGCTTGTCTGTGCAATTTTAACATCTGCTCTTCATTCCAGCTACAAAAATTATTCCTTTTCTCCTTTACTTTGTTATTTCAGTATGTCCAGTATTCAAAACTGATTGACTGCAGCTTGTTTACCACCACGAGGACAATTATATTGACAGAAGTGTCTCTGACAAAAAAAAGTATTAACACTTCTGAAAGTACAGCACTGATTGCATTGGTATTTACCTCAGGGTCTGCTGCTGCTAATAACAATAACAACGGAGAGATGTGTGATGCTCCCACGAATGCAAGGGCTTCTCTGGGCTTTGAGACATTTCAATTGTTCAGCAGCTTTTCTGGCTCCCTGCTTTGTCATCCTGAAACAGCAGCCCAGCAGTGAGCTACTGTGGCAAAACACAGCACTTTCTGGAAGTAAGTAGAAGACAGTGCTGCATCCCTGAAGAAAACAAAAGGGATTAATCTAAATATGTCAGCAGCCCAGTGCATGGCCAGAGGGCTGCCCGCATTCAACCCTCGACATGAATTTCATGTTGAGACTTGGCAATGCGAGTGGTTCATAGCACCGTATTTTACAAAGCCATGGTCACTTTGGGGCTAGAAGGTGGCCTCTGACCAAATTCTGATTTCAGACTTTTACAAAAGAAGGAATAGTGAAGAAACTTTTTTTCTTTTTTTTTTTTTCCAAAAAAGCATAAAAACCTAGAAATTCCCTAGAAATTCCTACCAAAGAATAAATACCGCTATCTGAAACAGGCATTGTGCTAAAATAGTGCTTCGTGTATAAATTGAATTGGCCCACAGCAAATTAACACCATTTTGTAAAAATGTCTCAGATGCAATATAGAGATAATAATATATAATGGAAAATATATCTAATCTCTGGAATTTTTACAGTAAAGTTCTAAGGATTGGATGACTTTTAACATAACAGCATAATAATTACATTACTTCCAGACACTACATTTCATAGCTGCCTGTACACACACACATATATATACACACTTGCACCTGTGTATGATGTGCTGCAGATTTATACAATAGAAGGCACTTTACTCAGATTTGTGTCAGTAAATCTCATATATTTAATGGCAGCAGATCTTCTGCTGAAGAAGTCACGTCTCCAGATTACAGGCTGAGAATCTTGTAAATCCATGGAAGTGGCTGTGGTTTACAACCTGCACTGTGTCGGAGCAGCGGCCCCCAAACAGTATGTTGGAGTCCAGCTACGCAAAATCAGAAGCACATGGAGAGAGACTGGAAGAAACAGCCCTCCAATCCCCTTTTGAATAAATAGCTTACATTAATGCGCAGCTAATCATACACCGCAATGCAAAAAGGAAAACATCTGCATTGTTCGCTTTATAAGCACTGTGTACATGAAGTTTTCATCGAGCTGGTTGGTTTGTGCTTTTTTCGTGTTTCATAACAGCACGGTAAGGGAAATGAAGACCTTTTTTGTTTCTGCATAGAACAGGACTGCAGAGCAAGATTACATCTGCCAGGAATGACGTATCTTTGCCTCCATGCAATGCACTGACTGCTTGACAAACAAAAACCATCCTGGTGGTGTCACAAGTCCGCGCAGGTGTGATGGAGTGCTGCTCTTCGTGCAGAGCTCTGATTTCTCTCACTGCTATGAAAAAAGCCACACGGAGCAAGGCAATTTCAGGGTGACCACTCGTCTGCAGACATGGGGGAATACACGCCATTCCAGCTGGGAGCAACATAAATGAAACTTCTGCATGTGGCAGTGACACTCCTCTGGCTATTCTAGGGCTCGATCCTACCCTCCCTGCTCACATCCCACTGACTGAAACGGAGGCGAGGAAGAGCCTGAAAGGAAACAGATTTCACTCTTTATGGACGTAGGTGAACACATCTTTTATATCCTGGATATAAAATTATCATGCAGTCTGAGTAGTTGTGCTTTTCATGGGTACAAACAATAATAACCGTTTGTAGTAATAACCTGGAGATGAGCACTTTGAAAGAAAGGTGTTTTACCAGAGAATCCTTACTACGGAGAGAATCCTACTGAAGCCATATTTTAATAATGTCATTCTTAGGGAGCAAAACATTATAGAGCTGACATTACTATGTGGGCCAGCCAGAAACAGGGTTTCAGGGATGGAAAATTCTCTCATATTATTCACTGAGGCAATAAAAGTGACAGCAGCAAAAGTCACCTTTTTTGCTGTAGACTCCAGGATGAGCTTTGTCAGAACACATGATCAGAGAGATATAACAATTTAGCATTGCAAAGATCAGATGAAAAAAAAAGTGCAGTGGATTTGCTCACATTAGGCTGCTTGCAGTGAAATGGCAGTAACTATAAGAAGGAAGTTTCATAAGCACTTAAGAGACTTCAAACTTGACATAGACATGACTGCAGGATTTTTCCTTCTTCCCCTGAACTCAGTGGGCATTAATGTTGCTCAGCACCTTGCAGAAGCAAATCCTTTGCTTCCTGTGCTTGCCAAGCATCTCTGCCTTTCAGATATTCTCCGCTGCCTCTATGGCTGCTTGCTGCTACCCCCTTATTCCTGAAACGTGCACTGTTTCAATAGGTGTTCCTGTGCATGTCATAGGCAGCTCTGCTCATGCTCTAGCGATTGGTTTTCTTGTCAAAATTTGTACAATTCACATTTTGTGTTGCTTTTGTCTACGCATAGCAGTGCACCCTTGTTCAAGTGCCTGGATATACCCTTTCCTGCCACCCTCCCCAGCTGCTAGAGCAAACACGCAGCTGTCCTGGTGGAGACAGAAGACCTCGGGAGCACCATGTTTCAAACACTCCCTCCTGGCTGTACTATTTACTGCTCATTGTCAGCCCACCAAAGATCAAGAAGTGGGCACATGTCCAGGAGGAAGCATTTGTAGGATGGTTGCCCTGCTCTGTGTCAGTCCTCTTCAGTAAAGTTACAATGTACGATTAACTATCCCGTGCTGTGGGCTCCCCGGTTCAAGAAGGACAGGGAACTCCTGCAGAGGGTACAGCAAAGAGGTGCCAAGATGATTAGGGGACCGGAACATCTCTCTTATGAAGAAAGGCTGAGGGATTTGGCTCTTTTTAGTCTGGAAAAAAGACAGCTGAGGGCGGATCTTATCAATGCTTATAAATACTTGAAGGGTGGGTGTCAGGAGGATGGGGCCAGGCTCTTTTCAGTGGTGCCCAGCGACAGGACAAGAGGTAATGGGCACAAACTTGAGCATAGGAAGTTCCACCTAAACATGAGGAGGAACTTCTTCACTTTGGGGGTGGCAGAGCACTGGAACAGGCTGCCCAGAGAGGTGGTGGGGTCTCCGTCTCTGGAGACATTCAAAACCCGCCTGCATGCGTTCCTGTGCAACCTGCTGGTCTGGCAGGGGGGTTGGACTACATGATCTCCAGAGGTCCCTTCCAACCACTATAATTCTGTGATTCTGTGATTCTGTGTGTATGATGGGCAGGTCTACTTTTACCCTACCTTTTGGTTTGTGTGTCAAGACACGCACACTTCTATTTTTTGTGTCTGAATAAACAATATAGAAAGAAATCTAGACTTCCGTGGCTTAACCTAGCACATTTTTGTCACCCTATATAATATTATCAGAAAAACGCCATTAAGATATTAAAACCTCTGTGCAATGACACAAAGTTCACAGTGTCAAGAGCCATGCAAGCAGATACCGTTTGCTCCAGAACTGCCACCTTGCATTCAGAGAGCAAAATCTCTTAAAACAATTTGCAGCAGGATTATTTTCGGTCTTGAGTAAGGCCACCTGTATGTCCTCTACACTAGTAGAGCAAAAACGCCCCTGTGTCTCCCTGTGGCACTGGAAACAGTGCAGAATGCTGGAGCAAGCTCAGGGTTGGCAGCAGGGAAGTCCTGAGCCGTAACTAATCCAACACAAGCAGTTGATTCATTCCATGGCCTTAGGCAAATCCCTTCACCCCCCTGCTTTCGTTTCCCCATCTGTAAAGTGAGAACAGCAATATGCACTTTGCAGGGATGCTGTGGTGATGTCAGTGCCTCCCAGCCACGTTTTCCAAGGAAACTTCAGCCCGCCCGCGCAGAAAGCAAAGCCAGTTCATTCCCATGGTGCAGGCTCAGTCGAGCAAAAACAGAACTATGTAGAGGAAATTGCCAAATTAGAAAGTAGAAAGCAGAGCCTGGAAAAGAGAGGCTGGAAAGGCATTGCATTCAAAGAGGCACCGGCTCCTTTGGGATTTACTGAGCCTCCTCTGGCAGATCATAAATTCTGCTTTTTCTACCCCTGTTTAAAAGTTTTGGCAAAGTCCAGGAGGTGAATAATTTACCTGAGGTAGAACTTAAAAGCCATTTGATGTGACTGTGATTCTAAAAAAAATCAAAAGGGAACTTTTTATGCAGACATTTGAGCCAGCATTATCAAATCCATAAACAATATCAATTTTCTGTGTGTGTCATGTTTCTCTTCTGACTGGGTCTTACTATCAGCAAGCAGCATTCATTTTTTACAGAATACTGCAAAATGCAATAGGCATTATCAGGGAAGGAAAAAAAAACAATTGAGGCAGTCTATCAAAGCCTGTCATGTTTTAACTGAGTCTCAACCACAACAAACAACAAAATGTGCCGACACCAGCAACTGAAGGAAGATGCATTTACAAGATAAAGCTCAGCCTTCTCCATGCTAAAGCACCCACTTGGGCAGATGAAGGGTGTACATGCTCATTGCTTGGAGCATGCGGCTGGTGAGAAGGTATTCCTACAGCTGCGCTATTGGGCAGTAATTCGACATGTCTGTCCCATTCTCCGTCCCTATGCGACAGGACATCTGTGATACGTCTTCTGATTCTGCCACTCTCTGCCAAGTCAATCCTCTCATTAGCTTCCTTAAACACCACCTGTCCGTCTTGAGGAATCGTTCTGAAACAGCAACAGCAGCGTGTTACACCCTGCTCTTTTAGGAAGCTAGCTGCAAGCATCACTGATCTGAGAGCGAAGTCCACAGCCTGAGCATTGCCACCTGTTTTGGCCATTCCCCTGTCTTTAGTGGCCTGATCTTATAAAATCAAAAACTAACAGGCCACTTATTTTTCTGCTGGTTACTGACATGCCTTGTGGTGCATTATTCCAAGGAGCTAGTCCACAACTTATACAGCCACAGGATTTAATCAGGGCAGGAAGGAAGATTTTCAGACAAATGTTTTACACATAACTGTGCACTTAATTGAGTGTAATTTTACTGAAACTTCTCTTTGATCCAATCCATTTTCCTCCTTTTTGGACAATTCTTTACAGGTTAGTTGGATCCCTGTCAATGGCTTAGGAATTATCTTCTGCACTTTTCTGACATATACTGTCATTACTCAACCAATTCCCATAGAATTATGATAATTACACCTATTAATCTGCCAGTACCTCTACAGCCCGTGTTCCTGCCTTCAGTGTAATTCATCCCATCTATTTACTGAGTCATCATCTTTTTTTCCCCATAGTTGAGTCACCAGTCCCAATACAGTGACACTTTATGTTTCTTTGAACTCTCTCACTGACATCTGTACCTGTTGTACGAATTTCAAGAGGAGGTCTGTTGTGACTTTCTCTGGAGATCTACAGAAAACCCTCTCATTCTTCTTTCGTCCGACACCAATCCATTGGGAGGGCCAGGTGGAGGGCGTGCTCCTCATATGCCTGGTTAGATCATTGCATAGAATAAGCCTGTGCAGGAACTCTAGCAAATGAAAATTATTTTCTTGCAGCAGAGAACAGCATAGCAAGTGTCCCAAATCCCACAACACTCTGACTGGGCATTGCAGCCACCTAGCAACATTAGAAGTTAATTGCCATATAAAGTAGGGAAATACAATCTGACAGCATAAAGGTTTAACCAGAGACAGAACTGTCTGGGTTACAACGGATCGCGCTGCATCACACACTGGGGTGTTTGTGCACACAAACCCCTGTCTAGGTTAAATAGTCCGTCTGCCATAATTTTGTCTGCAGTGGGAACTCCATGTCAGATTGTGACAGGAATAATAGAGAAAGCGTGGGGGAAGGAGACAGCTGTTTTCATTCTGTTTTGTTTGATGCATTAAGTGTAGGTTTTCCTGTTCTGTGTCAATAATTTATAGTAATTGTATGCAGTGCCTTCGAGGTGCATTTCTGGACGTTTGGCCCACATCGCTTCCTTTCAGCAGCACATCAAATCCTCCTTAGAGTCCTCAACGCTGACTTTCCAATCCCTACAAGGAGGGCTAAGGATGAACCAGCAGGTCTCCAGGACACTGGCCACAAGGAGGGCCCAGAGGGATTTGGGAATATCACAGAAGAGGATAAGAATGAATCGCTGGAGGCATTTGTGCGCAGCCATTGCAAACCCAGCAGGCTCAGACCGCAGGAAGGGCTCCTTCAGCTGCAACAGGGGTCTGAAGCAAGCCACTGCAGCACACGAGGCTCTTCTAAAAGGTTAAGTAATTTATTTTTCATGTCCATGAAAGTACATAGGGCTTGGGAATAATTTCCATCCCCTTTTCCACTTCTGTTCAGCCCTGATACACGTCAAATTACATAATGCGCAGCAAAAGCCATTGCCAGGCTGGCTTACAGCTCTCTGCCTGTTTTCCCAGTTTCAAAGCATTTAACCATCTTGGAAAAATGTGCAGAAGAAGTATTTGACACATATTCAAAAATAAACAGCTGGAGGAATAAAGGGGAGGGTGTGCAGGGACTACTCATTACAGTACCTCCTACAAAAAAAAAAAAAAAAAAAAAAAAACTAGAAAACAAAGAAGATTAAGTTGTTGAGTAATTATTTCAAAACTAAGATGCAAAAGGAGGTGAGGAAACCGGTGCATTCATTAAAACTATGCAGGTAGCAGCAGGCTATTGTCAGCACCTTAATCACAATCCCTTGTACAGCAACAACTAAAGCCTTCGTTTTGTCACAAGGACAGTCAATACCAAGGTGCTGTTGTACCAGCATGAATACTGTGGGACGGATGCTGCGTTTCAGGAGACCATTGTTCCTTCCTAGCTCCCAGAGGAAAGGGATTCACTGCTGGAGTGTCTTTGTGCTAAATTGTCACACCCACATTGTCCACTGGGAGAAGAGTGTGATTCTATCCATTCCCTTCCCCATTTGCTCCCAAAAGATAACAACAAGCAAAATATTTTTCCATTTATCCCTGCCTGACCAGACCAAATTTCCTAAAAAAGGCCATATGAAGGCTGCAAGGCAGGTATCCCATAGGCACAAAACCCAGATCTCTCCAATGCCTGAGCTGTCTGACACTGTTCTGAAAGAAGAGCCTTGCAACTCAGGTATGATGCTGATGAACTATTGCTATCATTCCTCCTGAAAGTGAATCAATTTATCACAATGTTGTTGGCTTTTATTCCAGAAATTCCAGATACAAAGTGAAAAATACCATGGTACTAAATATTTTGCAGTAATAGATTAATATAATTACGGATTTAATATTATCTACAAAATGTTCTTTCTCAGGAGAAAACAGGTATTTTTCTACTGTTGTGATACTCCTGGCAGTTGATAGAAATGCAGTTCAACAACAGAACCTCCTTTAATTTCACAGTCTGTGATTCTTTCATAAAACTTTTAAAGATCAATTATGTCCCATCAATGCAGAAGTCAGGCTGAACTAAGTGATTTATGCATAAATAGCCTTATACAGTCAACTGCCGTAGAATGAGCAACTCATCTGTTAAACGTGCATTCAAAGAACTGTTATTTTTGGCACTGTATTATACTTTACCATTACATTAATCTTTCTGATTCTTAATATTTTCTGTCATGGAGGCATCTTGTTGTACACGTAGTTCTGTGTGACTTTCATAAAACTTGTACAGTTGAACAAAATAGAAATTGAAATCAGAGCTCAATAGTTTACTGATGGGCCTGTGCAATATCCTAAACACAAAATGAAAACTATGAATTAATACTTTTCAAAGCCACCCTCATTTTTGAAGTTTATCTCACAGTCACTTTGTTTAAGCACAAAAAAAAAAAAAAAAAAAAAAAAAAGGATTTGCTTTCCTTTCCGCTGGAAAATAGAGGAAGTGTTTGCATTCCAGTAGAAGCTGGAAGCATGGCTGGATGTCACTTCTGAAGAAGTGACATTGCAATAGCTTGTTGGACCTTTCACAGTAAACTGAAGGCTTGCCTAAAAACTGAATGCACTCTCATGTGCAGCAGAGCTAGTGACATTCAGACAAGTCTTTGAAAACTCATTCTCCAACTCAGAGAGGCTGGAAATATCAAGTAGCCGACATCTGGTAGCAGAGTTTGCACGCTCTGGTGAGAGTTGAAGAAAATTGTGTCTGCCTTATTTTTAGCTCTACACTCCACAGTAATCAGCAACTTTATCACCGGGTACCTCTCAACACCGCTGCAACACAGCAGGCATTGGGTTGATGCTGAGCGGGGAGGAGCCGGGAGCCCTTCTGGCCCCAGCATCTCCCTGCTGCTGCAGGGCAACTACCAAGCTCTCACGCTGCAAAGGTGAGGTCAGAAGAAGAGCTGAGGGGCAGGATACACCCCAGCGGGTGGCACGGCAGAGCCCTTACCCAGTACAACAAAAGGCTGTTTGTTGTCTATTCAAAGAAGCCAAAAAATAGAAGAGCAAGATGTTGGAGTATACTGGCACGGTCGTGAGTCTGAGAAATAGTCTACAAAGTCAGTATTGAACCAGAGATCTTCAGAAGTATTTTTGGAGTAGCTTGTAAAAGATACTTGCATACTAGGGGAAATCCAGGCTCATAAATAGTTTCATTCCCCATTTTTAACCAAAGAATTAAAATTATAGCATGGTGGCTCTTTAATCAGGCAGAAGAGCCACTAGGTATTTTGATTTTGCTGTTGAAGAGTCCTGCAAGTCCAAACTCAAAACAGTCCAACTGCTAGAGTAACAAAGAAATCCTATCACAGAGGAGAAGAAACAAGCAATATCTATTCACTCAATATCTAGCAGAGCAAAGCATCAACATTCAGAAATCCTTTTCGTATTCTTAAGTCTATGATCATTCAGTGGAGTAAACGAGTTGAGGTGCATCTTTAAAAATCTCCCGTGTAAAGTAAAACACTGGAGCACATCACAGCAATACAAAGCTTATGGCACATCTAAACCTATTATCCACAAGACGCAGTTACAACACCATCATACCCAAAAACCTCCCTAGAAAACCAAGAAAGAGTAAGTCTTGCTGCCAGTATTAGGGTGAGCATGTGGGAGAGCATGAGACAATCTAGAAAATATGTTTCTCTTTGTGCCTGATTTATTGTTATTTGCCCAACAGCAGTGTGGCTGGGCCCCTCAGCACTGCAGAAAGAGACCCTCCGGGCTGCTTTGTGCTGTGCTGGTGGATGGTGGATGGATCGCTCTGCTCTCAGTCCAGCTCAGCCCCCCCTCTCTTTCGTAACGATGCTGTGAGAATGTGACTATCCCAGTGCATTGCAAGAAGTTATGATCAAAAACCCAGAAAAAAACCCCAACCACGAAGGCTTAGAGCCCTGCATCCAGCAGTCACCAGCTCTTAGGAGGAGAATGAAGGCATTGGGAAGGAAAGAATTGGAAAACTCCCATCATAAGAACAGTCTTTTATCAGAGGCACTCCCTCTGCTATGTCCTTACATGCTCTGAGCACGAGGTACTTACAGGATTTCATGTTTTATTGATCAAGCCATACTTAAGTTCAGCTAATGGATGGTACCAGTTATTCAACCAATTGGTGGAGGAGAGATTTTAAATCATGCTGAAACACAAATATGACTCACAAGACCGTACTCTTTGCAGATTTTATGCAAGTGCTAGAGCATCATAGCTTACTGTTCAAGCACAGAAAAATGTTTTGGAAACCAAAGCAGAATGGCTCTGACTCCACGCTACTCTGCATCCTGCAGTCTTTCACACATGTGCAAAATGTAGCGCAGCCAAATAAAAGTGGTGGTTTTCGTCCACTTTGCAGTGACACCAGTGAGGTACCTCTCCAGGCAGATCACTTAGGAGCACATATAACAACACTCAAGCAGTGTAATGCTACTTCTGCTTTCCCAACGGGGTAGCAAGAGCTCCTGCTTTGCTGGATTGGGCCCTAAATAATGACTTGCCATACGAGACAAAAGAAAATACAGTATTTTCTATTAGATAACCATTTTAAACTCTTTAAGTAAACAGAGTGCAAAATAAAGGTAGAGTCTGTCTGGCTGGAAAGCTCATTTCATTAGTAACAGGAATTTAACCTGTAGGAAATGAGGGGGAGGCAAATTAATTTCGAACATGCCTATGTGAACACGGGATCACAGCACTTGGAGAGGCACCTCACTGAGAGGTCCCTGGCGATGATGAGAAAGGTGTTATTAATTTCCCGTGAAGAACATCAGATGCAGAAAAGAAACAAGCCCCTGCTGCTCTCCAGTCTGAAAGGGGCTGCAACACACAGATATGGGCAGCGACAGCAGAGTAACCCTTAACAGAGATTGTTTCTTTCCAAAAAGCAGCCTGGAGGTGGAAATAAGTTTCTGCGATGCTGCCTTGATGGGCTGCTCCCTCCTGCCCCCATATGAAGGTGAGGTTCTCCTCGAGGACTTCTTCTACAGAGAGGTACCCAGCCTTCCTCAGCCGCAGGGGAGCTAAACTTGTCTGAGGGCAGAGATGGCAGGGATTAACACTCTTTCTTCCTGGAAGGGCTGAGGTAGGATCATGTGTGAGGATGGCCAGTAACTCCCCTATGGTAAAGAAAGGGTGAGAGTCTCCATGACTGTCGTATTACTTGTGTTACTGTATAGCAATATAACAGGCAGGCTTTTTATCCTCATTTCTCTGCTATGCTGAGCTTCTTCCTGAGCCGTTCTTCCCACAATTTTGTGTTGCTGTAGTTCAGCTTGTCTTTGCAAAGCAGAAGAGCACCAGCATCTCCTGTGGCTTAGGGAGAACTGTAAAAACCCTGATTTGAAAGGACCTCTGGGCCTGCTGCCTGGCTGCTTCAGGCAGCAAAGGATTCACATGCTATTGAATTACACTCTTCTGTGGCTGAAGGGAGCAGCAAGGGAATGCCACGCTCTCTGGCTGATAGCGCAGCTGCTGAAGCATCTTTTTACAGATTTTAAACATCAGCTCTCTCTCCTATAGTGTCTGTGTTGCATAAACAGTGCATGCAGTGCCTTAGCTTTCAAAGCAGCTTCCAACTGCCGAGAACAACTTAGCCTGATGTCTGGTGGGCTTAGTCTAGAAGTACAGATAAATGTAAATATACTCCTGCATTACAGAATTATGTCATACACAAGTACAACAATGCAAACATGCCTTATATAAGGTAAGCATGTTTACATGAGGTATCCCAACACACATACCTCTAAAGTCCTATGGAATCATCCATATCAACATTATATACTATAGAACAGAAATAGTTTTTGTATTATTGAAATACAAAACATTTATAGGTTTTGATTTTAAAATTGTATGCATCCAGTCTTTAGAAAATGATGTGGGTATGCACACAAATATGGGTCCATCTGCATATGTCTAAAAAATTATGTATGTATATATACTGGACATATAAAATCACACATAATGTGTGTACATATATACACTCTTTGTAATGTGATTGTGTTATTATGTGAGAAGAGAACATAACAGCTTGTTTCCAGGGAAATTACAGCTAAGGTCCTTAAGCATATCTCTCCTCTGCCCGCGTGAAGAACGCTTGAGGTAGTGGGGGGAAAAAAAGCAAGACTATGGTATGATCTCACACTTGCATGCGAGATCGAAGTCTGCAAGGCTATGAAGAAGGCAAGGCTATACTTTTTCCTCCAGTTGCCAGTGACTGCTGAGCTCAGATACTGTGAGCTAGGAGACATTCCCTCTCAACGAGACAAGACACCACCAACCTGCTGGTGACCCCCACCTTGCTCCTCAGCAGTCTTCCATCAAATTGAAGAACTGGCAGCATTTTGAAGGCAGCAATGAAAATGTTTCAAAAGCAGCAGTAAAGTGGCAGTGAATCTACTTTCTCTCCTCTCCCTTTGACAACCTTACATACCACACAGTCATACACACATGCAAATTATCTACCCTTATATTTATGAATGCATTTCTCTAACGCATACGTACATACATGCCCAACATAGAGTGGTTCTACAGGAGTTTAGGAGAAATGATTAAAAGCATGTAAAAACACATGCACTTCTACATGTGCACAGATTATCTAGGACTCTGCTACTCACTAGCAGAACAAATGCAAATGAACAGAGAAAACTGCACAAAGCAGTGTCTTTTACCTATTTTATTTATTTATAACATTTACGGAGGATTTTGCAAAGCTAATTCTCAACGGTTACTTGCCATTTTACAAGCATGTTTAACATCTGCCATGTCAGGTTTTTGCTCTTCTGTAGAGATGGTGCTGATTACATAAAGGAGCAGGTGTATTTCTTGGGTAATGCAGCTGAAACAGAAATATTTTGTCCCAGGGGAAACCAGCCATGATGTATGAAATGTGCTGAGGATACGGGATGCAGTGCTTACTAGGAAAGTCTCAACAAATTCCCTTGCAAGGTGTGCAACCTCTGTACATCGGCAGCATCACCACCAGGTACCTGAACATGCTGTAATGAAATTATTGCACCGACAATTGCAGACTCTGTTCTTTCAACAATTTCCTTCTCAGCAAGAGAGACTAACTAAGCCCTTTTTTTTCTCTCTCTGCCTCACACACACACGCTTCACATACAACAGCCCTTTATACGCTCTTCTTCCCTTTGGGGACCATAGACGTCCTGACTCCACAAGCGCGTGCGGCTGGCCAGGATGCTGCTGTGCAGCTTCATTACTGCAGTGCTTATGAACCGTGCCAAAATCTATTGCTTTCGCCTCCTGTGCCAGTACCATCATTTGCTCTAGGTGTTCTCCGTGTTTACCCTCGGATTACAGCCCAGACCCATCACTGTCTGCCCTGATGTTGTTCTCCTCCCCTGTGATCAGCGTTCAGCTCCCTGATCATACTCACAGCTGCCTTCTGCACCTTTCCTCTTTCCATCTTTGTTTAGATTTCCTTTCATCCAGCCAAAATATAGCATCTCCAAGCCATATCACACATAGGCAGCCTGTCTTTGGACGAAGTTACCTCACAGTATTTACTACATAATTTGGTAGCTCACTCCTTAATGGGCTCTACTCTGTCTGCAGGCAGATCTAGTCAAGGTATGTTAATTAGCAAGCAGTCAGACCTATGAAATATTGGCCTGGTAATTATCCACTGAAAATTTTCATCTCACTAAACCAGTTTTGAGCCCATCTAAATTGCTTCCTCTCAGCCCAGCAGGGTTGATTCAGAGGTAGTGACTGGTACAGTACAAAGAGGGTGAACCTCACTAATGAAAAACTCTCCCTGAGAGCAGTATGCAAGTGGGATTTGTTTCATCCTTTATAGTCAGCAACTCAAAATGCTGTATGGCTGCCCCACTCGTTAAAACAAAGGCATGGTGCTGGATATAGATGCTGCCCTCTATCCCTTTTGCTTCGTTCCTTAGTAAAATACACACTCCGGAAGAACTGAGCAGTCAATATAGTTCACTGAGCGACACGGCACAGAAGAACAAGGCTCTTGCAGAGAATATAGAATCACACTGCACCCTAACACCCCTCCTAACCCTAACACTCCTTCTCACTTCTGAAAGCCCAAGTGGTTTCCAAACATTGTGCCTTTCCTTGTATGCTCTGCGCACAATCTGGAAATTCACAAAAGGGTTTTCGTTCAGAATTGCACAGAAAGGTCAATGAAATACTGCCCTGCTGGCACAGTTCAGTGTCAGGTGCTGCTCCGACTTAATAAATTGTGAGAGACCACAGGGTCTTGCCTGATGGAGAACTTCCTCAGTGGATCTTTAACAGCTCTTTGATCTGAGGCTTCACACTGTGATGCACAGATTGACCGAAAGACAAAATGATGTTACTGAAGTTTGAGTGTTGTTTGATTGGTACAGAATGATACTAGCTCCCCTTGTCTCCCGTGTCATTTAATTTGATCTTCTGGAGCCTCTTCCCTGACATTTCTAATCATACAGCAGATATTTGTAGAGGCCAGGGGGGCGGAGGGGGATGCAGGACACTGGATTTTTTCTCAACCTTTTGCAAACGCAGTGGCCTACCATGGTATTTCTCTCTTTTGCAGTGTTGCTTTCCTGGAGTTTTCCTCCATTGTTCCATCACATCTGTACAAGTACATTCAGAGATGAGAATTCAGAAAAAAAATAAATATATGGGCACAGATCTTGCAGGAGGCGAGTTTGTCATTATTCTCTTTAATAGCATTGATTTCCTTTTCATTTTCACCGCTGAAGAGAAAGGAAGAACTGTAAATAAGAGAATAATGCTACTGTCACACTGACATACTGTAATGAACAGCACAATACGCCTTGAATGAAAAACACAGGAAAGCAGTTCTGCAAAACTACCATTTCCAGGGTCATAGGTGATGTATTTATGGAGTTTTATTTTTTTCCTGGCTTATTGTGTAATGGAACTATTAAAATGCAGAAGTAGAAGGTGCTCAAGGGGTCATGTAGGATAGCCTGCAGGGAGACGCTTAGCTTCCTTCTCCGAGGATGGGGGAGTTTGGCACCTCAGCGCACCTCCCCTGGCGTCTGGGGACCGAGGCTGCGGGTGCAGAAATCCCAGTTTACCGGAGCATGGGATGAGCTGCACCTACCCAGAGTGTTCTTTCTGCCCCTACAGCAGCTCTAGACGCACGTGGTAAGGGCAAGCTGAGGAAGACGCTGGCCCAGAGCAGACCAGTGCTGCACCAGAACAAGTCACCCTAGCACCCTCACGAATGAGCTTTTGGGCAAGCCACAGACAGACCCCAGGCTGAAAACTTCATACCCCTCCTTGTACCAAGACACGATCCCCTGTCTCCAGACCCCCACATATCCAATTTGCTTGCATGAAATTAACCCAAGACGCTCTATAACTCTGCATGCTGCATTTACCCAAGAGAGAAAGCTTTTACTAATACCCAAATTAAATATTCTCGTGATGTAAATTAGACTAATTTATTCTGGTCTCTCAGCAGAAAGTAAACCACAGCATAAATTAGTAGTTCCAGAGAGATCCGGTTTCATGCTCCTGTCATACTCCAAGGTAAAGCCTGACCACAAGCAATTTGAGACATACTTTTCAAATAGGACTGTCACAAACATAATCCAACAAGAAGGCAAGGATAGAAAGCTTTGCCATTTCTTAATGAGAAAGATGCCTGGAAACACCTCTTCTTAGGTTGATGCTGAGATACAAGTGATTATCTTGTAGCAATCTTACACAGGAGGGTCAGAGACAACCTGAGAAGATGACTTGGAAAACTTGGTCTGGTGATGATCTGTGACAAGACAAAGTAAGTCTTTTTTAATGGAAATATTTCCTGGCATAACTATTTGCAGGTATTTGAGTTCATCAGTGAGTCAGACCCAAAAGAAATGAAGTTATTTGCACTTATTCAACCAAATCTCATTGAAAACTGCCTTTATGAAAAAAAGCTTTAATATTACTGGAGAAAGGAGGCTAGAGGAGGGGTAGGGGGGAGCAACCAGGTTAAGCTAATTAATAGGGTTGGAAAAAAAAAACAACACAAAAAGGCATTTTTTTGGATATTGCAACAGAAGCAGAGAGGATATTGTGAATCTTCTAGACTTCAGCAGAATACCAGTCATAGCGATTTTGCCCCTCTCCTATCTAGCAATCATGCTCACATTTTACTTGATCCTGGTCACAGTTCTTTAATCCTTCTTATAGAGCAGACTTTACTGAAACAGATTATTGCACAGCAAGGTCTTTGCTATTTCCCTTGCTGTATTTATCTCTCTAGAGACTTGTGTAGGAAACCAATCAGAGCATCAGCTTCTTTCCGTCCGTGCAGAAACATGAAAGGTTATGAGTTTCAGTGCTCAAAACTGCCTTATAGTCTAGTATTTTAAATGAGGCCATTTGAAAGAGAACTAAACCTTAGAAAATGCCATAACATTCCTTGAAGAGTATGTATTCTTCTGCAAGTTAAACTTAGTTTCAAGACTGAATTTACAGTTAACTTCAATATAGACTTGCAATAGAGGGAAGGAGTAAATGAAATGCCATGATGTCATGCTGAGACAGACCTTTATGTGAAAGAGAAAAATACATATGTGAAATTCTGAAGTACTTGGAAGCAGTGAATCTGAGCATTAGTGTCCAGAGAGGCAATTTATATGATACGCAGATTTATCTGTCCTTATGGGGTCAAGTCTTTTATGCCACTGGCTTAACAGTAGGGTTTTAGTTTTTGTGCTCACAAGAGTTTTATGATGCTGGCTTCCTGACTATTTCTTTGCCTCTCAAGCATTCACAGACAGAGTAGGAATAAAGATCAATGTATTTTTAACCTACTTACATGGTACATTTGTTACAGATTATGCCATTTTGAAGACAGACAACAAGTCTCAGAGCATGACTGTGAAGCAGACCTTCAGCCAGAAGATGAGGTCTGCCTATAGGAAAAGATGCACAAGAAAAAACATACTTAGATGAAGAATTTTTGTATGTCAGACATTAAAAAACAGACAGAAGGAAAGCCCCAGGGAGAAACAATAATGATTTAACTGTACACCAATAAATGCAAGCTGGGTCTACTCAAAGATCGTCTAAGGAGAACCTGAAGAGCTGATACACCAGGCAATCGCTGGCTCTTCAATAGCAGGTCTCCTCAGCCTGTACCTGCCAGTATGACTGTAGGTTCTTGGCCAGATTTCTGTAGAATAAGCCCTACAAGTAGTTGGGGGTGGAGGAGTGGGGGTGGATATATGTATATTAGTTAGCAAAGAAAGAAAAGGGCAGACAAGAGGAGAGCAGCAGTGAGCAGCAGGAAAGATGTTCAGAATTGTAGGGCAAGCAGGAGCTCATGGGAGCCACAGGGGTAGGAGCCTGGTGCTCTGGGCCATGCTGAGTGCGCAGAATATGAACGAGAAGAGCTTCAAAAGCCTGATCATCACCCAGAAGTCTGAGGTGAGGCAGATATTGTCTGAAGCCACAGCAGCAAACTAAGGGGCTAGAGCAGACTAGCCACCCATGCAGGGCCACAGGTCCCAGAGCAGCAGCCCAGTGAGGGCCAAGGACCTGTGAGATGGCCGTGAAGAAAACAGGCTTTAACTCTTTCAGGGCAAGCCTGTAACAGAGATATGTTTGGACTATTGAAGGTGAGTAAAACATCATGCTGGTCCTGATTAAGAAGCATGGCTGGCCGGTCAAGGGATGTGATTCTGCCCCTCTACTCCACTCTTGTGAGACTCCACCTGGAGTACTGTGTCCAGCTCTGGGGCCCCCAATGTAAGAAGGACATGGACCTGTTGGAGTTAGTCCAGAGGAGGGCCACTAAGATGATCAGAGGGCTGGAGCACCTCTCCTATGAAGACAGGCTGAGAGAGCTGGGGTTGCTCAATCTGGAGAAGAGAAGGGTCCAGGGAGACCTTATAGCAGCTTTCCAATACTTATGGGGGCCTACAGGAAAGATGGGAAAAGACTCTTTATCAGGCAGTGTAGTGATAGGACAAGAGGCAATGGCTTTAAACTGAAAGAGGGTAGATTTAGATTGGATATTAGGAAGAAATTCTTTACTGTGAGGTTGGTGAGACACTGGAACAGGTTGCCCAGAGAAACTGTGGATGCCCCATCCCTGGAAATGTTCAAGGCCAGGCTGGATGGAGCTTTGAGCAGCCTGGTCTAGTAGGAGGTGTTCCTGCCCATGGATGATCTTTAAGGTCCCTTCCAACTCTAACCATTCTATGATTACATCGACTTGAGACGCTATCTCCTTCACCAGGTGAAATGGGCTCCACAGAGCTTCCAGGTCCTGTGGGAACATGCCAACGCAGGGAGGTATGAAGGAAATATCACCACCTTTCCCAGGCAATCCAGCTCCAACTGATGTATATCACTCTGAGCCCCTCTCCCAAACCGTTTGCATTTACAAAATGAGCAACTCACACTTGCAGTTTGTATCTTTATTGCCTGATCTAAACATTGGTTGCTTAGTCTCTAATGCTTTTCTTAGGGAGTTTCTAGATATCAATACTGCCATCCTGCAGATGAGGAACCTGGTAAGTGGAAGGCTGTGCAATGTGTTTTATAAGCTGAAGACAGACCATCGTCCAGCTCTCCCTCACAGCACAGTCAATACAGCAGCACAATATTTGCAGGTAGCTTCTGTGACATGAAATTTAACTGATGTAAAAATGTAACCGAATACTGTTAGCTTGTGCGTGCCTGCCAAAATCGAACTGTCTCTCACTCCAGTGTGCTCAGAGGCGTCGCACAGCTCCTGAACAAGAGGAGTACATCAGCACCACCTCCTGGCAGCTGCCTAGCTCCAGAGATTTTATGAAATAAAGAACAGCAGGAAAGAAAAAATCTGATCTCCGCGTGGGAAAAAGAGGCAAATCATCTGTCCATGCACTAATGATAACATTTCCCATTCCTGTAACAGTCCTTTGGTACCAGGATACGTCCCTGCTATTTGGGAGTGACTAAACAGTAGTCAATGCCTTGAATGCAGGGCACTATGGTAGGGAGCAGGATGAGACGTGAACACACTAAGACACACATCCTTGACACAAAAGGACTAGGGTGAAGTAAGCCCAAAAGTCCTCTCCACATCACATGTTGTCATCTGAAAATCAAAGCACTCTGAAACTTTAGTGCAATGGCCTGAGAGATGTTTTGAAATGTGTATTAGCAGTCTTTGCAGTAAGAAAGTCTCAGTGCATCCATGCTTTTCTTGCTCCTCAAATCAGTTTAGCCAAGACTCTGGTCTCCTTACAAAAGCCAGAAAAGCAATGTCAACATTTGTCTGGAGCAGAGAGAAAAGGCAATTCAAAGATAAGTGCTGGCAGTTTCCTTCAGAAGCCGTTGGATCCTGTACTTGAACACGACGGCCTCGCAAAGGGCAGCACGTTGATTATCAGCAGTACGAAAAGGACCAAGACAGCTTCCTAGCTCTTTCTTTGCACACTTGACAGTGCAAAATGAACATGTAGGAGGGAAATCACTGAGCACAAAATGCCCCCTGACTCTCAAAACTTACATGGAGAAAGAAAAAAGAAAGAAACTCTTGCAATACCAAATGAAATTATATCATACTTACATCAGTTTTTCAAGCTCTGAGGTTACTCAAGCAGAACCGATAGTAACCAGGAGCAGGGACAACTGCAAACTGAAACCTGTTTATGTCTGTGGGAAAGATTAAGGTCCTAAACCAGAGGGAAAATAAACCTTATCATTTTTAACTAAAACTAAAAAAAAAAAAAAAAAAAAAAAAAGGATTTTGGGAGAAAACCTGACTTTAATGTCTCAGAAAGATGCTGCAAACTTCAGCATTTCATGAAAACTCAACAGAGAACTCCCAGGATCTGCACAGAGAGCTTTTAATTTGAAGGTTAGAAAATTAATTTTCTCACTCCTAAACTTCAGTGAAAAGGTCTTCAAGAGCCGTCTTTTTTTCTGGTTCATATAGCTCCCCTCGCTTTTTTGTGGCCAAATACAACTTCTAATATACATCCATAGAAGAGCTATTTGCAGGTATTTGCAAGGGCTGGCACCTTTCCTGACACAGATGCAAGGCCTTTATTTTTATAATTACTTAATTTATTAGTGATTTTTAAAGGTTACTTAAGGATAAATTCTGCTGATTTACTAAAAAAAGTGTCATGAGTGAACTTGGCTTCTGTGGAAGTATAGAATGACACTCCAAGGACAGACTCAGTCCCTCTGCTCCACAGCCTTTTGAAGAGTCACCCGGCCAAATCTCACTGTGGTACTTTCACAGAAAAGCACTTTATGTTCCATTACACCTGGGGAGAGAAACATTTTTCCCTGGTTCAAAGATAAATCTCGCAGATCATATTCCAAAAGTTAAGCTGATCAGGGAATAAAACAATTTCTAAATCTGCTTGGAATCAAGAGGAGGGAATATTAGTAAATGAGAGGTTTCAGAAGTTCATTTTTCACCTACCACTTCCCAAGCTTACTAAATATGAGGTATACTATCTTTACCCAAAAATCAATTGAACAAGCTTCTTTTACTGGTCTGGAAGAACCACAGGGGCAGGCTACACAGTGCACATACATTAAAAAAAAGCCAGATAAATAGGTCAACGTCTGCTTAAGTACAATATTTTTTTACCTTCCATTAAAGCTTAATATCTCAAAGCAACATCAAGTCGATTTTCTGATTGGACATCCAACCCCTATTTCATGCCCCAGACTTTCCTGAGTTGTTGATACTGAACCTTAAAATTAAGAAGAAGGGGATGGATCATTCCCAGAGTTGTTGATGGGTCCATCCCAGGTGGATACCTGTTGTTGGTAGCAGTGAAGACTGTAAGGTAGAAAACGCTTGTCATTACCATTCATACCCAACTTTCTCTCCAATTGCCCAATGCTTTCAAAATCTGGGAATGCAGCTTTGCTTCGGTCTGTGCAGTAAGCTCTTGTGCGAGATCCATGCTTTTATGGGACAGAGGTAAGACAACATTCTTCACTAATATGCACAAAGGAAGCAACCACCTGAAGACACCAGGCACTTGCATTGTAGCAGATGCATCTTTTCTGTGTGTGTGTTTAAATATATGACAACATACAGCGTATGTTTGAAGAGTGGAACAGTAAGCATTCATGCTCCCAAGCTAGGGGATAGTTATTCAAGTCTGTTATAAAAAACAGGACGCAAGTATAGGTTTTATTTATCAGTCCTATAAAGAAGAATAATTGTCATTGCTAAAAGGCCAGGGCAGCTGGAAATGAATTCAGGGGAAACACTGATGAACAAAAGCACATCTCCCAAATGCTGTTCTTACACCACTTTGTAAATTATTAAATAAACAAACAATTTCTTAATGGCAAAAAGACAGATATAAACGTAATAGCTGTTATCTCTTAAAAGGGGCCTAAAGATCAACTGAGAAGTTTGGCTTACGAAAACATACCCATGTTTTGCAACCAAATGAAATAATTCAAGTTAGAAACTTTTAATTAAAATTGCTTTATAAATTGCATTCATTATGTATTTTTGCAGTGATATATTTCTTTGCTCTCTGGAGCAATCTGTTTTCCTTAGTTTCTTTTTTTTTTCCCACTTAATAAATTATCCTCATTTACACAAAATGTTAATGCCAAACTCTTTATTAATAGGATAAATATGGACTTCAGTAACAACAAATTATGTAGTGTCACTGTCAAATGATCTGCCCCTTCCCAGCTTAAGTTCACTTTTCAACACCAAGCCTGCCAATGGTTTGGCAGCTACTTTTTGCAGCACAGCACAAGAAACATTTAAAGCAAAGCTTTCAGGAATTACTCCGTTAGGGTGGTCTAGCACAATCAGAAGTTTCCTGTGCCTTATTTTGAAACAGGACTGTGAGCACTTCCCCGTGCTGCACTGACCTTCCTCCCACTGTGCTGCGGGGGATTAGGAAGCTCAACATGAGCAGGCAATGTGTGCTCATAGCCCAGAAAGCCAACCGCATCCTGGGCTGCATCAAAAGAAGCGTGGCCAGCAGGTCGAGGGAGGTGATTCTGCCCCTCTGCTCCGCTCTGGTGAGATCCCACCTGGAGCACTGTGTCCAGCTCTGGAGCCCTCAGCACAAGAAGGACATGGACCTGTTGGAATGGGTCCAGAGGAGGGCCACAAAGATGACCAGAGGGCTAGAGCACCTCTCCTGTGAAAACAGGCTGAGAGAGTTGGGGTTGTTCAGCCTGGAGAAGCGAAGGCTCCGGGAACACCTTATAGCGGCCTTCCAGTACCTAAAGGGGGCCTAGAGGAAAGATGGGGAGGGACTCTTTATCAGGGAGTGTAGCGATAGGATGAGGAGTAACATTTTTAAACTGAAAGAGCAGAGTATCTTGCTTTTCTCATACAGTCTTAATGATTTCTTTTTTTTTTTTTTTTTTACGGTTAAGTATATCATGGCTCTAGTCCTAATTCTAGTCCAGCTACTAAGTCACATATAGTTTCAAATCGGTGTGCTCCGAGGGAGATACCTAAGTCTGTATGTGGGCGCCTAAACACAGCTGGCTTGGCTTGATACTGTGCACAATAACTCAGAAAGTCAAGGGAAATTAACTGCTTGGGGGAGGAGTGCACGTGTCTGTAGTTAGGGAAGCGCAGAACCCTCCTGGATAAGTCTATGTGAAATACCATAGTCCTAAAGGAATTTTTTACCTGAAACCAGTATACTAAACAAAAATAAGTTTGAATTTTTCAGACCATTTCTGCCTCGTCTTTTATTATGCCACTGATAATTTGATCACCGTAAAGACCCACACTGTGACACAGGACAGAAACCACCCTTAAGCAACAGCCCAGCGCAGCCTTTTCAAGACTAATTCAGGGTTTCACATGTCTTCAGTCCATTGACAGGACCGATCTCAAGGCAGCTGGTGGCAATGTCCCTGCATTTTCCCCTTACCATCATCGAACCTTGCACATCTTGTTCCTATTTGTGGGAGCATGACAGGGGAGATCCTGCAAACAACCACAAGTTAAACCTGCCAAGCAGCCACTTGTTGAAGATTGGCAATAACTTCTACAAGGCTTCCCTCTCCATGGACAGCCACTGATTTTCCCAAAACAACTGTAGGCAGCCTGCCTACAGCTATCACATTTTTTATACAGCAGATAAGAGCGATCTTTTCCAAACCTGTGCCTTCCCCTGCCACTGTTCCTCCCAGCTATCAGTTGCACATTGCAAAACACAATAACAAAACCTCAGGACACGGCCTTCGATTGTCACAAAGACTCTCAGCTCTGGCGCCCAGGTGGCAAAGAGAGTACCACTACCTGATGTAAAAAACATGGGACAAGGAGGAAACAATGGAAGGACTAGGTTAGGACAAGAAATGGCTAAAGACCTGATAAGAAGCCAGAAGAAGCCAATAAGATTGAGATTAGATGAGAAAGAGGACTGACTTCAGAGGACTGAGGAAGAGACCATAATAGATGTAGTCAAGAAGGTTCTCTAACCACCAAAGGAACTTCTCCTTAAAAATGCAGGGCATAATTCCAGCTTCCTAGACCTCACCACTCCCCTGAAATCAGCCATGGGCTGTGAAGTACCTTAGAAAGGATGCTTTTCATTCTCCTTTACTTCTGGGAAACGCAGGTGATGACAATCTGCTATCAGGTATTCCGCTGCTGAAGTGACAAAGATCTGTGCAATAGAAGGCTCCAGTTCTGTTGACAGACAATTTCTCAGGTGAAAATTTCTGGGGTTTCTCAGTTTGACTTCTAAAAACCCAAGAATACATAGGTATTTCTTTTGAAGAATCAGTAAGGCTGCAAAGTTAAGCATTTAAATGTTAAAAAATGGTAGAATTAAGGTTTTACAGACAGCATCACTTTGTGCAAATTCACTACGATACAGTCAATAACTACAGCGTCATATGACATCATGTTCTTTATAGTCTCTACTACGACATTTAGTGAATAAAATAAACAGTACTCAACTAATTGAACACATTTTGTTTCTGTTGTTCAGTGTGATGCCCCAGGCCTCGCATGCTGCAGTATTGTTTAACAACAAACACCAAGGTGCTGGGACGCATCTAGGCTTTGATGCACTCAGTGTAGGCATCGACTCCGGAGCCGGCTCTCTACCTTCTCTTTAAGGCAATGAAGAGGAAATAGGCAGTTTCAGGAAGCAATTCTTGAGACCCAATCGAAATGGATAATTCGACTTGGATGCATCCAGTCAGGTACTAAAAAATGGTATCTTTACAGCCAGTGGCCATCTGAGAAAAGTCAGTGGACAAGCAACGGCCAGGAGTTTTGTGGCAGAGGCCAGGAAAGACTCTCTCCCTTCAAGGGAATATTATTCCCTCACCTAAGAGTTTGTCCTTTCCCTAATTTACAGTTCTCTCAGCTTCACTTTTGGCATTTGCTATTTTCAGGTGATTTTGCAACTCCATGACCCTTAGGATGTCGGCTGTGCATGTGCATAACAAAGGTATGAGAGTGGAAGACGAAGGCGACTTCACTGTTATTACATGCAAGGGCACTCCCGATTGATTTGGGACTGCTGCAGCTGACCTCCGGAGGGTCATCAAACAGCCAAAGCTTATTTGCTCTGCAAATTTGCTCAGGACAGCGGAGGTTTTATAGCAATTTCAAAGGTGTTTACTGTCTTCATCCTAACAGAGAAAAAGCAGGGTGGAGAGCTGATCAAATGGTAGCCTGAGAAAATACAGAGAGAGACAACGCTGTCAAGAGCGGGGTCAAGATCTGCAGAAAATCACATGCTTAGTTTCCTTCAGGAACAGGGAAGTCCACCTCTTGGCAGGACTGTATTTTTCTGTCCCTGACCTGCCCCACACCAAAAAAAGCAATTTTTTCCCCCTTTACAGACATTCATTTTAATGTAACATATATTTCACTCCATTAGCACCCTGAAATTCCCTCCTGAAACACCCTGCCGTCTGCCACCCTGCAGGCAGGAGCTCTGGCAAAGGCTGGTATTCGTGATGTCTGAGTGCGAAGAAATCATGGAGTGCAGGAAGCATCCAGAAAATGAGAGCTGCCCGGCCTGAAAAAGTCTTTTATCAAAACTCCAGTGTCTTCAGATAGAAGGTGAGTTCAGTCACACACCTCAGCAGAGCCAGTTACATGTGCCTGAAAATGAGGTACAGAAGTGGGCACACCTAGGTACAGAAAACAAACTGCCTTAAGAGGAAAACTTAATGTAACCCAAAAGCTAATGGGTACTATTACTATGTGTTTCTTCATATTTCCTTATGACATTTTTGACGTAAGTCTTAGCCCAGAACGGAAAATACATAAATATATATTTCATTTGGCAGCCTGACCCAGATAAACAGTACATCACTTTCATGGATACAGGATTTACAAACGTCTCTGGAGACTAGAAACCCTTGACAATCCTCAACGCTGTAATTGATCTTACTTGCTGGCCTTTTGCATTCATAGCACTTTGGTCTCTCGTATGTTAAATAATTCAACCATCTTATTTTCTGATTGTAAAGAGTAAGGCTTTTTTCAGCAGCATGAGCCTGCAGAGTAAAGAAACGGCAACAGCAGGCTCCTGTGTGGTAGATCACTTTTGTGACAGCGTTTTGTTCTTGCTGTGAGTGCGTGCTACACTAGCACCTATTTATATTTTATTGAATAAGTCAAAGCGTGAATTCCAAAAATAAAAGCACAAATGTTTCTTTTATGGGGAAAAATAGTGGTTGTCAAATACATGTACTTATTTTTGAGGACATGAGTGAGTTAACAGCGTGTCTAACCTTTACTAAGGAAGGGTATCCGTGCTATTCAAATACTTTTTTCTTTTCCTCTAATAAATTAGAGGATGGAAGGGCAGGTATCTCTTCTTACGCAACAGCTTGATGCAACACAAAAAGAATTTAACCACTAAACATGGACTCATTGACTGTTTTCCCAGGAGAAGTTATACTTGCAGTATGTTTTACATCTGGTGTACATTAGCCCCCATCAAACAAAATATTCCTCATAAACACATGGCAGGGTCATTTTAATTCCCCTTAAGTAAATTGACTTGAAAGTACTTGGTGGAGGAATGCTGGTGACAGTCCATCAGCACTAACCACATTTTCAGGATTTCTCTGATTAGCCTTTCAAATCCACTTGAGCTACGCTAGGATAAATCTGCAGAAAAGGCAACTGGAAGAGATCCTAAGACATCTCTCAGCTTGTGCTAAATGGGAGGTCCTCTGGCTCTCATCCCTGCAGGACAGGAATTACTGTACAGAATTACACCCACCCTGATTGCAGACTTTCTGCATTCTTCCTACTCGCCAAGGAGACCTGTGGGGCCACCACACTGGACATGATGGTGGTAGCCGTGGAGCATGTGCCCCCTTCCTGCTGCTCTCATCCATCCTGGTCACCAGCAACCATGTGCCACCACTGCCTGCCCATGTTTCTCAAGGGTCTCCTCACCTCTCCACACCCTAAGGGAATTTCATGCTCCAAACCAGTACCAGTGGCTGTGTACACTGGAGTTAAGATCGAACAAGCAACGATCACATGTGGCCTAATAAATGCTTCATAGCCCATTACAAACTAATGAAAATTCCTAATGCTGACCCTACATGTCTAGACAGCCTTAAATGCTGACATAAGTAAGTTAACCTCCACATTTTTCAAACCATGGCTATTCTAAACATACAGCATACAAAAACACAACAGAAAGCATTATTTTTAGCATTTTTAGAGGGGACTGGGGTGTTTTTGCTAGCACGAGCATGTTTAAGATGTAGAGTACAATATATGTTACAGTGTTCAAAGGGCACGTTCAGCTTGTGGTTTGGCAAAAGCCCTGCTTGGAGACATACTCAAGGTTTTCTGCCTTTGACAGCTTTATGCTCTTGTTATCAGCACGCTCATCTTCTCTTGGGGTTTTAGCATTCTGAATGTTCCTGCTACGGCGTCTTCAAATCAAAATAATGAGACACAAGCAGCCACTATCTTACATATGTCATCGTCGATAATTGACAAGGACTGCTTACTTGCAGACCCTTGTGGCTGTAACCCAGGCAAAGAGTTTAAACTCTATATTGAACTATAACTCTAAATTTAGAACCATTATGGTCCTTTATTAATAATAGCAATACTCAGCACTTGCGTATAGCAGTGCCTTTTATAGGAGAATCTTGAACGTGCAGTGAAAGCACTAAACAAGCCACAAAACACCTTTGGGTAGTTCAGAATTATTATTATCCCTTCCTTTTACAAAGGAGCTTCAAGAGGTCTTTTTATTATTTTTTTTTCCCCAATAACAGCCATTACTGCTTCATCTAAATGTTTGCAAGGAAAACAAGGTCTACTTAGCTAAGTTGTTAGTAGGTTTTGTGGACCACTCTGCTTTTACTCACAAATTTTAAGGCCATGAGGAATGACTGTGATTATCCAGTCTAACCTCATGGATAGTACAAGGCTGTCCTTCCTGACTGGAATATGGAAATTTTCCTGTTCTGTAGTGCAGTATTATATCCATACCCTTACTACGTACATTATACACTCTATAAACATCTGCCATACACACAGTCCAAGTAAATCAGTCCTGTTAGAATCTAATCAGAGTTTTTGTGACCTGTCAATCTCTCTTATAAATTCGTTTCACAGTTGACCTTCCTCAGCTGAGTACATGTCGTTGCCAGCACCCACACTGCAGCACAGTGGTTTATCGAGAGTGGACTCTATTCAGGCACCACCATGGCTAAAACCTGCAGAGGTTTGTTGCAATTAGAGTAGCATGAAGCTTGGTGTCTTATTGCCCAGAGTGAATTACATCCTTACTGTGAGCAGAATATTTAGTGTTCGACAATAAAAGATGATAGATGTCTGCACGGAATATTTTGCAACAATTACCCTGTGCCACGTGCTCCCCATTAGCATAGCAATGTACTACTCTCTTCTGAGATAATGTGAAGGAAAATCTACCACAGAGGTTTTTCTGTCTCTTTTTATATTTAACTCATTTCAAACATACAAGATGTGAGAACAAAACAGAGTGGGCAAGACAAAGCCGTTATGACAACGCACGAGTACATGCATAAATTCACTGGAGAACAATAGGATGAGGAAAAAAAAATCAAAGATAAAGACTGGAGGTACAGGTACGCTAGAAGGATATATATATACCATAGAAAACTGAAACTATTCTTTTCACACTCTATTCAAGGGAGATACGCCATGTGTAAATCACCAGGCACTGTATTTTTACTATTTGGAATTGTTTTCTATTAGACATATATACAGGATTTTTCCTATTCAAAAACCTTTTCCTGAAAGCCTTTTTGTCCATTGTCAAACCAGTGGCTGATGGCATATCCGTGCAAAGACCCGCTGTGGATACCAGACACAGCTTCCAAATGTATCTCTCTTTCATGAGAACCTGATGATTTTTAAAAGGAGCAGTGAAACAACAATATTCCAGGTTTGGGGAGAAAGTACCATCAAACTGCTTGCAAATAAAACCCAGGAAATGAAAAGAGAAAATGTGAAGAAATGAGGGGGGGGGGGGAAATGCTTCTGAGGGGGGGGGGGGAAATGCTTCATACTCACAGCATCTTGCCAACAAATAGAAATGCTGGAGGAAGGTTATTGTACTCAGTGGTAGAGATATAACTGGAACATGACTTGGTAACATTTTATTGTTTTGTTTTCAGTAGAAAAGGAGCAGTTGTTTATGTGTCCTATCAGGGTCTCACATACAGAGAACAAAAAAAATGCATGTCTTAACTACCACTCTGCCTTACAATAAACCCTGGAACAAGAGAAGCAACACACACAGGGGACGTTTTAAATCAATACTTTCAATGTCCTGCAGAAAGGAAAGATGTTAAAAATTTTGCTGTTGGTGAACCAGCTGTAATTACAATAACAAAGGGAGAGGACAGGGAAAAGATGGTATCAAATTAAAAGGACATAGAAACTGTGGACTTAAAAAATAATTAAAAAAAAAAACAACAGTAGAACTCTGTTAGGCTCACGATGCATCTACATTGCACAGGCAGCCTGAGTTCTCAGCTTATAGATCCATGCGAGGCGGCTTGCTCTCATACATAGCTGTTCCCACAGCAAAATCATTCTCTTGTTACTGAATTCTTCCTGCTCAGTATGTGACAATGTTTGTTTTGCGAGGAATAGTCTGGTAACCCTCTCAGTCAATGGTGCTAGTTGCATAACTTCTCTGTCCCTCAAGAAGAGGGTAAAAAAGATATTGGAAGACTGGAGGCATTTATGGGTTCTCTGGAAGTAGCTAGTGCTCAGTGTGGTTTTAATCACACCATCTGCCACGTGAGGAATCCTGGGTTAAATATATATGCTTGACAACTGTGAACAGAAGGGTTCAGGCAACAGGACTTGCCAAATGAAAGGCTAAGACTACAAATTATTCCACTCTGTGAAATCAAAGCCTCGACAGTTATCTGTCAGAACTGCTGAGTGCCTTTTCTGACAGGTCTCTTTAGGAGAGACTCTCTCTTGAGAGTAATGGAGATTGCACTAACTTTTGAGGAAGGCAGAAGTGCGAGTACAAGAATACAAGGGGCTCCTACAGAGACAGCGCTGCAATAAAATTGGCATAAATGAGCAAAGGAAAGGGGAAAAATCAATTGTACAAAGTATCGTGGACTTTGATGCTTCAGTTCTATGCTTTTCTGCGTAGAAGCACATAGGGTTTTTTTTTTTTCTTTTGATGCATTTTCAGTTAAAATGTCACTGCTTTTTTCAGGTAGAGAAAACACTGTTTTTCATGCTCTTTAGAACGTATCTGCCCAAAAAGCAAATCATCTGTAATACAAGACACATGTCTTATTATCTCTGACACACATGCACACAATTCTTACTCTTACATATAGAAGACCTTGTCATTGATTTGTTACTGAGAGCTCCCATGAGGTCAATGGAAGTCTGAAAGATGTGACCATATGTTTCAGTCTTGCCCTTGGTTGGGTAGTTACAGACGCCTTCCTTATCCAAGATCAAAGCTTCTTTACCACATTTTATGTTCCAAAGATATAAGTTATTTTGAAGTAATTGAGATAGCGATCTCTGGAATTAAGATAGGTGTAATTTGCATGCACATCTGCTTTGCTATAAATTGTTGGCAAGGAAATGCAGTATCTCAACTTCAGCTGCTTTGGTCATCCCTGTGTTATATTTAATATGCTCGCAATGAGAAATATGTGAATAACAAACTAATTTAACAGGGAGGTAGGGAGGAAGGTAGGGAGGAAGGGAGGGAGGGAGGGAGGGAGGGAGGGAGGAAGGAAGGAAGGGAGGAAGGGAGGAAGGGAGGAAGGAAGGAAGGAAGGAAGGAAGGAAGGAAGGAAGGAAGGAAGGAAGGAAGGAAGGAAGGAAGGAAGGAAGGGAGGGAGGGAGGGAGGAAGGAAGGAAGGAAGGAAGGAAGGAAGGCTTGCCCAGCCTCTAAATAAAAGACAGAATGACACTACCAAAACTTGTGCAAAGGCCCTTACTGATTTTTCTGTCCTGAAAGGTCTGATTTTTTGGATGATAATAACTGTGCAACTGCAGCAGTGTTTCCACACATCTAAGGATGATTCTAAGACATAATTTTTGGTTGTAGTTAGGTGTTGCTGAGGTAGAAGTTAAACCAAGGGAGAAAAAGAAGCCCTCATGTTTCTATTATTTCACATACGTACACCTTTGACTTAGCCAAAATATATTGCCTGAACTGCATGGCATGAATCCTTTAAGTGTTGCTTGTGTAAGACTCACTCAAGGTGAATTAAATTCAACATTCAGAAAAGTTTCAGGCCAGTTCTACTTTTATCAATGCAATTCAAACTGGAATGCCCCATCCTTAGGACTTTTCTGTTGCAAATTAGACTAAAATTATTGATCGAGTTTTTGCATAGTCAAACATAACACAATGGTTTACAATAATGGGGAAAACTCTCTAAAATCTATCCAACATCAAGAAAAATCAGAACATTTCTTTTACTTCTCCCCCAATAAAACCTCATACTCTTTTGCAGTAGGTTTTCAGACAGTTTGGGTTTTGTGTACTTAAAACCAAAAGGTTCCTAGTGATTCTATTTTTAATACCATTTGACAAAGGACTGTAACAGGCATCTAGGTGCCAACAGATTTAAATCCTATTTTAACAGGTGCTACAAAAAAATCCCAATCTCTGCCATAAGAATCATAAACTTAAAGAGATAACAGGCAGCCAAGGAAAACAAGCCAAGTTACAAACAAAAAAAGAGAGGGGACACAGCAAAAGGTTAGTAGTGAGTATTTCCTATAACTGCTGTTTGAAACGTAAGGTATTTTATTTTGGCAAACCAAAACTAAGGATATGAATATCAGAGTTAAAATAATAAAAAGGCTGTGGGGAAGTATGAAGAAGATTTAGGAACAAATTGAAAGGTCCATAAAGGAAATTAAAGGCTCCGAAGATGCCTCTGAAGAAAGGAGAAAGCCTGAAGGGTAAGAAAAACTGCGACCCGTTGTTAAAAGCAGCCATAACCCATGGTTAACAGAAGCTGAGAGGGCAGAAGATGTTCTGTCACCACTGCTGTCAGGTTAATTGCACATAATCATCTGTGGTACACTGCCCACCACCTGCTTGTCAAGTCCTTCCACTGGCTTAAAACACAGATTATAAACCCTTCAGAAAAGAGACAATCTTTTACATGAAGATTTGGTAATTTGGTAGTTATCAGAATGAAATGATGACTCCTGATTCGGGTGTCCCGCAACACAAGGACTGCTACAAATTGCAGAAATTGTATAGCACTCCGCAGTCATTTACCCTGCATGGTTAATGCAGTGATTTTCCTCCTGTGGCCTACGGAATCCCAAGAAATTCGTATTTCTAAGTCCACAAAAAGTAACCAAACCCAGCATTCTGTTACAAGCAGACTAATAACCAGACTACGCAGGTACCCGTAGCTCTCCTGGCAAGCGCTGAAACATTAATACATTGAATAAAAGATGAAATCTACCAGTCTCGTATCATTTTACAATAATCAGCAAAGGAGAAAGACAGACTGTGCCTTTATGGCCAGCACGTGGTCTGTGCCTCGTGAGGCAGCTGAGGAGCAGAGGAGGTCCTATGAGCTCCAGCCACCTCGTGCCAGGATGCTGCCTGCTGCCACTTTCTGCCTGTGGGTAGCAAAGATGGGTCCCCGCAGGTGACAGCGTACAGATTGGATCAAGAACTCTGCCCCGGGTCTTCAGAATTTGCATAATCTCTCTATTTTTTCTTTTTTTACACACCTATCATTGGAGACGATATACCATTTGTCTAATTGAACGTACACTGAAGATAGTTGGGCGTTTTGACTAGCACTCAGGATGTACCAAGGGCTTACAAAAGAGGAAAGAGAAGACATGGTTGTGCAACCCATTATATCTGGCTGGCTTTCTCTCCTTTTGAGAAATGCAGCCCTTGTAAAGTTGTTGAGCAGAGCCAGTCCAGGGGTTACCAGCTTGTCCTTCCTGACACACGGTGCATTCATACTATCCGTGTTCATTACACAAACTCAGGCAGAGACACTACACTAGGTAGAAGTGCCAGCTACATATTTATTGAAAACATGCTTTTGATCGTTGGCCTGCTTTCACCACTGATTGTTCTTATTTCTACCTGTTTTGTAAACCCCTTCTGCCTAGTAACACATTTCTATGGTGTTTTTCACCCCTATGATGAAGAAGTTTTGGGTACTTCTTCATGGATTTTTTTTTAATGTTGCTTATTTTTAGTCATTCAGCTGCAAGGATTTCTATATATTGGTAAATAAGAGAAGATACAGAAACATTCAACATTTTTAATAATGACATTATAAAAACACCAGGCTTCTAACCTGAAAGGATTCTTGAGAGACAGTATAATCCATTTCTTACCTTTAAGCAGGATCAAACGTACCTACACTATTCCTGGCAGATGTTTTTCTAACCTAATCTTAACAATGCACCATGATGCCGCTCTCAAAACCTCTCTAAGCAACCTGTTTCCATGAATAAGTACCCCTTTAACATTAGAAAGGTTCTGAGGATTTTTTTATGTTTTAGTGTCTCACCCAAACTTGCCTTGCTGCACTGAAAATACATTTCTTTTTGTCCTGCCCAGAGAGAACAAAACTTAATATTTGGAGGGATTGGTTTTCTATTATTCAGAATAAAGAATAAAAACCTTCCCTCCCTAAGAAGATAAAGGTAGGTACCAAGTTTTCATTCCTTCAGAATTTCTCTTACCCTCCACAAATTCCAAAAGATTAATAATGACTCATGATTGATTCAGCCGGTGCTTCCAATATCCTGGCACTGATGTCATGATCCAGATAATTTGTTAAACCGCTTTAAGTGTTCTCCCATCTGCCTTTCCACTGGTCTAACCTGAGCTTTCATCCACTTATTGCCAGTCTAAATAGCAGTCAGTCAAGTGATAATCTGAGGAATGAATCTGAGAAAGCTTTAAATATTTCTTTATTTCACATTTCATCTGTCCACAACTTTCCCTCTTCACTGGGTGGAAGTTTTTTTCTTCCTGCTGTTGTACTTGTATAATGATGTATTTTATATTGCATGTTCTTGGTTTGCTTATCTTTGTATGTCTTGGGTTTTCAGATATTTTTTCTCTCGTTCCTATTTCATTCTTTACAATTCATCCTTAGTAACTTGACCAGATCTCCACATCCACTCTTTTTAGACTTAGAATTTGCTTTTAGCTAACCCTTTTCTTACAGCACTTCCTATTCTCCCTCCTCATTGAAATGATTCATACCTGAACATTTAATATAGTTTCTCAGGGAACTGCCAACTGTTCTTAACTCCTTTTTCCATCGCAGACTTGCCTCCTGTGATTAGCAATACCACTGCAGCCATAAATCTGAAACCACATGCAGAAACGTAACACAACCTTTGCACATAGCAGGGAATGAATTTCAGAAGTGAGAAATGACTTGCAGAACAAATATGAACTCCTGTGTATATTAACTGGGAAAAGTCTCCTTTCAAATGGTACGTGAATTTGTCAGGTTTTGAAATGTGTAATGATGGGTTAATGTTACTGCATTGAATCGCAGCAGTCAATGGTGAAGAAAACAGACTTTCATGAAACTGTTACTACAGTTCAGGAAGCTGTGTGGGGAATTAGAACCAATTTAAAAGTTTAAGACAGTTTTTCTGAATGGTAAGAGTCAGATTAATAAAAGGTTCTGTTGTTACACTGGATGTCAGGACAACATGCTTTCACTTTAAATAATAAATGCAAATTATGAAATTACTTAACAGATAACAAAGGTATTTCCAACTTACATTTGTCTTATAAAAGTGGGTGTTCCCATGGGGACAGAAATGAGGCTCACTAACGCCAGCGCAAAGCCTTGGATTTACCTCTATGGTCTCTAGATCCACCTTTAACGTGTATGATAAGATGATGCGAAGTGAAAAACTTGAAGAAAAACATAATCAAAGCATGACTGAGGAGCTCTGCAGTCACATAGACTTGCTAACCGAGTAGAGGTACATGGCATCGCTGCTCAGATATAGAGAAATAAATAAAGTCTATTCCATAAGTCAAGTCTGAGGAAAGAATAAATAGGTGGTAATGTAGAAAGATCTATGGAGCTGTTTATCCTGTTGGTGTTGAGCCAAGTTATGACTATTGGAGAACATATCATTCAAGTGACTTTTATGCTGCTGTATAATGGACTGATTAAATAGGCTTATAAAACATTAAAGAACGTAGAAAAACTACTATAGATTAACAAAAAAGCTTTGACAAAGGTTCAGGAAAGGAAAAAAAGATCTGAAAAGATATAGAGAACTCTGCAGGCATTCAATGACTTCTCAAGTCACTGACACTCTCATGACAAGAGACTTACAAGTCTGTACACATCGGTTGCTCAAAAAATTGAAAATCCAGAAAAGTAAGCTGAAATTTGTCAGGAATCTTCATAAAAGCGCGGAGATTTGCAGGCTGCATGATAGGATGTGAATATGCATTTTTCCAAAATTAAATGATAATATCTTTTCTACTTGAAGTGTAAAAGGTGATATTCAGTGCCCATTTTGTCTTCTGGGGACCATCACAGTCCCAGACAGCAATGGATTTTGTATTTCATAGCATTACATCTATTTTCAGATAAAGCCAATTAGTCAACTACCCATTCCAGATGAACAAAGAGTTTAGTGCCATTAACAAATAACTCAATGCAACCCAAAAAGCAGAGTAACAACAAGACAATACTACTTTGAAAGAACAGAAAACACATAGCTTTATCCAACAGCATCTTCCATTAAAGTAACTGCCAAAATGTATTTTTCTTCTCTTAAAAGACAACATATTGTGAAGTGCCAAACCAAACCAGACAACCGAGCCACATACAGATTTTCCCTTCTGCAAAAACTTTCATAAACTGCTCTCTCTTACCTAAGGAAGCACTAGATTATTCTAAGCTTGAAGAGAACACGATGCTAGAAAAAGTCAGTGAGAAACAAGTAGGCATTTCTTGGCATTATTGTGATTCACAGATTTTGTCCTTAGGTACTCAGAAATAACTGAATCAATATTAAAGATGTTGAAAGAGGACTGGGATTTTACACAGGTTCAGGACATAAAGGTAACTTCAAAGGAAAACACCCAAAGAATAATAACAGCTTAAAGGTTTCACCTTTTCTTTTTCCAATGTTACACAGGTTTTTAGATTTTGAAGAAAAAATCATTTTAAAGCCATTTCTGTGCCATCAGAGGACTGCAGTGTGAGGCTTGAGCCCAACAGCTTCGGGAAATTCGTACCCCGTGGCAGGATGAAGGCCAAGCTCCTTTTAGTGTCGTAGAGTCTGAACTTACATCGAACGATCGGCACCTTATGAACATATATAAAACATCCAGATTTCAACCCAGGCATTGTTTGAGCTTTGCTATAGATAGTTTTGAAACAGAGACATGATCTTTAGGGTACTTAATGCCCTTGGAAGAGCCAGAGGGAGAATCATTTGGCCCAACAGGTTTAATTAGCACTTGTAAAGAAAAATGAAAGGACTAGAACTGTCTTTTCTTTTTCAAGGCCATTCTTTATTATCCTGTCTGTACACACAGAAGTCATGGTCTACTTCTTATCTTTCTTTTAGATCTATTCCTTCTAAACCAGACACATTTGAATTTAGCTGTACAAAATGCCTATGTTCAGCCCTCGGTCTGTAAGTGCCAGAGGCAATACCACCAGATGCATGACCCCAGAGCTTAGTCATATATTACTGCAAATATTTACAGTACAAAGAGTTATGCTACAGGATCTGGAAAGATGAGATCTTCTGATGGTTTGGTGGTACTTACACAAGCAGATATTTATGATCACATTAGAAAAAAGGTTATACATCCTGTGGGAATGAGTCAAGAGGAGCTCAAGGTACTCCCAGAGCACAAAAAGCTGCAGGTTACCTCTTCCCAGCTGATATTTGGCAACCGACCACACGCACTTCCAGTCATTTGCATTGCAAAGTGAACAACAGGCACATAAATCACCTAAAATCTCAGACGTTCACCTGACAATGCTACAAAGAGTAGATGATTAACAGCACTTAGCTATGACTAAGCCAGAAGCGACGTGAGATTTACTCCATGTTTTACAGTTGATATTTCGATATTTTTTTTTTCATCTGTGCTTTGCTTTTGCATTATACTTCGTTAATTGCTTCAGGAAATGGTTAGAGTTTACAGGCTGCCTGGAAATTAGGATGTTTTTAGAGAATGTATTGAGGTGCATTGATCTGAATGATATCAAATCTATTCTTTCCCGACGGTGCATAGCAAGTGACCTTACCTGATTGCACAAGTCTACTGCTCTTCCATTAATAGTTTACAATTCATGGTTCCAGATTTCATCTGTATTAAATATGTTACAAATCTTTAACTTGAGAAGCAGCCAGCCAATATGCAGGACTCTGTGATGTATTGAAACTCCTCTGTTGTTTGAAATCGTGGTTGGCTCCCAGGAATGGGCTTTGCTCTGGGCAGGCAAGGGCTCTCTGCTGGAATATGCTGTTAGAAAAAGCAGTGACAGGTAGACTTCTTACCTAAAAAACAAACAAACCAACAAACACCCAATAACACCTTTATGTAAGTCATCATGAATATAGGAACACAAGCACCCAGCAGTAGCCTTTACTGAACACAAATTATCCCCCTGTAATAAACAGCCAGATTCCTTAAACAGAAATGGCACTTATTTTATTATAGGGACAAAGTCGATAAAGCAAAAGCACAGCGCTGGGTGCATGACTCAAGTCAGAGGCACACCAGCTACTACTTCACCCATGTCTTATATACATTCAACATTGCATCAGAGTAATGATTTATGATGATTGATTATCATTAATCCCTTTTTCTTCTATTTGTGTGTTTTCCTTCTGGCAATTGTTTCTGAGGATAATCTTCAGTTCCCATTTTCCATGCATATCAGCTCCCTTCTCCTATGCGTCTGTCTCCTTCTGTTAATCATTTGTGGGGTCTCTTGGAGAAGTTCTCTTTTGTTTCTCTCAGATGTTCTTCTTCATAGCTGCTGTTAGTTGTTATCTTTAAGGTTTCTCATGTTTCCTAATTTACTAAAGGTTAATTATCCTTATCATTCAAGTATTTATAGCCTTGTTATTATTGCGAAAGCCAACAATACCTTCACTATTTTTCACACCCCTAAATATAGCGCAGGTACTGGACACTCTCAGCACCTAGCTCTGTCTTTTATCACTTAGTGAGTGACATTATATCATGTTCAGATGCTTCAAAGAGTATATACAACATTTTAACTAAAAATTACATTACTTTTGTTATTTGTTCCTTTCCCAATGGTCTCAAACTCCTCCGCAACCTAGTGCTTGATAGAACGCCTCCACGTGCTTTGCAACACGACCTGGAACAGAGACTCCAAACTCAGAACTGTCCTTTAGCACAGCAGTTTTGTCTGAGAAATACATATTTAATGATTTGGTGGGGTTTCATCTGTCATATCCATCACTATTGTGCCATTATAACTAGCAAGCATTTTCAGAAAATCCGATAAACTAAGCAGCAAAAGTTCTGTTAATTATTTGATGCAACCACCATCCAGAGCATGAGGGCGATTTTTGTCCTTGCCATTTCAATCACTGGAAATAGATACGCGTTGAGGTTTTAGCTTCTCTTTTTGTTTCTGAAGCAGCAAACTGTCAGCCATCATTAACTATGTGCAATGTACCTGAATACAAATGAGAACGGAAATGTCAAGAAAATCTTATCTATAGCATCGCTACCAGATAGTGCCGTACTGCAATATCCATATGGACAAGAATAACGGGAAGAGTGGCCACCACTTCTTTTCAACAAGGTAAAGTCCATGCAGTTTAAACTTAAAAAAATAAATCTTTTTCTAATGAATTTGCAGTGGCAATTGTTGCCAATTTGAAGTTGTAGCCAATTTGTAGTTAATACAGATAAATACAGATTTATCTAACTCAGTTCTCCATAGATGAAAAGTGATGAGAGGATAGTCTTTATTAAAGCGGGCATTATGCTGAAGAAAAATGGATAAATGGATTAGGATCGTAATTTTCAAAGAAGGGTTTTATGTTTACTTCACAAAACTTGTGCCTGGAAATGTCAATGAGGCTGGAGCGCTTTGTGCACAGGTTTGCGAAGTTTAACTTGGGATGGGCAGAACACGGAAAATTAATCCATGCATCGTTTTTTTCTCTTCTTGAGAAATCGTTATGAGAACTTCAGCGTGTGCTGCCAGAAATACAGCCATTGAGTAGGCAGCTGAAAGCACCCCTTGAAGGGCAACGAAACTGGTGAGGGGTCTCAAGAACAAGTCTTGTGAGGGGCGGCTGAGGGAGCTGGGCTTGTTTAGCCTGGAGAAAAGGAGGCTGATGGGAGACCTTATCGCTCTCTACAGCTACCTGAAAGGAGGGTGTAATAAGGTGGGGGTCAGTCCCTTCTCCCAAGTCACAGGCAATGGGACAAAAGGAAATGACTTCAAGCTACACCAGGGGAGGTTTAGGATGGATATTAGGAAAAAATTATTCACAGGAAGGGTTATCAAACATTGTAACAGGCTGCCCAGGGAAGTGGCCGAATCACCATCCCTGGGGGTATTTAAAATATGTGTAGACATGGTGCTTAGGGACATGGCTTAGTGGTGGTTTTGGCAGAGTTGGGTTGATGGTTGGACTCAAACATCTTAAAGGTCCCTTCCAGCCTAGAGGATTCTATGATTCTATGCCCCCTGGCAGGCGGAGGAGTGGCTGCCTGCGGTCCCACAGGGACAGGCAGAGCAGCCCCAAATCCCAGCCTGATGGAGAGGAGATGTAGAGCGTCCTCTCCTGCTTTCCCTCCTCCCTTGTTTCCACTACGCTTGCTGTTACTAAAAGTTCATTTTGCTCAAAGATCAGCCTGCAGTTTCTCCATAAGTTGCTCTCCCCACTCTGCAGCCTGTCTGGGGCGGGTTAGAGTGGGACCAGGGAGGAACAGCTTTGCTGGGCTGCAGCTGGAAGCTGAGCAAAACTGCACCTGAGCCTGCCCCGTGCCCAGCTGAATCGAGCCCGGCCTCACTGGGTGAACGGTGTTTACTGCTAAAATCATCTGGGACCCTGAGAAGCCAGCATTTCCCCCAGGCACAGGAGTCTGCTACAAGCATTTCAGTTGTCTAATATCAACTTCTTTCATAAGGAAGTTTCATACGTAAATTTCTCTATCAAAACCACAGGAGTTTTGCTCATCTCGTGGATGCTTTGAGAGCTTGCAGGTAAGCCTGGACAGGTTTACAAATTCCCATTTTTCAGTTCCAATATCTGCCATTAAATACGATTTTGTATGGGACTTAAACGTTTTGTATTTTTTTAACTGATCCTTAAATATGCCTGAACATACAGTCTCCCAGCTAAGAAAAACCACGTTTTTTGGTATTTTGCATACCTGATTTCTGATGCTGTGGCACAAACCAGCTGGTTGCTGCAGGAATTAGGCTCTAACAAAACTTCCTAGTAAGTCTGTGCTGTTCAAAAACCCAAAATAAACCATACACCTATGCAAATTTAATTTCTTTTCTCACTAATCTTGCCAAATAATTCCTTTTCTGCAGTGATCCTTGCACACCAGTAAACTTTGTCTGAAGACCAGAGGTCTACTTCATGGCAATAGCGCTGCTTTATTGCTTCATTCCCTGTAGGAGTGAAACTAGAGCAATGGAGGCTCATCTTTGCCCATTGGAATAATGGCATTACATTGACATGGACCTGTGACCATGAAAGCTGGATTCAAGAGGAAACGTGCTGCCCCCTGTGTTTCCTCTTACTGATGGATGCTATTCACAACACAGTTAAAAACATTTAAAACTGATCCCAACTTCTGCAATTAAATATTATTTCATTCTGCAGAGGAAATGGTCAGACATGCCTGAAAGTTTCATTCATCTTCAAGGTGGGGTCTCAATGGTATGTCTCTAACAAAACCTTGTTTCAAAAGCAACTCAACTTTGCAAACCAATTCTGCACAAACAGCATCAAAGGTTTTGTCATGTCTTCATGATTTACACAAGAGTTTTTTGTTTCACAAATAAGAAGGTGGGTATTTCTGACTCCAGCTAACGCAGAGCTCCTTCTGTGTTGCTCCTGAGTTATACACAAACTCCATCACTGAAGTTTTCACAGGCAACATGCTTTCTCTGTGCCTTTGGTGTCCTCCCAGAGGTGTAAGTGTGGGTTCAACTTGGCACCACAAACCAGAACTTACTTAATGGTTCTCTTGTGTTGGGAAAGTCAGAAGGAAATTCATTTCAGTCCTTTCCAGGTGCATCTGCAGGGCCAAGAGCAAGAAGAAAAAATTTAGGAAACTAATCTGTGATGAGCAGAACTAAATCCAAGTCTGTATACACACAGGAAATCAAATTGCTCCATAAGAATGTACCACTTTTATTTATTAGCTCTCCAGAGATAAACTGCCCTTTAAGACGTGAATTCTGGACATCGCGGGTAAGCAATGAGAGAATGAAATTCCAATTACTCACCTTGGGCACTAAGAGAAAAACCCAGAAAATAAACACACCGCTTCTACTGTGCCTAGCAGCCCTACTCATACACAAGGGGCAGAGAGAGTTTGTGATAAAGGGGAACCCTTCAAGGTCATGTCACAGTAATAGGGATGTTTCGTGTTTTTGTTTTCCTTTATCCTGAGGTTATTCCACCTCCAGTCACCGCGGAAAAGGGCATGTTACTACTTACAAATGAAGAGTAACCTAACACGGTTTTATTACCAGCCTCTGGGGAACTGGGAAACAGATAAACAATGACTCAAGAAAAAGATCTCTTCTCTGCTTCATGTAGACAGGTGAGCATATGAACAAGAGGCCAAGGGGAGTCTCTGGTGGAAAGCAATCAACTCCGAACTTTCATCCAATGCAATGGTCACAAGAGACTTTTGTGGGGGCTGCAGCATGCTGGAGGACAAAGGAAAAAGGGGACATTACATGGGAGAAAAGTGTACAGGAAAAACTATTTGCCTGTTTGATAGAAATGCGTTGACAGAGAAAAAAAGAAGTTCGATTCCTCAGAGCATGAAGTCATAAAGTCATAAAAACTACCAGAGTAAATGTTAAACTGTAAAAAGCGTATCTGATAAGGAAGTTGCATGTTTAACCAGGTTAGAGGTTGCTATGCGTCTTTAGCCAACCTTCCGCTCATCTCACATATTGTCACACAGCTTTATGAGCACGCTCACCTGGGGAAAGTATGGGTTTGAGCACTTACAATGACTCCAAGGATCAGCTGCAGATCATCTGCCACCGCCAAACAGGTCCCCAGGGGTCCCCATCGGCTGGAGAGCGTCTGAAGCCCGGGTCACTCAGCACAGCAGCTCCGATGACACTGGCATGTGAAGGCCACCCCTTCTCTCCATTGCTCCTGCCCCTCCACCTGTGCAGCACAGCCGCTCATGGAACTGCGCTAGGAAATGGACGATCGAAATGATCCGGACTGAAATAACTCTCCCAGAGGAACTACCTGACAGGCCACAAGATTTACTTCGAATTGTCTGTTAAAAACATCCTAAAAACATCCTTCTTTTTTTTTTTTTCCCCTCCAACTAGAGCTGCAATGACTGCTTAGGCGTGCCACAATTTGAAAACAAACTTTGTGGATTTTATGCTTTTTATGTGTCTTTGCACATTTTTTTCTGGACCTCCTGTGAATTCTGCTATGGCCATTTTGAGCTGAGCCCATACCAGGCAGGACCATAAAGCAGTGTCTGAAGGAATCAGCTATGAAGAACAAGCTAGAGGAGTATACAAAGTGCTGATCACCCCAAGACTGAAAAAAAATGACTTTATGTGCAAATTAGAAACATTCCTGGAAGTATGTTTGCTCTGCAACTCTAAAAGATTAATTCACTTGATGACTTTGAATAAGAACAAGCAGAACTGTTATCATTTTTCAATACAAAAGATACAACTGCATTGCATTGTCATCCAGTTAGTAACGCTTGCTGAATAATTATAGTTTATTGTACCTCATTTTTTAAATATCCTTTTTCTGGAGAAATAAGGAGCGTGCATGATTGTAGGCAAGTAACCACGTCTGCTCCAGTGTATTCCATAAAGAAGCATAATTAATAATCACCATTTATTATTTACTAGATTATTTACTGGACAGTAGGAGCAGAGCTCCTCAGTTTCCTTCCTCAGTGGCAGAGGATGAAGAGAAGAGGAGTGGCAAGTGTTAGAGCGGCATCGCTGAGCGAGATCCCTGTCTGCGTGGCATGAGAGAAGCTCCAGCATCGCCCTGGAGGGTCTGCAGTCCAACACCATAACTCTTCTAAAACATTTTTGGTATTTTACCTGGTAATCACACAATGGTTTTTAGCAATAGGAAGCCGGGAAAGGGACAAGGAAGAGGTTTCTGCCTGGCATGGGACAGAGATGACCCGAGAGCCACCATGCCAGTCCCAGTCAGAAGAGAACACCTCCTTCATTGATGGAAATCATTTACAGCTCGTTTGCTTCTTCCCTTCCCTTATAAACAAGATAATAGGCACATCATTGCTGGGACACTCCCAGTCTTCTTGAAAACTGCTGGCATTTCATAGCTAAAGACAGGAATCACATGATGAAATGGGTCATTAAATAAAGCAGCTGCTTTTATTGTAGCACATTAACTTCTGTGTTACTCTGGAAAAAATGCTTATGCTTGGGCTGAATGCATGGTCCGTTCCTCCAAACCCAGCCACCGAGCTTAAACCATTTGTCAAGCATTAAGGGAGTCAGATCCACACTATCAGAGGTCACCGACTGCCTCATACATTCATTTGCTTTACTTTTTTTTTTTTTAAGCATCCAAGACACTTCTTTACAGTAGCCCACACATGGTACCTGGCTACATTTCTTGCAATGTCATATAGTGCTTATGGCATCTGTCAAAATTTGTAGCTATTCCCATGGTAATCTGGGAGGTGATCCTCAAGGAATAATAGTCCTGCTGAGGGAGCGTGCAGCTTCTTCGGTTTGGGGGCTTTGGGTTTTAGGTTTAAGGTAAACATACTGCACTTGTACCTGTCATCCCAACTGATTTTTCCAACACGCATAGAAACACCTTGTGGGATTCACACAGCAGGTGTTGCACACGGGGGTCTGGGAAATGAGACTGGGAAGTTTATTTTCCAGAAAAGACAGAGAAAGTATAAAGCAGGGAGGAAGAGGGGAACAGCCTGGAAGTCCACCTCACAGCATGCTCAGTGGTAAAATCAGATCCTTTCAGCTTCTAATCAGATGGACGCTTGAAGCTTACCTTTTAGTTTCTGCTTGAGGAAACTCCATGTTGATGCTCAGATGAATAGTCTCCCATCTAACATACACTTTCAGTTTACAGAAATACAACTTTTAACATTTCAACTGCTTGTATCAAATGTCATTTTGATGCCAGAGGAGAGTTGCTCAACATTGTTTCATTGGAAGGGTTTTTTTCCACAATTGCAATACGATTTTCCTACCAAAGGAAAAAATAATGCAACAAAGGTAGAAAGAGAGTAACTCTGCAAGAAGGGCTGCGCAGTGGAATTCGTCAGACTAATGCCATTAAAAGGGTGTTGTACTGGGATGTCCTCCCTCTTCTTTGTCAGCTTTTTTTTGGGTGCGCCTCCAGATATTGGCATTGCAATGGGACAGGCACCCATCGCACCTACTGTCTACAGGAGCAAGTCCCAGATGTGCCCCAGTCCAAGAAGGAGACTTTAAAGATAAAGGTGCAGCAGTTTCATACACCACAGCATTGCCCTACAGCCTAGGGTGCCCTCATCAGGTGTTTTCAGGGCCACGTGCACATCTCCTCCTCCCTTGGCACAGCCACTACAAACACAGGTTGGAAAAGCCACTACCGGCTCAGAACATAACACCCCACAGCATCCTCCTTGCACTGGGGAGGTCTGAGCAGTGAGGGAAAGCTTCCCTTGTGAAAGGGAAGATGCAAAGAAAAAACGGTCTGCAGAAACCAGCAGTCCGGCTTCTTTTAAGCACCAGTAAGCCAGGAACAGATTTCCTTCCCCATTATAGTAGTTTGGTTTTTTACTCTGTCTGACAGATGCATTTCTGGGCCTGACCTGGCAATGTGCACTTGCAGCCCAGAAAGACAACCGCATCCCAGGCTGCATCAAAAGAAGCGTGGCCAGCAGGTCGAGGGAGGTGATTCTGCCCCTCTGCTCCGCTCTGGTGAGACCCCACCTGGAGCACTGTGTCCAGCTCTGGGGTCCTCAGCACAAGAAGGACATGGACCTGTTTTTGAGTGGGTCCAGAGGAGGGCCACAAAGATGATCAGAGGGCTGGAGCACCTCTGCTATGAAAACAGGCTGAGAGAGCTGGGGCTGTTCAGCCTGGAGAAGAGAAGGCTCCAGGGAGACCTTATAGCAGCCTTCCAGTACCTAAAGGGGGCCTAGAGGAAGGATGGGGAGGGACTCTTTATCAGGGAGTGCTAGCAATAGGACGAGGGGTAAAGGTTTTAAACTGAAAAAGGGTAGATTTAGATTAGGTATTAGGAAGAAATTCTTTACTGTGAGGGTGTTAAGGCACTGGAACAGGTTGCCCAGAGAAGCTGTGGCTGCCCCATCCCTGGAAGTGTTCAAGGCCAGGCTGGATGGGGCTTTGAGCAGCCTGGTCTAGTGGGAGGTGTCCCTGCCCATGGCAGGGGGGGTTGGAACTACATGATCTTTAAGATCCTTTCCAAACGTAACCATTCTGTATTTCTATGATTCCTCGCCGCAGCACTGCCTCTCACAACTGTCCGGGCAGTGGGCAGGACAGGATGCCTTGTGTCACCCATGCTGTGAACACATCTCAGCACTTCCCACCAACTGCTACATCATTTGCACTAACCTCAGCATAAAACGTACTGTTTAAGGTTGTTTGAGTCATCAAAAGCATGGAGCTGTCTTGCTGCCTCTTTGCGATGCGGGCAAACCAGTCTTGTAGGATAGAGGACTAACCAGGGACCGGGCAGGAGGAGGGAAAGGGACTGGTGATGAGATGGCCAGCACAGTAGCTTTGGAGAACTTCCTCTGCTCTCAGTAGAGGGACAGAGGATGAGGGAGTCACAGGGGGAGGAAGGAGTGACCAGGGCTGCCTCTCTCACACACAGCCCAGGAGCCGCTGCTGCAACTCTCCAGGGCTCTCCCAGGGACAGACCTTGTCAACAGCGTCATGGTCCTATCCCTGATTTCCTCGGCACCTGCCTCCTCTGTCTATGCATGAAACTACACTTCTTGACATTATTTGGCCCCCCTCTTTTGGCTCCAGTGAGTTAATAAATCCCAGGAGATGGGGTAGGGATGGGAGGGGAGGTGGGGCTGCAGTGCTCCTCTGCGCACAGGCTGAGCAGCGTTGGTTTACACAAGCCTGCTCCTCCTGTGCCACTCCTCAGCTGAGGTTGCAGTAATTAAAAGCTGTGGGTTGATACTGTTTAAACCCCTCTAACAGAGGGGCAGAGTTCCTGTGCTCATACGCTTCCACAGCAAAGGAAATTATACCTTAACCCTCAAAGTTATACATCTATTTCTCCCCAATATCAAAAACTTTAGTGATTAAACAGAACCTGAAGCTTACTCCAACAAGAAGATTTACTAACTGCTACTTTGGGCTATTGAAATGCAAATTAAAATCTCTTAGGGCTGCGTTCTAGCAATTTAATTTTAGGCTGTGCAGAGCGGTGGAGGAATGCCAGGAAACAATCTCCCTCCCCTTGTAGAAAAGCCAGATTAAAATATGGAAGCTGGTCTGCAGTCGTTTGTGCTGTCATTATCATAGAATCATAGAATGGTTTGGGTTGGAAGGGACCTTAAAGATCATCTAGTTCCATCCCCCCTGCCATTCACCCCACACTACCTGTGTCAAACAAATGGCTGGGAATCAGGTGGTCACCAGTAAGTCTCAGAAACATTAATGAACTTTATATGCAGACTTCATACTCCATACCAGCTACCAAAAGCGCTTCTCCACAGGAATCCTCCGAGGTGGAGCTGAGGAGAACCGGTGCTTTACACCTGTGAAGCACCAACCATCCTAGTATCCACACTGGGACAAAATGGGTGCAGCTTCCTGCAGAAAGGGTGGGTGGGAAGAAAATTTATTTAATCTAAAGCTGCTGAAATTGCCAGAGCTGGGTTCTGTGGACTGTGTGGTGGGAATTCGGGTGCTGAGGTAAGTGTTCCTCTGGTAAACACTATGATAAGAGATGAGAGAAGTAACACTAAACTGTAACAAAGTTATTTCCCTTTGTAAATCAGAAAGGAAAAGAAAAAAATCAGTCTTTTCCCCTCATCACAATAGAATTGAAGCAAGGGAAGAAGCCTGGAGGGAGCAACTGCTTTTCAGAAGCCATTACAGTTAAATATAGAACAATATCAAAGACCAAACATTCGTTCCCTCTTCCGCCTAACCTACTCTCTTGCCAGTGTGCAGGATCATTTCTATGGAGTCAGAGTGAGCACATGGGGCAAAAAAGTGATCCCGTTGGTCTACAGCAGCCCTGCACATCAGGTCGTCCAGGTCTCTTTTTCCAAAATCACTGCCAAGTAAATACTCCCCAAATGCAGCGTGATGAGTGAGAGGCTGTTCCCAGCACACCCAGCTCCAGTGCCCCACTAGCCTAGAAACATGGGAGACACAATCGTTCACCATTAGCACAGTCTGTGGCAAAATTAATACCTAAGGCTACAAATCGGCCTACATGCTGGTCCACTCTGGACAAAAAACAAGGCAGTCAGCACCTGGGTTTCTTACTCATGTTTGGGGACCCCACCACCGCCAGTGTAACAGAGACACCAGAGCTATTTTATCACTCCCCATGCAAGTCGGATTTGCCAGCCACGACCACCAGAGACTTTGCTATGTGAATGCCTTGTACAATGCCCTGTGCAAGTTCCCTCCAGACCAGATTAGGGAATGCCGTAAAAAGGCCATCACCGAAGGGAGAAAGCAAACCCATATATCCGACTGCCATTCAATTTATCCAGCCTACATTAGCAAAAATAGAAAAAGGTACCATACTACATCCCATAAAGAAAAGCTGTGCAACAAAATGTTCATTTAACACTGCTGACTGTACCAGAGCAATAACCCTTCCTCACAAATTAGGACCAGAGACACAGAATTGCTTGGGACCCTCAGATTTGTCACTCCTCAAGCTCACTCCACCCTTCCATGACCATAAACCTGCTCCAATGCCCACCTTTCTCCATTGCAAGTCTCTCCTCATTGCTTTCTGGGTCCCAAAGGCCATCATTCAGGGAGAAGGCTCCAAAATCAGCAGCTTTACATAGTGCAAGGGACGTATCCATGCAAGGTGAGATTCATTCATTGGCTGTAATAATAACTTGTCCGTCCTTCCACACCAGCGGGTATGTTGTTACTGAGGACAGCAGGGCTGTGCCCATGGTGTGCTGGCCAATGGGCTTCTCCTGGGACAGCTGGGAGAAATTTTGGAGGGTTTTGAAAGCAAGATCATTAGAGGTGCGTTTCACCACTGCCACCTTCAATCGCAGAAGTAAGTCTGTAATCACAACTGGTTCATCTGATTGTGGGCATGAATTAAAGCTGGAAGTACAGGGAGCAACAAATACTCTGATTTATTGCAACAGGCGTCGGTCTTCATTTATAAAAACTTGAATTTGTGCTGTACAGTGGTTCGACAAAAAGCCTCGGTAAGTCATTCGCTATCCAATAGTTACATTGAGTTATCACATGAGCAGCCATTACTCAAGGTGACAGTCTCAGCACAACAAGCCCCTGTTGAGAGCACTTGAGTTTATGTCAACATGAAACAGATGAACCTAATGGATATCCGCCTGGATGAATCCAGCACCTGCACATAGCCACAAGCCCGACTGTACGCAGTGGGACAAATCGACCGAGCAGCACATCTCTCCAACATTACTCTCTGCACAGTAAGACTGGCATTTTTCTGCTTTTCTTTAGATATGCCTGGGGTTTTGTTGATTTTTTTTTTGGAGGGGGTGAGAAGTAAAAATAACTCCTAATTAACAGCCACATCTGGCAACATGTCTCGTGTTGGAGGGGGGGGGGGCAGCAACCTTTCAAAAGTGATGGGAGAAAGCTCGGCTTTGATTTTCTACATCAGGCCTGATCTGCCTGGCATACTGGGGCACGAAGATACCCAAAGACCTCGCTATGCAGCCCACTTCGGGGAAGAAGTAGGCTGTGCCCAGTTCTGGTGCAGGTTAGACCAATCTTGGAGGCTATTCTAACCCAAAATCTATAATCTTCTCTAGCTAATTCCATAGACTTACCTACTTTATCAAACATCTTGAAAGGCAAGTTTTCTAAAGCTGCTAGCTGAGAAAGATCAGGGTTTCCTCCATGGTTCTCTTTCATGATTGGGAGATATTTCCTTACTGCAAGCAGACATTGCTCTTTCTGAGCTGATCCCAAACTATTATTGTTAAAACCTATAGCTGAGCCTCGTAGTGCAAAGAGAAGATTCATTCCCTAACCAAGAATAGTAGAGAACAAATAAAAAGCACACCAGTTATTTTTCTACTGCCAAAGTTACTTCATTGTCATTTTATATTATACAATTCTCTAAATTACATGCAGAATTTTTCCTTCTTTTTCTAGAAAAAAGTAATGAAAGTCGGTGTCTGAAAGCAGAATATTCATCTTCTGACTTTTTTTACCACAGTTTTCGGGTTCTGTATCTTCACTGCATATTAGAAAGGGGAGAAAAAACACAGTAAGTAGCTAGTGAGACTGATTCCTGGAGCTGTTATTTAATCTCTGGGGTTTTTTCAGCACTTAATACAACATAGCCAGTAGGGAACAGTCACATTTTGTGTTCATTCATCTGATTAAGGGGAAAAAGCCACTTCCTGCTGCCACACAATCAGCGGGGGATTAGCCAAATTACCACGGTCTGAGTCACCAGGCCCATAACTGCCCTCCATCCGTCTCTGCACAGCCCATAAAGCAGGGGGATGCTTGGCACGGCTCTGCACCCCCAGCCTCCATGGTGCCACCACCCCCAGAGCAGGGTCGGGCCAGGGCCAGCCCCGGCCACTGCCAGGTCCCCCGACCCCACCTCCCGCAGAGCCAGGAGGTGGCATGGGGCTGAGAAAGTCCTCCTCGCCACGGGCACCGAGGAAACGTCGCCACAGACAAGCCAGAGGAAAATTACATCTATCTGGAGTCGTTTATTTGAAGCTTTGTTTAAAAGGAACGTGAGGCAGATGGGGAGGGAATAAATCCGCCGTGAGAAGCAAACTGGGATAACAAATAAGACGACAATACTGAGTTCTGTTCTTCAGGGAGCACGTTAATATTCTTATCTAACAATATGTCCCTTTAGTGATAATACACTGGAAACAATTCAAAATCATATTAATATAAATAAGGGGTAGCTGTTACTAAAGCTCAGTTTAAATGACAAAGCTCTCTATTAACATGAATTCATTAGTATCCTCCTCCCTGGATGTGTATATCTAATTTGCAACTAAATTATTTGGGGAGTTTATGCTACACATGACCCTGACCTGATGCTGCAGTACTTTTACCCCCAGAGAGCCAAGGGTGGGAGGGTTGAGGAGCAGGCTCTCTTCTGAACCGCTGCCAGACACGGCGGTACAGCAACTTCAGCGCTTGATCAGGCAAAACTCCTTTAAAGGGCAATGGTCATTTGCAGAGAGAGTAAAGAGGGGGAGATCAGAGCTCCGCTGTGCGGCACAGCCACGAGAAGTTACGCCATGTCTCCCTGGCCAAAGATGGAGAGCGTCACTTACACAGACCACGGCAAAATTGGTCGAGTCACCTTCCATCCATCACAACGTCTGCAGCTTCCTTCTCAAGGCGGGCAAGATGATGATAAATACGGCGTGAGCATACTACACTGTGCCTTTTTCCTGAGCTGCAAATAAAGCTGCCTGGGGATCAGCCTCCCCAGGAGCAAACGCCAAGGAGAAATCCAGGGAAAACAAAGGGAGCTGGTTAATTGAGTGGTGCCCACGTCCCTCAGCAGAAATGATCCTACAGAATGGAGCGTGCAGTCCCAATCTGGCACTGTTTACAAACACGACGCAACTGGCATCCTTTCAATATCACTGTAACAGGTGAGCACACGGATAGGCTGGGGAGGAAATAGCATTTTTATTGACTGACAGATTGCCGTACTACGTTACATTGAACATCCCATTAAAAACGGAGTGAGCCCTGCCTTAAATATGGCACTGTGCAAAGGTTAGCAGTAGAATGGACATTTTATCAGGGTTAAGGCTACCCTGTAAAGCTTTGCTGGAACAGTTATCAATGTTAAATAAATAAATACAAAACATATCTCAAAGTCAGCTTAGCTCTGCCAGGGGAACCCCTAGAGTTGGTACAGATAGGCTTTTATCAGCTTGATTGGGCTGTTTGAGGAAACAGCATAACAAAAGGGGCATCTGTATCCGCACCTGTACTGCAGGGCTCAGCAGACACACAAGGCCAGCACAGCTGCTGCAGCAGCACCGCTTCCAGGGTGAATCGCCCCCGATGCGAGCTGTATGATCACGTGTGTCTGTATGTACAGGTCCTGGCTCTCAAGCCATGGTTCCAGCCGTGGCCACAGCCTTTGACCGGTTCTGGGGCACCCGCAGCCCCCAGCAGCTCCTGACAGTGGTGACAGTCACCCCACTGCCCGCTGCCACCTCCGCCCCCTCTGCACTTCTGGCCTGCCCAAAATCAGATCGATAAAGTACAAAATGGATAAAAAGTTATTATGCATGTAAAAGTTTGACACTTCAGCACTGATGATTTTGCAGGGATCTGAATTACATCTCTGCTTATTATGCATTTAGCTTTCGTCACTCTGACAACTTGATGACTGGCATTTCTCTGCCCCTGATTTCTGCACTGAGCTGCCATCTCTAAAGCAACCGGTGCTCGAGTGCTCATAGAATACCAAGTACTCATCAAATACCATCGAGAGTAACTGTTCTGTGTTGTCAAAAACAAGGGCTGAAGACAACCCCACGAAAGATTATATCACTTAAAGACCTTCAAGGAATATTGTGGAAAGACCAGGCTGGATGGGGCTTTGCAGCCTGGTCTAGTGGGAGGTGTCCCTGCCCATGGCAGGGGGGTTGGAACTAGATGATCTTTAAGGTCCCTTCCAACCCAAACCATTCTGTGATTCTATGAATAGCCAGATAAGTCTGAATGGGATGACCTTCTTGACTTGCAAAATTTTTTCACAAGTTTTGGGTTTGGTTTTCTTTTTCCTTGCATCCTGTTGAAAAGGGATTTGGGAAAAAAAAATAGTAGATAATATATTTCTCAGAAAATGACTACTATACCAATACCATGTATCCCAAATCAGAAAGACAGGAGTTAAATCCCTCCTCTGCCTCTTTCAGACTGGGAACTTCCCTTCGAAAACCCATTCCCTCTGAGAAACACATTTCATAAATAAGTCCAAAAAAAAAAAAAATTCATCAGGCGCTTTAACTTATCTCTGACATAAAATTTCTACTCTGGACTATCAGACAAGGAACAAAATGATAACCACTCACATTTAGGTTAGAAACACGTATCTTTAAGATAATCTTTTGTTGAAAGCAGAGCCAGCCCTGAGTGCAGACAGCCCTGACCATTTCATCACCTGCCTGTCCTCATGCCTGTGCGAAGGGGGATGTCCTAAACCTGCCTGTTCCCATCCCCCAAACAACAGCACAAGAATGAAGCTCTTAGGCTTTCTTGAGTCTCAACCTCCCTTCCCCTGTCACTTGTGCCTTCCCTGGAGTCAGGATCTGGCCGTTCCTCCCCAGATCAACAACGCTGAGGTCAGCTTCTGGTGCTGAGCAGCTCTGAGCCAGCTCTGGGGTTACGTTGGCTCAGTCCTAACTGTCCAGGTGGAGCTCGAATCTCCCAAGGAGACTCACTGAAACAGTAATCAATGAGAAACTGGAGATATTTCTCCTACTTGTTACATCAACAGCATGTGCACGGGCCCTGCATGCGCTGAAGAGCAATGAGGAAACATCTGCAGAGTATTCACACATACGTCACTCCACCTTTTTAGACACCCCAAGCTACCAGTGCTAGCAAAAGCTTTACAATCTCCCCAGGGTTCATAAATCTGAGGGCCTATATAACTCCCAGCATCCCTTAAATTCTGCTGTATGTTAGGACAGACCCAGCACAGTGTTTCTTTCATTGACTAAATGTTACAGAGTGCCATAAGACTCCTTGGATGGAGCACAGTTGGGAATGCATTTTGGAGAAGCAAATATATTACCACCAATTATGACACTGCTCATGAACAAGGGCAGAGAACGCCAATGTTTGGATGACTAACAAAAACATCTTTACTATGCATGGACACCCTTGCTCAGTTATAGCCAGTCATTTCTCAAGTACTTCTGAGCCTGGGGCTTTGATAGCAAATGGACGAGTGGAGAGTGGGACTGGAAAATAGCCCACCGTCTTGGGAAGCTGCTCTCTGTTAAGCAGAACGTACTGATATTTCTTACAGGAGAGAGAAATGCTTTCTTGGCTTCTCCTTCGACGGAGCTAAGTCTGGTGGGAAGAAAGAGCAGAAGGACCCTGCCCCAGGTGTTGCGCTGTGCCATGCAGCTCACCCTCCATCCGCAGTCATGGTCGCTGTCGGTTTTCAGAAGCCTGCTCGTTCTTGCAGAAATAGGCTGCTCCCACTAAAAAAAACCCTCCAATATGTAGAACAGAGGGAAAGCATGACATTGTGCATGGAAAAGTGAGGGGAAGATTACCAAAAAGTGGCTTTCCAGTTACTAATTTCTTCCCAAGCCCGAAGAAAAGTTAACCTATAATATTTCTGCAGTCGCTTCAGCCAGATCACACTCTTAGAATTCCTGGAAATTATAACTTTCAAAACAGCTTTTAAAGGCTACACAGGATTCCAGACTTTTTTTTAGTCATGAGACAGAATAATCAGCAGATCACAACAGATAAGGCCAGAAGGAGCCAAAACCCACTGAAGTTGAAAGATACCTCCAAAAGCTCCAGTAGGATTTGGTCCGGTGTGTGCCTTGTACTCTTACCGTCCTAAAGTCTGCTGGCAACGACTTTCATAGTGAGAGTCATGTAAATTGATAAATGATGCCTCATTTGATAGCGGGTGCTAAGTCCCTGGCTTTAATAACACTCTGCAAACTGATGACTGATTAATTGACAGGCATTTTTGGGATACCTAGTGATGAACATCGGCAACAAAGTGAAATGTCAGCAAGTGAGCGAAATATATTGCAAGGCTTATATGGATTATGAGTAGTTGTATTATCAAACAAGAGAACAAAGTCAAGGGATAAGCAAGTGTAGAATCAGAGCATCCAGCAGGAGAGTGATAATTAAGTCCAGGGAGATAATTTTATAAACGCAGATTTAACGGCTTTACTCAGATTCTCATCTTTTCTTGTATAACCAGTAGGTTTATTCAGAGATCGTGTTAGTAATCAACTCGAGTAGAAGTGGCAACGTGAGTAGAAAAGGGGCTGCACAGAGGAATCGTTAGGTTGAAGAAAAGCAAAATTACAATTTCCCTGCTGCCTGCTAATGACTTAACGGCCTCAAATGTGATCCATAGGGGGCTGGAAAAGGAAGCTGTCTTTTGAAATTCAAGTAGGAGTTTCATATCTGTTATGCTAATTTCCAGACACTAATGTGACCAATTTTATATATAAACAACAATTTCATCTGTCATTTTTGGCTCGAGTTGCAATCCTTTTCAGTAAAAAAGTACCAGCAAGCAAGTAATAATGTCCCTTAGGCTAGAATTGTGACCTTGGTGCCATCCAGAGAACAAGTCGTGTTAATCTCACAGCTGCAATGCTATGAAAACAAACACATCTGTTTATGAAGCTGCCTGTTCTTACGTACCTGTTATTGGGTGCATCATATGCACCATCTTACATTTATAATGTGGCTGGCCAGAAAAGAAAACAAATTGCTTAACAAAATGGTTCATATTTCACCACTGAGTTTTGCCTGTTGTAAGGATGAGCTGGAACAACTGTGCAGGCTTTGGGAAGGGACAGGAGAAAAACTCCGTGTTAAGATAACTGCTGGGGATATGCACTCTTAAATCACCATTCCCTGAGATGCCTGGTTTCCCAGCAGTTCCCCAGCCACAAGACTGTGCGATCAGTATTCCCCCCTGCATGTATAAATAAAATGAGTGGCTTCCAATTTGCAGCCTCTGGAGCAGCCTAAGGAGGACATAGAGTGATTTTCATAGAATCATAGAATGGTTTGGGTTGTGAATGACCTTAAAGACCATCTAGTTCCAACCCCCCTGCCATGGGCAGGGACACCTCCCACTAGACCAGGCTGCTCAAAGCCCCATCCAGCCTGGCCTTGAACACCTCCAGGGATGGGGCATCCACAGCTTCTCTGGGCAACCTGTTCCAGTGCCTCACCACCCTCACAGTAAAGAATTTCTTCCTAATATCTAATCTAAATCTTCCTTTTTTCAGCTTAAAAATGTTACCCCTCGTCCTATTGCTCCACTCCCTGATAAAGAGCCCCTCCCCATCTCTCCTGTAGGCCCCCTTCAAGTACTGGAAGGCCACTATAAGGTCTCCCTGGAGCCTTCTCTTCTCCAGGCTGAACAACCCCAACTCTCTCAGCCTGTCCTCACAGGAGAGGTGCTCCAGCCCATTTTAAGTTGTCTAAGAAAGGAGATTACCAAAGCAAGCTCCTACACTCTACATATGGTTGGGTGTGGAGTTTTTTGACGTCCACAAACTGAAATTCTCTAAATGAAGTCTTAAACAGGCTAATGGGAGTGGTAATCACCAAAATCATGAGGCTTGACCTGTGGTTTCATAATACCAGTGCAAATGCCACTGCCATCAAGACTCTGCACACACAAAGCCAGAAACTGAGGAGCCTTTCTAACAGACACCTCCTTGAAACATTTGCCTAAAACTTTTAATTTCAACAGATTTGAGAATTTCCCTATATGAAAAACTTCCCAATCACCTGTAATAAACACACGCATACACAGTTTGCAAAGCACTTCAATCCTTGCATTTTGTAAGCTTAGAATCAACAATTCAACTGGAAAATTGAAAAAACATCTTCAGTATAGTGAGAGATTATAACTGAATTGTCATAAATTATTATGAGAAAAATACATATATTCTTTTTAAACATTGTAAAATCTGATTTCACATTTAAGCAATTGTTTCATTGTAACAGCACTTAAATACCTATAATTACATGTTGGTTTCTATTGTTCAGAACATTTTATATGCACACACAAGGCAAACACTCAGATATAAATCCCAGGCGGTGATTATTCTTAATAGTGCAATTATTTTCTCATCGTAATCACTGGGGTACAATTCCTGTTAAACTATTCAGCATTCCTTGAGAAAGTTAAGTAAAAATCAATCATCTGACTTACTTTAAGGTAAGGGCTTCCCAGCTCTGCTCTCTCCCCCTTCTCTGCTCAAATAAATATAAATGTGTATTAGCCATGGGGAGAATCAATGAAATTATATTAAAGTTGCAATTCAGCCAAGTGTCTGCAAATCCAACTAATTATTTATATTTTGAGTCTCGTTGATGCTGCTGTTACTGAAAAGCTCAGCAGCCCATCCCTTCAATGTAAACAATATCTGAGGCTTTTACACCTCCATTTCATTAAAGTTGAAACATTTTGTGGCCTAGTTAAGTGGTTTACGTGGTTTCCTGATTATTTACTGGAAACTGTGAAAACAGGTTTGGTCTCCTGAAGTGCAATTTATAAAGTAGCCCTTTTTCAATAGGTGCCAATAGCCCAGTACGCGTGCTGTATAAAAAGATTTGGATGTTTGGACCTTATAAAATCATTACTGACGGTGTTTACGGCCTGTAGAGCTTCTCTGAAGAGCGGGTCCCTCCGTACCCCACACAGCTTGTCCCGCTCCAGGAAGCTGCGTAAAAGGACACCAAAACCCATCCTTCTCCCTTTCCAGGAGTAAGAAAGCAATTAGCCCGATGCTGTTAAACCCTGACAGGGACGAGGAAAGCCTGCCCAAAGACTGTAGGGCAATGAATTTCAACCTGTAATATGACAAACAGTGTTGCAAATACTTCAAAATCGATTTGAATCCAACAAGGATGAATTCGCCGCAAAGACCTGCCCTCCCACAGTCGCTGAACACCCTGCGACATTTATCAGAGGAGTGCGGGTAGCGACCTCACTTCTGCCTGGCAGATTACGTTCTGCCTCCATGAACCCACCTTTAAAATTTCAAATGGATTGCACATTATTCATTTCCTGTTTCAAAATGTCCATTATTAGCAAAAATGTCATTTCGGCAGAGAGAGAGAAACGATTTCAATGCAATCTGCAAATCAATTTGTAAGGATTTCAGCAAAGCAATTAGGGGAAATTCTGGACTACAAACACTGTGTAATGTGAGATTTCATCTTGACTGATAGATCTGTCAGGATTTCCATCCAAAAATACAGCTGCCTTTCCCTCCTCTCCACCCCACCCTTTCATGACTTATATCTGAAATTTTGTTCTTCCCCCTATTTATTACTGGCGCCTTGGCACTTTATCCAATTTTAATCCATTTTAAACCTCCTGTTGTCCCACTGAGACGAACAGATGCCAGGCAGGACTGGAGAAAAAGGACAAATTGATGCCATATCTACAGCGCCCAGGAACCACCAAAGAGAAATGCAAACCCAATTAAACCAGTAAAATGTACTGGGTGCTCGTTGGACGGCAGGAAGCAAGACTGACCGAAGCTGAGCTTGGGTACCTCATGCGGTCTGCAAGATGACAACCAGCCTACCAGTCTCAACATTTCCTAACAAAATAGGCAAAATGCAGGATCAGAAGCTACAAGGTCTATCAAAAGGCTCCAGGGAGTCATTTTAGGAAGTTATATGTCTGCTTTTTTTTTTTTTTTTTTTTAGCTTTTTTTTCCCCTCTCTTTCCTTCTAAATGCAGTGACTTCATAGCTGTGTTCCAGTTTCTTTTGAACTACGCACCAGAGACATCATAAATAACAACTTGCTGCCATCTCATTAAGAACCAGAAATTTTCCAGCCATTAAGAAACTGAATTCCCTTCACATTTGCAGGTTGTGCTGTCTCACTGGCAGCTCTCTCTGTAAGGTTCCCTGACATTGCGAGCTTAGTGCAAATCAAATCAAAACCTTAATTCATCCTCTGTCTTCTCCCCCAGTCCTTTGTTAGAAGTGTCACATCCACAACGCTCTATTTTTCGCCTCATGTCTCAAGGGTCGTCTCCAGTTCCTCCTTCCCTCTCTTTCCATGTCAGTCAAACCTGTTAAGATCTATTATTTTTCTTTTCCTCCTTGGAGGCAGTCATGTCCCAGTTTGATTATTGCACTTCTCCCTCTGGGGCCCTTCTTCACTATATTTTTTTCTAGTCCATACAAAACCAGTCTTCCTTTCTGCCTTGCGAATCCCCTCAAACCTAACTGGTGGGTTAGTTTAGTTAGTTAGTTAAACTAAACTTAGTTTAACTAATTAGATCTTTCATATATATATATATAAAAAAATGTCTTAGGAGAAGCTGGCATCCACACACCGATCCTAGCTCTTGTTTTGATCTGCATGTCCCTGCGCCGTCTCGCTAGGGTGGGAAAGAAATTCATATTTAACCAACTTTCAGAGCTTTTGTGTTGGAAACAGAAAAAACCAAACAGCTGAGCTGGTCAAAAGTATGCAGCTGGGATTCTCTAAGCTTCAGACGCAGTCGTGCTGGCTGCACTGGGAGGGAACACGAGCACAGATAAACAGAACATTCAAACTAATGAGATACCCACAACACTGCAAATAACGTAAATAGGGGGTGGGATGGAGCTGCTCATGACAGATTTTTTCATGGCTGGTCTGAACTGACCATTAAAACCGACAACAGAGCAGAAGAGTGAACTCAAGGCAAGAGCAGCCTGCACCACCCGTGCAGTCAGATGGAAGTTTTCGTTTCTTACCTTACGTACACCATGTTGCTGCCCTTCCACATGGACAGTACACGGCCCCCAGGAGACAAGCAGAGGATACACCGTGATACGGGAGTGGGAACAGTTCCAGGTGAGCTGCCGGAAGGTAATATCAAATGGCAGGTGGAAATCCAGCATCCTGGAAATCCAAAACATTACAGAATTAGCAACTAGGATTGCCCCAGACATCCAGAACTTTTAGCATCAGGATGCTAAAGGAGCCACCTGGAATATTTGTTCCTATTATAATCCAAAATTATTGCTCGAGTAAAATACATCTTTACACATCAAGAACCTAGAAAGAGAAATTTTATCAATACTTGTTATCATTGCAGGCAAGCTTGGAGAATCCAGCTGAGACAATCTTCTCAATATACACTACACAAATTAGGAGATACAATCCACATGGTATAGACTGATAGAAATGGGATAGAGCTGGGGTTAAGGAGGGTGAGGCAGGTAGGCAATTTGCCACAGATCACCAGAGAAATCCATGGCCACATCTCAAACTGAACATAAACTCTCCCAGGCTTTGCAGCACGGTCTTTGAGTGGCAAGAAAGGTGACATTCAGTGGGGCAGCGCTAATGGCAGCAACAGGGTTGTGCCTGCTATGCCAGCATGAATCTGGTATGTTTATTAAGGGAAAATGAATGCATTTCGCTCACTCTTGTTCCAACATTTACAGTGTGTCCCCACACTAGGGCTTCTCCACCCACTGCTGGCACACAGGAGCTCATGGCTCCATTAGTCACTTCCCGTTCCCCCACCTCGTAGGAAGGTGGTCTCATGGAATCATAGGTTAGAAGGGACCTTTAAGATCGAGTACAACCATTGATCTAACACTGCCAACACCACCACTAAACCATGTCCCTAAGCACCATGTCTACACGCCTTTTAAATACCTCCAGGGATGGCGATTCAATCACTTCCCTGGGCAACCTGCTCCAATGCTTGATAACCCTTTCTGTGAAGAAATTTTTCCTAATATCCAATCTAAACCTCTCCTGGTGCAATTTGAGGCCATTTCCATTTGTCCTATCACCTGTTACCTGGGAGAAGAGACCAACCCCCACCTCTCTACACCCTCCTTTCAGGTAGCTGTAGAGAGTGATAAGGTCTCCCCTCAGCCTCCTTTTCTCCAGGCTAAACACCAGCTCCCTCAGCCGCTCCTCATAAGACTTGTTCTCCAGACCCCTCACCAGCTTCGTTGCCCATCTCTGGACCCACTCCAGCACCTCAGTGTCTTTCTTGTAGCGAAGAGCCCAAAACTGGACACAGTACTTGAGGTGCAGCCTCACTAGTGCTGAGTATTCTCCTCTCCCTTTGGACAGCCCTGCAAGCAACACTCTTTTATTTGTAATAATGTCAAGCTCTTCCTAAAATTTGTCACTTCAGAGGAAAAACAGGCATATGAAAAGCATTGTAAAATTAGCAGCTTTCCCTACACAACCAAAGCCATGATCTCCAGCAAGCAGAGGCCTTCATTTTTCGCTTGCTCCTGTTATGCAGAAAATATCATGTAATTCAATAAGAGCAAATAAGAGCAAAACACGGCTGCTTGCATCAGAAGCTGTCCCCTGCCCACCACCAGCACGACATGGGCAGTTATGTAGCCCTGCCTTCACGTGTCCACCTCCCTCCGAGGTCAAGCTCATCAAGGGGAGGGCTGTGAGTTTTCTCAAAGCGTCATGGGGAGATGAAGAGATTAATGGAGACAGAAAAGCTGGTGTCAGCAGTGAAATCTGTTACTGCACCTGCACCATTTCAGAACTTTTAGACAGCAAATTGTGTATTTGCACCCTTCCCCGCAACTTCCCAGGGAGAACACACTATTTTAGAGGTCAGTTGTGGATGCCCTATCCCTGGAAGTGTTCAAGGACAGGCTGGATGGGGCTTTGAGCAACCCTGGTCTAGTGGGAGGTGTCCCTGCCCATGGCAGGGGGGTTGGAACTAGATAATCTTTAAGGTCCCTTCCAACCCAAACCATTCTATGATTCTATGACCAGACAAGTCTAGATATAGGCTCAGCCCGACAAAACTTCACTGTAAATGGACAGAGGGGTTTGTAATCAGGTTGAAATTCTGGAAATAGTTGGCCTTAGGCTCACATCTGGCATTAAACTCTGGCAGTTTCTCGTAAGCAGGCAAGACAACGTTTTTCTCATCATATCTTAACGGTCTTCCCATCATCTCCCAGGCAAAACCGTATTCCACCTACCTCTGATGATATGCCACCTAGCTCTGATGGGATGTGAGCCTTCTTTACTTGGCAGGATTACCCACCTAGCCCCCGTTTACCATGCTTCACCGTGCAAGCTGAATATTGTACCTGCTTACACAGCCTGAAGATGTGACTCCACAGATTTTCATTATTCTCTTTGCAAACCATTCTGTATCCTTTTGTAACGGAGGTAGATGAAACTGTTTTCCCCCTCCAGGCCCCAGAGTATTTTCATTTTTTAAACGTTGAGTAAAACAAATTAAAAAAAAGTCATGTTTAGTGACTGCTTTTACCTATACTTATGCTTAAGTAGCAGATTAATGAGAAATTTGTATGTGAGAAGACAGAAGTAGAAAGTTTTGCCCGCAGTCTGTTGTGAAAAAGCATTTATTTCTGACTGTATTCAGCCACCATCTGTGGCTCACTGTGCAACCTGACAGCTGCCACTGGTGGTGTGACCTCCTGCGCGATCCTCATTAGTACCGCTTCTTACCCTATCATTTAAGAAAAATAAATGTCTACGGAATAGGTCCCAAATGTGCACCTCTCCCTACAACTAAAATTCAAGGGATGAGGCAAAAGACAGAACATCTGGCGGAAAATGGTATATTTTGTGTGCTAATCAGCAGTGAAGAGCAAATAAAACATGTTCTGGAAATAGAAAATTGAATTCTTCCAAATCAGGCGAGACGATAAGAATATACGCCTGCTCTGAGAAGGAGAAGCAAGTGACTGGCTGCATGCAAAGTCAAATTGCTCCCGTCAAAGGCAAGGTACCTCCCCAGGCTGGATGCTGCTCAGCAGGCAGAGGAAGCGCTCCGTCTCCCACTAAGGCTGGGGGTCCTGGAGAAGGGAAACGCCTTCCCTCCTGGATAGACTCCAGGCGTTTTTTAAGGGAGTAAGGTCAAAAAAATATTTTGCCTTTTTGACTTTCTTGTTTGGTATCTTTTTAGGCTCTTTGATGCTGTGTCCTTGGAACTGAAAACTCAGAAAGCAACTGCAGGAAACTGAATTTTTATTCTTCTCCAGTCTTTTGTCAGGAACAAAAGCATTTGCTTACTGAAATACCCGTGGAGAAACACAAAGCAACACTTCAATCACCCATTCCAAATCAGAAACACAAGGTAAAGGCGAAACAACTGGGAGTGTGCTCAAGGATCATAAATTTCCGTATGAGACTCCATTCCTCTAAAAAGTTTCTGTTTCTGAAAGTACTATTAAAAAAATTTAAAAATTAAATGGTGCCCTTTGAAGCAAACTCTGGAATGGCAGAAAGAAATTAATTAAAGTGACCAGAGTACTGTTTTGAGCGTGTTTTCAGTGGTCATGAAATGCATTGAACATATTCAACTGACAGCTCTGTAAAATAAAACCTTCTATTGCTAGGAAGAGCTGAACAGGAGACAGAATATGCTTCTTGCTTAGCTCCAGGCATGTCTCTTTAACCCTAACATGTTTGGGGAACATACTTAGAGGGGAGAAGACAGTTCAATCATCATGTCAGAAATTAATCAAGTATCCAAGCATCCGTTTTGGATATCCAAGTATGCCAAAATCATTTGCTATAAATGATTAGGTTGCATTCAAACTGTTAACAGGAACAGGAGTTTTCTTATTCTGTAGTCAACGAAATCCACCAAGCAAAAGAAATTTTGGTTGCTTTGTTTGGCTGTGTAATAAATTGCATATTACAAATTGTGAATAGTTACTTATGATTATAAAATAATAATTAAAATATGAAACAGACCAGTTTCATGGCATCAATCCAAAATCACTTGCTGCAGCACATAAGCTAGGGTATGAAAATTGCTGAAGCCACAGTTTCGCTTCGGCTGTAAAATCACAAGACTAGAATACAAAACACAGCGTTCAAATACAAAGACATTTATGAACCTTAAATACCTGTGTTTAGAGACTATGAGATCTGTGATGCTCAGAACAAGAGAAAGGGTTTACAAAGTATACACAATCTTGTTCTTTGATCAATTAGAAATTATAAAAATAGTTTGTATTTGGGCCATTTCATCTCATCTTCAAGATCTCTCATAGAGAAGTATGGGGATAAAACATGGGGCTTGCTTTGGCTTTCACAACAGTGAAATCAATCAAGTATCTATACGCAGTCCAAAGGGGAGATAAATCGTGTTTGTCACACCTACAACCAATTTTCTGAAAACAAAAGATGTAACAATTTACAGAACCTCAGATGCCCTACATTTATCCTTTCTCTGAGGGCTAGAAGTGAAGACAGAATCCACCCCTCTTTTTTTTTTTTTTTTTTTTTTTTTTTAATTAGCATCTTTTTTAATAGATCCCTTTTTTTTTAGTGGTACATTTCTTACTGCAGCTGAAGCTTTTGCTTGAGGTAGAAGATGTTTGAAACATTTGAAACAGAGCACTCTGCGCTCCATGGAGTGACCTAGATTATACTTCATATAGATGAAGTTATTATATTAATCTCAACTTTCATCATGAGGTATGACAAAGTTTAAAATGGCTTAATTTGTTATGAAAAACAATATTATGAAAAATCCTTCCTATTATAACTGTTTAATTTACTACCTCCTTCTACATATATATTCTAGTTACAAGACATGTTTGTTTTCTTTGTTGGTAAATATTAGAACAATATGAGAGATTAAATTGGAAAAAAATGTGTGCTGTTGTGAACTCTTAGTTGTAGAATTACTTGCTTCCACTGCATTGCCTGGATAATTCACTCATATATATACCCTAATAAATATTCACGCAGGTCAGTCTCAAGCACAGATCCGTATCGGGCTGATGTTTCTGGAGCCGAGAAAATACAAGAGTCATTTTCCCTGTATCGTGTCCCGCCACCTTTGGTTACCCCCAGCCAAAATTACCAGGTACCCAACTAGAGCCCAGTTAGCTGGCAGCAGCCTTCATTGCAGGTTCGAGGAGAGACGTGAACTCCTGCTTCTGGGTGCGTAGGGAGACTCATTAGCTGCATTGCAACAGTGACCGAGCAAGTCTCTGGAGCACCGGGATCGAAAACACAACTTGAAGGCTGGGCTAGAAATAAACCACATACAAAAAAGACCTAGGAAGAGCAAACACCAGAGGGGCAGAACATCCGTGCGCAGATATATTAAACAGAGGAGTTTAGGAAAGCAACAACTGAAGAAGGACAGCTAGGACCTGGTATATTGAGAAGGTGAAAAGAACAGTTAGTTGCTGTTTCTCATCATACAACATAATGATATGATCTGGCATCAAGCTTAAAATAACAGAAAGGAAGTGGGTTTTTTTCCCCATAATACATAATCACATCATGGGAACTACTGTTACACAAGCACATGAAGGTGAAAAACATAAATTACTTCAAAAACTGTTTTAAAAATTCATGGACTGCCCAGAGAAGGATCATTGCCCACTTGTTCTCTTCCTTTTCCTGAGCATCCGGCCAGTTACAGCTGCCAGGGATGAGATATGGACTAGGAAGCTACAGGACTCACTCACTCAGCTTCATTAGGTAGAAAGCACTCATCTCAATTCGAAATGCCCAGGGAGGTCAAAGCAGCAGCAATAACAATGAGAATTTAAGATTTGCCTATCAGAACAAATAATATACTGAATAGGCAATAAGTATGTATCAAGCTTGTTATTGCCATTCTATGCTATGAGAATTAGAGCTGGGATTGAGAGATGGCAAGCAGCTCCAGTATTTCTCACCTGAATTACAGAGCTTCTTTCAAACAGAAGGTCGTTCAAAACAGAAGGAATCATCACTAGTTTGTGTGCCTAATATTTACTTATTTTTATTTGGATTGAAACAAGCAAAGAAATCCAGGCTCCAGATGCCCTTGCGATCACTCATAAATGCAATTTAGTGCACCAAAACCCAATACATTAAAATAATCTTTATAAATAATTATGAACTGACACCTAAGAGCTAACATAGCTGAAATGACAAATTAGGAATGTCATCTCACCATGTGCGTTAGCCCAGTGTCACTCAAAGCCAATGTATTTTTACTCATATCAAATTAGAATTGCCAGCTACTGTGGATGTTTTTCCCTGAACAAGGCAGAGCTGAGAGTTCTGCAAAGTGAAACATGACTCTAAAGCATTTCTTTTGGAGTAACGCACAAACCATCTGCATGTGCCAGGAATGTTGGATATGGCAGAAGGGCTGCTGTATGTCAAAATCTTCACATGACAGAAGCTTGTCTTTGGGAAACAAAAACATAAAGGCTAATAAAAAGGTCTTTCATAAGCTGGCAAAAAGATTACAAGGGTGACTGCAGGAGACCTGGAGAACAACAAAAGCAATAACCGTGCTGTTCTTTCTCCAGAAGTCCCAGGCAAGGGAATGGGTAGAGCTTTCTGGACTCTGAGAAGAGCAACACCATGAATGGAGGTCTTGTCAGACACCAAAGTATCCTTCTCATCTAAGTGGATGTGAAACAGAAATGCAGTACGTGGAGTAGTAGGTATGGAATGATCCTTCGGGGGGGGAAAAAAAAAAAGAATTCTCACCTGGTTCTACTTTTTGTTCCATCAGCAGTCAATATTTGCAGTTGGCTGTGCCTCCTCCTCAGCTAATCATCTTAAACGTCTCCTTTCTCCTTTCTTCAGGCAGGTATCACTCAATCTGCGTTGGTTTTGCAGATGCAGAACTGTTCATACAGCTTTCCCAGGCAGTGGGTTTTGAACTGCTGTCACTCACGGGCTTCTAATTCAACATAAGGAGTGACCGGATCAGCAACAGGGACAACAGTTATTCTCCTTTAGCCATGGCTCAGACATTGTTAGTTGAAATCAAGCCTATGAAATGATACCATGCACGACAGACCCAAGCTTTTGGATCTATTTTCATTTACATGCAACAATGAAACGTTAAAATGAATGTCCTTAAGGTTGTTATCACCAGCTGGAAAGGTGCGAACAGTTTGCATTTCAGCCCACACACCTGCCTAAAACCCAGAAGCATCCAGCTGGTTTCAAGGAAGAGCCAGGATTCCCCTGCCTTTTGTTATGGCTGCAATGGCACATCATCAACGCAAAAGGAAGAGCCAGCAAGTGAGGGCCCCTATTCAAACAGGAGCTTCTGCATCATCAAAGATCCTGAAAAGTTTGTGGACAGCACGAGAACTCAAGACTGTAAGGGAGGCCCAGACTTCAGCTCAGGGTTATTTAGTATGTAATTTGATTTCATGTGTTTCCCTGCTTTGTATTCATTGATTTCAAATCCTTCCCCGGTACCCATTTCTGCCACAATAGCGATGTTAAATTGCCAGCTCATATTGGATAGGCAAGCGGCCAGCTGAGACTATGGACATAATTAATGTGTGTATTTTAACACACACCCCCCTCAAACCTTCAATTTATACAACGTATCTATGTAAGAACACCTTCTGGTCACAGTCCTTTCCTTTTTTTTTTTTTTTTATCATCTGCCCCTCATATTTCTTACATTCACTCATCACAACATCTCATAATTTAAAATTGTAAGCTGTTGAGGGCAAAAAGACCACATTTGGTCTTGCTCTGTTCTTGTGCAATGAGACCATGAACAATGAGACCCTGCCACAATAGCTCCTCTGGAAATTATTACACAAAATAATATTGTTATAACCTTCCAACCGTTTCCTTATCGTTTCGAAGTATTTTTTCTTTTTCCAGGATTTTTTAAACTGAGCAATGGCAGCTCCTGTCTGATTTGCATTCAGACGTGAATAAGATGCCAAGTGCTGCACCTCTGTGCGCTTTGCACCGCGTGCTCCTTACAGCCTGCATCTTCCATAGAGAAAACCGTGATGTAGTAGTAGCAGATTAAATGGATCGGGACAGTTTTTGTCCTTCAGGGAAAGACGCCTTGTTTTTGTCACGCTCCCACTCTGTCGATGCTCCAAAATCAGAGGATAGCCGTTAGCATCATACGGCATCTCAGTATGGCGGTGGAGATCAGAAAGGGAGATTGTGTTCTTCTTTGGGAAAAAACAATTTTCACGCAACATCTGTGGATCAAAATGTTGCAACTCTGGTGAGCAGTTATCATCTAAGCAACCTTCAGCTTCCTGCAGACCAATGAAGGAAGCAGATGGGTCTCCCCATGTTCCTGGTGCATATTTTCCCTCTTCCCCATTCCCTGAAGACACAACACACAAAATGAGACAATGACAACATGAAGTTCATATGAATGTTTCCACTCAGCCAAACCTATCTTGAAGAGCAAACCCGACATCAAAAACCTGTCTAGGGAGTGTTTTCCACTGAAACCCTGCTCAGAGAGAACACGCACAAATGGAAGGTCCTGCTGCCTGCCAAGGAAAAAAGCTCTTGGGGTTGAATCACTCATCCACTAGTAGCTGTGAATAGCCTGTAATCATGAATACTATGCCCTGAAATGATCACTTTGTACTATTTTGCTTATGGACAAGGATATTTTTAATATTTTTTTAAGCTAAACAACCAGGTTTAACATCACAATTCTTCTGATAGTGTGATTCTGGGCATTAATAGAATTGAAAAATCTGTACAGGAATTTTATAATTTTTTTTGAGATATTTGTCTTCTAATAACCTTGAGCTATAAACAAAGTCCCTCAGACATCACCCACAAGACCTCTTGTTTTTCTAGGGCTCTGATGGCTCTTTCTGATGCATGCAGCCAACAGCCAACAGCCCTTTTAGCCCACTACTCTGCAACAGTTCACTCATGCAGAAAATAAACATATAATGCTTTTATCCCTCCCTTCCCTCTTCCAAAGCCATTCTGTGACCCCAAGGACCAGGCTGGGCTCCTTTCACTGCTGCCAACCGCTCTGAATGGTGACCAACAGCAGGAGCGACCGCCAACAGAAACCTCACGCTCCTTTCTTCACCCTTGGGAAATTAAGATTTTACCAGTCACTTACCAACATCCCACAGAGGCTGGTTTGGGAGTATATGTTCATTAGACTTCAGTCTTCACCTGGCAGAACAAACAGATGCAGAGTAACCCACGGTTTTAATCATTTTCCCTCTGCAGGCACAATCCGGCCGTAGAGCTAATTCATGCGGGAGATTCTGCTCAGTGAAGCACTGCAAATTACCCACACACGCAAAAAAACACTTCCAGAGAGTAGATTCAGGTTAAGCATCATTCAAGGGTTTGCATGTAAGGCGCTCTCACCACACTGAACCACAAAGACATTAACACCATGATACGTTGAAAAGATACACCGAAGGCATTTATTTATTTAGAGGACAGAGAAGAGTCAACTTTTCATTCCCGAAACAATCATTCAGCGACAGTTGAAAATTAAAACTCTTCAAAAGTACCCCAGAATAGCACGTGGTGGTGATGTCTGTTTGGGTTTAATTAAAATATTTAGACATCTGGAATCGAAGGGAATGCCAACAACCTTCAACTCACTGGTAGAGAGAGGAAGTAAGATACTTCTAGTATATTCCGACCATTTAATTTTAGTTCAAACAATTAAAAACATTAGTCCCAATCAACTTATCTCCTTGTGCCACTATACATTGAGCATCCCACTTCATGCAAGATCTCTGAGCTTTCTAAGCAGCTGGTCAAGGTACCCTGCACCGTCCTCCTGCCTGGCAGAGCAGAATTCATAATCCTCATCTGAAAGAAGTCACAAAGAACAAAGACTTTAGGCTGCTACTATGAATCGCAGCTCTGTGAACACATCAGTTGGTGCCAATTGCAGTATAAATCTTGCTCAGTAAAGTAGAAAAGGTCTATTCACTTCTGCGTAACGCCAGCTTAACCATGTCTGACAAAAATGGTCTTTCCTAAAGCTTGGGATGCACTCATTTAGACGTCTTCTTCCAGGTTTACGGACAACATCAGGTCTTAGCAATTAAATGTTCTTTATAGTTAACGATGATTAAGAAGGTGACAACTGAACAAATAACACTATATATGGGTACTACTTTCTTCTGTGTTTTAAGATATTGTTCTTGCAGGCTACAAAAACATTCCTCAGGCAATTTTTGTTGGAGAAAATGGTTCTTGCAGCCATCCTCAGTGAGGAAGAATAGCAACTCGGACAGGTTTAGGTCTACTAATATGAAGGGGAAAAAAGTAACTTACTGGGAACAAACTTCATCGCTGGCAGTAAGCTCCAACTGACTTTAAGAAATTTTAACAAGAGACTATAATTAAGAAATGCAGCATTTTTCCAAACAGTTTAAATGTGATTAAAAGCATTTTAAAAAATTCCGTTTTTTTTTTTTTTAACATTACCCAGAAATACTGGATCGCTACAGCTGAAGAGTGGAAGTTAAATTTCTGAAACTGCACTAAATTCTAATAAGGAGAAAAGATTTCTGGAGTTTGTTACATGTTGAAGAATAAGATCAAGTACTAACTAGCCTTTAGAGAAACTGGATCTGAACTGAGAATCGAGAGTGTTGGTGGCTGGGAATACTGCAGAGATCTGAGCGGCACTCCTGGAGAAATGGGCTTAGTGTGTTTCAAATTCTGCACAACAGAAAATGTAATAAATATTGAACCTATCATGTAATGAAATAATCATGTGGGAAGAACATTGCTTGCAAAAATATGCAAGGTCTGTTACCACTACAGCTATCGTTTTTTCAGACATAAAAACCATTTATCAAAAGCACTTTAGCAGAAGCAGTTTTACAGCTGTTTCACATACTTACCTTAAGTAGTGTTGGACAGGTGAACTTCTTTAAAATAATTTTCAGCTACCTACAGGAAACAAGTGGCTCCTCTCTCCTCTGCCATCAAACTTGATACTCCTTAAACATCAGATAAAACAAAATGCAGGCCTTTCAAATCCCCAGGAGAATACCCTAACAGCGTGATATAAAATACCAGTTCTCCTGAAGAGCTGCCACCCACCACACAGTGGCCGCTGCTCAACTGAATGCCATTCATGTGTTAGGTGACTTGGGCTTTGGAGGAATGGATGGGATTTAGGTGACCCAAACCTGCATTCAGACAGCTGTTCCGCTCAGCGGGACACAGGAGGCTCCAGCCACGCTCAGACATTGAGGAAACTTTAAAACTGAAAAGGAATATACACTAATAAGTTTTTAGCTTCTTCAAGATGAGTCAGTTGGTGGAGCATCAGCTTTTTGGATTACCTTCCTACATACAGGTGTCTAAACTCTGCTTACGTTCTATTTCAAGCACCAAAACCATCTGTCTAAATTTAGTGTCAAGGTACACAAATAGGAAGCTGATTTCCCTCAGCTCCTCATGTAGAAGAGAGACAGACAAGACTCCTCCAGAGGGTAATTTTGATCCTAAGAGCTCCTAGTTAATTACCACCCAAATACAGCTAAAAGAAAATACCACAAACTTTTGCTTTGCAATTTATTTATTAAGAAACATATAAAAGTGACCACAAAATGGGATAAAAATATTTAAACATTTTGAAGGAAAACAAGCAAGGTAAGTTAGACAAAAATTACCTCATAATTGGGAAGGAACTTTCATTTCCCATCTTTCAACATGCCATATAAAACAGTATCCTAAAGCAGCGAGAATAAGTACCGGATGCAATTACAACTTCAGTATCTATCTTTATTTTCTTCAGCATTCAAAGCACTAAACACCTGTGTCTTCCAGGTAGTGAAGTGCATATTTCTTACAATAGGGACAAATTCAGCTAAAGAAGGGAAAGAATGAAAGAAATAGAAAAAAAAAACAAAAAAAACCCAAACCACCAAAACAAACCAAAAGAACCAACCAAAACCCACAAACAGCAGCTTAGTCTTCACTGAAGTACGCCTCCAGTCCCTCCAGTTCTGCATCAGCTGTTGTGTTTAAAGAGGAGGGAGTAGAACTTGAATTCATGCTTTCCTGACTATTACTTTTTTGTTGAGAGTTTCCTGAATTACTTAGTTCCTTCTTCAGCTCTCTACCACCACTTAATAGCCTTTGACTCTCCGCAAAATACTGATTAGGATGATTCAAAGAAAACCCAATTTCATCAACCTGCACAGAAAAGGAAAGGAACAGCGAGTTATTATATTTAGTTCAAAAAACAGTATTTTTCACATTAAAGAACAAATTAATTAGCAATTTAATAAGTTCCAATTTTGTTGAAGAAAAAGGCATCAGTTTGTAAATACTGTCCTAGTAAATATAAGCATGACGCAGATTTACTTTCATCACAAAATTTCTTCCTTCATGTTAGAAATAAAATTACTGCTTTGGCATATTCAAACAATATTTCACACTGTCTTTGCTGTAGTAAAGAAAAAAACCACCCCAAAACATATAAAACGACATAAGTAAAACGTCATACCTTTACAGATGTAGGACAATTGAACCTACACCTTAAAACAGCATTTCCCTACACAAAAGAGGGATGGAGACCAGTCTAGAGTGTAAACGGCAGTAGAGAATACTACTAAAAGTTGTAACAACTGCACAATATAAATCTATATCTTAAGCATCAGTGTGAACCTGTGAATGGAAATGGGTAGCTTCACCTCTTTCCCTGTTTTTTCCAGTAGCCACAAATGCACCACTTACAAGGCAGCAGGCTAAGACAGAAGCCCAATAGATCGAGCTTATCTCTGCTCCATCAGTGCCAACATCAGCACCCTGACACTAGATGCACAACCAATACCAAATAACGTTTAGTCTTCAGTGGAAAACACCACAAAAAACTAGCATATTTTTATTGCTCCATTCTACTTAGCAGGTGCATTCTTTTAGCTCCGTAATTATTTGATAAATGAACAGTCAGTTGATGCTTATGAAATATTTCAAATCAACAAAGCTTTCCGTTTCAAAAGGAAGCTATTCTGACATATTGACCACAAATCTCAGTTATAACCTTTTTATCTCTTTTTGGGGACTCAGAAGTTGGAAATGCTTACTTTAAAAGGTGCTTCCACCTCATGTTCAGGCAATCTGCACCTTATATGTGCACAGAAAATATTAACAGATAATGTGAATACCAGGAACATTTTGAGAAAAATACTTTTCTTACATAATGTTGGAAAATTTCCCAAACCTGGGATACAATAAACCAAGGAAGACTAAGAGCCTTAGACTGGTAATTTTCTGCTCCCGCTATCTTCCCTTTTTCCCAGAGAGGTGGGGCCAATTCAAGCATAACAGGCAACTTTGCACACACGCAGTGTTTCATGAGGACGTATACCGTGGCTGATTTAATATGCCAAAACCCATCAGTTTAAATTTCAGCCATTTGTGAAAAATCATAAAGCAGAGAATCAATGTGCATTTTAAATGGAACACCAATTCAATGCATTACCACCGCCTAGCTTAGCTCCATCAGAAAACAGTGACGCCTATAACAAAATCTAATTCAGTCTAATTCAGACACGAAGATGACATTAGCAACTGTAGTAGAGTGACACTCCTTGAAAAATCTAAAAAAAATAAGTGATAGGCCTAGCACACTAATTTGGCACTCATAATAAAAGGCACAAAGCAAAAAGAGAAACCTGAAGCCACTACTGAATTTCATTTCAGTCTTATCTGGATGAGTTTCATCCAGACAGCTTTCATCCATGCACCAGTTTCCATTATGTGGGAACTAAATTACCTCTTTACACCAAAAAGGCTTAAAAACAAGTGATGCAAGTGAAAAGCTGGCTCTCCTAGAAGCAGTTCTTCATTAGTTCTATTTTTTTTAACCTTAAAATCTCGGTTTTCTTCAGTCCAATTTAAGATTCACTTTGGAACTCCTAATTTTGTTCTAAACTTCTCTCCCCAACATATTGGAATAAGCTGTAGAAGCAGCTCATTGTATGAATGGAGCATGTTTTCAGAGGTACAGACAGTATCTGGCTAAAAGCTATTTACAAGTTGTTAGTCAAAATTGTAGTGTGACTCCATGTACCCTATTTTAATTAAAAAAATTCTGCCCATTCATTTTATCACCTTTTTTTAGGAGCCTGAAGAGAGAGAAGGGGGATGTTTTGTTCATCATCATCATTTGAGATATAGTGATACATAAATAATTCTGTTCTGTGTCATTTTCAACGAGATTCTCTGAATAAAAATATTCTGCTCTGGCTGGAAATACAGAAGAAATTTGACCACAAAAATGGAGGTGAAGCATACACAAATTTCCTGTTTTTTTTAAGTTAGACTGCTCATGTTACTTTAGGTAACTTTTACAATGCTTATAGGTAATATAGATCAAAGCACATCAATTTTAATAGCGGCATCATTAACTTAGCTGTAAGTTACCTGAAACCTACTGCCAGAAATAAACTAGATTTCTCTAACAGCTTTATACATTCACACCTGTAAATCCATCTGGAATCCACTATGCCCAAAGAAAAATGTTATTTTCTGTGCAGTCAAAAATTTAAGCTTATAACAGGTATTGATCCGAGTGAAAAGGCCTGTCATTTCAGACAGAACTGTTTATCCCATCTAGTAGATGATACTAACACAAGACTTTTTTTTTTGTACAAACTTTAGTTTTGTATTTTTGCTACAGCAAATACTGTTTTGAAAAACCTGCAGCAATCCCTTTGTAGCTATAGTATTTTTGGATTTTAACCAAGAACTTTTAAAATGACAGCTGATAATGCTACAGCTCATACTACAGAAAAACACATGGAGCAATCATGTTGCTACAGTAAATTATATCAATTAACCACATCCCTTTTTTTTTTAACAACACCAAAGTCCAGTGCTCTTGCAATTTGATCACAAACAACTACGAAAAATGGTTTTTACATATGTTTTAAAAGAAACTATTAAAGGTGATTCTTCTGTACCAGAAAGTTTGCTATGTGTCAGATTTCATTTACTTCTTAAAAATACACAAGCATTGTAAAATATCAGTATGCAAGAATAAAATGTTTAGGGATGAACATTAATATACAAATAATCAGCCATTACAGCTATAACCACAACAAGTGACTAATACCGCAATATTCATGCAAACAACATTAGCATCATGAGTTCATTTGGAATATAACTACCACAGGCACAGGCATTAGCCAGTTAGGCTTTCTTATTTATTCATAACGCTCAGGCCCTTAAAAGAGTAGCTTTATACAGTGGATTTATACACAATCAAATTTCAAAGCACGAATTATTTCTACAAGCAAGCTGTCATGAGAACACTTATTTAACCTACTTGTAGTTCATATCTGATATCATCAATCTCTTTTACTTGACTGCATATACATAGCCAAGATCTCCAAACTGTTGGTCTGGAAATATTTTTCTCTATTTTGACTATCAACTAAAGTAAAACAAAATCTTGACATTATTGTGACTGTGAAAGGCATTCCTCATCACTTTGACTATTTTCTTTGGGTTATGGCTACACTGCTTACATTTTCAGGGTGTGTTGCTTCCACACTGTCCTCACTTTAATACAATATAAAAATTCTCTAAAAGGGATAATCAACATGAAATAGCTTATTATGAACTCAAGTACAAATATTAGAACTCCAAGCAGTTATGATGCTTTTCATATGGCTTAAAACCCAAATTTGACCACCAAGAAAAATACTTAGTATTTTGGTAGTGTTCGATTGAATGCTTACTCTAGTTACCATATGAACATAGTTTATTCTTGATTCTTATTAAAATATGATAAAGTTTGAAAATATCCACCCCACAGGCCATTCAGTCCTGATTCTATCAAGTCAAAAGACCTTATTTTCTTCACGTACATCGGACAGCTTGTCTTTATCAAATTATGGTGTTATTATTTAGAAAATAACCTTCCCAAAAAGGAGTATGCCCTAATATCCCAGAATTTGAAAAACATGGTAAAACCATTCATACACTACATGTAGTGCTTTCCTTTCCCACAGTTACTGAAAGACTTAATAAATTGCATATGTGTACATTTCCGTAACAGATTAGTTCCCGCCTGAAGATGATGTGCTGGACCACACAAATGATGGTTGCTTTTGGTCTGTGGTTGTGAGGTAGTAAAATGAAAGTTCGGGAAAGGCATAGCATTAAAGCTAATAAGCCCTGTTTACACGGAATACGCAGAGAAGCAGCTTTTAGGTAAGCTGTGCTATTTGAACCAGTAGCACTGAGGTGCAGAGACACACACCCCACCTCCCCAGCAAAATAGATCTAAACATTTTCACTCTAGTGCAGCTGGATTTATTAGCATAGTCTTAGTGCCAAGCACTAGGCTGCCGAAGCCAACAGCAAAGCTGCTGCCAGTATAAGACACAGCAGAAACTCGAGAGAGGATGATGGAGGGGAAATGCAAAGACATAGTGTGCAAATGACCCCGTGAACTTAGAAAAATATCATAAGCTTAAACAAGTCTCCACTACAAAGTCATTCATAGTAGATCTAGCCCACATACGCACTGTAACTTTCAAGACTTATAGGTAACACTAACAGCTCTGCCTAACACATATCAAACACTTTCTCAGTGGAATTGAAGCTGAAATTCTCCATGTGAGACAGTCCATTATTTCTAGGAAAATTTTACTTAAGATTGTTCACCTATTTGAAGAAACAACAACAATCAACGTTATGCTGCTTGATTCTTCAGAAATTTCCTTCACTGAAGAGCTCTGCTAATGATATACAGGAAAGCAAAGGTTTGATTGTGTGATTCAGTGTCACCAGCTCCAGAGACATATCTTTTGACCAACCCATGAAAAAAAAATAAAAAGAATTACTAAAGCATATAGTTGTAGGACACAAAAATCATTCCAAGCAGGCTGGTAACAAGTTTAGCAGCTAAATGCTCTAAAAAAAAATTGCCCTTATAAGCATGTTTCACTCAAACTACAAGAAAGTGCCCTTCTGTGCATTCTGCTTTCTCTCACTGAAGTAAAAGACTTATCAACAGCAGAGGAGAAAGATGACTCTTAGTGCAAGCAGCAAAGACAAATATTTATATTAAGAAAAGACTGAAAAAAATAATCCTCTTCTGGAATTTGCCACAGAAGAATGGAAAGACAGATTGCCTAAAACGCAACAGATCTTTGGCACTGTGCTGATTTATCCTTTGATGAATGTTGACCTTGGGGTCTACTGTCATCTTGGGAACATATTATTTCTACTGACTTAGCTTTACATAGGGCATGTGTTATGTAAATTTTGAATTACACATAATTTTCAGTTTCCTGTTTTATTATTTTCTAAGACTGTAAGACAGCGTTACTCTCAAATTACAGCTGCCAAAACAAGGTTCAGAGTACATCTTTACTATACATTCACACATATGATTGCTGGAAATTTAGGGAGACAAACACATCCATTTAAATCAAATATGAAAAACAGTGAGAACAAAAAAGTCCATGTTAAATGTCTCTGCGTGGGTCATCTATTCCTCATCCATATCTTTAGCAAGGCTGTTCTATTTTCTGATGTTTGAAAGCGATGTTTCAATTTTTTGAGTTGTAGAGAGAACAAAGGTATAAAATGGGCCGCACTCCACTGTTTTTTCTTGACAACAAAGAATCTAGAAGCAATGAGCAAACTGGTTCTTTGAATCAAGAAGTCACACAGGAGATGGACCGCAGCCATTTGTTATCTTACAATTTTGCAAAGGATCTTAACTTTAATATGTTACAGAAGCTTATGATTAAGCAAATGGGAAAGCATCGAGAATGTTCATCTCGATTTAAAAACTAATCACGCATGAACAAAGACATGAAAAAATATCAAGTGAAAATTAACGATATTAACTATGTAAGTGCTGGAAGATTAGTTTTAGTTAAACTTCTTAGACCCATTTTTTTTAAGATACATGTCAAAATACCGAACTTGTATGGGTTAAAAAGCACAATTTGTTTAAAAATGGGATATTGAAAAAGTTAAATGGCTTGAAATAGACAGAATTCAATAATATTGACATTTTCAAGAAAGCATAACCTTTTACTACATCTTGTAACATTCAGGGTATTAATAACATCAACACATAAATGCAGAAAATTACAAAAGAAGATGTGAAGTATATTTTAAATTACTGAAATGAAAACTAACACGGCAAGACAGCTAACGATAGATGTGAAAACTGCAAATAGTCTCCAGACTTCATGCATGATTTCCAAGGCAACGATGGTGACTACAGTTTAAGAAAAATTAGTAGCTACTTACATCATGCGTCAACTCAAAGTACTTCTGACAGGCCAGCTGGTAATGCATGCCCTTCACCAGTTCCAGGATCTGTACAGAGGGAGAAAAACATAATGCATTCAGAAGTAGCACACATACATCTTTTTGATACTCACCATGACAAGGCATTTCACAACAGCCTTGTATATACCTCATGGAACTTTGCAGCCCATGACATCTTTGACATGTGTGTACCTTACTAATAAATGACAACACTTACACATACTATCATTTTTTAAAAATATCCTGGCTATATTAAAAACAAGATAAAACCACAGGAAGATACACCCGGTCCTTAAAATGTAATTTCAATACTCTCCAAGAATAAGCTGAATCTCTATTTTGGTAATACAATTGTGACAGTTATTGTCAAACTATCATATTGCAACATCTCTTCCATAATTGCAGACATAAATTTAGTAATTCAAGTGGTTGAAGCATGAAGCAATCAAGGACACGATTTGTATTTTTATTTTCCACATTACCAGTTCATGCAGATGCAGAATAAAATTCTATTGTGCTCCCATCAGGAAAATTTAATGCAAATCCTTTAGACAAGTATCTGTGAGAGGGGAATGCTTTTACCTTCAATCAGATTGGTCCTTTTTAAAATGAAGTTATTTCTAGTCAAGCTCAGCAGAATATGTGAGTGAATAGCCTGTTTTGAACACCTATTAGGAAAATCATGCCATCTTTTGTAAATACAATTTGCTTCCCAATTCTACTTCAGCTAATCTCTTCTGTGCTGCATAAAGTCCTATTCTTATCACCAGAATGCAATGCCAGTTGAAATTTTTTTAAAGTTTCATCACCTCCTCCCTCCTTTATATAATCAAAATGTATGCTCTCTCTGCTTATCAAACAGAGAAAATTGCTGGAATTAAGAGATAGCCTCAGTGAAAGGAAAAATAGTTTTCAAGAAATGTTAATATCAAGCCCCTTTCCCAAGGTTGACCTTTATGTCAAACACAGCAATACACTCCAGCTTAAGTCCCTGCTGTACTCATTACTGGATGCCACCTTGTATTTATTGACAGATGTATAAATAAATTACATTTGCTGAATGGATAAAAACAGCAACACATTGCCAGGAAAGTACTTAGCCACATTGTTTCTCTGTAATAGCCCAACTGATTACGTTTCTATCTCTCCTTCCACCTTCTGTTATATCTTCCGTAAAAGATCAAGGCCAAGGCCAACTGAACAACGAAGTCTGAAATCTGTCACTGTCTCTCTCTTTCTGTATATTTCCTCTTCCCTTTGAAATTGACTGCAAAAACAGTATCACGTTAAGTAGGTAAGGATTGAAGAAAACTCATTTATTCTAAATGTTTTCCATTACGTATTACCTTATGTTTTCCTCTATTCCCTACCACAAAATCTATACCATGCAAAAGAGCTATCTCTGTTTTTAAGAAAATGGTAACCACGTTGTATGTATGCACTTCTTTAAAAAGTACCTTTCACATAATTTGGAGTAATGATCGGAAGACCTATATGACTGTTGGTGAGTTGAAAGAAATATTTGTTCATGTTTTTTAGCATTCAGACTTTTCTAACATGAACTTTCCAGCTGAAATAAGTAATTTAATCTAGTTCATAAATAGGTTAGGTTTTCACAAAATTACTCTTCATTTAATCAAGATTATACCTAATATAAATTATGTAAATAAAAAGTTCTCTAGGTTCAGGTGTAAAAATACTTTAAGTCTCAGCAGCTTAAGTGAGCAAACAAAAACTTAAGTATGGACAAATTCCGAGTATAAACCCCAAAAGTTTAAAAGCATTGAGGTTCCCCAGTAATTTAAGAGAACTTTTTGAAACAGGTGGTCATTTAAAAGGCAAGCATTCTGTGATTTGTTTAACTTTTCAATCACAGACCGCAAAGTTATAGCTGCTTTTTGTATCAATGATGCCATTATCCAACTATCCTGAAGAGTGGAAAAGACAAGGATTATGAAATCTAGATTTTCATTTATTAAATCACAATGATTCACAGGATGCGAGACGAAGCTGCTGCTGTCTTCTCTGACAGTTCAGCATAAAAACGGTAACGTCAAGTGACACATATCAGAAGAGGGATCACTGACCAACACAGCACAGATGATGACAGAATAAAGGGGCACTTATAAATGAATTCCAATTTTGTAAGAGAGATTATTCTGAGCAAACTATTCTGAAGCTGTGCCCATTTAAGCCCTTGACCCATCCTTGGGAAAATCTTGACCCACCTGTAAGGTCAAGAAGAGAACTTTATTGAAGCAATACAGCTGACATATGAAAGCTATAATGGTCATGTTATCAGAGATGGCTTTGAGGGACTTTAAATTCTTAAAGAGCCACCATGTTATTTTGCAGCAGCTTGATCTTTATTGCCCAGCTACACTGCAGTTTCACCAAGGAACTAATGTCCCACTCCCTCTAGACTCCTTCTCAGACCTCTCACAGAGGCTGCTGTTAGGTCACCACACAGATTCTTCTGCTGTACTACTATGAAGACATGTATATTTTGGAGGACAGCTGTTAGAGTAACCTCTACCAGCATTCTCCAGTGAAGTTTGGTAACTAGGTCTTCACAACACTTCTTTTCCTCTACATTGATAGGGTACTCCAAAGAACAGAATGCCCACCAGAACAGATTGGAGACTTTCATCCAGTTTGTTAAATTTATTAATGTACATGATGCTACTGGCAGTCATCATCTTACTCCTGCTTCTTTACCCTCTCCACCACATCACCTCTCCAACTTCGACTGGTTTTCCAAGTTCAGCCAAATTTGACAAGTAGAGATGCCAAAGCTATACAATTCCTACATGTTGATTACAAGTTGCGGTTGGGCGGAAAAAGCCAGACCAACATTTGTAGCTCATTCAGGGAAAAGCAGCTGTAATTCAGCTCCTACCCATTCTGAGAGGCAGCCAGAAGGCAGCCAAAATAGCACATATATAACTTTGAACTGGCCACATCACAGGGGACCAGATTCACCTTCCGCATACCTGATGGGGTTGAGGAATAAGGGGCACATTAAACATATCCAAAGAAGAACAGATTTAGTAGATTAACTGGCTTCAATATGGAACAAGTTCCTAAGAGAAGAAACGAAAAAAGGTTAAAAATTGCAATAGAATGGAGTCCAGTTAGAAAGGAGTTCCCTATGTGAGAGAAACCAACAATCCTGTATTTAAATAAAACAGAATTATAATTCATAATAAATATTACCTTTCCTATTGCATTTGTGCACATAATGAAAGGAAGCTTGCATCTGCTTTTTACTAGTGCTACCCAGAAACAGACCTCCACTCAAAACTACGCTAATTCACAGCAGCAATCTTTTGCCTCTACGTATATTAAGACATTTACACTAAATTGCTTTATTTTCCAAGTAAAGGGACATACTCAAGGACTCCTTTTGTTAGTTCTTATGTGCCTTTTCTTTCAGTGCCATCTGCAACTTGCTTTTCTGATGTCGCTTTACTGACTACTAATGAGGTTAAGATGATGTTTGGCAGCTGTGCACAGCCACCTGCTTTATAGATCCTCACACTCAAAGCTAAGATGTTGCACAGCAGGATAGTTTGGGCTCTGTAATTATCCATTGTTATTTTTACTTACTCAAAGTTGGTTTGTTTTATTTGAAAATTGCAGAATTACCTTATAGTTTCAAAATGAAAATCTTTCTACTCTAGATTCAGTTAAGTATGACTCATTTCTAACTTTCTTTTTACTTCAGAGGTGACTAAAGATATGACTGGGTGCAACTGCTGGAGTCTATCTGAACACATTCATTGTTCTCCTGTTTCAAGTCCGCTTTTGACCACCCCAGCGTTAAGTCCTACACCAGGACTCCCCAATGCCCTTTGCTTCTTGGTCAGTACAGGCATCTGTCCGTTTTGCTGCTTTTGGGGATTCCCTTTATATTTTAAACTGAAGGTTTCATGTTTATAATGTGAACATATAGTAGAATTCTCTCAGATTTAAGCTGTTTTCCCTCAGGGACTCACAGGCCAGAAAATCATCGTTACAGCTTTGTCAGAGCTCCTGTTCTTTTTATACTCTTTGACTTCTTTTGTAGCGAAGAGTACTTGATCGCACAGTGTTCAGCATTGCACGTGGTAATATTTAGGGCACCATTAACAGATCGGTTTCTCCGCTGCACTTTGTATCACAACTGTCAAAACCCAAAACCTACTTCTATTATATCATGCTTTATAAAGGTAAAAGGAAGAGGGAGTTATGATCCAGAAGAAGGTATTTTATTCATGTCTCTTTAAAATACCTATATTTTCTCCTCCATTTTTAATGTACGTGTTTTCAAGCCTGAAGTTCTTATTTAATGTATGACAGTAAGGAACTCATTAAATACTTAACAAAGACTAAGTGAATGTCTGAATGAAAAGAGTATGTCAATATGTGCCTATATTTGCTGCAGCAACCCCTGGGCAGCGTATTAAATGAAGACAAACATTAATTTAAGCCAAGTTAATTTTAAAAGGAAACAGCTCTAATGCTTGTTGGTTTTGTTTGCTTGGTTGTGGGCTATTTTTCAAAGATTTATACTATCTACAGCTGAAAGTCAATGGTGTGAACATCGAAGGCAAGAAGGTTTAATTCACCTAAGTATTCCACTTCTCTGATTTCACATAGTTCTAAAACAGCACTATAAAAATGTACATTTTATGATTACAAAATTTTTTGGCTATTTTTCAGTGATGCTTTTTCATTTAACTGACAAATCCTGCATGAATTTACAGCCACCTATTTTAAAAGGCAGTCCTGTCTGGTTTTAGATATGATAGATAACCCACATTCCTCTTGCAAAGAAATGCTGAGTCAAAGCCTGGACTGTTACCAAGTATGAAAGTAAGCATCTGAAATGCTTTAAAATAAAAAAAAAAAGTTACAAAAGAAATAAAATTGACGTATTTGCTTCATGTACATTCTAAGTTTGCAACATAACAGTTTCAGCTGCAACATTTTTACTTTGTACGTTCGTTCTTTGTTTTCCTGATTTCTCACCCTGAACTGTGTGTTTAATCCCTTTGACTTTTTTGGTGTGCTTCTTTTTTCCTTCTTTCTCTTCTAAATAAAAATTTCATGAGTAGTTTAATACACCATAAATTGAAGCTGATGAAGTGTGAAGACACAGCCCCTGATCCTGTCCACCCATTTGTGCCATCTGAATACAAACCTTATTCCTCCTCACCTTCACCAGGTAAACCTATAGTTGGGTAATTTTTTTATTTATTTTACCATGTACAAGGAAAGAAATGGAAACTCAACAGGCAGGGATGAACAGAGAGTAGAAGTGCCTTCCACACCAGCAGGGTCCATTTAGGCTAATTGCTCCTGGAACTGAAGTCTAAGATTTGACTAATGAATTTAAGTACTTCTAAATTGGATGCACTGAATTAATGCCATTCATCTCTCTAACAACAGAAAAAATATGCTTTTTAACTCTACTTTTCATATTATTTGTTCTAAAAGGCACATTTGACTAAGCAGCAGCACAGGTTGCCCAGAGAGGCTGTGGAGTCTCCATCCTTGTAGATATTCAAAACTCATCTGGACACAGTCCAGGGCAACAAGCTCTAGACGACCCTTCTCGAGCAGGGGCATCAGACAAGATGACTTCCAGACCCATCTTCCAAACTCAGCTACTCTGTGATTCAATAATAAACACTCTCAATAGCACCTGTCCATACACTTGAATTACATCTTTTTGGTGGTTAGAATGTCAAATCCAAACTTTAAGAGATATATTTTCTAGTTCAACTTTGAATAAGTTTCCAAACTAATAAAACATCTACCTTATGTACTTTGAAATGTATTCTATATATAATAAAAATCAATCCATGTACTCTAAAAGTCTTCCATATTCTTATAGCCTTTTATTATCAAACAGGTTAGCTGTGCTTCTCACCAAGTTTCTGCATCTCTCAGCATTCTCTCAAGTTGTTTTCCTATGCTGTTTTTTTGGTTTACTGTCACAAGCCCATCCAGCAATTCAACCTTTACACTTTTTTTCCTTACCATTACTTATATCAGATTTTTTAACAGACCACTCTTATTTAATCACATACAGCCTTTTTAACATTACAATCTCACCTGACAATAGCCAGATATACCTTCTTATTTCTAATATTTGTTTCAACTTTTCAGCAATAAACCTAAGATTGGGAAAATTTAGCAGTCTGAAATACTGCAACTCAATTTTTTTAAAGTAATTACTTTTAAGCTATGTCATGTGTAAGATGTTGTATGTCATCTAAAGCCATGAAGATACGTCATGTTAATACTCTACAATATTCTACTCACTGATGGTGTCAGTAATACTAACACCACAGCACCAATAAACTCACACTAAAAGAGTCACTGGAGTTGATCAAGGGACATATCAGAGTGATCAGAACAGGTGGGAGCTTTCATATCAGAAAAGAAGGCTTAGTATTGGCTGGTTAAATTTGCATTTGTAGCTGTTCAGCTTATGTGTGAAAGTAGTCCTAGAGAAATCAATAAGCATGTTCATACTTGAAAAACAAACCACATACAAGACAATTAAACAAGGCACACATTTTAGCTCAGAAAATAGAGGGTCTAGAGAGTAAGTCAGAGAAAGTATAATCTCAGGTAAAATGAGGGAGACATACTCCTAACACACAACTATTATTGATAAATGCTCCCCGTCTATAGAAAAATATATGGAAACTTTAAGCATTCATATTTACACAAATCTACACCAGACTGCCATCTTTGTGGCAAAGATTTCCTTTAATAATCTTACTTTCAAGACTTTTACACTGCCCACTTTGAAGGATTTAGTAATTTCAAGGCATTTACAGGTTTTGGTATCGTAATGACAATAACTATCTGAGAGATTCTGGACAGTGAACAAGGAGTCTTAACCCACCACTTGAGAGACCTGAATGATGTACAATCTCTAGATCAAAGGTATAATGCTTTTTTAAAATTTCTTGGCAGCAAATGTGTAAGGGTACCATGTTTTAAGATTTGAGTTTTAAGTAGTTAATTTATTGGGGAAAGAATCCCACCACAAAAATCCACAAAATCAGCACTCTAAGTAAAAATATGAATTTTGTGAAAAGAGGTGAATTAATAAATATGAAGCGCCACACAATATCATCATCAATTAAATATTCATTATAGCCACAAGTCAAAAAAGACAAGACTTAAAATTAGAATTGCTGAAAGAAATTTTAAGGCGCTTTGATGTACCAAATTTCACTGTAATAATAAAATGGGTATCACATGAGGTTTGTCTATATCAAGAGTATCAGTTGTTCTTGTATTTTTGTTTCCATTTTATATATTTCCACAAAAAATACCGACTTAATAAAATCTCTCTTATTTAAGCTCTTAGCTAGTAAAACATCTCTTATTTAAACAGTAGTTGCTCTTATTTAATCAGAACTTACATAAGCACTGCCATGAAAATGACTGATGTTAGGGCAAAATTCTTCAGCTGAAAGGGAAAACATTTTTAGAGCCACCAAGTGATATAAAATTTCTAATATTAGATCATCAGAAGGGAGGGGGTGTTTACCCTGTGGTGTGTTCAGTTTTTTATTCATGGAAACATGTAGCCATATCAGAGGCCTAGGCACAGTCTGGCTTATTTATTTCCATCTCTGTGAAGACTCTCCAATTGCCCCAAACGCTAAATTTGTTAGAGAACATTGGCCAAAGTTCAATGACTCAATCAAAATCTTTAATTTAATCCAATTATGGGAAAAGGCAGCGTTTTAAATTAAGAGAACAATTCTACTAGAAAGAGCATTCTTTCTTCTTAAGTTATCTACTGCTCATTTACATAAGCATTTTTCCCTAAAGAAAAAATGGTAATTGGAGCAAAACCATAAAGGATGAGGCTAGACCCTCTGTTTCTGCTGACTGTAGAATCCTTGACAAGAGAAGGTGCAGTTTACCACAGAGAACCAACTGCCATCTACACTGGAAAACAAGGAGCCTCAAGGACAACTGAAGCACTCCATCGAAGTCCTAGCAATAAATTGCAGGAACAGGCAAAAGCTTCAGGTTCTGAAAGGACAGACAGGGAAAGCCCTGGAATCACAACTGAAATCAAGGTGCAGCACAGGTGATTTGGAAAGAACAGACAGCGTAACACCAAACACGGCAAGGGAAACACGTCCAAACCAACAGGCTGCTGCTCGTGATTTTTTCCTGAAACAACCAAACCCACCTTAAGCAATTGCCAATCAACTTGTGTCGTGGTTTAACATCACCTGGCAGCTAGGACCACGCAGCCGCTTGCGCAGTTCTCCCCCTCCCTCCCAGAACGGTGAAGAAAAGAGAGAGAAAAGGAGGGTAAAGGAAAAAAAAAGAAAAAGAGAAGAAAAAAAAAAACCAAAAAGCAAAAAAAGCAAACCAGCAAACCCTCATGGGTTGAAATAAAGACAGTTTAATAGAACAATAACAGAAAAATGAAAACAACAACAATAATAATAATGCTAAAAGAATATACAAGATAAAATAATACAACACAAGTCACTCTCACCATCTGGTGAGCTGGTTACCCAGCCCGTCCTGAGCAGTGATCCTGGTTTTCCCCCACCCCAGCCAACCCCCATTTAATACCAAGCATGACCTCCATGGTACAGAATATTCCATTGGCCATTCCGTTGGTCTGTCTATGCTCCTTCTCAGCTTCTATGGGAAGCTGAAAAAAGTCCTTGAATTGTATAAACGTCACCTAGCAACAACTAAAACAATAAGCATTATTGACATTCTTTTCATACCAAATCTGAAACACAGCAACCACTAAAAATAAAATTAACTCTATCCCAGTTGAAAACAGGACAACTAAGACAGTGGCCTGGACTTCATGATTCAAGGACGTCCTGAGATAACCTGTGAAAGTTATGGGAGAACCAGGAAAACGAATGTGGTTGCTGATGTAGTACAAACCCAAACCTTCTGATGGTCTAAAGCACCGTGAACTAACTTCATGGAAGAGAAACCATCACCACTCAGGAATCTGTATTCCCTTGATGAACACAATCTATTCAGGAGTAAGCCATGGTTTTTGTGCTGATAGATAGCACAAAGATCATTGAAAAGAAACACATAAAACATCAAAAGAGAACTGCCCTATGACAACCCCCGTGACTATCATCAGGAAAAAAAAAAAAAAGTCCTCAAGATTAGTTCATCACCAGGACCTTGATGAACATTAAAAAATGTTGTGAACAAATAGAAAGGAAACACCCTCAAACAGTAAAAGATCTGATCCAGATCACTGCATATGAACTGGAGACAGTTAAGTGTTCAACAGACAGCTATGAAACATAAGAGTTCCCAAAAAAAGAAATGCAAGCCTCCAGGCACTGCTGATAACAGTATGTGCTAAGTCTCTGTCAAGCTCAGACTTGAATATCTGTATTCACACTTGCACAAATTAAGGTTAAGACACTAGCTCTGTTTTATTTTGCTTACAAAGTATCCACCAATGTAAAAGCCTTTTCAATGGCCTGAGGTGCCATGTCTTCTCCAGCCCCTCTGGCCAGGACAACACCAACATCGTGACTGATGCTTCTGGAAGGCCTGATGAGTTTCCAGTCAACCTCTGTTTCAGAATGAGAATTTAATCTCAGTAGGGAACAGAAATTGTTGAGCTTTCAACCCCTTAAAATGAACTTAGCTTAGGAGAGAAACATTTGTTACTCCTCACCTGAAGAAAGCAGCATGATGTACTCCTCTCACAAATACTAGAAAAGCGCCCTGGAGTATCTAGTTCAACAAAAACTACGTGACTGTACAGAAGTTTCAACAAAAGCAAAACACTTGGTGAACAGAACTGTAGGTGGGAGCTCTGAAGATCTCATGACCTTGCACACAGAGATGCTCCTTGAGACCTAGCATGATGATGCCTGTTAAAAAGCTCATTTGTTTCCATGACAATGACTACGTAACAAACTTGCACATTGTCAGAGAAACATATTATATTTTAGGGCAGAAACCATCCACTCAGGGTCTCCTGGGTATAGATATAGGGACATTCTTGAAAAGAAGCATGCCTTACGCTTATAGCATATAAGGAATCTGTAGGCCTGAAAACATTTAGTTTAGGTGAAAAATATATTACTAAAGGAAACAAAGATTAATCTCCTAAAATTTAGACACCACTATAAGCAAAAACCTACAGTTCATTTTAAGGATTAATATTATCTCAAAATGGAGAGAATTGGTGAAGTAAAAAAAATAAGGATTCTATTGTTCTGTTGCAACTACCATCAGGTGGAGGTCATATTCCTAGAAAGGCAAAAAAGGAAGCAAGTGCTCGTTAGTTCAAAAAAATAATGAACAGCTAAGTTAAGATGCTGCTGGGACACTGGGTTCTCACAGAGGAAATGCCATAGCTAAACGCTGGAAAAAAAAAAACCAATAAAAACAAACATTTATGTCTGAAGGTGAAGGATTTCCGTGTAGCCAGTTGTTGGCTGAGCCAGTTCCGTAAGTCGTATCTTATCTAGTCCAGTAAATGACTACGAATTATAGGTAAAAGTCATCTATTAGGAGGACAGTAGCCTTGACATACACCAAGTAAAAAAGCGGTACCCCAGGCCACAAGTTATGCCCAGCAGAATGTCTCCTGATGTTAATCAAAGACACCTTCTTAAGAAACTTTTTAAAGTCAAACATGAGGTAGTTCAATAAGGATTGGGATTTGGACAGCAAACTTGACCGTATTCTAGAATTAGGAGGTCTCGGCATAGTGATCAAATCCCAGGTTTCCACACTGAAGTAGCCTGATACCACAACTGTCTTGGATTATTTTTGTGCAGCACGATTGTTCTTGCTGAAGAGAATATCAGAGGAAAAGCTTAGAACAGCTCCCCCAATTAGGGAAGCTCACAGCAGTCCCACAACCTGTCCAAACGAGGAACAGAAATACCAGCATTTCTAGTTAGATTCCAAGATGGACAGCTCAATTCCAGAGTGCCCCATTCATAAAAGGTGACCGTTCCACACTGCCTGCAATCCATGCACATACAGATCATGGTAGTGATATTATACATGCTGTAAACGGGGAGACTGAAAGGATGAATTGATTCAGGAATGGCAGACCTGCTGTGTTACCTTTCACCATGATTTCTAGAACGGTGTAATTTGCACTCAACAGGGACTGCAAGTCTTGACCTTTCATTTGAATTCCTTAAAGCAACTCCTTAGCTGCAGAGAGAACCATGCATCACTACTAACCTGGAAAGCAGAAGCCTACTATTCACACGATCACTGCAGGGAGTCTCGTAACTCCCTCAGTAACACCATCGAGAAGTATGCTGGGAAACAGCTGAGCAAATAACAGTTGGTTCAAATTATTTTTGCAAATATTTCATAGAGAGGCTTGCAGAACAACAACAAATCGAGTTTTCAAAAACTGTCAAGCCTGAACCTGGCTAGCTACCTGCAACCAGTATGGGTCATCTGTAAGTTCTGATAACATTTGGACTAAACCAGAGTGACATGTTCTGATCTTCCAGTTAATAAAAAGACATGATATAGAACTACCAGTCAGGAAGCTGATCACCGCTTTTGCAGATAGACTACTTAGATGAAGAAAAATGGAGGCTTGGGAGCCCAGAAAGAAGAGGGTGAAGATCCTGGAAGCTGAGGATGATCCTGGAGATCAGAGATGCATGGAGATGAATGCAGAGGAATGCTCTGAGACCACAGCTTGTAATGCCTGGGACTGTTAACCACAAGCAGCCACACAGCAGGTATTGACGTGACTTTCTGCTCCATTCTCCCAGACATGCAGTGATTCCCTTGCTGGGAAGGAAAGTTGAAACCTCAGTAAATATAACAACAGGGTGGGGAGCAAGTGAGGGACTGTGTGAGATAATCAAGCAGGGGTATAGTTCTAATCTCCCTGATCCTTAAAAAAAACACAAACAGAAAAATCCCTCAAACCAAACCAGCATCCAGATCCACTACAGGTTGTCATTTATTTTCATCTGTGACACCATCACACATATTTGTTAATGATTCAGCTGCTCTGTACGCTGTCTTACATTAAGTGGATGTGAGACTTCCACTCATTGTCAGAGTCCTCGTTCGATCTGGAGTTAACAGGAGGTCTAACAGACTCAAAGTGTACCATTTGAGTGAATGTCAACTGGGAAAGCAACTGTATCAGGCTTTGAAAGACTGACAAACTATCCACCCCTACTAACCATTCATTGAGCTAAAGGGAAAACATTTCTGACACTCAGCAACTATCCCCAGCATCACAGAAGACTCTAAAATGCCCCAGTTTGGACTGAAGGATCCTGAACTGTAATTAGTCATGCAAATGTTACTGGACCACGCAAATGTAGCAACGAGGAGTGGTAGCAATAAAATCTGTTCGAGATCTTGGAGACAGATGTGAACCAATCAATCTTCCTCCTCCTACTGAGTATCTCAGTCTGCTGTAAATGATTCTGAAAATCCCGCCACAGCCAATTTCTTTTTTATTTGTTTTTATTATTATTAGTTTTTCGAGTGGAGGGTGGATTGTTTTGAGTTTGTTTTGGTTTAACACTAGGAGTGGCCCCTGCAGACCCCTATACCCCAACTGCACTTAAACGGTCACCACAAAATTCGTGAACAGCAGTGTCCATTTCCAGGCAAAGCAAACATTGATGGAGACAGCTTTTCTTAAGTCACTTTTGATTAGAAAATTTAAGACTCGTAATGAGTCCCAATCCTACTGTACAAGGGAAAAAAAAGAACAAAAACACACACACACAAAACATAAACCCCAATTCAAATCAAGTAAGGAACTGTTAAATATAGATACTGCCCCACTGTGCAAATTCACTGAAGAAATAACCTCTACTAAATCCCACCCACACATAGCAAGGTAGCTAAAATAGTAAATCCCCATCAATCTTTCCAATGATTAGCAGGATAAAAATCTCAGATCAGCATCAATTTTTGATGCATATAAAAAGGAAAAAAGCCAAAGTAAAGTATCTCTGGTGCCTGACGGATATATGGAAGACAGTCAAATGCTTATTTATATGAACCAGGAGAAAAGAAGAAAAAAAACCACACAAAATGTAAAAAACATTCCTAGGAATAAGTCTGAGTATTTCAAGAATTTGTCAAGAATGACTATGAGTGAACAATAAGCATTTTAAAACTATTCTCCTTTAATTTGTATCTTGATTATTTCTTCCAAGAGAGACTACTTTAAGTGGAATTTTCACATTCTTTTTTATCTAGTGCAACACTCTGTTGATGCCTGACAACAATGGTGACACTCCACATGAACTGAAGATGACAACTTAAAGCAGGTTTTTTCTATGGACCTAAAGCAGGACCTAAAGACCTACGGACTTAAAGCAGGTTTCAGGCAGTTAATATACACAACTTTTTGCTGAACTGTCTCAGCTTAACCCTAACCCCTACGCCTTCCTCCACTGAAGATGACAGCATCCTTTAGCCTCTTGCTAGAGCAAACAATGAGAGTCACAGTGCTTCAGTATACATGTATTTCTGTGTTGTCCTTGCTACGTAAGATAGGTTTTCAATTTAATGCTTAATTTGACTAGGCATTTCATGTCTTTTCGTTGTTTACGGGAAGTTAGCACAATGGATGATCAAGAATGTATGTTTTTTAGAAGTTACTGCAAGAATAAAAATAAATTCCCTAAAATATTGCCAGATTCATTTAAACATTTTTTATCCCAGTGCAGTAAAATTAAGTAAAACAAAATTCTGCATTGTACCTGCATTACATATAGTAGTAAACCAACTCTTAATATTAAACAAGAAAAGGCAATGACAATAATCAACACATCAGTGGGAGCACTGGAGCCAGAAAGCCAAGATTCTGATTTAAACTTTTTGTAAGAAGAAATACTTCACAATACATGCTGACAAATTGCACACAGCATTCTTACACAAATAGAAAGTAAAATTGAAAAGCAGTGCCTTATTAATGAAAGCACCAAACAAAACACTCCTTACCTGGGTTATTCCACTGGGAGGGATCTTGTATGACTGCAGCTTCTGCTTCAACAGCTCAGGATCACTGTGGCGGAATGGGCACCCTGACAGTAAAAAACAAGCAAGCTCACAAACAAGGCTGTTTACCCAGGATTTAGTGTAGTAAGGCACTCAAGAGACCAGCTAAGCTGTTCCTAATTGTCTAACTGCTTATTAATAAGAAAGTTAATTGCCCATGTGTACAATTGCCTGTTTTTTTCTTTTTTTTTTTTTTTTTTTTTTTTAAATAATTACTCCACTGCACAGTTATCAGGGCACCACAGGCTCAAGAGTTACATAAAATATCCCAACATGAACAGGCCACAATTCTCATTCACTGACAGGAAAAGAGTTTTAGTTAGTTCCTTACTAAAAATGATAGCGCTGGTACACTTAACAGCTGTGAAAAAGACAACAGGAAAAGACAAGTAATGAGAGCCAACTGGTCTTTAAAGCATAGTGCTTTATAAAAATATTACTTCAGAAATACCTTAGAAAGTTCCACCACCTTAAATAAGAGTGTGGGCATTTTGTCCCAGAATTAGTTTTGACATAACTGAATGAACAACTTAGTCCTACAATAACAATGGTGAAGCCAGTGGATGTTTTCCATGTTTCGTTGCACAGAGGTAGGAGGTTTTAAAGTACCCTAGCAAACTTCAGAACTTGTACAACTGAATTCATATTTCAAAACACCTCTAATTGGTCACTTTTTAAAGCCTCTATGCATTTACAGTCTCCTTGCAGTGCACGACACAACATATATAAAACCAGAAGCTATCAAATGTGATCTAAAGAGGACAGTGCAAGACCACTGTGGCCTTAAAACTGAATACATAATTTAAGAGACTACAGGAGGGAGTAACTTCTCTAGCCAAGGGTTTCCACTGTTTTTAAATGTTTTTGTTTTGTTTTGTTTTTTAAGGAACTCACCATGATAATCCCCTTGACTTGGTGGATTGGACATGATAATCTTCATGCAGCTGTATGGGGTATAATCAGTTCTCTTTCCTTCTTTCCCATAGTTGTGGCGAATGCTGTAAGCATATCCTTTGTCAAACTAAATAAAAACAAAAGAATAAACTGTTACATGCTATGCCAGTGATTCTATCTGCTCTGCAAATAGAAAATATTGGATAACAAAATAAATCTTTCGAACATATTCAAACTGAGAAAAACAAAAATTGAGTTGCTTGCTGTTAGCTTTGACTTTTATATTACATGGACTTGTATATGCACATATACGTGTTTTACAGACACATCACAAGAGAAGTGTGTAACTGCATTCATTTAAGGTCTTTTCAGCTGATGCAGTAATCGCTTTAAAGATAAGATTATTTAAAGATCAAAATTTTGAACCCCGCCATGTTAGTAAATGGAAAAAAAAAATAGTAATTTAAAATCTTTCATAAATTTCCATAAACTGATTGCTTTATCAGGGCAAAAAATAGAAATATAGATTTCTTTACTCAGGTTCACATTCTTGTTCTCCCAAAGGATAATGCTTCACCTACAGTTTGTTTCAGCAGTGAAGTTCAATCCATTAGATTCTAAAATGGAGTATACTTTGCTTGTACAGAAGAGAAAGATTTTAGCAAATCTCTTTTGTCCACTGATAGACTACCAACACCTCCAATAAAATGAAATCTTCTGAAGTAATGTAGATGTAAACATTCATCTTGGCAGACAGATACAGCACTATCAACATATCATTTTAGATAAGTCCTGTGGAGAATATTCAGACAGGAGTTCACGCCGTTTTATGTGTGGCAATAGGTGACAAAATCTGTAGTAGAATCAGATAATTTAACACACGGATTCTGTTAAGTTGCATTAGCTACTCTAAGACATGAAGGAATATTTGTTCAAATTTGTTCAAATACCATACTTGGACCAAATAAGAATGAAGCATTGTATTTATAATTACACATCCTCGGTCTCTCTTCTGCTCAGAAAAGCCATGGCAATACATAAAAGAAATGCTCTTGCTCAATTCAGAATTTTAGCATTGACCTTATGTAAAGTTCTGTGTCTGAATATAAACAACACACTTAAAAATTTATGTTTCCTTCCCAAAAACCACTTTAAAATATTTTTTTACTCTAGCATTTTACTAATATAAGACAATATAATATACTGAGAAAAATCATTCAAGCATATAACTGGTAACACTACTACTTCAAGGATACTCTCATTTCTACAGATAAAAGTAGTTCCCTGTTTGGCCTGTGGACTTCCAAATAGTAATTCAGAATATTCATATACCTATGAAATAGCCTGGCCTGCTAAAATATGTCCAAAGTGAAATATAAAAATAAGTATACTTTTCTTCATATAAAACACTTTATTGTTTTTTGAAAAATATAAATAATTGAAAATCTGTAACATAATATGCACATACATAATAAATGTGTATAACAATATGCACAGCCCTTGAGAATAAAATCTTAAATTGCACCTGATTCTGGAAGAGTGAAAAAGAAATTTCTCTATCAAGATGCTGGTCATAATCAAGTCAATGTATCAAGAAGAGTAATATTCAGCTCTCCTTCCAAATGAGGTTTAAGACATCCAAAGCTCTGAACAAACATTGACTAATTAATCCTTACTGTGCATTTGACAAAGTGACTTTACTCTATTTTAAAAGATTTAAAAAGAGGGGGGCAGGAGGGGGAGAAAAGAGAGTGAAAACACACAGCGTTGTGTTTGCCAGCATAGCCACAGGCAGGATCCATCACGTCGGTATACTTCTATCTAGTTAACTCTTCTGCCCAACCGAGAAAAGAATTAGTTGGTTCAGTAGTAAATGAATGCTATTTTTGCCACCAACAGAGTTGGGCTTACCAACTCTTCATTAGAAAGCAGAGTGAGTCTGTATGAGGATCTGCTCTAGGTGCGTGCAGGTACTCGGGAGGGGCCGGGGGAACAGGTACCCTCCCCTGAGCAGGGCAAGCAGCAGCTGCTGGCTGAGTCCTGCTGCTGCTCCTGCAGGAGCTGCAAACGGTGTATGTACTCCTGAAAAACAGCAAACATAAAACATAAAGATGTGCCCAGCCTCTGAGCAAATCTATTAAAACTGAAGACGGAGTTTGTGATCCTATAGCCACCTATTTATCCACCCAGAAGCTCTGGAACCTTTCATCCTTCTTTGCAAAAGATGAACGAAAGCATATTTCATTTGCTTAACAAAGGATACTTGAGCAAGCAGTTAAATTAGATTAAATTAGTTTTTTGTAAGGGAAAAGCAAATCTTGAATGCTTCAGGATGTATTGCTTAGTTTGCCAGAAAATTAACACCCCTCTTTAACAGTTCTGTATACGAAAATCTTGAGTGGTACTTTTCACATCACTTGCCTTAATTCCCACAGAAATTACTTTTACTACCTAACTCATTATTTTATGCCAAGAAGCAGCTCTTGCAGTAAATAGAAACAACAGCTACATAATAACACAGCATGGCCTTGGGACAGGTTGGATATTTTCTCTTTGCTTTCCTGTAATCCTGTTTGGATCTCATAGAGTTTTCGCAGTGGCAGATGGCAGAGAAGAACACAGCTACGTGGTGCAAGCTGGCACACGCGCAGTTACATGCTTCACTAAGAGCTCTCTCATCCTTGTGATTCAGCGTTTCTTATCATTGATCAAGGAAACAGGACTTTAGCAGGGCCAATATCCAACAGGCTGAGTGGTCATCCTCGGTGGGAAGAAACCATGAATTGCGACACTTGATTTCAGAAAACACATCCTGCAGAACAGCCACCTCTGTACCTGGGGGATGAACTCAATGATCAGACTCGCTCTTTCCCGATACTGTAACTCTAGGATGTGCCCAAAGAAAAACCCCCCGCCAGAGCAATCCCTTTTGCCAGCAAAAGCACCAAGGTATAATTAGACATGTTTGAAATGTGCAGTAATGAGAAGGCAGAGGTAGAGAACTGTCCCCTCTGATTTATTCTAACTCCCAAAACTGAAGTGGTAGGATTTTCACAGTTCCTTGAACAAAATAAAACAAATTATGTGCAGCACACATCATGCATGTAGGTGTTTGCAGGGTCATTCTAATTGCTTACAAATTGCTTGGGTTTAAACCATTCCAGAGAAACAGTTTAAAAGCCTGTAAAACTACTATTACAGTATATTCTAACTGCAATCTCCTATAAGGTCATTACGGCAAAACACTGTAAAAGGTGAAAACTCAAATTAATTGATTTGAAAAAACACTTTTTTGGTGATGGCCCTTCAAGATTTTTATTGAAGCCTGATATGAACTTGCTCAACAATAAAGATGCTGCACAAGTGGGTGTGTTTACCTTGTATTCTGCCTGACAGCTTCCATTGCAACAAAAGCAACTCAGGAATAAAAAGGCAAAAATTTATTCTATTATCATGGAAAAACTGGGTATGCACATACATCCCACCATAGTCTGTGCTAAATACCAATGGAAACTTACTGCCAAAGTTACAACAGAACAGCAATGTTAAAGCAACACCATTATACTATTGGGAATTTACATCTACTGGGTCCCCTACTGTTGGTGATACTTGAGAGCAGGAATTTGCTGCAACTTTTTAACAGTATGGCCCACATCTCAACTAGCTCAGTTATTTTCCTCTATTTAGCTCTCTGAGCTTTCCAAAATCTGCCAGGCACTTGTAATTTATGTGCTGGATAAACGGGCCATGGCTTTAGTGAGGGAGAAAGGGATCAAGAAACATGTGTCATTTAAGCAATGAACTGGTTCATGCTGAAGGCAAGAAGCCGAGGCAGCAACCCTTTAACAACATTTCTGTGAAAATTTGTCACTTTTATGTTGGAATGTGCAAATCTTGGGATTAGCAGCAGTGTCAATTTTTGTTTTAAAAGACTGCAAGAAAACTGCCTGAGCTTTAACTTGATCCCTGAAGACATAAAGTTTTTTGAGGACTTCTCTTTCCTCTGGGCATGGCTGCAGGATGCACGCGATGCCTGGTTTCAAGGGCACTGCTGACGACAAGTGGGTAGTTATGAGTTTTTATGCATCAGTATTTGTTGTAATGAACCAAGGTGTCCAATGTATGGTACTGACTGTACTAATGATGATCCTGGGTATCCCAGAACAGGTGACACTGAGGTTTTCTTAGCCGACTTCTCCCTGTAACAAGCTAAGCTCTTAGCACTGATTAGTGGGACTAAACCAATAGTCCAAAGCCAAAATCAAAAGACGTTGCAGGACAATTGATTGGGTATAGGTAAGTGTACATTAACAAGGAACTTGCATTTTGCTTTAATGTGGTATATTCAGATGAGTATCAGACTAATGCAGATTAACTCGCCTTATAACTGTTAGATGACACACATACCATATTAGACAGTCTTCACAAGAAGACATACAAGTTGTACATTAAGGTATAAGTAAGGTATAAATAAAAAGGTATATATAAAAAAAGCTATAAATTTGCAACTGCTATAGCCTAATACCAGGTTACTCTGTTCCAGACAGGAATTTAAGGAAATGCTATTCTCAATAAATTCGGATCACATAAATGCACACAAGATCTTTGGATATGGAATGAGGATGTACATCACATGGACCACTTGGCAGGTATACGCTCTTCTTTGAAGAAAAGCTTTCATCAAACAAAGCAGGGAAGGATGGGTTATGTGTGCCAAATAATTATCGCTTCGATACGACTGAATCCACTCCCAAAAGAGAACAATAACAAACAGCGTACCCAACCCATTCCAGCCACCGCAGAATAAGTAACATGTCATCACTGAGAAGTTACTTTCCTTATATCACTTGTCGTATTTGCAGATTAGCATCTGGAAATAGAACTAGGTCCTCCATAAATTTTGTTATCAATTCTGATATTCAGCATGCACATTAGGATGGAAAATAATTTGCTGACAGGTCTTCCAAGCCCTGCATGCTCAGGTTCAAACTTCTGCAAAACTTTCATGTTACAGTTTAACTACTTTTAAATACTCATGTAAGTTTTTATGCATCTATTTCTTACAGTACTGTGAGATTTATTTATTTGAAGTCTAACAACTAAGCAAAATGACTGCAGTAATTTCGTCCAGCTTCTTGGCTGACCACCAGATTAATTCCAACCCTGCAAAATTCGAAGTAGTAATGGTTTAACACCTTTTTTTAAACAGTCATTGGTTAGTTTCCTGTCTAAAATTGTTGAGCCTGGATAACAGCTTGAAATTCAAAATTTATCACACAAACTGGTGTATCTTCTGAAAGAATTGGTTCACTTCTTCATCCATCTCCTAGGCAGTTCCTCAAACCATTACTGTTGATACTGCTTAGCTGGCATACCTTTTTCCAAGTAACTTTTTTTTTTTTTAAATACTTTTCCATCTGCCAATGACAAAAAGTTTCAATTTATTCTAGATTCTCAACCTGCAGCATGATTTCTATGCTTTAAGGTACAGATCAGAGACATCAGATAAAATTGACCTGCAAAATTCTAATACGTTGTGCAGCAGTCATTACAGACCGATTCACATCAAGCACAGAAAACTTCTTCCCCTCCCATTTCAGGTTTTCCAAACCACACAAAGCAAGGACTCTTTTGCCCTGGAGATGGCTCCATCTACCACAAGGAAATCAGAAAAATTTTGATCGGTCGAATTCCTTGTATACCACCCACATGAGTGTAAACTATGTGGCTGATGAACGAGTTCGGGCTACCCCAGACCACTCATGCAAAATATGACAATGTAGGCTTTTATTTGCAGTAGTCTAAGCTTGTCTTAATATAACTTACCCAAATATACAATTTATGTACGCTATTTCTCCACACATTTACATGGTCCGAGACTTTGAACCAGGAAAAGTACAAAATAAACCATAGCAGGCTGTCTTCTGCTTTAAGACACTGCACCAAATTATCAGCAAAACACAACTAAAAGCCATCTCCTATAACAACATGATTTTTCTTAGGCACACACTTGGTCATCTCTGAAAGATTTTAATAGCTACTTCAAGACATTGCAATATTTCTTTAGGTTTGTAAGTTAGCAATACTTTTTTTTTTAGTCTGTTGATGTTTCACATATATTATATTGAAAAAAATCAGATGCAGAAGATGCATTTCAAAACATATGGTCAAAGAAGAGAAATTTCAATTCAGATTTGATTGTTTGGAGCATACAATGAAGGAGTTGCTTTCAAACAAACTGAAGCTTCTGAACAAGCAACTGGCACAGGGAAGACTGTTCTTTTGAAGACTGCCACTCAAAGTTCCCATGGGTATAACAGCTTGTGGAGGTCACAAAGGCAAACACTACTTTGAAAACTACTTTAAACAACAATTAAGAGCATGTAAAATTGTGACTTCATTTTAATGCTCACCAGTAAGAGAAGAAAAAAAAAAACCCTAAGTTATTTTTATTATACTTGATTCATTTCTACTTTTGGTAAACTGAAATGTCTTTGTGATTACAGAATTATACAGCAGTCTTTGTTTAAAGATTACTTTTACAAAACATGGTATTATTCCCTTAGCACAATATCCTATCTTCTTGGTATAATATCACCTATACATAGCATTTTTCTTTGATAAAAAGATAGACATATCTGAAAGAAATAAATCCTTTCTATATTACACTGCACCAAATTCCTAATTCTTTATGGGATTACAATGCCTAAGTCATTTCACGTAGTACTCCACTAACTATACTAGTCATTTTCTCTAATATTGTTAATATTCCTAACAACTAAAATTTAGTGAAAGATGAAAATGCTATGTATCTGTGAATATTGCTGTTCTAATATTCCCAAGAATCATTAATTTTCCTAAATATTTGCTTAACCTACTGCAAAATTTTCAGTGAGTAACACTACCAAAAAAAGAAAAGTCTGAGAGAAAGAATAGCCATTTTAAGGCAAAAATCAGTTTGTGGGCCACAATTTCACCCATATCAGAATTCCACTAACAAATTAATATCCAATGTTATTGAAAATATTGAAAGCTTCACGATGGAAGTTCAGAGTGTTACTGAACACAGAGGTGTAAATTCCTTGATATTTCAAATGAAGCAATTATACAAAGAAATAGTCATGTTTATAACTGTTGATTAGAATTCATAAGGAAATTGGAAATTATAGCAAGAAAATAAATATTTTAGATGTAATTAACACTGAACAGGGTGATGAGAACTTCTGTTGCTTTTTTTAAATAGAAGAAAATATTAAATCTTATTTTAAACAAGAATTAAAGAGCTGCATGAAAATGGCAATATTTGACAGCACCGTAAGTGATACCATGCTTTTCTTAAGCATCTACAAAAATACATTGGTACTTTCCTCCAAGTAACAAATGAACACTCAATAAACCTGATTACTGTAAACATGCTTTATTTTCAACAGATTTCTGCAGACCGTTCTCTACAGTTTTAAGGAACTCTTAAAAAAAGACTTTCTAATATCAGAGAACAATCTTGAATCCTTTACTAAATATCTATTCCATTACACACTCATTTAGAAAGTTTAATATGAGATAAAAAAAATAAAATTATCCAATAATCAATTTCTAAACCACGGAATCTCATTCAGTTAGGAAAAAACCCCACACCACACTTCTGGTACTCCATGAACTACAAGCACACCAAGGCCTTTCAGATTTTTCTGCTATGTTTTTCAGTGTTCCTCACATTTCAAAATTCAGAGAAGTTAACTGATATAACTTGGAAGTGCATCTTTCAGCAGAAGGTAAGCAGTAAATTAACAGGGTTACTCATTTCATCAGAAGTGGCAGAGAATAAGAGTCCCCAAAAGATTCAATGTCAAAGGAGGACACAGAAAGCACTATCACTGAAAGAGATCTAAGAGTGTTAACAGATTGCAAAGTAGACAGAAATTTGGCATGTGGTACAACAAAAAACTAGTAAGAAAGTTAAACAGAGGTAGAATATTAACTAACTGTGTGCACTTATAGGAATAAAATTTAGCTCCAGACATCTAAATCCAGACGTCTCCCAATATTGTCAGTGGAGGTCAATGCAATCAGAGGAGCCCGGGGAGCAATTCAATTTACCCTAACGTAGGCACCTATAGGCTCATTAAATAAATCATTCTCTAGACACTATGGACTGTATAGGCTAGATCTCTATTGATCATAATGGCAGCTTAGGATCCCAGTTGAAAAAATACGTGTACCAAGGAGAAAAAAATTCAGTAAGTCTGTATGAGAATTGGAAGAAATCCATATTTATATATATATATACCGCTGCAGTATGTATTACAGGTTTTCAGATAAGATGGATGAGGACTGGCCAGGTACCCCTGCGAAGTCCAAAAACTAAACTCCTACTGCTTATCCAACTTCTATCAATACTCTAAACAAAAGTGCTCTCATACGATGCTCTATAGTTTTGTTCAAGCACAGTGAACATGTAATGGATTTGCAGTCTCATGTAGCTCATAATCGATTATACTGTAGCATATACTGTAACCTAGATCAGTATGTACAATAAAAAAAACATATAGGGAAGAAATAGAAAAGAAAACTGATGCCAGCACGGAGACATGTCACTTTGTGAAGAATCCTGAAATGTATCCAACTGGACTCTGGTTACAAGACAAATCGGCAATAAAATGGAGGACTGGGACGCACACCGACAGAGGGTTTATTCTCACCAGCCCATCACAGCATCTTAAAGCTGTGGATGAGAAGACAGAGGCATTCTCCAGACCAGACTCCAACAGGCCAAAGTGGCAGCCAAATGGACTTCAGAAGAGCTATAGAGGAGAGCCTCTCGGCTCCAGCTTGTACTCTAGATATTTGTGACATCTTTTGCTTCATGGAAAATAGTCCCATGTGGACATTAGACAGAAAATTGTTATCATTTAACTCAATGGTCTAGTATGGCAGGCTCCTTCATTCTAGTAATAATAATTTTCCTTCCAAGGAAGGAGAAAGAGAGAAAGAGCATACCAGAAAGCAAAGCTATCCAAGCAGATATACTACAAATTGGAAATTTAGCAGGGTATGACAACTCCCAGATTGCTGGGATAGCAGAAGAGAAACTCACAAATGAGAGAAGGTCTGAGGAAAAATTGTCTCAGGCATTTCAGGCAATCAAAATCAGCAGGACCTGCCTCATTTTGCACAGGACTCTTGGCACTAAAACAACAGACATGCGTTCAACCACAGCACCAGAAATGAGTCCAAAGGAACTGTGCATATTGATCTGTTCTTGAAGAGCGCCACTGCTGGCACAGGCTCCAATTCAGCCATGCTAGGGTGTTCCCAGTTTCTCTACAGGATAGTGGAATTAATCCAAGAAAGCCTGGTTCATTATCCAGTATTCCAATTCTACCTAGTACATCTGCCAGAAAAAGATCTGAGCAAGTTCACCACAACAGTTGCAAGTTTTCTGTCTACCCATTGTTTCCTAAGAGCAACCATCTCCTGACACAGTGGAAGACGTCATGTGCTTACTGAATTGTTTGTATTTTACAAGCTGGTTGAACTACGCAGCATTCCCTAAGCATGCAATCTTTGAAGCAAGAACTGTAAGGTTTTGCACACCTTTTGGACTACTTAAACCACAGCAGTGTTCTCCCTTTTAAAAGCATGTATCTTGCATAGGGAGTTCACCTGAGTAAGCTCCCAACCTTGACTGATTAGATATTATTGAATTACTTCATTAATTTATTACTGCATCCCCTCGCAAGCACCCCTGTGGTGTAGCAATGTTATTAGGAATCCTTTATAGATTGTTATTCCTTAACCTATATGCTGATCAGAATGACATTGGAAGTCAAGTTGAGCATTAGACAACAAAAGGCACACAAGAAGCAAGGCGAATTAAAAAAACCAAAGGCAGGCCTTCTTCATTGATCATGAGACCAAGTGGTAAATTGCTGTTACCATCAGGTTATAAGAGTCGACCAGCAAAGCAGTGTCCATTCATTAGAAATCTATGACTGGCCCAATCTTATCTGTAATGAGATACAGTAACGTCTAAGAGACTCCATTTCACCCTAAGCCTCAGATTTGGAGAAGCAGCAGCATCTCTCAAAGAGATCCAGTGACTTGGGCTGGAGAATAACCCTTCAACCAAGCCAAGTGACAAAGCTATCAAAATGTGACAAAACTGTGGCAAAAATCTTGCCTTTTACTGAGATATGGTTAAACCTCTTGGACAAGGAGCAGTGTCAGAACAGAAGGATATTAAGTGCACCATCACGTAATGTCTAAAGATACCAGCAAATCCACAGTGTAAGCGCAGATTTAAAAAAAAAAAAAAAAAAATTCTAGATAAATTGATCATTGGGAAAAAAATCAAATAGTTCTTAAAATAAAACTACAAGGAGCCTGAGTAATGAATACATCTCCTCAGACTGATAAGTATTCCTTATGTCTACTCCTGAAATACATAGACTTAACTGTTTTGATACAGTCATAGAAGAATAACAAAAACAAGGGATTAAAACACAAAGCCATACATGGAGATTTGATGTTTGTCAACCCTTTTGAACACAGAGTAAATTAGATATCGGAGATCTCCAAACAGCACAGTTTGGCTCAAAAACGATGGCATTCTCTCTGTAAAAACTCTGCTGTAAAAACAGGTATTTTCTTTATTAACAGCATTATAAAAGACAAAATCACGTTTCAAGATGATGGTCAAAGGAAAGAGAAGTGCAGAAAAACAGATATTTGCCCTTGCTGTCATAATAAAGAGAACGGCTTATATATAAAGATCCTTTTATATTCTACCCTATGCACAGATTGCACTGTAATGAAGACGTATTTGAACTATAGAGTGCAAGTATGACACGAGTCTTTCTGCAATCAATGACAGGAGAAAGCTTTTTTGAAAACACTAAAAGAGTAAGCACTAAAACTAGAAGACTATTTTCCCATCTTTATTTCTTTTTTTTATTATTTTTGTTTTGTTTTACTTTGTTAATTCATCGTTGATTAAAAGACGACTTGACTGCGGGGCAAACGCAAACTGAAAAATAAAGCAGCTCTACTGCCAGACTGGTCCGAACTGTCTCAGGTGAGTAACATACACCCCAGTTTTTTAGCACCTGCTGTAAGGTTCTAAAAGGAGGGAAATAACTCTGGTAACAAAATACAAGAAAGAGTCCAACTACTGTAATTCATCTCAAAAAAACAACCTTTCCTTTTTAAAAAAAAAAAAAAAAAAAATTTCCTCTGTGTTTCACTGGTATCGCCCAGTTCTCATGCCCCAAACCCAACTCCATTAAATAGATAAATTAGAAAAAGAAACAAAAATTGGAATGTAAACAACACAACTTGCCATGAAGACCACTAGCTTCTGCCACCCCTCAAGGCGAGGGGGTGGGAGGTATTTGATGGACATATTGCATTTTGGTTTGCTCCTTGTGTGAGTGGACATAGGGAGACACAGGGAACAGGAAAAGCTCAGAGCACAGCACATTATGCAAAATTCAGTTTCACAGCTAAATAGCACTGTATGTTTCAATATAAAATCAGAACTTAACCTTCTTTCAATAAGTAGTAACCTCCATAATGTTGAAATACTTAAGCCCTATCATAGTAATTTAACTTTCCTAAATCAATGTATTAAATTTCTGAAACATAAATTGTACATAGCACAAATAATATATAAAAGAGCTGTCCTGTCTTTATTCATGAGATTCAATAGATTTCAAAGACATGCAGCAGAATGTTAAATCAATTCTGAAAGTAAAAACACATTTTTATTTACATCGTGCCTATATGTGGTATATCAGCAGAGCGCACACTTGATACAACATGCTGCTTTTCTGGATGACTGAATATGAAATATAGCCACAATTTGCTGGCTGAATATAGACAGATGGAACATGACAGCTATATGATGTTACAACAATTACATGAACATTATCAAAAGAGAAGGCACAGTATACAAGATTCTGGGGTTTGTTTTGAAGTTAGTTTATACGATTAGAGGAAATCTGAACATTTAATAAAATAATTTTAAATTATTCTTTCAAACAATTATATCAAAATTACTAAACTATTCTATCAAAACTTTTCTGTTCAAAAAGCACAGGAACACAACTGGAAGAGACCTGCTGTGTCATTGTTTGTCCTGGAAGGTAATAAAAAGATACAGACGAATAGATTTGTATCTCAAAAACTGTTAACCTCTGCCTCAGAAGGGGTTACCCTTATTGGGGTAAATAGCCAAAGAGCTTAAATACGTTACTGGTGGTGTATTTTTCAGCAAAAGGCTATAAAGAGAGAGCTGTATGGTTAGAAGGTATTCGACAGAGCCTGCTAAAGACCGTATTTAGTGACACTCAGATACTTCACAATTGCTGAACTCAGAAATTTGGCAACCAGATAGACAAATCCATCTATAACTTTTCTTAAAATGTCACAGACTTACTTGCTGCTGCTGTGATGGCTAATAAAACAGAAACCTCTTCTGACAAGTACACAGTCTTTCTACAGAGATAATAAAGTGCAAGTCTGACAAGTCGTTCAAGACTGCAATAGGAATCTTAGAAAATTAAAGGTCTGGCTTTAACATCCTTTTTTACACCAGCGCTGTAATTAAAGTCCTGGAAGAGAGATTCTGTAGCTAGAGCTCTTCTCTGTCTCTAAGACATGCCGCAGGCTGAAAGCCCATCCAAAATTTTCCGGTATAATCTAAGTCAGATGATGAAAACTGAAAATCAAAAGTAAGGACAGATACATTATTAACAGGTTAAAAAAAAAAGGGTGAACAAATTAAAGTACTTTAAAGTGAATAATTATAGGAAAATGCCACCGTAACTTTGGCTTCACAAGAAAGACTTGAAAATTCCAGTTTTAAAAGAACATAATTGAGAAATCTGGTAGCAACTGAAAAGAGGATTGTGTTTGGAGTGAAAGAGCACACATTTTTACCACAGCACTTATTACTGTGATTCCTAAAATATTTATGTGCCCACACAATAACGTCCAAGTATATCATAGTCTAAAATTATTTTATGTTTTCTAGTACATCATCATCAGTTGTGGTCTATTAGAATAACACACATGAAATAAAAATATGGTGAAAAATAGTGGTTTTAGACCAACTCAATTTCATTTAAGAAATACTGCTTTAAGATTTTGATTCTTACTACACAAAAATTAGCATTTTTGATTTTATGCATTTTTTTAAAAAATAAAGTTTCTGTAACAATAATACTGTCTTATGAAACACAAAAGTTAAAATATAAAATGAAAAATAGTGAAATAGATGGCTTGTCAATATTCAAAAAGCTTAGATAACTGTAAGATGCACTGATGTATGCTGATTAGTGATTTAAAGCCTGAGAAAAGAAAGTTTCAGAGAGAAATACAAAGAAACATGACTGAGTTTAATATGCATCTACATTAGCTATGGGGCATAATTAAAACTACATCACTCTCTTCAATCTACATAATTATGTCCCAAAGACACTTCCTCAATAGCATCCTTGACTTCACTGATAAACCTGTAACGACCTTGTGTTTAAAAGGTCAGGCAATATTGTTTTAAAGTAAAGTACATCCTTACAAGTAAAAGGGTATAATAGTAAGGTTTTGGTTTGGTTTCATTCCTTCTAGTGCTCAGAACTCCAGATGTGGCAGGCAAAACAAAATTCTAACACACACTGAAAGAAAACAGTATCAAGTGAAGCTGCAGATTATTCCTCCGCCAAAAGGAATGGGGAATTGATGCAGCATCTACCACTGGGGGGAAAAAGTGAACATGGCTAATTTTGGAAATGCCAATAACTCCATTAATAGATACTAAAAAGCATCATTAATTTGGGGTGAAGGGGTGTGTGTGATCTTTTTACCAGTGAATTTACCTGTAAATTTCAATACCACTTAACTAGTTGAATTCAATACCACAACATTATGCACCATTTACCATCTATTACTATTCTTACTCCAATTTTTAACACTTCTGAATATAGTTAAATCATGTGCAGGCTATATGTGAATCTATACACACAATATATATATATTCATTTATTTTTATTTACATAAAGTTGTAAGTTAATACTACCTTTTCAGTGATGATTACTGTCACGGTTCTGTTTTACCTCAAACCAGGACAATTACATACATTGCATATGGGCAGAAATGGTGAAAGAGTGATTAGTTTCATCTTATTTTGCTAAATAAGTGGTAGGACATCTCTACCATGTATCACAAAGAATATCTAATCTTATATTCACATCTGATTTCTCATCATCTGACTTCTTATATGCCAACTGGAGCTATGATGTGCTTCATTAACTTGCCTAATTTGGAAAAAAAAAGGGAAAATGGACTATGAGAGAAAGAGCCACAGAACACATATCCATACTCTTCATTTAATGAAGAGGTCAGAGCAGCAACACCTACAAATTTGCGCCCATTTGTATGAGCATTGTGAACAATGTAGATCTTGCTGCAAGTCTGCGGCAAACTCAGGATTTCCTGTTTGTCAGGAAAGTAGAAATAGTATCAACTGCTTTGCAAAACTTGTATTATTAATTATATCATGCAGTAATGTCCATAAATACAACATGGCATGTTATTTTAATGATAGCAATTCCATACTACTATTTAACTAAGCCGAAATAAAAATCATCACCTGATGCAAACAACTTTAAACTATTTTGATTTGATCTCACGATGCTTAATTAAACAGGAAGCAAACAGCTATCTCTAGCTCCAACTAGATGAGCTAATTTTCTGCAGTCTTTCCAGAATGATTGTGTCCACAACTCTAAACAGAAGTAACGTTAACAACACTGACAGTGACTTCCCTCTAGCCATAGGCCAGGGTTGTATTATAAGCATTGCTGATATTCCTTATATTTGACAGAGTCAGTGAGGAATCTTATCCCAGCTCCTTCCAACGACTTATCAGAATTTAACAGGACTCCGCAAAAGTTATTCACATTTGATCATACCTCTTGGAATACAATCAAATGCAAGCCCTGTGAGCACACTTTCTCAGCCCTCTCACTTCCAGAATCCATTACGGATCTCTTTCCTACTCCTTTTGTCAATAGGTATACAAAACAAATTGAAGAAATTAAACCATGCAGACCAATATGTCAGTTAACATGCCAACTGTACTCATCTGGGTGTTTCAAAATTCTGAAGTGCTCCACAAGAGAAGAGAACAGAATGCTAGCAAGCATAAAGGAATCTGCACAGGACACGAAGGACACAAAGGACAAACTCCCATCTACAAAACACAACTTTAAATAAAAATGATAATATATGATAGTAAGAATCTTGCATAGACTTAACATACTTACTGTGATACACTCATTGCCAAAAATAACCCAGTTTTAATGGCAATTGAAGCTTGCTTCCATTCAGCTAAAAAAGGATACTATGATTCCTTGGACTAAACTCCATGGCCAGACCACATTTTGCAAGAAATTCCTAGTTTTCAAGCTCAGCTCTAACTGTTCATATGGAACCAAATGGGGAATAATAACAGCTGTTCACAACATAAGCCCTCGGGATTTTCCATTATTTGGGTCCAACTCCTCACTCCTTATTAGCAAATTGGCATAGCCAAAGGAAAGAAAACGAAATCTTTTTCCAGCTACAACCAGCAAGAAAGTTGAACTAATTCATCTTAACTCAGTTGCAACAACAGTAATCCATGCATTTATGGTTTCAAGTCATGCTTTTAATTCTCATGCCTAGTTGCGTAAATTATATCTATAAAACAAATTCATTCAAAAAACCTCTTCTGCATAGTTTATTTTAAAATATAAAGCAAACTCCAGACCATCCTCTTCAGCCGAGATCACACAGCGATCTCTCTTCATGTGAATATCACCTTCAACAACAGTTATGTCCCATTTGAACAATGCACCTGTTAACCTCTCGTCTTCAATTTACATGCAAAAAAAAACCCCAAGGAAGCTATATGAAAGGAGTAGATCTCCTGATGATTGATTCACTGCCATAAAGCTGATTTCTGGAAACCAACATGACTATGGAGTTCAGATCACTGTGGCAAAGGCTGTTCAGCTCCTAACAACTGGCACCTTGGTGGAGTCATTCAAAGTTTTGCGCAAATGCTCTGATTTCATAGACCCAGCTGTTCAGAGGAATGCCACAAAGGACTATACTATACTAAAAAAAAAACCCACAAAAACAATCACCCACCAAACCCCAAACCAAAACAACATAAAAGAACTCAGGAATAGTGAAATCTGTAAGTCTTTCTTCAGCCTTTAGGGTTGAAATTCAGATTAAATATTAATTTTTACTTCAAGCCTACATGCCTAGGATGCATTTGGACCACCTACTGTCTTGAAACTCCCATAACAATTGCACATAACTGGTTTTTTCTTCAAACTTGCATTTAAAGAAAGGTTTAATGTAAATTCAATAGTAAGTTTGGGAATCAAACAGAGTCATGTAAATGAAAATGCATTTTCATATTTCTTCTGACAATTAAATCACTTTTAGCTTGCTATTAAAGCAACTTCAAGAGCTAACTTTGTAGAATACAAAAAACATTTGGAAACATATCATAGAAGTATTTTGACTTTCTTTACGCTCAGTTACACTAGGTAAGCATAGCCATTCAACATATAATAACGTTATGAACAGAATGTGATTTTGCCAATACAGAATAAAAATTATTCACTCAAAATCTTTAAAATTCACTTGTTCTATTTCACTACAACTAGAATATGAAATGATAATTTCCAAATAATTAAAGAGAAATACAGATAGTAAGTGGTTCCACTGAAGCTAATTTTTACAATCACTGGTGGAAGGAAAAAGAATTCTATTTCATTTTATGATGTTTAACACAAAAATACAATTTAATCAAGAACTTGACTATCTAGTCCCCTGATAACCAATGAAAACAAGGGCAATATACTTTACTCCATTAATGCTTTGTTACCATGACATACTCTTCCACTTCCACAGATCTCAGGGGGATAAGATATATGCTGCACTTTTATTACATTTTTTTTTATATGCTAGAAGACAGCAAACATTTTCTTAAAGTTCTATAGTAGCCTTTATACATCTCAGGAGAATTCAAGCCTAGCCATCTATTTGCATTACAGTACTACTGATGTACAATTAAAACAAGATCAGATTTTAATCTGTATAGAAGAATTTCAATTATATTTATATCTTTATCTCTCAGATGTTAAGTATTGTGGCTTGCTGTTCAACGTGTCACTCTAGGCTGCAGATTTGTAAAGTTTAAATAATTCAAGACTAAAAGTAGAATAACATTCAATTAGAGAATTATATTTAAAAATGTGACAGAATAAAGATCCTTTTCTGATTTATGAATCAAACTATGTTTCCAAAACAGTAGGGATTATTACCCAGTATATATAAGGGGGCAAGTAAAAAACGAATGTAGCTGCAACTCAACCCCCAAATCTCAAACAAATGAGAAAGTAAAATATCAAAACCAAATGTAACAAACTGAGCGATAAAGAAAATATTCCTGGGGATTTAAGGAGGTGTTAAAGAACCACCATATCATCCATGCATTATAAATTGCACTGGGGATAGTTGTGCATGCTTAAAAGCAGATTATCAAGTGCCTATTTCTATTTTCCTTTAAATACACAGGAGTTTTTTTATAATAGAATTGTATAGACCTACAACGCATTATAGCATAAGCACTTCTAATTTACATCTATCCTTTTTATTTGTTTATTCATTATGCTCTTGTCTCCCTCTAGTGTCTGGCCCTCACAAAAATTTACTTCTACCTGTATTCAGAATCACAGGAAAATTCAGGCTGGAAAGGACCTCAGGAGGTCTCTACTCCAAGCTCCCCCTCACAGAATTTCTCTTTGGCTCTGGAAGAAACATTCACCACCAGCTGTTTGCAGTCAAGGTAAAGCATCACTCCTGAATCCAGATTCAAGGACCTCCTAAAATCACCTAGAAAAGAGGTGGAAGAGCCAGGAAAATCAAATCACTGGAACTATCTCATTGGGATGTATCTTCATCCCGAAATTTCATCACTTCATAACAGAGTAGGAGACATATTCCTTTGCATATTGATGCAGATCGCAAGTTGTCTGTCCTCAGTTTCATACATGATCATCATGTGTAGAAGAAACATCTAGATTATATTAATAATCAACTGAAGCTCAAAAGCTTTACTGTGAAGGGTTTGCTTCTTTACCAATCACAGACTCTGAGCAAGGTTAAGTCTGCGTAAACTTTCCTCTTCCTTCTCCCAGGAAAATGTCTGTCATGAGGACCTTCACTAGTGGAAAGGGATGAAGAGACATATCTCAGACAGGAAACTCTGACAACTAGAAAACAACCTGCTCACTGTCACTTGTGAACAACTTCTACAGAAAACAAAAAGTCATATAAGACTGCAGTAAAATAATCTGTAAAATTAAGTCAGGAAGAATAAGAGGCTTCACTAGCCTGAATGCCACCACATCCCCCAGGAAAGTCCTAGAGCGCAGGGCTAAAGACCATGTCTCATTCTCAGTAAGTCACAAGGACAAGAAAGCTGTTCTGGCACTGGGATAATCTTGTAAATATAGTAATACTTAAGTTTTGGAGGTTTATTGAACAAACAAATAAATAAAAACCCAAACTATTGCACAATTTTCAGATGTATTTCAGTAGCATATGCAACAATAATAAAAATCAGTGCAATATCATATAGCATTATCAAAGGAATTACCATTCAACACAGAAGCTCACAACTAGCAACTGTTTTTTGTGTAGAAAGTGGTAAATAGTCAGAGTACTAGAAGAGAGCATTTCGTACCACTGTGCACCAAATACTGATAAGAAAAAGAATATATATCACAAGCATATATGTAGCAAAGGAAAGCAAAATGTGACAGGTTGCCTTAAAGTCATCCATCTGTACTCAAACCTTGATTCCAGGCTATTAGCTAAAGAAGTAACTGAATAATGCCTTAAAGAAACTGATCCAGCTTTCATCTTTCCTTTGTTCTAAGCACTGCATTATCTTTCAAGTTTCCGATTTCACATTCACAGACTAACCACACACATAGATCTGAGAACAGTAACAGCCAAGTAACATTCTCCACTAAAAGAGGATTTTCTTTGTAACTATCAGAGGATTTTTACAACTGAACTGTAATTATTTAATTAATCTCAACTCATTACTTTCAAGTATTTTAAAAGCATACTGGAGTTACTCCCCTTTTTTTGGAGCGGGGGGGATGTGTGTGTGTATTTTATAAGAACAGGATGTGCAAGTATCTATGGGAATTAATATCCGTTTAGAGTAAGATTGCATTTTATAGAAAAAACAAACCAGCTTTAAAATAACACTGAGGTTATGAAGCCAACTGGCATAACCATTCCGTCAGAAGTAACACATCTACCACCATTTGACAGTTGATCCTATCATCTGAACAACAATAATTTACCATTAGGCACTCTTAGCCTAGCAATTTGCAGAGTAATTTTAATAACAGTGCCTAAAGAAAAAAATGTTGTATTTTGCACTCTGCATTTGTCTCTGTTGTAAACATGCCAGCACTTGATCACTCACTCCCCTCTCCCAACAGAGCATCTCCACCGGTTTCAGTGCTTTCTTGGTAGCCACTACTTAATTATTTTTTTTTCCACGGAATTCATGGTTTCACATTTCATTTACAATATACTTTACAGATTCCTCTCTGAACGTAAAATATTGTTTCTTACAAACTCTTCTACTGTGTTTTTATCAGTGAGCCATGGGGTATATCCACATCAGTGATTCAGAGCACAGGAGGAGTTCTTTTTGCTGCAAATTTTCCTTGTGCCTATGCTTAGCCCGGTGGTAGGCACTCCAGTATGCCGCTGCTGTGTTACAGGTAATTTCCTTCCTGCTGAAGACCAAAGTTGCGTGCCAAGAATTCTTAGGATTGAGAACTGGCATAAATGTTACAGCCATTAAAGACAAATGTTAACATGCAATTTTGAAACCATTACGTGGTGGCTTAACCCTGGCTGGATGCCAGGTGCTCACCAGAGCCGCTCTACCACTCCCCTCCTCAGCTGGACAGGGGAGAGAAAATATAACAAAAAGCTTGTCAGTTGAGATAAGGACAGGGAGAGATCACTCACCAATTACCATTACAGGCAAAACAGACTCAACTTGGGGAAATTATTTTAATTTATTACCGATCAAATCAGAATAGGGTAATGAGAAATAAAAACAAATCTGAAAATACCCTCCCCCCACCTATCCCTTCTTTCCGTGCTTAACGTTACTCCCAAATTCTCTGTCTCCTCCCCTCAGCAGAGCAGGGGGACTGGGAATGGGGGTTGCAGTCAGTTCATCACACATTGTCTCAGCTGCTCCTTCCTCCTCAGGGGGAGGACTCCTCACACTCTTCCCCTGCTCCAGCATGGAGTCCCTCCCACAGGAAACAGTCCTCCACAAACTTCTCCAACATGAGTCCTTCCCACAGACAGATTGTATCAATGGGCCAACATTAATGGTATGAGCTTCAACAAGGCCAAGTGCCAGGTCCTACACTTGGGCCACAATAACCCCATGCATTGCTACAGGCCTGGGGAAGTGTGGCTGGAGAGCTGCCCGGCAGAAAAGGACCTGGGGGTTCTAACTGACAAGCGGCTGAACATGAGCCAGCAGTGTGCCCAGGTGGCCAAGAAAGCCAATGGCATCCTGGCTTGTATTAGAAATAGCGTGACCAGCAGAAGTAGGGAGATGATTGTCCCCCTGTACTCAGCACTGGTGAGGCCACACCTTGAGTACTGTGTCCAGTTTTGGGCACCTCAATACGAGAGAGATATCGAGGTGCTGGAGCGAGTGCAGAGGAGGGCAACGAAGCTGGTGACGGGCCTGCAGAATAAATCTTACAAGGAGCAACTGAAGGAGCTGGGACTGTTTAGTTTGAGGAGAGGAGGCTGAGGGGAGACCTCATCACTCTCTACAACTACTTGAAAGGACCTTGTAGAGAGGTTGGTGCTGGTCTCTTCTCACAGGTAATTAGCGATAGAACAAGAGGGAACGGCTTCAAGCTGCAACAAGGTAGGTTTAGACTGGACATTAGGAAAAAATTCTTCACAGAAAGAGCGGTCAGACCCTGGAATAGGCTGCCCAGGGAGGTGGTGGAGTCCCCATCCCTGAATGTGTTTAAGAATCATTTAGATGTGGTGTTGGGGGATATGATGTAGGGGAGAACTTTGTAGAGTGGGGTTGATGGTTGGACTTGATGATCCCAAAGGTCTTTTCCAACTTGAACGATTCTATGATTCTTCACAAACTGCTCCAGCATGGGTCCCTTCCACAGGGTGAAGTCCTTCAGGAATATACTGCTCCAGCATAGGTCCACCACAGGGTCACAAGTCCTGCCAGCAAATGCGCTCCAGTGTGGGCTGCTCTCTCCAGGTCCTGTCAGGAGCCTGCTCCAGCATAGGCTTTCCACAGGGTCACAGCCTCCTTTTGGCATCCACCTGCTCTGGCATGGGGTCCTCTACAAGCTGCAAGTGGATATCTGCTCCAACACTAACCTCCATGGGCTGCAGGGAGACAGCCTGCCTCACAATGGTCTTCACCATGGGCTGCAGGTGCCTGGAGCACCTCCTCCCCCTCCTTCTTCACTAATCTCGGTGTCTGCAGGGTTGTTGCTCTCACATACTCTCACTCCTCTCTCCAGCTGTTGTTGCAGAGCAGGTTTTTTCCCCTTCTTAAATTTATGTTATCACAGAGGAGCTACCACCGTTGCTGATGGGCTTGGCCTTGGCCAGCAGTGGGTCCATCTTGGAGCCAGTTGGCATTACCTCTAACGGACACAGGGGAAGCTTCTAGCAGCTTCACAAAGAAGCCACCCCTGTAGCCCCCCCACTACAAAACCTGGCCATGCAAACCCAATACACATAACCATTTGCAGCAGATTGAACACTCCTTCTTTTCAATACCAGTCAGTAACAAATAATTAAGCTTAGTCTTTAGCAAGAACCATGCATGTATTTTCACAATGCTCCAGTAAGACAAAACAGTATAATTACCTCTACTCTACAGGAAAGGAAGAATGGCACGAGTGTCAGAAAATAAAAATGTCAGAGAAGAAAGTACCAATAAGAATTGTATTAATCTTCATTTTTTCAGGACATTAAAACATTATACAACATTTTAGCGTAAAAAATCCACAGGCCACTGACTTCAGTTACAGGTGTGAAAAATCAGCTTTTTTTTTTTTACTCAAGTCTGAAGTTGGTTATCTAGAACTTGAGAAGAATGACAGTTACACGGAAATAGCAGCCTGCTTGTGAAAACTGCAGCACCTACAACTCCTTGCTTCATTCACAATATGCTTTCTAACTTTCAAAGTTAAACATAGGATCATAAAACTTCATTTATTTATAGGACCTATCAAAAGAGATGCTATAGTAGAAAGTCATAATCCTGTGTTTGAAAACAGGATCCAACGTGTATACATGTCTTCACGCATGTGCATACACCTAGGGTCAAAGCACAAGTAGGTGGAATCAGACCTATTCACACAATGTTTTTTAAAAACAGAAATAATAAATGTATATATTTACATTGTTATTGTTTCTGACAGCTTGTTTTTATTCTTTCAATTGCCTTTAAGCACAGGAAATTGCAACTGAAAAGCCTGTATTTTCCTGAATTCAACTAGTGATTAATTGGCATTCAACCACAAAATTTAAGTTATTACCTCTCTTCAAATCCTTTCTTGAAACTTTTGTAAGAGAATGCATTTTATATTTCTTTTTTAACAAAATACATATCTCCTCTTAAATCATATCCCATTTAAGGAGACAGATTTACAGAAGTTTAGGTACTCACTGAAATCATATCTTCAAATCCCTTTCCCCTTCCCAAAAAATCTGCAGACCAGTTGATCTGTCTTCCACAACTTGAAAGAGACATATGTACCATAATTCACTGCATTACTTTTTGCCTCACACGTTGTATAAACAGACACGTCTCAGAGAACCTAAGCTAACCTAAGACTGTCTACCAAAGACTCCAAAATACTTCATAGTACTCTGGAAAGCTGAGATCTCACAATATTAAATGCAAAGTATCACAGTCCAAACAAAACTGACATAGGTCTGAAACTTCTGTTCTAACACATACCACAGGTCAGGCAGAGACGGATGAGAGAGGAACCCTGCTTGATTCTACCTAGGCTGTTTACGGTAAGGAGCAGGTCACAAACCTCCAAAAATTAGCATAAGTTTTTCATGTTCTCAAAGAGACAGCACAGGTATGTTATACCTTCCTCACTCATGATACTCTGAAAAATATAAGCAAGGGTTAGCTCAATGACTGATATGTCAATAATACCGCTCACTGCACTGAACAGCATTTTCTCACTATTTCCTTTAAGATATTCTTCTGTCTTCATTCACCTCCAGTTTCTTCTTTTATTCTTAGACTTTAAGTTTGGTAAAGCAGGCTCACCTCACACACAGCTGTACAATTAGTATTTTTTTCTGTACTGTTTGTGATCACTTACCTACTTGGTGAATTAATGTAGTCACACAGTGCCTGTGTTTCATAAAGGACATTTGGTTTCCTAGTGATTTAGCAGTAAAGTAAGACGTTTCTAGTCCTCATCTATCAAAAGGCTCTTTGTGGCTTGCCTTTTTTCCCCATGCTTCAGGAGAATGACCAACAAAATGAATAAAATCATAAGCAAAGAGAGAAAAAAACAACGCACCTTTAAAAGACATTACTGTGCCTTTTGCCCAATTATCTACTTTAACAAGCATCTATTCAAATATGTAGCACAATGTACACATTAACTACATCCTCACATTCACATACTTAGATATTTTTCATTGGTTGAATTACCTTGTCTGCATCCACTTTTCCTCTGATAAATTCTTTCTTCCAAAATTCCAGTGCCTGTTCCAGAGTCAAGCCGATGCCTTTTAAGAACAGTCCATACTGCATACGGCCTCCGTGACGGAGATGATGGTTATCACGTAGGGCTTTGTGCAACTGACGCATGCAAAGAGGGTATGATTTCACAGAAAGCTGTCAAGAGAAAAATTTGTGTTCAAGGCATACTGATCATTTAATTTGTAGGATATATGCTTATTGTGATTATTAATTAGCTCCACTTGAAAACGCCAACGGCTGGAAGAAAAAAATATGCATGCGCAGAGTGCCTTGGGACTGATAATAACACAAGTGTGTCCGTAAGCCATCAAATCCAATAATCATCTCAAGAACAAAATCGAAAGGACAGAGTAATACAGGTGGTGGTATCAGACCATCTTCAGTTATGAAGTAACACAGGTTTAATTGCTGTCAGGAAAAATACATCTACAGTTCCATTATAGTGTTTCTTGCTTCTTCCTTATTTTAGCTTCTGTAATGTCAAGGTGACCTTTGTTAAGAGTTTTTGGGAGTTGGGGGAAGGGATAGGTACTTTTTAAACACCTCTGAAAAACTACAAGCAGGAGTAAAATCCATTGCAACTCATCTGCAAGCTTTTTCCCTGAAGAATAGTATTTCTTATAAACCAAGATCTCAGAGATAAAAAAATGTAATATTCAAGTTTACTTGGGCTTTGCATTTTTATTTTTAACAGCTGAGTCATGCCACAGAATTCACTACCAAAGGAACACTGTCATGGTTAAGATGGACACTGAAAATGTAAACAATTTCTAAAGTTTAGATAAAGGGGTTGTAATGTGTTTTTAATTGTCTGTGCACCCTTGATGTGGTTTTACAATCCATTTTATTTACTTCCTAGTTTTGAAAAACCCTTCTTAAGTCAAAAGTCAAAAAAAAAAAAAAAAGAGTATTGAAAAGACTAATACTGCAACGCAGTAATCATAAACTAAACATCATGATTTGCAAAATTATTAAACAAGAAAATTTTGTTAAACTCTGTTTATGTTAGGTATTTGTAAAAGTACACAAAATTAAGCAGTAAATTAAGCAATTCATTATAACTCCAGTCTAAATCCTGATTAGATGCATTTTCAGTTAATTCTGCTCCATTTTAAACTTTATCACAATTTCATTCAAGTAGTTCTCAAGAGTTACAAAGCAAATAGGAATCAAAAAAAGATGAAGGCTCTATATGTTGTCTGTACATAGAATACTTGAATTTAAAAAGTTACGTATCAACATACAATGTAACTCAAGAGAGTACTCACAGCATCGATCTGTTCTAGAGAAATTTTTCCAGTGTTCTTTTGCACGCTGTAATCTGGGCCAACATAAGAATGGCTGCAAACAAAGCAAACAGTACAGCACCATTTAAAACTGTTCAAAAATATATTTTTTTTAAAGTTTAGAAAATTCAGAAGGAAATTATTTTACCAATTAAAGGCTGCAAGTATTTTATACCAGGCAAACCCAAGAAAACAGTATTTGACAGCTATGTAAGTTATGTACGAATTCAGCTGACAGGATCACACTACTGCTGAGGTTGAGAGAGACCTCTGAAGATCACCTAGGCCAACCCCCTGCTCAAAACAGAGTTAACTACAGCAGGTTGCTTAACATCTCATCCATCTGGGTTTTGAGCATCTCCAAGGACAGAGACGTCATGACCTTCTGAGCTACCCGTTCCACTGTTTGACCACCCTAGCAGTAAAAAAAGTGTTTTCTTATGTTTAAGTGGAACTTCCTGTGAATCATTTTGTGCCCACTGCCTCCTGGTCTATCACTGAATACCACTGAGAAGAGTCTTGCTCTGTCTTTTTTACTCCCCCTTGCAGACATCTATTTATATGTGCTGACAAGATCCACACACACACCCCCTCCTGAAATTTATCTCCTCCAGGCTGAACAATGTCAGCTGTTTCAGCCTCTCCTCATATGTACTGGGGAGCCCATGACTGGACACAGACCTCCAGATGTGGCCTCACCAGTGCTGAGTAGAGGGAAAGGATCACTTTCCTCAACCTGCCGGCAGTGCTCTTCCTAGTGCCGCCCAAGAGGCTGTTAACTTTCTTTGCACCATGGGTACACTGGTGGCTCACAGTCAGGTTGTTGTCCACCAGAATCCCAAGGTCCTCTCGTGCAACGCTCTTTCACAGCCATTCAGCCCTCAGCCAATACTGGTACATGGGGTTTCTCCTCCCCAGATGCAGGGCTTGGTATTTCCCTGTGTTAATCTTCATAGGGTTCCTGTCAGCCCATTTCTCCAGCCTGTGCAAGTCCATCCAAAAGGCAGCATACCCATCTGGTGTAAACCATTCCTCCCAGTTTTGTATCCCGTGAGACTTGCTGAGCGCACACTCTGTTCCACCACCTAGAATGCTAAAGCAGCAGCTAAACAATATAGGAGTCACGATCAGTCCCTGAGGTTCCTCCACTAGTGACTGGCCTCCAGCTTGTCTTAATGCCTCTGATCACAAACCTTTGAGCACAGCACTTCAGCCAGTTCTCAGTCCACCTCACTGTCCATTTACCTAGCCCACACTTCATCAGTTGTCAATGAGGACGTTACAAGAGACAGTGTCAAAAACCTTGCTAAAGACAAGATAAAAAACATCCACTGCTTTCCCCACACCATCCATTGAGCCTTTTATGATAAAATGACCAGCTATGAGATTGGTCAAGAATAATTTCCCATTCACAAATCCATGCTGACCACTTTTGGTCACCTTCTTGTCCTTCATATGTCTGGAACTGAGATGAGGCTGACCAGTCTACAGTTCCACGGATCCCACTCCTTAGTCTGTGTGAAAGCAGAGTCCACTTTTGCTTTATCTTACAGTAATCAAGAACCCCTTGTACTTTGCTACTTATGCAGCATTTTAAAACAAACAAACTGATGTATCACTACGAACATCTGCTGTGAGGGAAAAGTGAAAACTCAAAAACTACTGAAGTGTACCAAATAAAAAACTGGAAGGCTTTTACTGCAGTACTGACATACAAATGCGTATTAACTCCTGACAGTAGCTGTCTAACCAAAGCAGCACAAGAATTTGCATGTGCTCCCTTATCTTTCATTCATACTGCAATGAAGGAACAAAGCTACTTCTGATACCTGAGCTAAATTCAGGTAATCCTATACTATAGCAGAGACAGTTACGTAGACGTTGTCACCAAAGTAATTTCAAATAAAACACAAGCATCTAATACCCAGCTTTTACTTTTAAATATATAGGCTTCTTGAATGAGGATATATGCAGGGCTGCAGAATAGGCCAAAAGAAATGCTTACAGCAGAACCCAACTGAACTCAGGAGTTGACAATACAGAAGGCAATAAAGCAAACAGGAGCTTTGGATACAGCATATTGGTCCAAAATCAGGTTGCAAAATCGGGGTAAGAACAAACCGCTTTGTGAAAGAGGGATTTTTCAAGTAACTTGCAAAGATAATTTCTTAAATCTTCTGCAGGCACATAGAGGTTAACTCCAGAAAAAATTAATTTCGCTAAATGATGATACTCGGCGCTACAGATTATTTTGTTACATTTCAATACTGTAAAGTGTGAAAAGCATATAGCTAAGCGTTGGTTTTACTACAGTACAAATCATTTGTTTAATTATACATGCATTCATTTGTTCTTTAGTCTTATTTCTGGCACACACAGGAGCACTATGCAAGCTTACTGTACTTAATAGATCTTTTTTTCATTACACAACAATGGATAAATAATTAAAAGTATTTGAGTTGTGTGTGTCTATTACTACTGATTCTACTAAAGAAGTATCCAAATTGCCTTGTAGAATCAGATCTGCATCACATCACTTAGGCAAACTACAAACATAACAAAAAACATAGGCCTGAAAATATTACAATGAAGCACTGAACAAGAGAAAACAGCTGTTGCTTAGGCAACTTCATTTTATTTTGTAAACAATCAATTAGGAAAATGACCATTCAGTCAATTATCACAGCCCAGGATGAGTGCTGGTAACTTCTTAAGCTGCTCTACCATAATCACTTCAGATCATCTGCTTGTACCCTATAGGATGTACTAGAATCGTACCAATACTGAAAAAAATTGCTAAGCTAAAGAAAGCTACTTCTTCCCAGCATCCATAGAAAGGATTGGCCGGGGAAGAGGGGGTCCAAAGAGAAGACACAAAAGTTTTCCTATACAATAAGTGAACAAAATAAGACTTCACAAATCACTGCTAAAAAGAGGACATATTCTCTGAATCTTGCTGACCATTATAAATATTCTTATAACTACTTAAAGGGTGAGTGTCAGGAGGATGGGGCCAGGCTCTTTTCAGTGGTGCCCAGCGACAGGACAAGAGGTAACGGGCACAAACTTGAACATAGGAAGTTCCACCTAAACATGAGGAGGAACTTCTTTACTTTGAGGGTGGCAGAGCACTGGAACAGGCTGCCCAGAGAGGCGGTGGAGTCTCTGTCTCTGGAGACATTCAAAACCCGCCTGGACACGTTCCTGTGCAACATGCTCTAGGTGACCCTGCTCTGGCAGGGGGGTTGGACTAGATGATCTCCAGAGGTCCCTTCCAACCCCTGCCATTCTGTGATTCTGTGATTACGTCTGGAGTTGGTAGAAAACTTTACTGCAAGGACAGAAAACCCAATGCCAAGGCAGCGGCAGGGAAGAAGAAAAAATTATACTTTTCAGACTCTGAAAAGCGCAAATAATCTCAGCATGGTAAGCAAATAGGAAAAGTTTTTCATAAATGTTTCCCTATTTTTACATTGACAAGCAGCATATGACCTTTGCAAGGTCAAAGTTTCTTGATACCTGACACCACTCACCAAAGAGCTGAACCCTATAAAGTACCATCAAAGGTGGTGCTCTGAAAAAGAGTATGCTTTATCCATCCAGAATGTGTGGTAGATTGGAGCTGGGCATAAAGAGGAGAACAGCAGTCATGTGGCCTTCGGCAGCTAAGGTGGTGGATTCCTGTCCCAAGGAGCTCAAGGGACTAGAGCTTTTGGGTTTGCAGTTTTAGGTATCAGGTCTTCTGATTTTCTCCAGTAGAGATTCCCCAGGTCCCTTGATTTCATCACAGGAAAATCACACTGCTTTCTCCATGGACTGCCATTATTTTCTCTACATTTCTATTAAAATTCTCAAAAACCTTAGGGGGAAAGAAATAATTAAGACTATCCTTTGTTCTATGAACAATGGTCTTAATTTTTTCATGTCATTAAACGCTGCCAAACAGCTTCCTACTGCTGGTTTGAAAACACATTACAACACAAATCAGTCTGGCTTGTGATCACCCTCACTTTCTTCTATTTTTTCTTCCAGTTTTAGCTCTTATTTTGGACTCATCCTTTCTTTTATTCCACATAGCTTCTGAGATTACTTCTTACTCATGTAGAAATATCTATAGTTCTTCATAATTTCTTTTTGTAATTTACTGGAATGCAAGCAGCCATGTCTTCACTTTTCACTTAAGGCTAACAATGTTTCCAAGAACGGTATCTATGTCCTTCTAGCTCTAGGATTGTTCTGGTAAATACTGTATCATTCACAGAGGTGTTAATATATCATGAGATTTATGCATTCTTTATTTGCTTGTGAGATGACCATAAGTGAAAAAGAGGGTGAAACCATCTGCATGAGTATTGTGTTATCCATTAAAAAAAAAAAATCTCGTCTTGCAAAACACACGGTTTCCGTATCAACCTTATGAACTATGATTTGAAGATAGATTTAACAGAATCATATACACATTGGTTGTAAAGGATATTAGAAGACTATTTAATCCCACACCCCAATTTAAGTGGAACTATAGCCAATAGTAGTCAGGTGAGCCATGGCTTTTTCTAGCTGAATCCTAAAAATCTCCATGAACTAAGAGTCCACATCTCTGGGCAATGTGCTGCACTACCATCCTAGAATAGATATTTTTCCTAATGTCCGATCTAAACCTCCCAAGCTACTGTATGTGACCAGTGTCATTTGTTACATCCTCTGGCACCATCAAGAATTCCAATACCATGATGTTTGTCCTTCAAAGGGTTGTAGGCTGCTATTTGATCATCCCTAAGCCTCCTCTTCACCAGACTGAACAAAGTCAGCTCAGCTTCTCCTTTTAATTCATGTACAGGCACAGTCCTATAGTATTTTGATGGGATTACATAAAACAGTTTTTGTCTATCTTTGAAATTATTCCTGCTGAAGATTTTAAACAGTAGAGCGTTATGACCCTGTAATTTCATCACAAAACCCATATAAACTGCTTTGAAAGCAGCAGTTGCAGAAGCTTTCTTCTCATGTATCTAGACATAAAGTTTTCATTTCTATTAAATTACTACAGTTTTAGCAATTTAAATCTCCTTGTAGCCTACTGTGAGCATGTGAAATCCCTAAGCACAACCGTGCATCAAATATTTTAACCAAAAATGTCCTCTCTTTCTTCGTCTAGTACAATTAATATTGGAAAGCACCAATGAAACAGAATAGGACAAAAAGAGGACCGAAGTCACAGATAAAATACATATTGAGTCCAGAACAGTACAACTACAAAATACATGTTATGTCCATTTAAAAAAATGGGCATTGATTTAAATATCTATGCAGACATAATCCACAGTAAAATGACCTTTTCTGAGGACTACTGATTTAAAAGTCACACGCAGATATGAATAGCTGCCAAAAAATGTGTTGGGCATTAACAACCAAACAATGCTCTGTAACCTTCAATTGTATGCTCTTTTCACGTGTTTCTATCTAAGCTTTTGCTCCCCTGGATAAAGCTCTATTGACATATGCCAAAAATAAAATACTGCTGTAAGAATTCACACAATAAAGGTAGAGAAAAGCCTACAACTAACTAATAGTCTCCTTTCTTATGAGCAAGATGAAGCAAAAACGAATCACGTATTCACAGAAATAAAAAACAGAGAAGACCTGTTTGGTCATCTGTCTGTTCACTGCCAGAGCTTGTTTTTCAAGTTGTAAGGTTTTGTCTATTTTAAAGGAACTTCCAAAAAGGCAACTGAGAAGCATTTGTGTAGTTTTTCCAACTGATGACAAAATGTAGTGGGAACAGCCTCTCCATTTTCACAAAAGCAAAATGGAAGTAACTTACCAGTCGTTAAACATACATACTCAAGTTAACGTAAGAACGTGCAAAAAATACCTTATTGCATACATGTAGGATACAAGTACCCTTGTTACAGTAGTTGGTGTTAAACTAGCTTTTTTTGCAACCTTTCCTTTACCCAGTTTAAAAAAAAAAAAAGCCCAGGGAGGATTGTGATTGCTGTGATACTGAAGGCTCTTCCACTTACATAGATGCGCAGCACATATCAAAAGAAATTCCAAATTTCTCAGTAATTACTCCTAGAAAGCACGATTTATAAAAAGCTAACCTAATTGCTTTTGGCTTCAAATGGAGAAAGGTATGCCACTGAGGCATACTTTTTAAAATTCTAGTAAGATGTATGGTAATAAAAACATGGAAGGTTATTGGCATTCAGAAGTATGCCCTAACCAGCTATGTAACAGTTACACCACAATATTTATTTCATTCATTGCTCTTGAACAAAGTTCAGTCATGTGTAAATAAGCAGAGATACAATGAAAGCTATTTTTCTATTTTGATTTACACTAAAAGCAGTAAGATATGAAGCTGTTCCTACGTAATAAAAATTATGACAATTTTTAAAAAAATCGAAATAAAATGTCGAATTTTTCGGTGCAGATACCTCAAGCAGTAGCATACCATAGGAAACAAAGAGCATGCTAACTAGATCTGCATCCTAATTCCAGTGCAGTGCTGTCATGACGGAGCCTCACCACTTCCATTTATAATTCATTCAACATAATTTCAGTGATCTTAATGCAAAGCTGTACATGTTCAAAAACAGAGCTCTCATTACTGACATTCAATATTTAAGTAAATTTCTACCCTTAGAGATACTAAAAATTCAACTGAATAAATACCTGAGCAACCCGATCTAACCAGATCTGCATTGAGCAGGGGCTAGATTAAATCATCTCCAGAGGTTCACGCCAAGCTAAATTATTCAATGATTCTAAGCCAATACACCTCCCTCTAATTGTATGGTCTTTGTCCTCCTGCATACTACGGTAGTAAGAAAACTCTCACAAACAATATAAACCAGTAAAAAGCAATCACGTACATAAAAAAAGAGACCAGGTCTATGCTTAACCTAAAGAACATCAGAAAAGTACGTTTTCTCACTCTTCATCTCCAAATGCATTCAAAGAAAGTAGAAAGCTTCTATATACTGTAATCTACTACGAGAGAGGCAGATTATTTCAGTTGTATTGCACTCTTAATGGTTCACATTTTCAGCTCTCTCCTTAGGTCCGTTAAAAGAAGAAAATAGGAGTCTATTCATCAATGACAGTGATGTAGAAATCTTCCAGAAAAATGATAGAGTATAAAATATTTGGAACAAGGAAGGCACATACTCTGGGCGGTGTAATTTGGAATTTATTTTCTTCGTAAAGAAGCTTAACAACTTTGCACTTACTATAAAAAAAAGTTTTTATAAAAGCTACAAATATTTTCTTGTTACTTAAAAGTAACACCAGTTCTGTAAATTGTGTTTCATGTCATTTATAAAGCTTTTGTTAAGTTGAAAGGATACTTTCAGGGCTTTTTTTCCAAATCAAAGCCAACTGCACAGACAGAATGTCTGAAAAGAAATTGTAACTAAAACATTCTAGTATAATTATTTTAATCTGTATGAAGGAATACACTCATGCTTTCAGTTTATGCTACCTGAGATGATTCAGCAGAGGTTGTAGTCTCTCGTCAGACTGTACAGAAGGCAGCAATCGTGCTGTCAGCTGGAAGAAAACAGAAGTTCAATTAATAAAATATTAGCTTCAAAAAAAATTGATAGTAGGAAGCAGGAATGATGTAACAAATCACCCTGCGTTGCTACAACTTCACACAACATTCAGTAAGACATATTTTCTCCTATTTAAAATAACTAAGCACAGCCTTCCAGAATCTGAAGTTAGTAGAAGTATTTACAAGTTAACAAAGTCAAGCAGTGAAAAATATTTTTCTAAGATTAAAATGTTATTTGAATTAAATAGCAAGACATCACTGAAAGTAGTATACTTTTTTCGAAACTTATTTGACCTAAAAGTCATATTCTACCTAGACAGCCTCCTAGCAGACACATAATGTAAATATAGTCCATTAAGCTATATTATATACAGTTTACATTTGTATAGAAAAATGTATTTAACACTAGATGACTTTTATATAGACATGCCTCTGTGTACACTGTTTTTTATTTAATGGGCATAACCTGTATTTTGTAATTTAACTGTTCTAAACTAAATACATACTTTTTTCTTGTAACTGTTTCATATGAGTCATTAAAATATTAAACTTTTTCTGAAAAAGTAAACCTAGTAGTCTATAAATCAACAAGTACATGTCACACTATTGCAGAATACTCGTTAATTGGTGTATTAACTAAAATAGTTGGAAAAATATGTGTTAAATTTGATTAATATCAGCACATAGGTATCTGCCTTCACCTATAAAAGTTAGAAGCATAGCAGTTCTGAAACTGCTGACATACATCTAATACAAAATATTTAATATAACATGCATTTCACGATTCTGTTGTTGCCACGTTAGGCTGTATTCTGAAAATTACCTTCCTACAAATTTAAAATGTCAACATATTTCACAATGTATAAATCAGCACCAACTCACTTCGTATTTTACAGGTAACTTAAAATACATGCATACAGTTATACATACTCTTTAAAAAATCTTATTAAAAAATAAAAATCCCTAAACAAACTTTTAGCACTGACAACGTAGCTTCACCTTGCTGGTTCCAACACACCAGTAAAGGCACGGACTGAAGCAGGACTAACTAGCAGGCTGCAACTTCTATTTATAACCCATAAAGAAATTTACCCCAGAAAAAGCTGCACCCAGTGAGCCACACTGTAAATAAAACTAGCTTTTACAAAGGTGGCAGTAAATGAATGCTAGTGTTTTCAAACAGCTAAGAATTTTATGTCCTTTTCTCTAAAAGGAAAAAATAATCCCAATTACAGAATCCAAACTGGGATTCTGCAGATGTTTTCCAATCACTCTGAAATGAAATTTAGACAAATTCCTTCAAGCACAGCCTTCCCTCCTCCCTATACGGTACTCAACACAAAGATCATCTTACCAGGAAAAAAAAAGCAAAAGCATGCTATTCGATATTTTAGATACATGAAAGACATCACAATGTTGTCAAGTACGGAGCATAGCTTCAAACTCTAATCATGCTGAAGCAGTTTAATTTACAGAGAACATAAAACACTGCAGACTTAAGATGTTTCCAGTCCCAAGGCCTAGATGATCGGAGGAGCGGCCAGAGTGAGTCGCAGACAGAACATGTGGACACCTCAGCGTTGAGCTGAGATGGTGAAAGCTGGGGTGAGTGAGTAGATCATAACGCAAATTAAGCACCATGTTATCGATATCACACAACATTCAAAATTGAGAAAGGAGGGAGAATATTTAACAATATGAGAAAAAGGAATTAATAAACTGAAATCTGAGATGACAACGCTGGTCCAACTTCATAACAGCTTCAGTACCGGAGTCACAAGCTGTCTTTGCTGCAATTCAGATTGCCAACGGGGGTGGGGGGGGTGGGGTGGGGAGGGGGAAACGGGGAGGATGGCACAAGCATGGGACGGAAAAATCGATTTGAAGTAACCAGAACTTCCAAAAGCAAGCTTTCTAAAGTTTTGTCAAAATTCAGTACTATTTTTATGCAGTCTTGTAGAAGAATAGCAATAAGATGAGTTGTTCTTTTCTGCTGAGCTCTATTCAACAATCGCACCTCTAGCGTTCACTATGCTGAATTCATGACAAATAAACAGAACATTTTCAAATGGCATGACGAAGGTAACAATTTGAGAACGCAGAAAGCATGCAATGATTGGAAAATTACATGAACATTAGAATTATTTTAAATCTGGCAGTGCTATGTCAAGGAATAATGAAGGTAAAAGGATAACAACTTATAGGTTGACGTCTAAGAATTGGTCTGTTTTTCTTCCCCCCATCCAAACGTGAGACCAGCACATGAAATTGCAAGTTACCAAAGATTTACTATGAATCTTAAAAAAAAAAAGTTAACTTGACACAAAGGCCAAAGTTAAGTGGCAGCTCCACATGCTATCAGGAAGGCAATGACATTTTTTACATGTGGCAATTCAGAACAAGATTATCATGGCTCAATTAACTTGTCTCAATTTTTTAGGAGTGCGTGAATTTCTTAATTTTGAGGTTATCATGTAAGAGCTATTTGCTCTCTAAGTGTTTCTCTGCACAAAAAAGGTAAGAGAATTTTTATTTTCACAGTTCGCTTTCTAAATGAGATGTCCTAATTAACTGTATTGCACAAGAAAATTTTAATATATTGTCAGACCTTTTGACCATTAAACAAAAAAAATCACATTCAGTTGGATGTCATTGAGAAAAGCACAGAAAGCAGGGTTTTGTGGCAAAGGTTTATTTTAGCTGAGGTAGGCTACTGAATTACTCCAGGCTCTTTCTACAATTTACCAGGAAAAAAAAAATGTTCCTGTCGGACAGTGCATAAGAGAACCTAAAATGTTAATTGTTACCAAGAGTATTTCCTTATCAACTGCTAGGTACTCCCAGAACAACAAGGAGCGTCTGAAGGCATGCTGTCCACATGCACATCCACAGCCTGTGATCTGCCTCTACACAATCTGTCAAGCCCAACTTCTGTTTTTTTAATATCCTAGAACTACCTGTGCTGCCATTCATGCTATTTCTTTCATATTTTAATGAACGCTGTACAAGCAGGCTTCACATGCTTCTGCTTCCTCAGCTCTTTTAATACACAGACAGGCAGGGTTACATCATACAGGACTCATATTTAAAAGGGAGGGTGACTGCACTGTGAATAAGTCTTTTGTCCCCCCACAAGAAATTCTTCCTTCATAACTCCAAGCTTTGTAACAAAATTTACCAAAAGGCAGCTTGCAGAGACTTTGAATGGAGGACTGCTCTATCAAGAGCTGAACACACCTCCAAAATACATAGTACTTTTAAAAGTGAGCCCATGGTTCCCAGCAGGCACTCTGCAGTTCTTGGAAATACAGGCACTTCTCTACAGGGGATAGCTAAATTATTTAACCTATATCTCCACTGGCAGGTCCAGAACAAACATCACCTCCGCACATGCTCCACTACTCAGTGAAACAAGGTCTGGATTAAGACCAGGCATAGGTTTGGGAGCCTTCTGCGGCATAGATGAAAAGATTTTCCTAGAATGTTTTTCTCTGTATATTTCTGCTATGATAGTTACACCACTAACAAAGGGTACAAAGGAACAGCTCTAATCCAAATGCAAAGATGAAATAAGGTTAAAGTAGGGACTGATGAAGGCAGCCATAAAAACAAAAGAAAAGGCTTTAACAAAAACACCCAAAACCAACAAACAGAAAAAAGCCAGTTACCTTTGCCACATGTGAAAGTCTACCATCACTTGTGACGACGTAACACCATGCTCAGCAATAAAACTGATGGGCAGTTTCTCCATTTTCCAGTAGCCATTGCTCAGGGCCTGGCTGGGCATTGATCTGCTGGTGGTGAGCATCACTTGTGTTTTTTTCTTTTTCCCGCTTCACTTAAACTGTCTTTACCTCAATCCATTAGTTTTCTTATTTTTGCCCTTCCTGAATCTCTCCCCAATCCCTTAGGGAAGGTTTGCTGGGGTGGGGGAGAGGCTTTCCTGACAGCCAGGGTCAATCCACCACATACATTTATAATCTCACTTCACACCAATAAGCAGCTGGTAAATTTCAGCTTAAGCATAGATTTCACAGTATTTTGAAAGCTCAGTTGTCTATCTTACAGAAATCCAAAAAGAGCTGCTACTGGTTCATACAACAGCTACTGAAGGTGGTTCTATACCACCTCCTTTTACCTTCTACGCTCAACAGCAAATCTTCCCTATCAATAGAGACAAATAAAAAACAAAATATAAAAAAAATTATATTCCAAACTTGAGAAAAAAATTAAAAGTAAAAATAAAAGAGAGACTACATATGTAACCAGAAACTAAGATACAGACGGTCAAAATCTACTATAAATCAGGTCTTTCATATCTGTTTACAAAACAGAAAGTTGATCCCATCTAGACAAAAAAAATTGAACTTCAATCCCCACTCCGAACTGTTTGCCCAGTAATCTAGACACCTGACTGGAAGAAGCCACTTCCAAAAGTAACAAGTACAGCCACCAAATCCATTTGAAATGGTATTAACAAACTCTACTATTTTTAATTATCAAATCTAATATAGCAATTTAGAGAACATTTTTTATACCCTCCCAAAAAGGTAAAAAAAAAAAAAAATACAGGAAGACTTTGTGCTTAGAATATATATTATTCTACATTAGCTAATTTTTCCCTACAATTGCACATCTCCCTACAATTTTCCTGTACAACCATTTTAACGCTTCGCTACTCCATTACTGGGCTTCAGTTTTTAAGCTGGAGGGATCACATCCAGGTTAGTTGCTTTTCCATTTTATTTTTAATTGCTCTAATTAAACAAATTTGTGTCAAAATTAGTTTTAAATGCTACTGCGGACAACATTGACAAGATAATTACATGTCTTTAATACTATCCACAAATATTTTATACCATTAGTATAATAGTTTCTAAGTCTTGGTGAAAAATCAGTCAAAAAAGGTTCATAAGACCTGTTCTCCACTCACAGAAATTAAAAAAAAAAAAAAGACTTGAAGCAAGCATACTATTAACAGTAGCGAGAAATCAAAAAATAACAGGACACTGTGACAACAAAGCGCATGGATGAAAAAAGAAAAGCAGAAGAGTATGGAAAAAGGGAAGTGTTTACCTTATAAAATTTCATTGCTCAATTCGAATTCTTTCCATCTTTGTAGCAACAGTAACAAAACCAGTATATTAAGTTAAGTAAAATCCTCTATGACAAGTGTATTGTACGCTGACTTCAAGAATTTGGAAATAACACCCCTATATTCCCTGCTCTGACTCTTCAACTAAAAGTCATTAATGCCTTAGTGAAAAACACCTATAGCAAATTTCTTTAACAGTGATTTTGATGCAGCATAGAATAACTAAAGTTGTTAGGCTTTTGTTAGGTTTCAATTAGATAACTAGCAAGCAAAATTTAGAAAGCAATAAGAACAAAGAAATTAGAAATGAAAGTATTAGAAGGGAAACAAAACCCTATGTGCTTTGACTCTTACTCTACACTAATCCTTTTACAAGGATTAAATTTACATGGTGAAGGCTCTTGCGTCTTCCCATTACATGTATTGATGAACAGGAAAAAATGAAGGATTAGGTAGCTGAAAGGTTAAGTATAGAGAGAAAATTTCTATTTAGAAAGCAAAGAAACAAACCATGGTTTATTGTACTCTCTGACTGTATTCTGTACTCTTCAGTCCGTTCTCCAACCAACTATTCATTCCTATGATCCACTTCAATGCCTTTAGGGCTACAGACAACCCCTTCCTGCATTTCTGTTTCCCGGTTGTTACAATAAGAAAGGAGAGAGCATAAAGCAAACCAAGATGAGTTTGGACACCAGAACTTCAATTTCAGCCTTCCAAATGAAAGCTCTAGATGGTTATCTATTGCTTTAATGCAATTTAACAAATATTTTTATGAAGCAAAGAAAGAAACATTGTCTGTGTAATGTCAACAATTTGACATATTCAGAGTGAACACATCACTAAAATGCTTCCTTAATAATGCTGTGTGGATTTAAAAAAGAAAAAAACCCAACAACTTAGGTCAGGCATTGAATTATTACAGTTAAGACTTCAAAAGTTTAAAGAGAGAATCTATTTCAGTTTCTCACTGCTGCCTAAGGAATAAGGCATAACTTATATGTTTTCTATTTCATTGGTTTTGTAATATGCCGCTTCACAGAACGTGCCCGACCTTAATTGTTTAAAATATCTTTCTTTGTTTGTTAAGCTCATCTTAAAAAACCTTTAAAAAAGTTTCCTATTCACTGTTGCCCTGAAACAGTTACTTAGGTAATTGTTTCCTTTCTGTTCTGAAAAGGATGCAATACATACATGATGGTTCAGAAAAGCATTAGTTATTAGCCGTAAGGGTTATAGTGGCCTGGTGTGTTGTCTAAAAGGCAAACAAAGGCATGAAAGTTTAGATTGTTTGCTAGAACTGGTTTCGATTGGCATGAACTGCAGTGTTACAAACTTATTGCCAAGGTTATACAAGAGAGATTTTTTGACTGAGGTTGGAGCAGACGGGAAAAAAGATATTAAACTTGTGGGCTATTTCTAAATGGCCTGTAAAGAACATATTTAAAAACAAAACAAAACAAAACACAACTATTATCCATCAGGCTTAAACATACCAGTAACTTACACCACTACTGGATTTTCCTCAAGGGATCTGTGAAACAAAATGGATAAAGTGGAAACCTATGGAAACATAAACTTGACAACTTTGTGTAGAAGCAATTATACTCTAGCTTAATCAGCATTAACAAGTGAGTAGAAAACGAATATGTGAACTAGACAAAAATAAGAGACATGGTTCTATGGATGTAGACTTCACAGGAGCCTTCCCAAGGTGACACTATGCCACCATGTTTCTGGAAGGTCACGTTAAGATTAACTTCATTCTAACTCCGAAAGGTGCTAACACTGTATGCAGCTGGAAGTTTTAATAAAACAGTGACTTTATGCAAGAATCCTTCTGTGATCAGTCAGAAATAAACTTAGCTTAGATTTGAGCTAAAGCAGGATCTGACCTGGTGACCAGTAAGACAGAGGAAGGGGAAGCTCCTTTCATTTGTGGCACACACGCAAACCACAGCTTTTTCTGAAATTCTTCAAACCCGCTGCTAAAGGTCCTGAACAATTCATCTCCGTCAAAGACTAAATAAACAAGCCTATTGTCAGGAATTAAATTTTTTTTATCTAACAAACAAACTTTGGCAGAAAATGGAGGTAATATTAACTGCTTTGCTCCTCAAATTATTTAATTCTTAGATAACAATTAAAAATCATTATGCCGTACATCTATTAAAAACAGAAAGTCTTCCTTCTTACACCTCTGACTGTGATCCACTTGTTGCTGTTAAATTCACCACCCAACTGCGTATGAGCCTGCACAGTAGTGAAGTGCAAGAGGGAGATAAAGTAAAAGATAAATGGAAACAAAGATACGGGCAAAACATAAAATTGTAGTAGTACCTGCAGCAGTGACACATCCAAAGTAACTGTATGCAATTAGAAATAATGTGGAAGGAAGTGAAATTCTGTTTTAGTCTGGTGATCCATCACTACTTCACCTATTCACATCCTTCTCTTTAATTTTTTGAAAGACTACATTTAGAGATACCTATTTAGTACTACTAGGCACTACGCTTGTTCCAACTAACTCGCAAGTTTTATTCAAAGATGTGTTTTGCCAGCAATGTTGTAAGTCGTTTCCTAGATGTAACCACTCTTAGAGAGTATCAGCTTTTATGTGACCAAAACCAGACATGCACCGTTTTTGGTGCACCACATTGACAGTACAGTAGGCACAACATATCTGAGAGTTAGAAATACAGATTCCAGCTTTCCCCCACTTCACCAGGGATATCTGAAAAATGAGAGGACCGTAAGATGTTCTCTGTGAAAGTTTTTTACCTTAAATTAAGGATTTTTCTCCTTATCCCTAGTCTATCTAGATTAGCTATCCTTCTGGAGCCTCTGCTTGATGAAAAGAAAAAACAATCTCCAGGAGATGCCAGAAAAGCATGTAGGAGGCTTTACTCCCCTCACCCTCATTTTAAGATACAGAACAGGTCAAAAATAATCCTGTAGAAACATCTTAGTTATACTTACTTAAGGACTGTGTCATAATACTCACTGTATTATTATAGACACACTGCACACATGAAAGTGCTCTTTACGTATTTATAGTATTTAGGATCAACATGAACCATGCACATACCCAGCATGATTACAGTAAATAACAGGCTTTTAAGTCTCAGTTCCTCTTATGCTAAGTCCAACTACAAGTGTTTCTCAATGCATATAATCAAGACTATGCTTGTATTTAAAAAGGGTGACTCTACTATATACTGACATCTTATTTCAAACATAAATCACTCGGTAAAATCTTTTTCCCACTGCAATCTGATTCTTCAGATTCAGTCTTCAGAGATGAGCATTAGTTTTGATGTAGCTTTTATTTCAGAATGCAGACTTAAATGGGGGAACTATTAGTCACAAAAGGCTTCTTAATACATTTCTCTCTCATTAGAAGTATTGTCGATGAATAGGAATTCTAAGACTTTAAAGAAAACTTCATTTTCAACAAAACCTGAATTTTAGTTAGCAATTCTCTAAAAAGTAGTTTTAAAGAATATGAACTCTTCAGTAAGGCAGCTTATTTTTCTATCTTGCATTTCAATGCACCAGGCATCAAATTATCTGCCTTAAATTAAATTTTAAATATAACATCTAGAAAAGTTCTGTACTTCTGAGAAAGTCTTAATACTGCTTTCTTTTGCCCCCCCCCCCTTTTTTTTTAAGATATTTCAGAATGATAACCTTACATGGTCTTCAAAACCGTACAGTTTTGCAGCCACCACTTGGAAGTTGTGAGGTGCAGATATTGCCAGAACCCAAGAATTCAATTACATTTCAGAGACATCCAACTAAGTTGCAGGCTGCCTCATACCAACAAAAACTGATTGATTTTGAAACATCAGCTATCTTGCTAATGTTGTAACAAAATGTCACAATGCAAATGCTATGCAGCTGGGGAACCCGAAATAAGAGAAGAGTGTTTGCATGCCAGTATGCTGCTGTACCTAGACAGTTGACATTTTAGCGCTGATCAATTTTCTTTTGAAAAAAGTTGGGGTTTAACCTTTCACAGCATGTTACAAATCTCAAGTGTTGTACAAAATTAATAAGTAATTTTTGCCAAGGCTTTTTCAGCTATTAAAAGTTATTTCAGCAGCACTTACACTGAAATATGCTCAATAAAAAAATAAAGCAAGCAATTAATATTACATTTATTCAACATGAATTGTTCACATAGAGTAGATAGCTTTTTCAAAACTAACAAAACTATTCAAGCAAAATTTTTTTTGACATTACCAACTGTTTTTTTTTTTTACAAGGGGCCAATACAATTTAATACATAAAGCATTCAGATTATTTTCATATAGCAACACCAAACGTGTGGAATAAAGAAAATAAATAATACAGATTGGCATTACTGGGCTCCTACTACAAATGTAACAACTCTGATATTTTCAAAGGACAAGAAAAAATTTTCTTCATGAATCTCTAGTGGTTGATACAGGCATCAGTATAAGGCTAAAGTTGGTTTTGTGGGTTTGTTTTTTGTTTTAGTTTTGTTTTTTTTAATTAAAGAAAATTCCCCCCCACTCTCTTCTCACACACGCCCTTCACAATAACACAAACCAGCCCAAAGAAAAATCACAGAGAATTAAAAGTTTTAAGGATGTTTTACGGAAAGCAAATCAAAGGCAACAGCTAACATTGTTTTTTTAAAAAAAGGAATTCAAGTTATATTCTTAGCACTGTAATTTTCTTTTTTTGGACTCTAAAAGGGGGGGAGGGGCACCATAGTTATTATCAATGTTGCTAAAATGCTACAGCTAGCAATTTTAAAGCTATATATAAATATAAATTATATTGTAAAATATATATTCTAAATTATAAATATTATATATATAAAATTAATGTCTCTTTATATTAGTCAGTTAATTTAAGCTGCCAAAGGACAAATCTTCTGTGGCAGAAGAAACAAATTAACAGTTGTGAGGAACTTCCTTGCTAGTGTGTCCTAGAGATTTACCTAATACTTTAAGAACTTTGAAGAAACCAAACTCCACTAATTTCAACTCAGCATTTGTCAAATGCATTCAGAATAATAATTAATGTTTTCCTGAGGCATTTGCTTTTGAAAGTAATTGATTTCTTTTTTCCATTTGGAAATGCCTCACTTTCATATTCACACAGGTATAAATAACATCAGGGTTGAAGATTAATATTTAGTCTTTAAAGCAAAATTTTTCAATAATTAAACCTTGTTTAATTGGTAAGTGAACTGTTGCCGGTTTTTCCATCATTATTACTTGTGCATATACTCATTTCACTTGCATGTTAGGGTGAAAGTACGTAAATGAACTCATCTCTTGTACTTTTTTGCATTCAAACATAAAGCTAAAGCTGACAGTTACCAAGATGCTCATTAGATATTTTTCCCCAAAAACAGATTATTAATTCCATCTTTCTTACAATAGCATGTAGTGTCTTTCAGGCTTTAATTATATATAGATTGAAGTAGCCACTTAGAAAGCTACCTTGTCAGCAAAATCCAAATCTTCTGTTAAATAATACTGCTTCCCATAATTGTGAAGGTTCTTCAGTGATTTTATCAACTGTTTCACCATTGACTTGCCCTTTACCAATAGCTTTCTTGACTTTTAATTTAGTCCAGTTTTGTATCTAGTTCCAGATAGCTAGTAATTTTAAAACTAAGTAATGGTGTACTGGAACACTTGTTTTCACAGCAAGCCTGGAAAATGAAATAATTTACTTTATTTCACTACCAACTTCTAATAAATGCAAATATTTCTTCATCTCTTCAATATCGCTTACTGTTCTTTGGCTGCATGCAGATCTTTTGTTTCTTTTTCTAGCAATTATTTATTAACAGAAGCTTCTCCATTTTGCTGTCTTTCTCCCAGGTTCACAGACTAAATATTGATTCCAGTACTGCAAGGTAACCTGGAATCTGTTCTTTAGTTCAACTATACATTGCTGCTTTAATTAACTTGCATCAACGGAGCATTACTGGAAGGGGAGAAGGTCACTCAGACCGCAGTGATTTCCCCAAGGTTTTGAAGTTATGATTTTGAAGTTTCCCACCCCCACTTCCCTTCATTCATGAGAAGGAAATTAAGAAAACCAAGACCTCTGCGTAATTTGGTAGAAGCTACTAGCCAATAGCACACAAGAAGCAATCAGCTATAAAGCACGAAAAGATTCACTATTGCTTCATTAAGTACCCTCAAAGTCACTGACAGAAACCACGGTAGGTTTTTCCCATCACAAACTTCATCAGTCTAGCACTAATGATATGCTCCAAAACTGTTTTAAGAACAGCCATAACCACGCTAACAAAAATTCTCCAATGCTGAAGAAAATACACAGTCAAAAAGAGAAGAAACAAGTGTCTATGTACCCATCCAATCCACTCGATTAAAACCTCATTTTCCATAGTCATCATTACTACTACAGGGCTCCATCTATTGTTCTACAATGTAAACCATCATAAAAATCTTGAGTTAAAAAGCTGTTATGTAGCTATTAATCTTGACAAACCTTATTACTAAAGCCCTATGCCATTCATAAGGCACTACAGGAAATAAATACATCTGCGACTGTATAAAAATCAGTTATTGTAAATCAGTTTTAGTGTAGAAGTTCAGAGGACAGATTTAATTTTCTTAACTGGATTTTACTACTGAGAATCAATTACTCAGTCCAGTTCTGGGCTCCCCAGTACAAGAGAGAGATGGACATACTGGAGAGAGACCAACATAGCGCCACAAAGATGATGAAGGGACTGGAGCATCTCTCCTATGATAAAAGGCTGAGAGACCTGGGACTGTTCAGCCTGGAGAAGAGAAGGCGCAGGGGGATCTTACCAATGCATATAAATATCTGAAGGGAGGGTGCAAAGAGGACAGAGCCAGACTCTTTTCAGAGGTGCCCAGTGACAGGACCAGAGGCAATGGACACAAACTGAAATCCAGGAAGTGCCACCTGAACATCAGGAAATGCCTTTTCCTTGTGAGGGTGAGCACTGGGACAGGTTACCCAGAGAGGCTGTGGAGTCTACATCCTTGGAGATACTCCAAACCTGCCTGGACAGTCCTGGGAAACCAGCTGTAGATGACCCTGCCTGATCTGGGAGGTTGGACCAGATGATGTCCAGAGGTCCTTTCCAACCTCAGCCATTCTGTGATTCTACAAAAAAAACAGAGGAGATCAGACAAGCTCCGCCAATCTTCTAATTTCAACAGCCCAAGTAGCAAAGATGGTCAAAAAGAATCACAATTGTTTAAAGCCAAATTCACAATATGTAACACAGACCTCCAGTACCAAGTACTTCTGAACAACTACTAGCATTCCTGTTTTCCATACAAGAACTTCCATTCTCTAAGCATCCTCACGAGTTCATGTTTTCATCTGCAATGTAATGAAATTTTCAAAATTACTAGTGATTAGCAATTACACACAAATTCTAAAAAGATTGTAAATCCTGAAAAAGGATTTGACGATGACAAAATGAAGTGACTTTTTAGAAATGAAATCATTTTACTCTCAGATTGTTTTCAGAGAAAAAAAATCTTAAAAATACTTGTCGTTAGGGACCAGGATTATTTACCATGATCAACACTGCCAAAGACTATGTTCCTATTCAGTCTTTAAACACTAGGGTAAAGACATACACGTCTAAGGAAAAAGGATCCTATTGCAAAGCATTTTCTCTGTTTAATGAGCTTGCCAAATCTTCATATAGTGACTTTTCTTCCTTGAGAAAGTTGCCATACAACTTCAAATAAATTTAAGTAATCCTTAAGAACTCCATACTTGATCTTTAGTAACAGCAAACACAGAAGAGATTTTTTTTTTACAGCAGTTTGTGTGATACCAACCTCTTTCAAACCTCAAACAAAGGCATTTGAATTTTAGTGTTTTATACTCTCAAGATCTGGTACTGCTTGGAAATAATTGTTCTGTTGCTAAGACTTAGAAACTATCCATCTTCTAAAAGTAAAAAGGTATTTGGAATACTTCTGCTCAGTTATGCATATTTCACAATATTGGGATTTTAAATTTTTTTTTAAGAAGCAAAATCAAATCTTGCCAACCTTTGGAAGAGTTTTAAGCCCTAGCTTCCCATATGTTCAAGTACCAGTGATTACATTCTTATCTTTAGTGAATAGAGCTAAAGACATGACAGGCGCTCATATTTCATGCTGCTAAAAACCAGCATTAATTTGAGCCTACTTATCAACATTTTCAAATATTTTACTTAATCTCAACTCTCAATTGCCAGCAACTGCATTGACATTTCCCAAATATGAGTAAGAGTTAATGTTTAAGTATTTTCTTTCCAAAACAGAAAAGAACATTCGCATTACAGAAAACCACTAGCAATTTCAACAACGTGCAATTTTTTTATTCCCTTTTTTAAAACGTTGATTATTTAAGTTTGCAATTACCACAAATGTTCTACTTCTGAACAAAAATACACTCTGACACAAGAGCACTTCCCCTAGGACTCAAGTTCATGAAGCAGAAAACCAAGCCTTCAAAAAAACTACTTAATTATAAAACATAATATTGTTGCCTTAGAACTTAACTATGCAGCGGGACCCCCATTTGACCTCCTATTAAGGCCTGTGGCTTGGTGCTTTTAAGTAAAAGCAGAAATGCATACAGCAAGCTGCTGAAGTGAAGCCAAAGCTGGTGGGTTTCAAGGCATAGGGATGTTCTCCTTCCCAGCCCACCACTGCCAGGCTGCTGCCACCTGCTGACCCTGGCCCAGCCAGTAGCAAGACTGACCATGTACCTACCCCTCATACACACACACACTGTGCAGACACTGCTGGCCACCAGAACATCACAAACACAAGAGCAGGCACCACATGCGCACAAACAGCACATGCATAAACAAAACTATACAAATGGTCTGATCTGTTCATACGTGCTGGCTCACCTTATGCACAAGCCTCTTGTAGCTGGACACAAACTGTGGTCTCCCCAGAGGCTGCCTCTCAAAGCCCTGACCCTCCCTCTAGAAGGTGGCTTGGACATCAGCCCCTGCCTCCCCAAACCCTCTGCTCCCTCCAGTATTCTGCCCCAGACCTATGGGCTCTGGCTCTCAGACCTCTGAAGCTACCCACCAGTTACTCTGGATTGAAGTTCACTAACATCACCCACACAGAGAACAGAGAGAACCCTCAACCAGGAAAATAATTAGGAAGAGTGTTTAATAAGACAGATTTTCTTATTAAGTTATTACTGCGGTGATAAGGCGATGGGCACAAGCCTAACTGTCAGCAGATTTCTTACGCTCCTTTTTCCTGCCTTTGGCCCTTCCATTAGATGCTCCAGAATAACTTTTAAACAATGACACAAGCTCCCCCAAATATCCCATAATAAGTTTGCTCTTTTCCATGAGGCACATGATAATCTTGTTTCCCTCAAGGCTTTGAGCTGCTCCTTCAATGGTCCATCAACCAAGAGTCTGATAGTTTTGGTCTTTGGTATCTTCTTAATTATCACCCATTCTTCAGAGTCTGTGTATCTAGGTGTTTAATTTATTACTTGTCCTGTCTTTTGTCCTAGTTTTTCATGCTGAATAGCCACAACCAGATATGTTTGTGTAAGGATATGTGGAATGTAAGACTACTCCCCATGTTCAACAATTAGATGTGTTTTATCCTTTGATATTAACCAATAACAATAGCACTATATTTTACAGAACCAGTAAGATGACCACTTACAGATGAGAAAAAGGAGAGAACACAATAGAAAGAAACCACAGCACAGCTCAGTCCAGACTTCTTAATAAGCCTCCTACTAGATTCAAATATATATTTAACAGAAAACACCCTGGATCTGAAAGTCAATCACTCTTCAAGAAAAAGGGCAACTGCATAGAGAAGTATACAGAATGACCGAATGACCTCCCTTAACAGAATCTTATATACAGGCTAGCAAATCCATTCCTAACTAGAGTATAAAGGCAATTCAACCTTTCATAAAGATGAATTGTATGAAAAGCATTACATTAATATCATCAAGACACTGTATCTTTCAGTTTGCATGTCCCCTCTGGACAATAACTGATACAGCTTCACTGACAGAGATAGACTCATTTTCAACCAACGTAGGTCCAGCAAGTCAAAAACTAAGTAAGTATCATGACAACTATTTTGCATATTTTTCCCAGAGAAGATGAGGCTAGAGTGATCCTGCTATCAACACTCACCTTTCAGTGTTAGAATTAATAACTTTTGCCCATCTTAACCCATATCACCACATTCGATAGAGAAAAGAATGTGAAAGACACTAAGTCCTAACAAGTTTCACAGGAAAATATTAGGTGAGAGACACTATTATATCTCAGAAAGCAAAACACTACAAAAAAAGAACACAAACTGTACGCAACAGCAGACTCTACAAGGAAAATGTGTTATATGTCAATTACAAGAGAATTTTCTGAGTTTTTAGTTTGTTAAATTCTAAAGTATCCAAACAACAAAATAATCACAGGAAAACAGTCCCCTGCTCAGATAACAATGTAATTGAAAAGATCAGCAGAAAAACAGAGAACAGTTTACTAGCAACTGAGGTGTGTCTACTACTCTTCAAGGACAGATTTCAAGAACAGGACACTTGCAAAATATCAGAGGGTGCTATTAGGACCATGACTCTCACCAGTCTGTATTCTTTTCTTTAATCTGGAAGAAAGTCTGAAAGTTGCTCCTATTAGCTAATGCATCTGACTTACTGTGAGATGACTAATGAAATAATTACACACTGAACAAATAAATGCACATAATGACTGCAGCACAAGGGCTGAAAAAGACTAAAAACAGTCTAAAAGACTTGAAAAAGAGTCCAGCAACCAAAACTGTAGAGGACTGAAAGACAGAAGTGGCTGTCTGAAGCCAGCTGAATGTGCAAAAGAAGAATAGCCAACCTAAAGAAGTGCCAAACCAGGTATTACCATTGCATTTCAGGAGAGAAGACACTTTAGAGTAACGTCCTCAAATAAAGGGGGCATTTAAAAAAAAAAAAGAAGTATTTATGAAGAACATACTCCCCAAGCATTAGTCTTTGAACAGATCCAGTATCCATTTTCTAAATCAAGACCAACTTATTGTTAGCCAAAATCTGTGAGTAAATATCCTTTGTATGATTCTAGCATTCTTCAAACCAGAGTTTATGATCCATTGGGAGCCATGAAAATATGCAATGGGTATTGGCCAAGTGTCTGACAGCAACAGACAGCAGAAGTTTGGTTCCTCCTGAATTACAGCAGTTTACCACCCCTGAGGCAGAGGAAGAGAGGATGTAATTGCTATTGGCAGAGGATCAGAGGCTGTAATTACTAGTTCAAGTATTTATATTAGCCAAGGAACTCCTGCTGCTAGCATCAAATCTGTTTCGCCATGGCAGATGACTAATTGTAAAGCCCTAAAGGATCTAAGCTGCTCACAACTACTTGTAGCATGCTCTCATGACAGAAAATAACCTGTGTGGGGGAAGGCTACATAAAGTACATAAAAATCTACTTTCCACATAGTCCTGCAAAGCCATTGTTAAATATAGCATAAAAAAAATAAGGTCTATACACAATTTAGAAGTGACTAGATGCAAATATGGATCAGTTTTGTTCTGGGTAGTTTATCAACACAACAATAGCAAATAATAACAAATAATCACTTGTCAATGAGAGTCAACTTACTAATTCTTTTGCAGATTGGTGTGGCATAATACTTGGACATCAAAAAGGCTCCAGTGATCTTCTCACTAAACTGTGACCAGATGTGTTGAGTGACACTTTTTTTTTTTTTAAATACTCATTAAAGGCTTTATTTCCTGAAACACAGTAATGACAAGTCCTACCAAGCACACCTCCTATAGCAGTCAACATATTGCATCATCCCTATGACCACAAAAACCCAGAGTCCAAATCTACATAGTTCTTAAATTTTAATTTTGCTTTATACAACATTTTCTCTAATGGTTACTGAAAATCACATGAAATGCCACTCTCCATCTCTCTATTTTGCATAAGAAAACTAGCTTCTCTTCACACGAACTTGTGATCTCACTAGGACTAAGTCTGTGCAGAACACTCAAACAGGAGAAAAAAAAAAAATTATCTGGGACAAGGACAAACGGTTACTGAGGTTGGGAAAAAAAATTGTTTTCAAGTATGTGTAAGAGACAATGGAAGAGATAAGGAGAAAACAGAAAACAGCTCTGATAAAATGCCAAAGCAATGACAGTCACCCCACAGGCCCATAAATGACATTGTTTTACGAAGCAAGGATTAATGAGAAATTATTTGTCTAAAAGATTATCTCTGCTCTTTAAGGTCAGCTCAATAAGTCAAAATCAAAGGGCACATGCAATGAAATGCTATTTTATTTCACCCTCAAACTCAAACTTTCTGCACCTAATGCCTTTAATAAATGACAGATGAAAACAACTCTATATTGTCCAAGCCTGCTTGGAAGCATCACTCAGAAAATAAGATTTTGACTACACTTGTCCATCTCTAACTCATTAGATGATTCTAGGAAATCATCTGGGAAAACAAGGAAAGCACAGAAAATTTTTATGGTGCTAGGCTTTCCCAAAAGACTACGTTTGCCTTGCTCTAAGTGTTCAGGTATGCGCAGGACAAAAACAAAGAAGCATGGATAGCATAACAGCTTTACATTCTTACAATACATTTGGGCCAGAAAGCCAAACAATATCACCTCAGGTAACAACAGCAAGTGGGTCTTAGATACAGAGAAGGTGAAAGAGATACCATCACCACCGAGGCCACTGACAGCTTATGCTAAGAGTAAATTAGAAAACAATAAGTACGTGAAAAATAGTAGTCCTGGGCAGGACAAGGTGACACATCCATGAACATCCAACACTGCAAAAAAGTTGAGCCCAAGAGGGAAGCACTATGCACAGAAGCCACCAACCAAGACCTGAACCCCCTGATCAGCTGGAGTGCCCTGTTCAGAGTCCATGGCACTAGTCACAGTTTGACAAGAGAAGACAGCCTGTTTGGTGTGACTCTCTATTCTTCACAGAATGTGTGAGCAGGGCATAAAATAGAAACCCTAAAACAGTTTGGTGGGTGGACCTTGGCTAAGGGTCAAACTCCAACCCAGCCATTCACATACCCCTCCCTCCTCAACAGGAAGCTGTGAGAAAATACATCAAAAAGCTTATGGGTCACTTAACAACTCCTTATGGGCAAAACAGACTCAACTTGGGGAAAAGTAATTTAATGTATGACAATTAAAATAGACCTGGATGGTAAGAAACAAAGACAAAAACCAAAACATGACTTTCCCGCAACCTCCCTCCTCTTCCCAGGCTCAACTTCACTCCTGTATTCCCAGTTTCTTTATCCAAGCCTGACAAGTGATGTAAGGTGGATGGGAAAAGAAGAAAGCAAATCATAATCAGTGTGCGGTGTTTTATTTAAGAAATCGCAATGTTTTTAACTATGTGCTCAAAAAGGCATATTAATCGTATGCTGTCATGCAGGTTTTTTATTTGGTTTTTTTTTTGCGTTTTTTACTATTTTACCAATTAATTTATATTTTACTATATTCTTCAATGAAATAATCTATATATAAACACAAAGTGCAAAAATCTTACTATCAGTGAAGTAGTATTAAAAATGGGCAGCTCTTTTGTATCATCTAGCAAGAGGTAGTTTTCTGCCATGTAAGGCAATATCTTTTCTTCTCAGGGGAGAAAAAAAAAAAAAGCACTTTAGATGACAGCCATTATGCTCAAAATTAACTGGAATCTCTATCAAAACCCCATGAACTTTAAGTCATTTACAATATTCCATTTATGTTTTTAATCTTCCTTATGTGTTCCAGATAATTTTTAATTACTTAGTTGATATAAAGAAGACACGGTAAATCCTCACCTTTTTGAGAAAAATACTCAGGACTGATAAGTAACTTGAAAAGGTATAATAAGCAACCAGAAATTTAAACCATTCTCATCATTCACCTTGTTCATTAGTGAGGCAAATCCTGTTTTAGGAATGACACATTCAAAACTTCACTATTCAAATACTAAATGGATCTGCCTCCTCCACAATGACTGTGGGACCGCAGCAGTGATACATAGTCTCAATTTTAATTAAATGAATAGTAAATTCAGTGACTACGCTGACAGGTCTGTTTCATTTTCCTAAACAAACGTATTCTTTTGATTCAAGTTTTAGATAATAAAAAAATGCCTGAACATACACATTTAATACAGATATATAATTTATAGTACTCCCTTAGTTAACGACTACAAGCATTTAAATGCACTGTAAGGTACATCAAAAAACAGTGATTAACATTTTTTTGTAAGCAAAAAAAATATTTCATTAGGACTAGCTTGCAAAATGTGGAATAACTTTGCTTTAACTCACAGAATGCAGTTCTAGGGCTCGTTTAGAATCACTTTGTATGCCAAAGACCTTTCACTTCATCTTGCAGATAAATAACATTTATCTTTCTAATAACAAATAATTAAGTAAGCATACCTGACACTGCCCTTCTTCAATACAGACTTGCAGTTTCATGGGTCTACAGTCAGCAAGAGACATGAAAAAAAATCCTTTCGAGTGTTCAAAGTATCTTCAAATACCTGTTTTTTAGAAATAGACATCTGTTTCTAAACAGATGCCACCTGTGGGGCCTTTAATCTAGTGCTGCATAACTGGATCATAACAGAGTTGATTAGACTGTATTTTCAATTCTATGCAGGACACAAGTATATACAGCACACTGCTATTCTCACTCAGACATCACAAACATGGGTTATAAATGCAAGTAGCTAACTGAAAAACACAGGAAAAACAACTTTAATCACTAACACCTTACGGTTAGGATTTGTAAGTCAGATCTCTAATACTGATGAAGTACCACTTCTCTATTACCTTTATTATGTTGAGAAAGACTCTTGCAAACTGTAGGAGCAAACTTTGTTACACGAGGAAAACAGCAAAAATGAGCTTACAGACAAATTATGTCAGGAAACATGTCAAATATTTTTCAAGGCTATTTTATTGCTCTGTCTTGCCACAAGAGCAGATCACTGCAGAAGCAGATAAGCACATTCCAAACAGATATGTTTTGTCACTCAAGCCTCTACTTCTTCATTGGCTTACCAGCTAGAACATCAGCAGTAACAGGGTTTCAGGCCACTCCTGATGTGCAAAACAACCTGAATTTATAGTGCCATTTAAATCAGGTAGACCCGAGCTGAATTAGAAGCAAATCTTAACTATGCTTACATTATATTCAAGTTCACATGCAGTAAAGCTGCAATGTGTAGAATCACGTTCAGAACACACTTGCCTCCATGTGTGCTAGATATGCACAGCCTTTACTAGAACTATCACCACAAATCCCAAGGATAAAATCATTATATTAGCAAGGAACTGCATCTATTACTACTTTCATCCACTTCTCAGAGTTATTATCAGTCACAGCATGATATAGCACAGATAGGGAGCTGAAGGTAAGAGAGCCACATGTAGCTAACTCTGTTAACGCTGCAGTAAGCTGCACAGTTACCCCCTAAGCATAACTCTTTTTTTTTTTTTTTTTAAGGCTGTGGCTCTATCAAGAGTAAGCACTGTGTTTCATTTATTTATTTATTTTTGAGATCTCTGTAATAGAGCTGTGTTTTGGTTTTTTAAGCTTGCTGCAGAATTGGATTTGTTCCCAGGCAGGGAACACGCAACACAACAGAAGACAGATCTGACAAGGAACAGAATTCAAACAGAACACAAGTCTGTGGGAAATAAGATTGTAATATTAACACTTTATTTGTAAACTGCCTTGGGTAAGCTGATTCCAAATCTTACTATTAGCCCAATGAAAGAAAATAGACCTGGTTTCACTAATAGATTGAGAGAAGGTGATAAGAGTATTTAGAACAGTAGAAGGCTTAGTTAAAGATGCAGGACATCAAACTCTGTCTGCAGCAATGACTTGGAAAAATTGAGGATGAGGAAAGCCACTGCAACGAGTAATCTGGCACCTTGGGTTTTCTCCTATGCCTGCTGCTAAGAAGACATGGAAGCTCCATGAAGCAATTGAACAAGGGAAGGTTAATAGAAAAACCAAAGAAATGAAAATTAAGTTAGTTCAAGTAAAACTTCTAACATTGCTCTTGAGTACTACGTAGAGATAGTTATGTCATATTCTTGCATGTGTGTCCAGGTACCAGAGCAAGAAATGGTGACCATACCCATATGCAATCATTTTGAACACTGAAACATATGGTTGCATACAGGTATGTACATCCATATTAAATACTGAAATACATAAACAGATCAGCTTAAACACTAAACTATTTAAAAAAATAAAGAAATGAAGTTGAGGCTCATTAAGGGCATTAAGGACACTTGAACTTAATAGACACGTTTAAGGTATCGATTGCAATGTGTTCAAGTGACAAGGCTTGACTGAAGTTAACTTCCACTGGCATGGCCACGTTCATGACTTGAACTGACCCATGACTGTTGAGCTTCCTGACAAGTTTGTTCTGTTCTACATTAAGATGAGACTGTACAGGACCCCTCTCCAGACTTGTCTATAACGACACATGTAGTTGATGGGAATGAGAAGGATGCATAAACACCTCCCAGTTGCTGGTTCTAAAGACATGGATGGATTTGCACTTGGTAATGAGGATTCCTGCTCCATCAAAATACCAAAACCAAAAATCAGTATGAAAACGTAAAGCATCTCCGCAGAATATCTAGTCTTGAGAGATCTAGATAAGGAGCAAGATTTGTAAATTTCTTTCTCCCTTCAATGGAAACACAGAGCTTGAGGCTATCCCAGGCTCTTATAAAACTTCCCAGTTGCCAGCATGACCCAGTATAATACAGTTAAAATTGAAGACCTTTTGCAAACTCTATATGTAAAATGTTTTCCTCCTTCCCCCATGATGGGTTGAAGACAGGGGTCTGTGGAGGTCAGGTCAGTGAAAAAAAAAAAAAAAAAAACCCTGAACGGCTCAGAACTGAGGGTATGAATGGTACATCCTCTCCTTGAAAAGGTTTAGACACAACCTTGTGATATTAGCTAAAACTTGAAATATGTCTTTTCTATAAGAAACCAGACATGCAATTTCATAGCTGTGCTGACAAAGAATAAAAATTTGGGACTGGAAACAGTACTCATGTGACTCCAGAGCATCAGGAACAGCCTGTGCTATTCATACAGTATCAAATGCAGGACATCCCTCTAAATATCCAAGTGGTAAAATGGTATCTGCAGAGATCCAATAAGCTACATTTGCGGGGGGGGGGGGGGGGGGGGGGGGGGCGGAATCAAACACACACACAGATCTTAAACCATACAAAGAATGTTTAGAACACTAGTCAGATTAAGGTTAGGTGTAATGAATATAGTCATATCAAGGCCATACTCAAAGCTCTAAACACAGGATGACTCTTACAGCCAGATGTCCACTGATGAGGATGCATCTGCAGTATTTCAGTTTATAGAAGACTTGAGGGAACCTGAAAGGATGCTGAAGGAAAACGCCCAAGTAATAATCTCAGAAAGCTGAAAAGACATGAAAACAGAAGCAGAGTTTTTGAAAGGGATGAGTAGCTAGTTGATTAATAACACAGTTTTTTCGTTTTATGGGTAAGTCCAAACAGCATTATTTTCCAGTATCAGCATTAGTTGGTAAAAAATATTCTGAGAGAAATAATCACTTATTTTCTAAAGATGATATAAAACTTTTAATGTAGATTATTAAAAAAAGGAATGAGAAGTGCCCATTTAATAAGAATACAATGACATTAAGAACAAAATTAACTAAGAGACTAAGAAGAGAAAACGAGAACAGGAATTGCCCATAAAAAAATAAATATCAACACTAAGCAGTCTCACCAATAATTAAGAAAAAATATAGAAAAATATAATTGTTCATTTATGGTCAGACACTCAGTTTAGTTGATGCTCAACCTTATGGAATGAAGTCTAATGACTCAAAGATTAACCTACATAGTCATAACATCATGGATAAAACGTAATATTACCTCAGACACTGAAAACTTCAAATGCACCAGGTGATATCTGCTACACCAGATTAAAAACCAGAATGAGCTACACATCACAAATACATAAAAGCCTAATAACTATGAATGACATATGCAAGCAGATTCATGAAGGTACTGTTAAGACATCATCAGAATTTTTAAGTGTTGATCATTTCTTAACTTTTGCTTATGAGTTCATACTGACAGATACAGGGAAATTAATCACAGAACTAAAAATTAATGACATTTAGCGAAATGCTTATTTGCATTTGGTGTATACCAAGAGAATAAAATCAACCTCATTTACATACATTCCGCATTAGACCAAATACAACACATTTTTCTTCAGAATTAAGAACTCAAATCCCATGTCTTCATCTCCTCCTTAAAGGAACACCACCGCTATACAGAAAGGCTGCATTTCAGGCACAATTTTCCTGCATTACCGCCTTCAGCACTCTTGCGCTGCCCTCTGATGGCCAAGGCCAGAAGGCGCAGCTACAACCTCTCAAATCAATTACGCAGCCGGACACATACATTGTAAGCATCACATGTCAGTCAAGAACAGCAAGAAAAATGCATTGACAATCTGATCGTAAGCGAGACTAGATGCGATAACAAGCCAGAATTTTCTCCCAAACTTCACCCCATTAACTGTGTGCCTATCAGAACTAAAACTGCCACCGCAGCTTACAGAGTCAGCTTATAAAACATGAAACTGACAAAGTTGCTCCAAACTCCACGCTTCGTAGGCAGCATGTCCAATTAGACCGCGTGATATAAGATGTGGAACTGCAGGGACATGGAGAGAAGGCTGATACATAGTGTTTAATTTTTAGCATTTTGTCTGGATTTGCTCTTCTGAACCTGAAAGGTTCCTTGAATTCAAGCCCAATGCAGAAAAAGCTTTCACAGAGCTCGCTTTAAAGAGCTGAATAAAGACTTCAGACAAAAAAAAACTAACAAAATTTTAAAAGTTAACTCATAAATTGGCAGAATTACCTTGAAGTATTTTGCAATTTTGACACTTTGCATTTCGAATCCTGCAAATACAGAAAACTTTTGAGTCCAATTATGCAGTCAATGAAGTATAATTGTTGTACTGTTTCCAAGTAATACTAAAAGTGCATAGTATAATTATGTTTGCTAAGTGACAGGACACAGTAAACAAAAAAGGAATATTACATATTGCCTCTTCAAATTTCCAAAAGTAAACAGAAATAAATTAGATCTTAAGGATTTTAGCTTCAAAGAATACTGCTACACATTAGAGACAAATGCAAGTTAAAGAGCAACTCTACCCTCTACATTTTCTGCTCATCTTTACTGACGAAGTTTCCATGCATTTATGCCTTATAAAGATTATTCAAGGAAGTAAAGAACTACCAAGTAGTCAAAAATGACTGAGTAAGGGACCTACCAAGAAATATCCTCTCATGCGAGTCCATGGAACCTGATGGGATGTACCTGAGGGTGCTGAGAGTTGACATTATAAACCTGCTCTCTATCATTGCTGAAAGGCTACTGCAATCAGGAGAGGCTCCTGATGACTTTAAGACAAGTCTTGCACCCATCTTCTGATAGAGCAATGAGGATGACTGGGGAACAACAGGCCAGTCAGTTGCATTTCAGACCCTACGAAAGTCACAGAGCAGGTCTTCTTGGAATGTACTTCTGGGCACACAACAGAGAAGGTCATCGGGAACAGCCAACACGGATTCACCAAGGGTAAATAATTTTTATTATTAATAATCTATTTTTAACCAACCTGGCTGCCTTCTGAGGTAAAAAGAAGAGATCTGTGACTAAAGAGCTGTGGCTTTAACAATATGCTTTAGACACAGCATTCTACAGTATCCCTTTATCTAAGCTGCAATTTTATAGTCCAGATAAGTTGACTACTAGATGGGTGAAAACCTGTTTGGATTACTGTAGTGACCCTAACTGGGTCACTACATCAAGGAGTTAGGGATTCCCTTAACACTAAACCTGAGCAGGTGCAGGCCTGGACTGTGCCATACAGCGTGTGTGTGGCTAATTATAATGAAACAGCCTGTGGGCAACTCCCACCAGCAGCTCCACCACGTGCATGTTCTTGTTTTTATTTAAAAGTGTCACAACAAATTGTTACATGAACATGTAGAAATGATGAACAAAAAATCCTGTAAGAGCTCAAATGACCAAAATGGGGTAACCTTTCACAGACAGGATCTGCACAGTGAGATGTGCCCTGGTTGGTGGTTCATGTGATGCCCCACAATTCTTGAGTTCCCAGAACCCAAAGGGAATAAGATTATCAGTACTATCCTCTTTTTATCATATTACCTCCAATAAATGGCATTTTAAGCAACACTTTAGTGAGCCTGACTGCCTTTATTACTGAGATCAAAACAAACCAGCAGCTCCTGATAAACAACAGTTATCAGGCGCAAAGGGTAGCGGTTGATGTTTTGTACACTACCTGGAGGCCAGTTACAAGTGGAGTTCCTCAAGTGCCTATCCCGAGAGCTATGCTGTTGAATAACTTTACCAATTACCTTGAGGAGACAAAATGCATCTTCATCGAGTTCATGAACACCAGTTCAGTGAAAGCAGTCAACGCACTGAAGAGTGGTGCTGCCATTCAGGGGGATCTAAACAAGGTGGAGGATTGAGCTAACAAGAACCTCATGAAATTCACCGAGCACAACTGAAAAGTCCTATACCTATGACAAAACAAATCCCTGCCTTGGTACAGGATGGTGGTCAACTTGATGGGGAACTGCTCTTCTGGAAAAGACCTGAAGATCTTGTAAACAGTAGGCTCAACTTTGTCAGTAAAACAGGCAGAAAACCGAGAGTACAATTCCACTAAACTTGCCCCAGTTTATCAACATCTATCTTGTATCAGGAGCCCCAAAACAGGAGATAGTACTGTAGATGTGATCTAATGAGCGTCAAGTAAAGGGGGTTCCCTTCCCTCTGCCTACCTACTCTACTTCTGTTGATACAGCCCAAGATACTGTTGACCTCTGCTGCCAGGGTGCTCTGCTGGCTCTTGTTGAGCCTACTGTTTGCCGAGATGTGAACTACACTAAATCCAAACTGTAATGCTTATACTAAAAGTTTAAGAAATGGGATCACATAGATGTAAGTCATATCATTACACTCAGATACACAATCCCATTGTGATTGCTTTTGCTATGCCATTTAAGCAGATGTAGGAACATGCATCAGTGGCCAGGGAAGTTCTTGGTGGCTATCACCATTCTGTGATTCTGTGTGACTTTGATTTCAATAGTGCTACCCAACATTCACAAGAAAATGTAAGGAAAAAAGCTGAAGAACTAATTCTCAGCTTGGAGCAATCACTTGTTAGATGAGAGTATGTTACCATCTGCTATACAAAGTAGTATATTTCTACAATGAATCATATCTTTAAAAAAAAAAAAAGCAAACAAAACACACATCACCACACACAACATGCACACACACAAGCAAAAGCCGCCTCTTTTCTATTCCTGGGAGGTTTCTCTGTGGCTTTTAGACACTGTCTCAAAGGCAAAGGAGGTTATGAAAAAGATAAGAAAAGAAAATGGATTTCTTTTTTGCAAATATCTCATATCCTTCTACTACTTCTAACAGTATTCACGCCTAAGGAACAGGAAAGGCTTCCACCTGAAAGAAGCGCTCACAATGACCCTCATATAGCTTCCGCACAGATTTGCTAGCAATGCTGGCAGAGCACCCTATGCAGGGCAGGGCAGGAGTTTTTATTCTCCACTACTCCACAGCTACTTTTTAATCCCCTGCCAGTAGAGCACAGGTTTACGCTTATGCACTGTCTGATGTATTCTTTTTTGCACCAACTGAACTGCGGTATCCCCACATCCGCTCATGAAACAATCCAACTCTTCAAAGAGCCAGGCACTAGGCTGTGGACTTCACAAGAATTACCCATTATCTTTGAACCATAAAGAATTCCCCAAAGGCACAGATCTAAACACAGCGCTGGCTTCCAAAGCATGCAGTTTGGAAGAATTTTTTATTATTGCCTCTCTAATTACTACTTCAGTCATCTCTCTGCTTTCACTGCAGGCTCTACCAGCATTATCCTACGCCATATGAAAAAATATATAGATGGCTAGAACTGCCTAATGGTTTTCCACTAGGAAGTGTACTGATAATGAAAATCAGGGGTTACTTCCCCTGCCAAAATTTAGGCAAATGCACATCATCAGATGATCCACAACACTTCCCTCTTTACTCCTCCCAAAATAGCTTCAGATCAGCAGTCCAACTGGACTTACTATTTAAAACTGGTTACTCTAAAATTGGCTAGTTGTACTATGAGTGATGAAGTACTGTAAGCATGGAAGGAGAAAGTAACTACCAGCATCAAGACGTCTCCTCTCCACTGTCCTTTGTTTCTTACACAGGAGCATCAGAGAACATACCAAATTTAAATACAGATTAACCTCAAGATTTTAATTTGTTCAGTAAAAACAATCTAGAGAAACAATTCCAGTAAAGTCTAGAAGCACGTTTCAAAAGAAATAGTGTGATTTGCCTTTGAAATTCCACTTACTAAAATATCTAACAAGGCAAAATGTTATTATATGTGACAGGTAATAGACTGATTTTAAATTTGAATATATTCTAAACTAATTCATAGCTCTTATTCTTTAGCCTACATCCTGTTACATTTATTTTACTTATTTGTTCATGCAATATGAGGTATCATCAACTTTTACTGAGAAACAGGTTATTTGCTTTCTGTCACCAAAGGGTTTTACCCAGCTAGTGTTCTACAATAGTGCCTAGGAGACTCAAGTCTTCCAAAAATTACTTTAAAAGCTTGTCATTTGGAGTAAGAACCAATATTAATAGCTTTATTCATTCACTTTGACAACTGGTGGGATTATTCCCACTTTTTAAAGAAGTAATTCAACATTTTCATGTACTCGAAAGAGGATTCTTCTGATTCACAGTTCAGTTTTAAAGGGGGAGGGAGGGGAGGGGGGGGACTTCCACATTTAAAATTTTATTTTTATTGTCTATACATCCAAAGGATGGAGTAAAAAGAAACACAAACTCTTTGGAATTAACAAAACTGGTAACAGAACAACCTTCACCTCATTTTGGCAGCACAACTAGGAAAACAACAGGAAAAACTGATGTGGTTTTCTGTTACGTAAGAAGCTGTAAGCACTACATCCAAATTTAATCCATTTCTTTCATATGTACAAATATAAACAAAGGCTGTAGTCATTAATAAATCATGTCATTTTGCTTAACTCGTGACAGATGATAATAAAAAAACCCTTTGCTTTCTGCTATTTGTTCAAGACTATAGATTATTTAAATTAAACATCAATCCTTACAAACAGAAAAATACTAGTATTTACATAAAAAGGAATTTGTTTACATAAATACAGAAAAAAATTATAGCTAAAAAGGTCTTTCACAAGCTACATGTAAATTGAAACTGTATGTCTTCATTAGTCTGCTTCTCTGATATTTCATGTTATTTTCTGCCTTTCTACAACTCAGACACTGAACAGCTAATTCGGTGTCCTTTCAAAATCTACAGAGCACATGCAAGCTGTTACAAAATTTCACTTATACCTGGAGACTTTCCTGTGACCCTGGGTGCTGAATAAATCCATCATTGCCTTTCAAAATCTATTTTTACTACAAAACAGCTCTATTACAGTACTTTTGTGCCTCCTCCCTCAGACAGATGAGGCATCATCAGACACATGTTTTGTATCATCACATTTACGTATATGAGGATCTGCTTCTTCACAAGCCAGAGCTGCAAAATGAAGTCCCAGCTGGGAAGGAAGTGGGCCAAGCAGGGTACTCCAACAGGCCCAGTACTACTGGAACGAAGTTTAACTACCTTAGCTCTGTATTTGCAGCCTAATTACTTCATGTTTCTAACACTTCAGGAAAACAGTACTTCAGCGATTTCAGTGACAGCCTGTACAGACTGCCCATAAGGCACCAGGGGATGTTTTTATTGCAAAAATTCTGCTCAACTAGAGTACCTCTGAAACATACCCTGCTTTCCTATACCAGGAAAAAAATATTCTGACAAATAAGCTTAATTTACAAGAATACAAAAAATGTCCAGTTCCTCTCTAGCATAAGTATGCAGATTAGCAATTAATTGCAGAAGAAATGCATTAACAGATGAAATTTCCTTTGGGAAATTGCAGTGAAATGGAAAGTCATATAATGAGACCACCCAGAAATCAGCTGCAGTGACAGTGACTAGCATTTCTAAAAATACTCACTTCATCTATATTTAAAGCAGTTTAAAAATAAATATTCAATAAGTTCAAAAAGCATATTGCCACATTTTTTCTTAAAAGAGTTCAAAACACTTGAGTTGTGCAATCGGTAAAATTAGTGGTTTTTTTTAAAATTAGTCTTACAGCAGAATTGCTTTGAAACACATCTTGGCAAAGGCATTTCTCAGATAAGACTTGAGCATACTTTATTCTTATACTTGCTGCTTAAAGAAGTGCTCCAACCTCCAGAAAGATTCTATACAGTAATTAATGAAGCGTCATCTGACACAACTATCAGTTGTTCAATTTATTTCATGTCTGACTTTGAGCTACTGAGAGTTCTTTCCCGTTTTTACTTCCGACTGAAAAAAGGATCTAAGATTTAGTCCTTCCCCAATAGTCAGCCAATCTTTATCATTAGTAGGATGGCAAAAACATGTTAACATCACATATGCAATGTACATTCACGGTCTTAGGATACTGTAAAACTTTATTCAGGAGAATAGCCACTCTCAATATTTCACAGAGAAATGTATGGAAAAAAAATCCAACCCATATAATTGGAAAGGCAGTCGTCACAATTTTTAGTGATTCAACCTATTGGTTTTTGCTGGCTCCATGAACTTGCACTAAACATTTTAAAACGTATCCTCTTCCTATCCTTCTACATTCTATATTGGTCACAGCCTTCTTTGCTGTTAATCCAAATTGTTAATTCAAACTGTAATCAAAACTTAAGATACTACAGCTTAATTTAGGTCTCAAAATAACTTGCGTGTCTCCAGTTCTTTCTTGAATGCTTAATCTGACACTCATTGCTGTGCATACTGCTCTCAACAGCTACAAAACCTACTGATTTCTTTGTGACTACTCACAACAGTAAGTCCTACGAGTATCTGTGCTTTGTATGCTATAAAATAATTACTTATAAACAAGGTGCAACTTTTTGGTTATCTGTAGAGTAGGTTTGTAAGAGTGTGCAATATGCTAGCCAGGTTTTAACATTTAACCAAGGACCATGAGAAGCAAGGGTTACAGACAATGGAAATAATGAAAAACCACCATGGTGAATGCAGGTGCATTTACTCTTGCACTGTTTGTGATTTTTCCATCATATAGAATTTTTTAGGATTCCATTGCAAAGTTTTTTAAAAGTTCCTCTCCCCTTTACTTCCAAAACAGCTTTTAGTAAGGGAGCAAAGCAAAAGAATCAGTTTGAAAAGCAAAGGCAAGCCAGGTGCTCTAAAGTGTAATGAAGAAACTGGGCGGGGGAACCCCAAAAAACCCCACATTTCTTTCAACACACAAGACTTGAGATTAGCAAAAAGGATGAGCGAGAGCAAGAAAAAGTCCAATTTTAAGAACTGGGCAAGGGCATGTACTCCACAGAGCTTTCAAATAGAAGAAATTTTAATTTGTCTAACAGAAGTGATGAAATGAGTTACCAGAGCGATTACACAAAGAGGTAAGCAAGAATAAGCACATTATTTTTATTTTACGGGAATTGCAAATTCAGCATAAACACTTACAAAGCTTAAAGTCATAAACAATTTGAAAGCTAGGACAAACGTGGCATGGTCTTTAGGAATGTTATAAAAATGTAACTGTCACGATTTGACCATGTTTGTTCAAACAGGCAGCAATGCTGCTTTTCAACGATCAAGAATTTAAGAATCCATTTATTAAGCCCAGTGAATAACTGTTGTGTTCTAAAAGCAACTACATCACTTGAAAGAATTGGTTTAGACAAAGCACATCTAAGATTTATGCTGCTTTACAGACTCCTGCAAGTTGTAAGCAGGATTCAATATATTCATTTCAAGGGCAGTTTATGATTTACTGTACATGGCAGTGGTAGGTAAATTGTGTCTCTTGAACCACACATAAAAACTAGTAAGTGGTTGAAACTTGGATCTCAATAATGAACCTCTACTAATGTACAGACAGGTGAGAAATCCAAGCCCCCACTATCCCAGAAGCTCGTATTATTAAGATATATGAATCAAGCTTCCCCAGGAAACAATTACACACACAAATCAGTCTCATTCCACAGTGAAACACTAGACGGCTGAGAAACACGCTAGGTATATCTTCACTGGCAGTTTGGATGGCTCCCTGTGTCACTCGAGTTCTGCTCCATTGGTGGTTCACTGGAAACATCAGTCAGATCACTTATCAGTTAACTTCCAGAAACTTAACTACTTTTCTCCAAGAAAAACACAGCTGAGGAAATAATTTGTCATTAAGTTCAGTGTAAGCCAACTCCAGAAAGATACTACTACAGCTATCACTTAGCAACTGTGTCTGGGTCACAGAAGGCCATAAGAAAATAATCAGGAGAAAATTCAAATTTCTAACACAGAGTCATCCTGAAAAGAGTCTTCTGTTTACTTACCAACTACATACACCAATAAAATTCTTTCTTACTGACTATAGCCCATCATTCTCAAAGTACCGTTACCAGCATGTTAAGAAATTGGTGTCACATGACATTAAACAGGTACTATATTAACTGACGCATTTCCAGGTTATTGCATCTATAACACACACAAATAAAATTGTACTTCCTACTAATATATCCTATTCCAATAGTTTTTCTGAAGTTTGTGGAATATCTCAACAATTACACATGCCTTCCACATGCTTCAAATCCTGTACATCTTGCTTTGTTAGCTTTACTATCATGAAAGACCTTCGCTGATTTGAAGATGGAAGTATTTCCATGTAAATCAAACTGAACAGAACCGTGCAGAGACCACAGCAATTGTTTATGCTGAAAATTTAGTATTTAACAAAATCTTATACTTTGTAGCAGATGCAAGAAGAACATAGAAGAAATAGAAAGACAAAATACTGAATACAGTTGAATTTCGTTTAGCCTTCTAATATTATTTATAATTACTTTATGCAATCTATGTAGTCTCTAAAAGAAATACATGTACTTCAATTAGTAGAGGAGATAGAATGCTAAAGTATGGATTTCAGAAAATAGCCAACAATGGGACAATTAAGGGGCCATGGCAAAAGAAGGTCCACAAAGAAAAGTCTGATGAGTTTCCCTGTCTTGCAGGTAACCATTCCACATACAGGCTTGAGTCCTCTCTGACACAAGAACACACACTCAAAGTCACTTCCCTTGATTTCACTTCACCCACTCAAAATAGCACCATTTTATTCAGTAGACTTGTGCCTTAGACAATGACCTTACAACGTAACACTACTCAGAAATGAAGACCAGCTGCTTCTCTGCAAAACTCTCACAGCAAACTTTGATCTGAGAGATTCAAAGTCACTGTAATCATGTTTTACTGTGCACTGCCAAAGTTATTACCTTACTAACCTTGTATGTGCATATTATAAAAATCATCCATTTATGTTACAGTGATTACTTTTAAGTTAACACTGGGAACACAACACCTGAAATGAATTTCAAGTGACAAGACCATCATCAATCATACTTTCTGAACATTAATGCCACTACAAAAAGCCTTCTGCTTCACTGCTTGAAAATGTAGGTGTTTCGGGAAGAAAATGTTTTGCAGATGGTGCTATGTATACTGATACTTTTCCCAAACTAGCAGGTTCTTTGAACACATAGCATACATCAACTGAAATAGCATATTTGACTAATATTTAATTTTAAAAGACAAATCATTACAAATATTAGTAAACTAGGAGCAACTTACTTGATCCACATTCCTAACAGTTTTGAAGATTACATCCCAAATAGGGAAAGGAATAAACAAACAAATGCATACAAATTGCACTACAGGAAGACCTCACTTGGTGTTTTCTCAGTCTTCAAAACCTAACAATTTGATTTGTAAACATATTATCACATTACACAAGATCATACTGCAAAGTAAATAAGTGAAGGCATAAAAATTAAGAAACGTGCTATTAAGATTGTACGTATTAACATTGGAATCTTGATTTCTTACGGTACCAATTTGTGTTATTTTCAGTTAATATTTTAATTTGCAGACTGTTAGGTCCTACATGATGTTCTGACAAAGTATTTTCACAAAAGCAACTTTTTGCAGTAGAGTTATAATTTAAAGAAGAACCAAGTTACTACTTCAGTTGCTAGGCTCAAGATGGTGAAAAAGGGACTGGATTTAAATACAAGTATGACAAATCTACTGAAGAACTGCCACTGGTCTATGAATGGAAAGTTCAGTTACGTCATTATTGATAATTACAGGTCTTTGTAAGATAAATTCTTCAAACCCACAATAAAAGCACTCATGCTACACAGGAATATTTACGCATTTGCTTACAGCTTTAAAATGTAATGTTCAACAAGCAGTAAAACTTCAGGACAAAACATTTTCTGAACTGTAACATTTGTTAAGATAAGAATGATGTAATGATTCTATTTAGTTGATGCAAACACTAACGGAGGCATGCCAGTCAAGAGTCAGGTTTTTCAGTATCTGTTATCCCCACCGCTGGAATTTATCTAAGAGCGGCTTCAGAGGAGGAGCGCAGGAAACACAGAAGCTAATACAACTGCAGGAGCTGGAACCAGAGTGCTGAACCTCCTGTTCTCCAGTATCCAACCTCAGCAGATCCACAAGTCTAGAGAGCAAAAATTAACAGAAGAGCCAAGTTTAACCCACCACAACCCAAGGGCCAAACTCCCACCCATCTGCTCGCTCACTCCCCCTCCTCACGGGGAAATTAACGTAATTTAATGTCAGTTACAATAGACTGAGGTAGTGAGAACACAAACATTAAAACAACACCTTTTCTTCCCTCTCTCCCAAGCCAAACTTTACTCCCTTGCTCCAGACTTCTCCACCTCCCACCCCAAGCAGCACACGGGGTAGAGAGCAGGGGCAGCTATGGCCCGTCCATGACAGCTCCTCTCCACAGCTCCTGCTTGCTCCCATATTTCCCCTGCTCTCTCCCATGGGCTGCAGTCCTTCAGGGGGAAAAAAAAAAAAAAAAAAAAAAAAAAAAAAAAAAAGGAAATCGTTTCAGCATGCAGGAACTACCCAACTGCCCCAGTGCGGGGTCCTCACGACTGCCATGAAGATCTGCTCCAGCCTCATGGAGCTGCTCCACTGACCTTGGTGCTCCCTGGCTGCTTCTCACTCCATTGGGTTCTCTCCTCCTCTCTCTGTGGGGTGTTTTGCCCTTTCTTAAATATATTTTCCCCCAAGGCGCCCCCACTGTGGCTGCGGGGCTCAGTTGTGCCCTGCAGCGGTGGGTCAGAGCCGGCTGGAACCGGCTGTGTCCGGCACGGGGCAGCCCCGGCCTCTCCTCACAGAGGCTGCCCCACAGACCCCCCCAGCGCCTGGGCGCCAGCACCCCATACACAGGTTTAGTCAAGACTACTAGAGTTATTTTAATAATAAAAAGAGCATTTTATGTGCTCAACCTAAAACCATGATCTCTATATATAGGATTATCTGATCAATCGCACAGGAAGACTATCAAACGCGAAGGACTAAGTGGTACTACGAGAAGAGCAGTTCCAAAAACCTAAATGCCTCTTCAGAAGTTCGGTAATTTCTGGGGATCGGCCATTACAAGGAAGCTCACACTAAGTGCTGCAGCACTTCCAGCAGGTGGGAGACCTCGTCCACCCCTGCGCCCCTGGCAGTTCGCCACACAGGGCAGGAATCGTGGCGGCAAACGGCTGTCCGACAAGTCACACAACTGCTAATGTAATATTAAATCATTTTCTCAATTATTTAGGGACACTGCTGATAAAGGCCAGTCCCAGCCGATGATTTGGCCGATGTCCTTTCCCCCTTCTGTCCCATTTCATATTTCTCTGGAGCAATCCTCTGCGCAGTACCCAGTACAACGCAGCTCTGAGATGCGTCTGAACTGCGGCACCAAGCCGAATCTTCCGATTTCAAGAAATCAAAAATTAAAACAATTATCCTGAAAAGAAAGGAGATCCAATACCGCCAATAATTTCACAACCTGAGTTCACTACATGGCTGTAACTGAAACTACCAAGATGCAGCATAGCATTACTGCAGAAATGTTTGTGTATTAGTGTAAACACAGTGAAGCCCTCATAAATAAAATATAATGCAATTTGAATTAATACAAGTTTGCTTTAAGTTATAAAACAATTGTAGAGCTAATACTACAATTTACACGAACTACAGAAAATGTTTAGGCTTCCTACAGTTTAATCATCATTAATGGCACAAAGGAAATTATTTACTATGGAATGGGCCAGAGAATACAGAAAGAAGGTCCTTGCAGTATTGATTTTGCATGTAAAATTAACTTCTGCAGTTGCATTTGCAATTGTCAAGAAGGCTGGAATAGGATTAACTCCTCCTATTATTGAGCCTTAAGGAATAGCCACATAGCTGAGATGTCCAATCTATTTTTAAAGGATAAAACAAAACGTATGACTACTTGGTGGGCTTGACTAGTAAGTGATTAAAGCATAACTCTGACTAAACTGAATTTGTGCCAGTGTCAACATAATTTTTTTTTTTTTTTTTTTTTAAACTCAGTGCTATGAATTATTTACTGTTCTCTGAAAGCTCAGTATCAACACATCAATTCACTCCTGTTATTTTGCTCCTTTGCAATCCCATCTAGACTCACCCTGTAACACGCTGGACGGTGGCGACAGGAGCCTGCAATGCAGTGAGCAACGTAACAAGGGCAGGTGACCACCCGAGTTATCCAATGCTTTGGAAACCTAGGAAAGGTAGCTTTAGCACAAGCACACTCCCCATAAAGTGTAACAGCTTCAGAGCACCTTGGAAAAGACAGAGCAGACCTTCATCATAAAATTATCCCCGTGTAGGGATAACTCCTTCCAAAGACCTGTGCATGCAATTCCTTAGAGTAGCACTCACCTCCGAGAGGCAAAACATGCATCACAGTACAAATAATCCATGACACCACACAAACAACCCACACTGGAAAACTCTGGTGGTTTACATCGATGAATTGAAGCACTAATGAGAGTCGTAAGAAAGATTTCTCAAAACTACGTGCCTGAAAGACCATCTTTCCACTATCTATATTCAGGGTATTTTGACCCTTAGAAGCTTGTAACTTCTGTCAAAGTCAGAAGTATTGGCCAAAGTCAAACTACCCCACAGAAGCCTAGTTTTATGACCCCATGAAACATAACCCCCTTCTTTAGAAATACCATTCAAGCCTAATTTGGATTATCATACCATGAAGATCCTTAATTCTCAAATTGTAATAAAACAAGGATTGCCCATTAGAAAGTGCTAAAAACAAAGCATAAATAGCCAGGTGCTGCAAAAACACTCCCAAAAGCACACATAAGTAATGCTTACCAAAGTGGTAATGTTATCAAATACATTCATTAAGAGCCAAATCAAATAACAAATCAGTGATGCTGTTTAAGGCTCTATTACTTCTTAATTAAGTCTGGCTATGATGCACAACTTCTGTGCAAAGTCATAAAGCCCTCTATACTATCATAGTGCCTGAAATTCAGCACAGTTTTCTTGATTGATTTCTTCTTTGCAGCAGACATACAAACATCCATGTACTACAAAAGCACTAGCAAGCAATACTAAACCAGCTGTACTTGCAGAACTTAAGCCTAGACCAAACAGTATTTCAACAAGGACTTTTCACAAACGATACTGGAAGTGTGCCACTGTGTCATAACTTCTACTGAAATGTGTCTCTTCAGATAGGCAGAGGAAAGAAGGTACGTGGCTAAAGATTATCCTCCTAATTTGTACATTGTGGAACAGCAACTGTTACCTTCATTAGTTTTTAAAAAAATTGCTTCTGTACAATCCTTTCTTTAAAAGTGTATTCTTATAGTTTCACTGAAACACAGTTGACGATTATAGTTTTGTTCCAGTGAAAACTACACTAATTAGCCAGTTACCAAGTGTCACACTCCAGTTATGCCTCTGTTTGCTATAAGAACAGAGGCATTAGATTGACCTCTGTAGAACATGCTGGATTTTTGGCCTTCATTGTCAAAAGAGTCAATTTAATAATATTCCTAGCACCTCTCAGCAGCACACTGTGCTGGATAAAATTAGCTGAAACAGCTTATTAAATGTGGCTTCACAAACTAAATTAGTAATCAAAACCCCATGACTTCAATCAGGAGCTTTGTAATAGGGCAGAAATCACTAATATTTTATTCCTTACTCTGAAAATATGGTGAGCTTTACAAAACATATGTATAAAACTAAAAACTAATGCAAACCTGAAATTCTGCAATAGCTTAACACATAGCAGTTCTATGGAAGATAGCTTTCCGGCCTCATGAGTGTGTTAAAATTTCTAAACCATAATTACAGAGGATAACGCAGCCATTAGCTTTACCAAAGTAATCTGGGTTAAATTAATTACATATAAGATAGTGTGTGTTTGTAAGAAAAAGCTGGAGATTTAAACTGAAAAGTCAGGTAGGCTACTTATTACTGTTCCTACTGTTTTTAGACTTCTCCTCAGCTACTCACACAACAGGCAAATTCCAGAAGTCCACGAAGCTTCTCAAAAGTATTTTAAACAGATGCAGATAACCACTGTACTTAGCCACGTTTCTATAGAATACATTCATTGTTTTTAAATCCCACACAAACGTTATCAGCTTTCAGCAAGAACATTATGCATCAAATGAAACAAGGATATCTTCTAGTTACAGTTGTATTAAAAGAGTTCTAATGGAAATGTTCACATAAGAGTATCACAATTTTCACTGCACGTTAAATAATCCCACAGACTCCAGTTATTTCGAAAATTAACAAATTAGAAAATTAGCATACTGGCAGCTTCTTAAAGGAATGCATTTTTACTTCACACTGTTTGTTTACTGAACACTCATGGTCAACCTTGTTATTAACGTGACATAGCAATACAGGGCTTTGAAAACATTTTTAAAAAAGCAATCCAAACTACCTTCATGTTAATCAATGCTATATTTTCTAGGACTAAAATTCTGCGCATTATACATGATCACCAACTTTTAAATTCTGTGAAGAGTCTAATATTGTAAAATTAGCAATTCCTAAATTGATCAATGAATTACTAACAGAACATTCCCATACAGTATTTACCATCCGTCTCCTAACCAGATTTGATACCTCAAACATTCATACAATGAAGACTTTATTTTTGCCTGACACGTTCTACTTATCCTCATTTCAGTTCTCAGAAAAAAAACCAAACCAAATCACTGTTTTACTTGATTCAAGAAAAAACTGTTGCAAAGTGTTGTGGGAGAAAAGATTGATACAAAGAGAAAAAACAGTTGTCTGTATGGGGATAACATTTTGAATGAAAAGTCATGTTACTCTCTATGCAGGAAACAATTTTAAAATCCTCTAGCAGAAATTTCTTTACAATGCACATCACATGCTAAATTCCACTTAAAATTAATGAACTCTCAGCTCATAGTGAACTTCTTTTAAGTGCTGTTGGCACTTTTGACAGGGTTTCTGGTATTCTCCAGATGGAAGCAAATAAATTTAAAAATCCAAAAGGCTACTACTGGCCAAGAGTGTCACTAAACAATGCAACAGAAGTTGTAAAAATTAGACTTTATCAGACTTACCGCCAGTGCTTTAGATAACTTTGTTCTATAGTTATTCAAAACAATCGCATCAATCTCCTTAAGTGGCACATATGCAAATCCATCTTTAATAAACACTCTTCTGGCTCTAAATAGATCCACAGCATCTGCAAGTCCAACCTGAGAAAGAAGAAAAACCCACACTGTGAAACAGTAAAATAATGCATTATAGATTTTGAGAATGTCTCCACCCTGAGCGGTCTCTCAGCCAGGCAAGTTAAGTCATTTGTCTGGGAAATGTTAAAATTTAAGACCGATTTTGTGGCAAAGACAAGGGATGGCAGAAGAGAACAAAAGACATTAATGGCAGTTTAAAGCTCCCTTTGTTCTCCCACTCCCTCCTTCTACCCTTACGCTGACATGAAAAAGAGGAACTCTCCTTAGTGTCAGTTAATTTAGATCCTTTGATTAACCATTAGCAATAGTATTATGAAAACTTAAAATCAGTAACTCCAAGTTTAACTGAAAGAGAATGAATGCAAATCTGTGGAACTTACCAATTTCTACTTACCTTATAGAACATTTGCTCTTTTACTTTAATCATAGTGAGGCCAGGGGTTGATGCATACAACTCATTTGCCAATTCATTTTTCAGGTCTTCACTAATCTAAAATTAAGAGCTTGTTTTTAAACTGCTGAAATATTTTAGAATAGGGCTTTTTTTTTTTTTTTAAATTAACATGAGCTAAAAGATTACTTAATCTGTAAATATGTCATCACTTTAGTTGACAAGGGAAAAAGAACTACATATTGAGCAAGTGATCACTAATAACACTAGCGGTCAATAGTGTTAAATAACCTTCCTTCTGAAGCAATAGTGCAGATTTTAAAATATAATAATTTTAAACATTAACACAAGAACTATGAAACATGCTTTCTAAAAGTCAACTTCTTCAAAATAAAACTTACAACAATCCCTGCTCATATCTAGATTTACTGTATGCATTAAAACAAAGTATGATGACTCAATGGCAAGTAGTAAGGACTAAACAACTTCATCAGATTTTTAACAAAAACATAAGTTACAGCTCATTTTTAAATCCAGACTTTTTTTGAGGAGTGAGAACTAATGGTATACTTACTGTTCTCTAAATGTTAGCACTTTTCCAGTTCTTGGAACAGGTAAGTTAAGCAGCAATGCTCTAATTTAACAACATAAAGTACTGAAGCCAAAATTTCTAGCTTGAAAAATCATGGACAATGTTACACTTCCTAATATAAAAAGTTAAATACTGCATAAACACATACACATGGATATATATATATATACACAAATGCTTTTTGACTAGTTAATAACGCATGAAATACAGCAGAGAAGCCCCTTAAAATTCGCATATTGTAATGATTTTACTAGTCAATAAATCATTTTGGGGGTTTATTCAACAGAAAATAATTAACGACAAAATTTGAAATAAAATTGTTCTGCTTTAAATGATGCTTAAGCTCAGGCTTTAAAACCTGAAAAAAGTAATAAATAAAAAACACTAAATCATAAACAATCCAGTCTGATAAAACAGATCATACATACTGGTAATCCAGCAGTGATACCTAACTACATGCAACAACAGTCTTAAATATTTGCACAATATGTTCTTGATAAAGTATAATGGAAATAGCCCCTGACTGAAAGGGGTTCGATGTTAAGGAACACAGAATACCTGCCCAAAACATAGATGGACACAGAGGTCACCAAAGATTAACACACCATGCGACACTGCTCTACCTAAACTAGACGCGTGCTCCAATACCTATGGAGAGGTGACATAAGGCTGCAGTCAAGACACCTGCTAGAGACAAGCCAAGGCTATCGCATGCAAGAGATACCCAGCCTCCAAACGAAAGATAAAAAAGGCACTCTGTGTCCTTCCTCTCCATGGAAAGGGATGTGCATAAGCAGTTTGGTTTCTTCACCAAATGGGGGGGAATATCTAATTTGTTGACTAACGCTTCTATGCGGTTAAATGTGCATTTAAACAAAACTTTTTTCCTTCTCATCAGTTGAAAAACTGAGAAAATGCAACAAAACAAAACACCTTTCTTGGAAGTGACAGGAAGGAGCTTCTCATTTCAAACTTGAAGGAGTAGCTCAGCAAATCCCCTCTATGAAAGTGATTTGATAGATGCATAAGAAACGGCCGAGGCAGCTACATCTAGAAGGCTTATGGTTACCCTGTCCGCACCTTGATGTAATCTGTAGCATTCTCTCAGGAAAATCAGCTTTAAAAAATAATAATAAAGCTGCCAGCAAGGCAGAAGAATGTAACTTTGAAGACAGAGGAAATACACATTATATTTCTGCATGTGAAAAATCTAATGCTCAAGGAAAAACAGCCTTTAAGGAAAGCATTTTTCTTTAACAAAGTAGCTGTATCAAAACAATTAAACGTGTTTGCATAAATGATATGAGAAAACACCGTCTATAAAATACTCTCACTAACAATCTTATTGTTGTTAGTCTTTGAAAGATTCCCACTTTTCAAACATGACACCCTGGAACTATACACAAATTTCACACAGTGCGATCAAAACCCTGCTTCTCCTTTCCAGATGATATATTTCTCGTTTAAATAAGTCTAAGTCACCGCATCAGCCTGCAAGCTTGCCTTTCACCTAGTATAGACCAAATTTTTAATTTTAATTCCAAAATATTGACTTCCATTTTTCCAATGTAACAGTTTCATGCTTTCTCAATAGAAATTGCTTAAGAGAGCCCAGTTTACTATGTCATTCCAAACCCTCTGTGAAACTGTTCTCGAATAAAAATAATACAACATATTGTATAGCTATAGTGATTACGATCGTATTATTTCTTCTAGGATATCTCCACGAAAAAACATCAAACGAAACCAAGAATAGTTTGGTTTTGTTAATGTTGGTTTTGTGATTTTTCTCTTTTACAGAAAGCCATTAAAACATTCCAGTGATTGTTTTACAGACAGGCTTGCAATACTGGGAGGAGAAAAAGAAGAAGGAAAGGCAAGGCTATTTGTTTTTTGAAAAATAATTAGCTCATTCTCATAAATAAACCCATTTTATTCAGTATTACATTTAATTTTAAGGTTTTTCTTATCTTTTAATATACGTATAAAATAATTATACTGACTACAAACTTCCCCAGCTGTCTAGAACCTTCTGTATTAGTAATTTGACTATATCAATCTCGTACAGATGTGAAGTCACAGTGATATTTATGTTTTCTTGCATCTCATTAGCAAACAATCTAACACTGTTGGGGTAAAAGTGATCCCGGTGAAACCTCCGGAAAAATAGGTTAATAGGCCATGACTGAAGATTTGGGTAAGACTGTGGACAGTGTTACTGAAAATATAAGTGCTAATGAAATTGTATTTTTTAAACAAACACAAATATTATTGCAAAACAATATTTATCATATAAATTAATAATACTTATAAAGCTGTTAAATAATTTACTTCTTACAGCCTCAAGTATCTTATAGATTAGGCAAACCTCCACAGCCCTACAAACACTTTGCTCCTGGCCTTTTCACCAAATTCACATTGCCTTCATGTTTTCAGCTAATGGAGAGCGAGGAAGAAGAAACAAGGATATCCCTAACCTCTAACTAAAGCTAGGAGATGACTCCAGAACATATTTAAAAATAGAACTTGCTTCCCTAAAGACTGGAACATTAAAAATAACCTTGCATTGGCATTAAGGATTTCCCCTTTTTCACATAAAATTGTGTAAAATTGCCTGAAGATGCAATACAATGAAAATAAGCTCCTTATAGTCTAAGCTCAGACTCAAGCTTTCAGTCAGCTCACGCCTATACCTCTGTATACAAAGCATCATGAAACACATACCCCAATTTTTCTTGGTCCATGGAAGCTGGAAAAAGCTTTTTTTTTTTGCTTTTCTTTTTTTTTTATTTTAATAAGAACACTATAGTTTGTACATTTAATAATTTCATCTCTAAAATGGCACCCGCAAGAACACGTTCCGGTAATCACTAAAAAATTAGACACAATTAAATACAGCTTTTAGGATTCTAATCAAGATCAGAAAGATAAACAGACTACTTAACTTTTGACAGCGCTCAGTGAGGTTCACTAGATAAAATACTGTGAGGTTCAAAAGATTTAAAAAAAAAAAAAATCAACAGAATTCTTCTGAGGGTGTCATCTGGTGCGGATCTGTCCCTCCGCACTGAACTGCTTCAACTCACCCCACAGGAAACAATCTATTCAACTTGTCTCCTTAGTTTGTTGCCAGTTCATTAAAAACAAACTGCTTATCACCAAGTCAGTCTTTGCTTTGCACAAGCAAAGAACACCACCATCAGGAAAAGGATCTTCCCTTTTCAGTGACGGTGGGGTCACCTATCATAGCTTGTAACAATTCAACACTTCATCGTTAAGTTTTTGAGACTTAGAAAGATTAGAAAATCCAAGACATAAAAATGGAAAGCATAAGAGGTAAGGAAGGAAGGATGGATTTGGGACAAGGTACATTATTTCTAGTTTTCTTGCTTTCTACATGCAGTTTATTCATTGATTTTTAATCACAGAACTGTCCTGGAAACACAAAGACACATACATTTAGATTAAAATATGAATAATTTAATATGTAAGGCTTGGTTAAACAAACCCTGGCAGTGAGGCAGTCCAAAAGCTTCAAAATAAATTTGATACCCCTACTCTGTTTTAATGAAGAGATAAAGATGCATGCACACATACTATTCTACAATGCACAACTATTTAACTTTGCTGTTTCTGAGTCTCCCAGTAAGGAACAAGAACTCAATGCACAAGTCCTTTCCTTTCCCAAGACTCAGTTTCAGGTATTTACATGGTGTCCTTAGAAAGTGAACTTTTTAAAATTCGCTGTTAGTCACTGAGCAGCTGGTACTCAAATGGCACAAATCCCTTCTCAAAAAGGGATGTCATCAGTCTCTCAATACTAATTTGCAATTTTAAGCATGAAACAGATAAAACAATCATTTCCTCAATGAAATGAAGAAGTCAATCTTCTCCATTGCCACACATCACAGTACAAACTAATACAAAAGTATTAACCTTAGATACCATTAAATTTAAGAATATATTCAGCCAGTTAACGAATACTAGCTTGATTAGGAAAGGTCATCATTCCCAGCTGTCCTACCAAAAGTATGAAGAGCTCTAAATAAAACATTCCAGAGGCTTACAAATCTATTGTTCACAATTCTGATGATAACATTTCTTAAGAGGTATCAATTCCATTTGGGCCAGGCACAAATAAATTAAGATTTTATTTTCCACGGTACTACTACTTACTATTTTAGCTCAAGTTCAGGTTGCTGGCATATCTAAAAATATAAAGGGCTGCACTTAGAATTATTATGTATTCTTATCCATTGACTGAAGTGTTGTTTGAACTTTTTTTTGAAGTCAGGAGTGGGCACAGAAAGGACAATTTATGGATCTTCCTCAACTATGCAGCTAATTCATAGTTACCATAATCACATAAAAAAACTCAGTGACACAGGCACAGTTAACTACATTCCTGACAAACACTTCCCTACATCCCTGAAAAGGAAAGCCTAACAAAACAATTACTACAGATTACTCTAGAGACATCAGCACATACATGCTCGAGTCGCACATGACTGAAGAGCTAATGGAAGATCCTTATGAGAAATACGGCAACAAGTTTTCTTCCATTTACAAATCAGGATGCTAATGTCAGACTCAATTTTACAGAAACTTGTTAACAGATGTTTCTCTAGATTCAATCACAAGATTAGCAGGGAAGAGTCTTTCAATGTTTGCAGACCATTTTATGAAGCTTACATTCAAAACAGTAGCTAGTAAATTCGACTTGCAGTATAATTACATCCTGCACAAACTATCCTATCAGCTTTTATGCTGCTCTACTAACAATATAGACATTTCCAAAATTACTGCATTCACTGATATGTGAAGAATAAATTCATTTTGGAAACATTCTTAACTTCAACCACTACAAAAGAACTTAATGCCTTGATTATCCAAAGAATTTCTTTTCCTCTTGAATAACATATGGATATAATTTTTAAAAATACACTATTGATTTCCCAATTTTCTCTTCCCTTATGCCCCAAAACAATGCCTAAAGTATTTATAGAAAAAGAGAGGACACTTGATGACACCATTCTCCTTGTCTATACATTTTCTTGTCTCTATGTTTCTTCCAGTAACCTAAAATCACTGAGTGCTAAGAACTAAGGATCAGGTTAGGACTCTTTTTTTCATCATTTTTTTCTTCCATCATTTCCAAACCATTAGATAAATGGTAGTCAAGCGTGACCTGGTCAACTACTGAGTGCTAGAGCACATCATCACGAGCTGAAGAACGTGGTGTAGAAGATAACTATTCTCCACTGCGTTTCTGGTACAGCTGCTATTACACATTACTTTAGAAATTGAGGGTTAGAGAAGAACATTTGCCTCAGGATTCAAACTGTATTCTAAATGTTGTCAGGTTGTTTTCAGCTAGATTAGGAGGAAGAATGTTTTTATTCATCATCTCATTTTTATTGCAGCCTTTTTTGCAGTTTTAATTTCAAAGCAGGTAATTTTTTTCAAAGCAGGAAGAGAACATACTTAAAACCAGAAAGATTGTGTATAGTACCTAGTACAGAAAGATTCAACCATACATTGGACCCTAAAGGTAATATTTAGCTCAAATGTTGAGCCACACAAAGCTATTTAGTAAGAAGCACAGTACTCTAGTGCACTAAAGGGGGCATAAGTAACTGCTCAGTTTGTGTTTTGGTTTGACTTTAGCTTCACAAGTCAATTTTAAGCAATAAAAGCTATCTTCCAAGAGTCCATTTAGATTTCTGCAGATAACCAGCATCTGTTTCTAATCAAACTGAGATGATTACCAAACTAAAACTTTCAATTAGCATTTTGCATCATTTACAAACTGTTGTTCATTATGTTTATGAAGGTGAAAAAGGACATCCTCAGTAGCTATACATTCTTCAATCACTTTTATTACTTAATTCCACAATTTTATAGAACATCACCAACACCATATGTGCAAATAAATATATGCAACTAGAATTACTGCAACAAAATGCTAGTTTTCTCCATGACTAATAACACAAGTCAAGCTTATAGTTCAAGGATCCATTAGAGAAGGAAAAATAAAGACCCCTCCTCATCCATCCTGCCAGTGCACAAAGAAACGACAAGTGCATATTCTCCCCTCCTTCCAGCCAACAATTCTCCCTCTTAGATTTATGAGATGTGTTTATAGTCTCCTGTGAATCAAAGATTTAAGAAGTCTGTAAGAGAATACTACAATTCACTTGAAGCCTAAATGTTTTAATCAAACCTCACCCCATCTATCCATCCCCCAATGTTAGCTCGCTAGAATACTCAGGTTGCTTTGCAATCAACCCAATTATTTTGGGTCACAACCAGTTAGTAAGATTGCTTTGCAAAAGACATTACTTTGCAAACAGACTTGCCAATTGGCCTATCAAATCCTCGGGCTGCAGTACAAATGGCCTAAAGAGCACTACGTACTGGTTTAACTGGATTCCCACACTGCTAATACTTTTGAGGAAAGAGGTCTCCCTAGGATTTTCTTCCTCTAATATGTAACTAGAACTACTGTCAACCACAAGAGGTAGCCATAAACTTAGATAAGTGGGGGGGAGGGTATTTATTTGGAACAAAAAACATTGCTTAAAAAAGGAAGAGTCAATTCTGCGACAAAGCCGCCACTTGGTTTCACTTAAATCTATGTTATGAAACTTGAATGATTAAACTGAGAAATCTATTGCTTCCTTTGAAATTAAATATTTTAGGATGAGAGTAACCTGTTACATTTTTGAAAGCCATAAACCCAATCAGAAGAACAGTTTTGGTTTATACACCTGGTACCAAAATGGATAATTACAGTCACAGCCTTTTAGTGGGTAGACTCGGTATCGAGTCTTTTCTTTCACCTATATCTGTCCTTACTAAGGACACAAACTAGTCCCATTCTCATTAATCCGAATCTGACTTTAGGATGTTCCGTACCCAATAAAGCCTGTCCTAAAACATTTTTTCAAGAAATATATACAAATATTTATACAACTGCCCCACTACTGAGATAAATGTTTTTGAAGAAAGCATAATAGTGGTATCAGAAAGTCTCTCACAGGAGTGCTCTGATCATAAAAATGGAAATTAAAGAAGTTTAATTTCTACTGCTTAAAGCTGCTAAAAAAGCACTTCATCCGCAACATCAAAGAGCTACTGTGGAAAAAAAAAAATAACTCTAACACTAATGCATTTTGCTCTTCCCTTTTATTTTACAGTTCTTATTCTTTACTCTCAAATGCTGGCAGATGCACTACAGAGTATTAGCTCCCCCAGCTGACTATTCCCATCTGCTGTTCCTTCTCCATTACTATGATCCAAAACATTTTATTAAAATAATGTGCTTTATAACAGCATTAAAAAAAACTAAGATGGTTAATTTTGCAACACCTGGCAGTTACCCAAAAACAAGGCATCTAACCTAGAAGTTATTAAAAAAGAATAATAATTTTTTTTAAATTTCAAGAGGCTTTTCAGAGGTGAAGTTCTAGAATATTTTTAAAAGGATCTTTTATGCTCTGTGGAGAGGAAACAGCAACACAGAAGGATGTATTCAAGAAGAAATATACTACACTTTGAAGTTTTTTTTTCTTCTGCACACTGAAGAAAGATAACACAGAAGCATTGCAGGGGATCTAAATTCAATTATACATCATCCTTATACCACCGATAAAGACATGATAATAACTATTAATTTTCATTTCTTGCAGAAGCAACAAATAGGAAATATGTCTATTTGAAGGAACAATCAATCTTAAGATAAGATGAAGGAAGGGTCATAGGAGATCAGAACAGTCAAGGTGATGACCAAACATCACTGAAAAATAAATTTAGGGTAAAAGTTTACATTCTGTTCCCCTCCGCATTCAGCATATCGAGTTAAATTCCTGGAAAGGTACAGCAACAAATCAAAGCATCCGATAGCACTTAGGAAAAAACACGGGAGACAAGTTAACAGCCCACGTGGATGTGTCAAAAAACAAATTGTGTTAAGCCAGTCCCACTGCCTTTATAACAGTGTTACAGACTTCAGGGATAAGGAAAAAAGCAGGCATCATATTGTGCCAAAAGCCTTTAAAGTCACTTTCATAAGACACTTTCACAAGCAAGTGTCCAAACAGTCCCACTGAATCTCCTATAACTTGGGTGCAAAACCAACTGGAAAAGCCACACATGGAAGAATTTAACTCAAAAACAGGACGTATTAAATCAAGTTCCACAATTATTTAATTTTAAATTAAAATTTATTATTTTGGTTACTAATCTGCATATTAAAATAGGAGCAGATTACATGTTAAAACCCCATGAGGCTGGGGACACTGCAAGGGCTCTAGAGAATGAGATCAGAGACAAGAATATGGTCTAAAACTGACAGCTGTATTTCAGCAGAGACACTTCAAGTTTTTACCTCTGAGCCAGTTCTGTACAAATTGAGGAAGAGCTGACTAACCAGGAGCGCCGAGAAAAGGAGTTATGCGACCTCCCCATCTCCAGCTTGGGAGTCTCTATATCATTCTTTTGAGAGGGGAGAAAAATGCAAAGAATACATGAATTTAATCTCCATGTCATCTTAGAATTGGTAATGATTCTAGTTGGAATATTCTGACCAGCTGACACTGCACTTAAAAAAAGATGTTGCCCCACTAAAAAATGGCAAATGACACCCACAGAAGTGACAATTATGAACAGATTATGAACAGTTTAAGGGCATTATGAGTTTCACTGAAGCAGACTATGGTGTGGAAGATTCTCCCAGAATTTAAGACCAAAATTAGGCATTGGTTCTGCTGAGATTTGTACACAGGAAGCAGGAATGCAAGACGCTGAGACGGATAAATTACAGAGGGTTACTTTGTGATTGGAGAAGGAGGACTAGACTGATTTGAGGAGAGAACAACAAAATGAGTATGGCAGACCTATTTCAGGAATTAGAAGTTAAAGGTCCCAGAATATGCAGCAATTGTCTGAAAATGAATTAGAAAAGGGGCGGTTCCTATATGAAAAGTTCTATGAAAAGCCAATGAAGAGGAAAGTTCTGTTCGTTGTCATTTTAGGAAACAGAAGGATTGAGAAACAGCTGAGGAAAAAGCCAAATTCATGGAAAGAAAATATGTTAATAAGGAAGTGTTAGTAATTACAGAAATTAATACGCAAGTTAAATTCACAAGGAATGAAAAGAAAGATAACTTAGACTTCTGCTAGTAGAGTTTCCTTTTAAGGAAACATCACTCCAAATACTAATTTACAGTAACTGACACGTTAGCTGCCAATCCAGGGGACTCCACTTCTAACTATTGAGCAAAGATAAGATAGCAGTATGACAAGGTAACTTCTGACTCAATTTCTCCTTCAATGCTATAAAGCATGAGTTGGCATATATTAGAAGAGAAAAAAATGTGTAAATAAAACTCTAAAGAGAATACTCTCATCGCTTTTTCAAGATATCTTAAGACTGATGAAAGAAACAGGATATATTAGAGATGCCTATTTATATTTCAGAAGCACGCAAAAATCCAGCCTAAGATCTAAGAGTTACGGTGCAATATGACATACATAGATAAGCAGCATACAGAGTAAAGGAAAGAATACATTTACACAATTTTTATGGCTTCAGGTTGCCATCATCATTATGATTAATTACTTCACCAGTGTTAGGTCCTGTAAGACCAAATGTGTGAACAATAAGAAGCTCAACACCTTAATTCCAGAAGTTCTAGGAACACCAGTGACCCAGATATCTTGCACTTTTCCCTCAAACTTACAGGCGCATTGAAAGCTTTTCAATAACAACTTGTGGCAGTTGCGGTAAATATTCTGGTACTGTCAAAATGGCTATCAGAACATCAAATCGATAAAGTAGGATTTATCTCATACTACAAAGGTCTAAAAGCACTGTTATAACAAAAAAGTGTAAGTACAGTCATTTTTCAAGGGCTTCTGATATGGGCATGTATAACCAGCAACACGAAAAAAGGGAAAAGGACAAGTGAAAAGGTTGGGGTAGGAACAGGGAGAGGAACAAGGGGGTGCACACGTAGCAGGGCATGTGGAAAACCACACAGATGACCAATTCTCATGGATAAAGTTATGTGACAAAATGGGGCTTGGGCATAATGTCAACTGACTCCAAACAGGTCTTGTATCACCACCTAGCAGAAATAAAATCAGGCACTCCTAACTTAAACAAAGGAAAACATGCCCACAGCTGGTGGCAAGAAAGAAAAACCAACTTTCTAGTTAAAGCCCAAGTGTCACTTACCTGTAAAACCATTTACTTTATATATTTCCTTCATGTACTGAAGAACTCACTTTGAGATTAAAATATTTTCTTCAATGACTATAATATTTAAAATATTCATTATACTTCCATTTAAATATCTTAAAAATCGATATTAGAGGCTTTTACTGCCAGAAACTGTCAGTCATTATTGCTGTAATTACTCATTTATAGTAAGATTTTAATGCTTTAATCTCCTAAATTAATGTAAGTCTCACCTACACACCTGTGTTTGCATATTCTCTCTGATGGGCTCTGTCACCCTAAATGTCAGCATTTACTTGAGTGCTGCTTAAGGATTTCCTGTGCTCCCTATGTGACTGACTTTGCATAGAGACTAATGTGCCTTGAGAGCTGAAAATTACATGACGTACATAAAAAGCTTCAGTATTTATCTGGATGATGACAGCACTGTCCCTTAGAAGTCTTTTTTCTTCCTTTTTTTTTTTTTTTTAAAGTACATAAAGTATAGAAGAGACTGAAAACATTCTGAAATAACTTCAGAACCATTATATGATTCTCCTGTTACTGTGATAGAAAAACATTCAACGTATCAGGGGGAAATACTCCTGAAGTATAGATTAAAAATAAGCAAGCTCTAGAGACAGGGAATAAATTAGTAAATACTTCTTGTTCACCAAAAAAAAAGAAACCCACAAAAACAATTATACAGCAGAATCTTCTTTTCATATTGAATGCCCCATATTAAAGTGCCAAGAAAGGCAATGTAGCACTTCTCTCCTTTCAGGACAAGGAAACATCAAAAGCAGGAAACTCTCATATTTGAACATATTCAAAGGCTGACAAACCACATAATGCTAAAATAATTTAAACATATACAATCAATGAAAAGGGACTGAGTCATGGATCCATGTGTGGTGGGTTTGTTTGTTTGGTTTTTTTTAAAAAAGTAATCTTAGTTTTGAGGCAAGACTATTAACCCGTCTTCCAATCTTTTCCCCCTTAGGCAGTTCCCCAAAATTTGGTGGACACCTGACAGGAAGTCATCAATGAAGTATTACATAAAAGGCTGAGACAGGCAAGATTACAGACTGAGGTCCAGAAATTGAAGTGTCAAATAAGAAAAAAATAAGCTTTACTGAACAAGAGAACTGCAGAATTACTGAATAGAAAGTTGCACAAATGTTCTTTCAAGTCCAGTGCTATGAGCTGAACTACTAGATCCTTTTTGCAAGACGCAGAATTTTAACTAACATGAAGCAAATGCTATTCAAATTGCCATTTTCCCAGGGAACAGGTAACATCAAGACAACCCCACAACTGGCAACCAATTAGATGACACTGCTGTAAGCAAACTGCATTTTAAATGAGATTGTAAATACCGATAATAATATTTTATCAAAATATTATTGCCTAAAAAAGTTATTGTGAAAGTGACATGTAACAAGTTCCGCTACCAGGCCAAGCCTAACCACCCTCAGGAAAACCTGGAAGGGGCTTCTGCCAAATAATACATCACTGAGTCAGTGAGTGTCTGTGTATGTAACTAGCTACTGTCAAAGGTAAAGTCCAAAAGTTAAATTTCTTCAGTGTCTTCCTATTTACCAGAAAGGAGTCTATATTGTAAACATCACCTTTGACAATACAGTTCAACTACAGCTTAGGAAACACAGGGTAAATTCTGAATTGTTTAATTTCTCAATACAATAATTTTGAGGGGGAAGCTATTAACGAAAGGTTTATAAATGATTTTGTTACGACAGAACTCCTCTTCAACATTGAGTGGTTTAACTTTTAAAAAGATACCAAAAAGAAGAGATACATCTAAAAAAGTTTAAAATTGTCTTAAGAGCACAAACCTTAAATTACTTATTTTCTAATCCAATACCAACAGCTTTAAAGCTGCTTAGTTTACAGCTGTTGGTATTGCATTAGAAAATAAATGACTGACTTAGAAAATAAATGATGGAAAGTAACTAATTAAGACAGCTACTCCCAGATACTACAAAGTACGCTAGCCTGTATTATTTCTGTACTATTTGCAAGCAAACCAGCACTTCATCAAAACGCTTTCTTTTGCAAAAAAAAAAAAAAAAAAAAATTAAGAGCCCAACACTCATTACAGTACACAGAATGCTTTAACCAAAACAAATAAAGAAAATAGTTTCACTCCTGACCCAAACCATGGCCAAAAGTCAAAAGCTGAAGCAATTTATTGTCAGAGATGTCGAATACATCCCCTCAGAAGTTGAGACCATTGAGTTTTTCAAACCAAGAAGTAACAAGAGTAGAATTCCAAATCATCCTCAGCAGTCTCTACTCTTGGGCAGAACCTCAGCCCTTGCCACCAGTGACCTGACAACCTCTTCTTATCCAACCTAACATATCCATGCTTAAAGAAAAGGAAAACACCACTGCTGTTTACGTAACTTTTTTCACCTCTACCATTTACAAGTAACTGGAAGAATATCAGTTGCCAATGGCTCCAGTAGGGTCTCAATCTCAAAACAGTCGAACATCTACATCAGAGTTTAAAATAATTTAAAGTTTCAAATAAGTGTAAATAATTAAAAATTTACAGAAGTTGCTGCATTTAAAAAAAAAAAAGTAAAAATGAGGTCCATCATTCCCACGCCCCCACTGTTATTCCTGCTTTCCTTCTACCCTCTACATTTCTTGACATTTTATTCAATACCCCATGCTCTACCTCTTGCATATGCTGCCATAAATTGGTAGGATAATATAAACACTAATATTTCAGAGCAGTGTAAGATTTTGAGCACTGGACCAACGTTCCAGAAGGCTGAGCAGCACCAGTCCAGGCATCTTGAATCTTGGCCTGAAAACAGACTGGCCAAAGCGATTTCCTACAAGTGATTAAAATGCAATCTACCTGTTAGTAGTTCCAAAAAGTGTCTCAAATATAAACTCAAAGCAAAATTTCCATTTTTTTACTAAAGGTGGACTAACTCAAAGCAGTGACAGCTTTGTAAAAACATTTCAGGGAAGAGCTTACTTAAGCTTCAAATTTCCATAATTTATACTAAATGTGGCAAAGCTTATTTTCACTAACATTGTAAAAATTTTGAATGATCATAATCCTATGCATATGCAAACACAAATTCGTTATACTGAGGTCATCATCTTTAATCTGAATACTTCGAACAGTTTATAGCCTCCCTTTAACAAGTAAAGGGCATCTTTATAATCAGGTAGAGCTCCCCAGAGCAAATATTTACTTATTTTAACAAACCCCTTCCTATGTATTTGCTCCATTAGCAATATAAACGTCAGTCACAGGACACGAGAAATCCTATTATAAAAGTGAAAACATTCATTTTCATTAGATTTCATGTCCATTTTTATTTTCAGAAAGGTCTTGTTCTTTGATAAAAATTCTCTTTAATCATGAGATCAGAACTACTGTCATTTCAAATTCTTCACAGCTGACTTGTATAAAAAAATTCAAAGTCTGATTTTTTTTTTCTAGTTGTTAACAACTTCATTCTTTCCAAAAACTTGCTAACTAAGATCATTGGTGCTACAGTCTTCAAAGAAGATCTTCACAGCTGCTTAAATATTATCCCCGAGTGGGACTGAAGACTTCTTGATTCTACAAAGCAATAATTCTCAATCTGTAATTTACAAAACCTCAGGAATTATGGTGCAAAGCCTCTGCAAAAATTGTAAGAATACACATCTGACTTTCCCATCCATTTAAGTAAACGTGAAAAGGAGATAAGTGACAGTTACTGAATTCTCAGTGTTTAGTTTCACTTTGTTGTTGCTGTAAATGAAGATAACTGTAACAACACTGTTAAAGATGATCCACTTATTCCTCCTCTGCACAACAAGTTGACTGGTTCTTTTGTTAAATACTGAGAATCGCCTCTTACAGTGGTTCGTAGAAGTAACTGGAGACACAGCTACGCCACACTACACCAAGGTCTGCGCTTCAGCAGCTCTGGCCTGTCTCAAATTGCAGTTCGGAGATGCAGAACCATTATCTAGAAAAATGCAAGGCGCCTGTCTTCTCCTTAATAGCTAACTTTTTTAGGATACCTTAAACAATTAAAATCCAATAGGAGAATACCAATCAGTTTACCAATACAGAAACTGGACTGCAATATCAGAACTTATTTCCCTTTCCTGGAGACCATTCCCTTTTCTAACAGGCAGACGCAAAGTTTGATTTCCATCTTGTCTTATGCACAGTAAGGCACGAAAACACTGTAACTTCTAACTGAGAAGTATGAATAACACAGTTCATCTTCATTTCGCTTTTAAAGTCTTTTACAAATCCAACAGTAAGAAAAAAATATTGCTTTTACAGTGGCCTTATTTTTTAGTGGCCCCTACATAGCACAATAGAGTTTAGATCTAGTTCAAATACACATGGAACTCCTTAGTAATATTCAAATACTTTTCACAATAGTGCAAGGAGGGATCAGTTTTGCATAGATTTCCACCAGAACTGGAAGGGTGAAAAACAGAAGCAGGGAAGCAGATTTTCAATGAAATGGTACTTTGTTGCCTCAATTGGCATAAGAAAGTAATACCTTCTTAATCGTTTTGACATATTGAAGGTACATTCAGTAGCACAGAACCAAGCCATACTCCTAGCTTTTTCCAGCAACCTGCAAACGTTAGTTTATTCTCACAAGCCTGAATGCTGAAACTGTGACAGGGCAATATGAGACTGGGCAATAGGCAGCGGAAATACATCTCCACAAACACATCATTCCCTGAAAGGTCTCTTGAACCAAAGAACAACATTTCCAATAGTCTCTCAAAGACCCAGGAAAGCCCATGTGTTACTGCTGAGCCAGACAAATTCAGTCTCAACATTGCAGAAGTCATCTTTAATCATCAACATGCAGTGGTGCCAGACCTTTCAATCCAGCAACATAAAATGCATGTCAGTCACATGTGTTAGAATATTTAAGCTCTTCTAATTAAGCGCTATTTTAAGAGAAAGGTTTTTTCAGTAGAGTGATGATCATACGTTAATTTTTATTAATTAAGGTTACTCAAAGAGTACTCAGGCAAAGCTGGAGCCTTCTAACAAAATAGTTCATAGTTGCAATGCAAAATTTTACTGAAATCATTAAAGCAGGAACTGCAATAGATGTTTTCCTTCAATCCACTCAGACAAACAAAGCATATGTAACAGCAGGAACTCTTTTGTAATATCCCTAAAGCATCTCAAAAGCAACAGTTGTTTGTCTATAAAGATTTGGTATCTTTAAGGTTTTTCAAAAGTTGGTAAAGAACTAGAATGACATTGTTTGTTAACTCACTTTTGTAATTACACATTTTTCAGTTAAGTGTTGGTTGACTGAAGCAGACTGAATTTCTCTTGTTGCTGCACAAAATTACATCATTTAGTCCTCATTTCTGTGGCATGACTACTCTCCAAGTTCAAAAGTTCTGTGTGGTTGTTTTTTAAAGCCAAGGTGCACTTTTTATTTTTTTAAACAGAGGTACTAAAACTAGCTTAATGAGAATGTTAAAAACATCAGGCACATGCTATATAACACAGATTCAGAAAGTAACATACTCACAGCTTCAAAAGATAAGTTAACATGTTCCAGAAATTTCTGCCTTAAACTGTCAGTCAGTTCATTGAAGCGATAGCGTAAGAGATCCATTTCTTGTTGAAGAAACCAACGCCTGAGCTCCTCACTGCAAAGAAAGAATAATTAAAAAAAAAAACACTACATTTTCTGGTTATGCATTTCCTCTTTCTTTATAAACTACATGTCAAACCTAGTGAACACAGCATTAAATGTAGTGCTGACTTTGGCATGGGACCCACAAACTGAGGAGCTTGGAAGGTAAGGAGCACTCAACCAAGACTTTTGAAGAGACAACACACAAAGAAGCATAACTGCGGATGTTTTGGAAGAACAGAGGCAGTTGACCTCAACACTGGTAACTGCTCTGCAGGTATGAAAGTCATTAGTCTCTCTTAAATGGTACTCATCATTTCTTACTTGGTTTAGATAATAACCAACTGCAGAAAACATTCTCCTTTGGTACTTAAGAGACGGGATTTTTCTTCTTCAACATGGCACAATATTTCTTCGTTGAACAATTAATGTCACAAGTAATCTGATGAGGGAAATGCATTATGAAGCCTACTTCTTTTAATTCTCACTTTTGGGGTGTCCTCCAGCTGAAGGAACACACACATATCTTGGATACTACAACAACAGTGCTCTATGCTAACAACAGTGCTCTATGCTAGGCAAAAAATACCCCGGAAGCCAGCAAAAGGAAAATATATGACAATGAACTTGGGTGAGGAACACAAATAGAACATCTAACACTTGACAAAAGAGCAAAAGGGGTTCAGCAACTGCAGGTGAGCAAGTAGGAGAATAAACAAGAACACAGGGACTGTGTAGGGAGTCAGTAGACAGCATAAAGGAAAAACAGTACTGAAGCGAGTCTCTAAGTACTCATACTCCTCTTCGCATACTGGATTGCTAACATCTCAGCACTCAGATTCCCAGGCATCGGCATGTTACTCAAACTACAGCGAGTAGGTACCAGAATACTAGTAACAAAAGCCACCCTGCACATACAGGCACAGAATGCAGATGATACTGCATCTCACCTGTCACAGGGCATTCTTTAAAACTGTCCCCCGAGAGCTACGCTGTGGGCTACTGCCGTGACAATTCAGAGAGCACAGAAATACTGCAGTCTTACATGTTCTCCTCACAGTATTTAAGGACCTTTTCCCAGAGGGAACCAGTGAATTACAACAGAGTTGTTCGTGGTTTTGTGGACAAAAGCTCTGCTTGAAATATGGCCTGGAGAAAAGTAATTATTATGCAAATTATAACTCCAGATGGAAAGGTTCTGTTAAGGTGCTTTGTAAAGTATAAGTACTTGGGACATATTAATAATCCATGCAACTTAAAATGGAAGTTAATGCTTTTATGACTGATCTTCTGCAGTTCTTCTGTGATTATCTTGGACACTAACAAAGTCCTAGAATATGACACTTTTCCTCTTTTTCTTACTCATCAGCCTTACACTGCATATGTTTTCCTAAGGGAAAAAAAAATTAAGCATATATAGTTACTTTGGAGCCCAGCCAGCCAGTCTCCTGTTCCTCCTTTCCTTCAGGAATGTAGACCAAAGGCTATAATCCCACCTATCCACTTAAGTTACCAAAACAAGAAAATATTAGTCACCTCTAATACAACACACATGCCTACCCAGACTCTACCTACGGTTGACAAACTAGCTGATGAGCAGGCTTACGTTACTCTGTATGTCCAGCATATACTTTAAAACTGACTTTCCTAGGAACATCATCATTAGGGCATTATTTATGTTCATTTTTCCCCTACGTCTTCAGAAAATTTTACATCATTTCTAAACTCAAATAACACCTTATACTCATTATTAACATTTAAAGAAATTGTACACTGTCATTCCAGGCACATACTAGTTATAATATTTATCAGAACCACAAGTTTAACTGAAAAGCAATGTCACTGTCATTAGATAACTAACCAAGCTGCTGCTGCTGCTTAAGATGAGACAGTTACAGGTAGCTGAAGCACAAACACAAGGAACGCCTCCTCGTTTTTCACCTCTTAAAACTTTTTTGTGTGCACAATACTCAACAGTTTAAATGAGATATGTAGATTCCTGACTAGAAAAATAATATGAAAGAACAGGTGCTTTCATATCAGGGAACAGCACTGGGGGCAGGTTGGAAATCAATCCTCTTCACCCCTCAAGGAGCAGAAGGACAGACCGGCATATTTGTTATGAAGCATCAACACAGAAGTACTTTAGAAAGACATGAATATGCTCCTAAATCTGGAGTCTAAGACTAGTAGCTCACATTCCACAATTAAATATGAAAGTTCAGTTACCAACAACTTAATGTTAACTTGTAAATAGCCTGAGCATGGGCCAGAGCTCTGTTTTACTAGGCAACCAACACCATAAGATTCCTCAGAGTTTAAGTTGCAAACAGTGGACAGCAAGGGGAGCATGGGTACAGAAAGCACATAAAAGTTAATGCTAGTCAATGTAAGAGGCAGCAATCTCAGCACACAAGTCTAATTTATCATAAAGGAAAAAGAAAGGCAGGAAGTAGAGAAAAGGCCCTGCTAAGTCTGATAAAGAATTTATGTCTTTGTTATGCAACACAGACAGAAAGAAAAAAAAAAATACGAAACCCAAAAGCATGTTTGAAAGTTTCCTGAATAGAAGAGAAAGGGTAGAAGAGGTAAAAAACAAAACAAAACAATCCAATTTTATAAGTGAGGACTGATGCAAAGTAGAAAAAAAGTTGATGTAAACTCGTACCCCTGGGTGGCACTGTTGGCCAACTTTAAATGACATAAAAGGCAGTGTCGCAGGAAAACAAGCCTGTAAACACAACTGTCTGGCAGGCCACAGGGAACTGAATTCAACCTAGTTTGCAGTTATGTTTAAGTGCACTTTTTCATACACTCCTACCTTTACAGCTTTCATCAATTAACCTAATGATTTGTGCCAAACTTACTTTTCTGACCTAGTATGATAAAAACGTAAGAGAACAGCATATTCTATTTGCCTCCCAATTTTATCTTTGGGGAACATGCCGGTTTTAGAGCATAGAAATATCTCATCCCTGAAATATCTACTTTTCAAGAGAGAAGGAAGAATGTTGGGTACAGGGTCACCTCCCAGTGCTTAAGATGCTATTTTCCATTTTATGAGTAATCACTAAGTCCACCTTTTCAAAGGGAAGAAAAAAAAAAGCTACTTGAAGTGGAAATTGACTATCAAGCCGTTTTATTGAAACACTGCATCAAAGTACCCGTATATAAACAGGAACGCAAAAATACATTTGCAAGGAGTTTAAAAAGAGCATCCTGGAACACCATCCTGGGTGCCAGAGCAGAGATTCCCCTGCAACCTACGGAAAAGACCATGGAGAAGCAGATTGTTCCTCTGCAGCCCATGGAGGACCTCTCCTATGAGTACAGATTGAGAGAGCTGGGGTTGTTCAGTCTGGAGAAAAGAAGGCTCCGAGGAGACCTTGTAGTGGCCTACCAGTATCTTAAGGGGACCTACAAGAAAGCTGGTGAGGGACTTTTTAGGATGTCAGGTAATGGTAGGACTAGAGGGAATGGATTAAAACTAGACATGGGTTGATTCAGACTGGACGTTAGGAAGAAGTTCTTCACCATGAGGGTGGTGAGGCACTGGAACAGGTTGGCCAGAGAGGTAGTGGAAGCCCCATCCCTGGAAGTGTTCAAGGCCAGGCTGGATGGGGCTCTGAGCAACCTGATCTAGTGGGAGATGTCCCTGCCCATGGCAGAGGGGTTGGAACTAGATGTTCTTTAAGGTCCCTTCCAACCCTAACAATTCTAGGATTCTATGAGTCTATGTCAAAAGGAAGAGACTCAAATCAATGTTCTATTGTTTTGGCTGGGATAGAGTTAATTTTCTTCATAGTAGCTGGTATGGGGCTACGTTTTGGATTTGTGCTGAAAATAGTGTTGATAATACAAGCATGTTTTAGTTACTGCTGAGCAGTGTTTACACAGAGTCAAGGCCTTTTCTGCTTCTCACACTACCCCACCAGCGAGGGCTGGGGCTGCACAAGAAGTCGGGAAGGGACACAGATGGGACAGCTGACCCCAAGGGACCAAAGCAATATTCTATACCATATGACACCATGCTCAGTAATCAAAAGCTGGGGTAAGAAGGACTGGGGGTCATTCGAAGTTATGGCGAAAGTCTTCCCCAGTAACCACTACACATGATGAATCCCTGCTTTCCTGGAGATAGCTGAACATCTGCCTGCTGATGGGAAGAAGGGAATTAATTCCTTGTTTCGCTTTGCTTCCACACATGGCTTTTGCTTTACCTATTAAACTGTCTTTATTTCAACCCACAAGTTGAAGAGCAAGCAGCTGCATGGGACTTAGTTGCTGGCTAGGGTTAAACCACGACATGTGCTTAAAACCCAAACGTTTATCCTTTTTTTTTTTTTAAATTATTACAAAATCTGTATATTAACTTTGATTCCAAGCATCCCTTTTCATCACAGTTGAAATCACGTTCCTAGCAAAAAACCCTCATGGAACTCTAAAATATCGTTTATGTCTATAATAAAGCAATGTAGTATCTGTATACATTTAAAAATAATAGAAGTACAGCATAATCCAATAAGTACTTACGACTGACAGTAAGCAAGGCGCAGTATGAAATGAGAGATATGGTCTTTTCTTCTTGCCTCGTAATCATCCTCAGCTAAAGCCTACAGAACATATTATTATTATTTCAGAGAAATAATCTCTCCCAGATAAGAAATCCACAATTAATCTGTGTGGTGTATTAATACTCATCTTTAAGACAATAAATGCAAGACTATTAAAGAAGTGTGTTGTCCTAAAGAAAGAAACCTATCCTCTCAAAAAAAACTACATCTCTAACAAAATGACAGAATTGAAGTTTTAGGTCAGTATTTCATCCCCTGTACTTTGTTATTCAGAGTTCTTGAGTGGTGTAAAGAAAATGTAAAGTGCAAGAGAATTCCCTTTTTCATTTTTACTTACTTTGTAGGGAAACTTAAGTTTCCGGAGCTCATTCACCAGCTTAGTTTTGTACGAATCACTACTTCTTAAATAGCTGACACCAAGGTTTTCAATTACTTTGAGCACTTGGGGGGAGGGGAGGGAGAAAAAAAAGAAAAAAAGAAGAAAAAGTCCATGTTAAAGACAACATAATGAAAAGAAATCTAACACTGTCATGTTTTGGGAAATGCACAAACTGGGGTAAGGCCATGGGAATTGCTTTAAGTGGTATGAGGAGCAAAGGGGTAAGAAACATGGAGGATGAGGCATGGACCACTTTACCCTGTAGCCCACAACTCCTGAACAGCTCACCCAGCTCTAAGGTCCACACAGTCAATAAGGAAAAGGAAAAATCTAACTGATGGATCAGTCCCTGAACACCGGTTTCCACTGAAATGAAGGAAACCTTAGATTCATTTTTTTTCTGGAGTTCAGGGAAACCCTTGCGCCCAGCTACAACGATCTGAACTGCACTGAACTGAACATGACATCGAACAGGTTGCAACACCTAGAAAGCAAAACGTGCTCACAAAAACCACCCAAATAAATCAAAACTATACAGTCCTGGCTGCTGTACACCAAACGCTTGTCGTGAAATCAGTCACAGCGCTCTGAAATACTTAAAGCAACAGATTTTGCTTTAAAGGGGGTTCATTTCAGCACGAGCAGGCAGCCAGTCCACATTAATAACAGGCAAAGAGAGTATCTAAGCCCGCCAAAAATACATACAGCCATGACAGGAAGAATGAAAAGCTTCGGCGGGGGGAGGGCGGGACAGGGGACACGGGGACGGCCGGGGACGCTACTCACGCTTCAGGCGGTCGATGGCAAAGCTCTCAAACTCCACCAGCGAGATGTTTTCCGTGGGGGGCTCCAGGTAGAACTGCAGGCTGTGAGGGTACAGCTCCCGACGGTCCCCCGCCAGCCGCCCCTGCCTCAGCCTCGCTCGGCCGCTGGAGAACTCCATCTCCTCCGCCGGCGGGCCTAGGGGCGAGAGAGGCGCTCAGCCACAAGGGAGGCAGCACGGAGGGGAAGGAGGAGGGGAATGGGGGGTTGGAAGGAGAAGGGGAAGGCCGCCGCTGGCCCTCAGGTGGGACAGGGCCCAGGCGCCCCTCAGCCGCCCCCTCCCAGAGTGACCAGCCCCCCGAACCCCATGGCAACGATCCCCGCCCGCCGCCATAAGGCGCAGGCCCTCACCTGCCGCCGCGCCCCGGCTTCCCGCGCACGGCCAGCTCCGCCCACTTCCGCCCCACCGCCCCGCCTCGCCCACCTGGGGCCACGCCTCCCGCGCGGCTATTGGCTGGTGACAGCGAGGCGGGCGGCGGCCGCGGGGACGGTGCCCGGCGCCAAGATGGCGGTTGGGGTGGGCGCTGTGGTGGCTGGCCCGGTGTACACAGACACCTAAACTGATTAAAATGGTGGTTTTGTCCGGGTTTCCTGGCAGCGCGTGATACGATGTGACTAACTTTCTCTCATTTCCTCGTTTTCATGACTGGATATGTTTAAAAATATTTGCCACCAAATGAAACAAATCCTCTCCCTCCTTTTTTTTCCCCTCCAGCGTCTGAATCTCTGGGAGGCTCGCGGATGGCTGCGGGGGTCTGGGTGGAGGTCAGTTCCGCCGCCTGCCTGCAGGCATCTTCTGTGTTCAAAATCTAGATAATCATAGAATGGTTTGGGTTGGAAGGGACCTTGAAAATCATCCAACCCCCCTGCCATGGGCAGGGACACCTCCCAGTAGACCAGGCTGCTCAAAGCCCCATCCAGCCTGGCCTTGAACACTTCCAGGGATGGGGCAGCCACAGCTTCCCTGGGCAACCTGTTCCAGTGTCTCACCACCCTCATAGGAAAGAATTTCTTCCTAATGTCTAAGCTAAAGCTACCCGCTTCCCATTTAAAACCGTTACCCCTCCTCCTATCATTAAACTCCCTGGTAACGAGTGCCTACCCACCTTTCCTGTAGGCCCCTTTTAGGTAGTGGAAGGCTTAAATACTGGGGCTGAGTGAAAAAAAGGGACTGAAGTGCAGTAAAGTCCATTGGTGGCACTGGGCTACATCAGGTGGCCGCCATTGCAGAGGGCCTGGCCTCGCAGCCCAGTGCATAAAGCCCCTGTGGTCAAGGCACCCATGACCCTGCCTGCCAAGGGTCTGCCGAGGGTGTCCTCCCAGGGCACCCAATGACCGTCCTCAAGATTGGCACAACTGCTGTTTCCATCAGTCATCTGCTACTGTCCCCTGCTCACGTTAGCAACAGCAACATCATCTGAATCATTTGCAACTCCAGTACCCAAAACCAAGGATCACAATATCACAATTTCACTAAGTTTCACGATGCTGTTAAACTGGTTTGAACGTGAAATGCTCAGCACAGTATTCAAACACTGAGGAACTTCCTTTTAATTCCATGATCCCATAAACTCTGCAGCATTCTACAGTTGTATAATATTGTCATTTTTCCAAGATAACTGCAGGATTTGCCATTTTTGCCACTGGGTTGACCATTTTGCTGCAGCTGAGGTTATGTTCTGTTTTGTGTCCCTGCCTTAGAATGCCTCTAATTTGCTAATTTTCCCCAACCAGAAAAGCTGTTTAATGATCTTGCAACAAATTCAGAGTGTAAAGGGATGGAAAATCAGAACTGAAATACAGTGTATGCCCACGAAGTGAGGAAAATCAGCAGCTTAGGCTGGTAAATTCTTAAGAACAAAGATGCAATCATGGACCAGGACACATGCTGGTCTCCTGTTCGTGGGCAATACCTAAAGCATTGCTGAGTAATCTGATTGCAGCTTTAACAAACACTGCCACTGCAAGCCAGCCTAAAACTGCAACCAGCCTCTGTACTCGCAGATTAAACGTGGTGCTGAGTTCAACTGACATGGGATAACCCACTACAACTACCCTTCGAAACAAGGTGGCCACCTCCAAATTGCCTAGGGAGAATATTCCTGTTCTCATGCTAATTCTCAAACTGTGAAATGTGCTCTTTGGTCTGGGCCAAACCTCTGCTAAGGGACCATTTGAACAGTTTAACAGGATAGAAAATCAAGTTTCACTGTCCAGGGCTGCTCTGTGGTTTTCCAGGGAAAAACATGCTGTCAGTATCTTTTTATATATTTTTATATTATTTTTTATGTTTAACCCAAAGCAACTTTGTATCTTTATATATATAAAGCAACTTTCTTCAAATAGCCAGTGCTCATCCCTGCACAGTTTCTTCCCGTCTCCACCTGGCTGCTACACAATTTGCTCCAGCGTAGGAGTGAATCCACCAAAATCCACCTAGTAGTTGCAAGAAGGCAGAGCTTTTGCCTTTGTCTGACCAGTGTGTTAATATCCAAGACATCTTACTGAGACTGGCAGGGCACTGGCCAGGGCAGGTCAAGGAGTAAGAGCTCGCACATTTGCTTTGGGTGCTGTACCCGGCCTGGACCGGAGGGGGAGAAATGCGACAAAGTTGAGGAGCACTCCGCAGAAACCAGCAATGCTTTTCTTTTTTTCTTTTTTTTCATTTCATTTCAATTAATGTTTAGGGTTTGGCACGTAAGCAGTACCACACTTTTAGAAACCATGGTATGCAGTGTGCTGTCCATCAGCATTTCTTCTACTGAAACCTGTCCTGCTGATTTTTTACAGGTCAGCAGTTATGTCTACATCTGCTTTTTTTAATTTTTTTTGTTACACTGATACTAAGTAATGATCCCAAAATTGTCTGAAATTACGTGAAGACCTAACCTGTTCCTTTTTTTTTAATTTCAATTAAACATTAACACTAACATTATTGCAAAAAGTCATACAATTACTTCAGCAGAAATTAAGAAGCAAAATTAACATCTATATTACAAGGCTCACATAAATTTTACAATGCAAAACCTTACAAGGGGTTTGTCAGCCCTTTCACACAAAAATCCTTTCCTTGGGAAAAGACAACAAAGAAGTGAAAAGATATCATCATAGTGGAAAACTCCCGAAATCACAATTCAAACGATCTTGTAACCCAAACTTTCTTACCGACATATTTACTGAAACCTATAGACAGTTTCAACAGTATCAATTCCACAGTAACATTACCAGTAGGGACTGATTTTTGAAGTATTTTTTTTTAACAGAATCATTGATTTTGCAACAACCCACCTCACAAATGTTTTACAACAACATCCATATGGTCAGCTGTCAAACTGTCGCCATCGTCCCATCCAAACACAGTCCAATCCATCGTACCCCAACCTGTTCTGCTACCTAATTAACAAAAAACCAAATCCCTTATTTGCATTGAATATATATATATCATTGCAGTTTCTACTCCCACTTTTGTTACACTAACTAGCAGAGTGCCCAATGCTAATCCATCGGAACCCAGTTCTTCTCTACTTGCATGATTACCACTGCTAATAGGAGGGCAGATATGGTGGTGCCAATACCTAGTCTCTTTTTCAAGGTGCCCCATTGATCCATCATGTCTGGGATGTTTGGATCTCTGTGGATGGCAGGGATTAGCACAAAATGTCCCTTCTGTCCTTCCAGCTCCTTTTCCTTATTGTTAATCTACCCACAATCTTATTTACTGTGTGTATCATCAACCTGATAGAATTTTCATGTAACTCAGTCTTTATATATATATTGTTTTTATAACTTGCTTTATGTTTTCACCTCTTAAAATAGTATTCCTGAATTTTTTAAAACTTTTGGTTTATTCAAAATATTTATTTATAGATTTTCCCATCCTTTAACTCAATTCCTTTACTGATCTGGCTTTTTCAGAAGTCTTGACAGATTTACACTTTTCCTGTAGTGTATTTGTGTCATGGCTGGCCCAGCTTCTCTTTGTATGTCTGTTTTGCAGTTCTCTGCTCCAAGCTTTTTATTACTTCTTTAAATATTTGCCATCCAGGTTATAGGGAGATTTTTTTTCTGACCACGATGCACAGATACCTCTGTACTTACTATAAATAACAGGGTAAATGTTCTGAGCTGGCCTTTAAATTCCTGCAGGCTCTGAAGTGAGTAAAGCGTGAATCATGCAGTGAATAGAAGTTCAGGGGGCTATTTTAGTCAGAATACACTCTCAATCTCTCAGTGTTAATTTATTTAAGTGGGGAGTGATGACGGTCGCATCCCTTGTGACACTCTAAGTCTCTCTGGCTCCACTCATACAGCGCTTTCAGATCCTGGATTTATTCCCCAAGTCCCCTGTCCAAGACTTTGGTACACAGGCGGAGGAAATCTAGATACATCTTCACAATCTTCTTAAATTTATCCTGACAGGTAGGTCTATCATCCACCTCCGCCTCTCGCTGCATACATCTTCTTCAGTATGTTTAGGCTGCTGTAGTGAATATGCTCACTGCATCCTTGTTCTGCTACATATCGTATTTTCAGTCCCTTAGCATTATTTTTCAGGCTACATATCAAGGAAGAATCTGCCCTGTGCCTGTGCTAGCCTTCTCCAAAAGCATACCACTCTTCTATTCCATTACAATATGTTCCAGGTGCTTTAAATAATTTTGCCTGCCGTGCTGGGGCTTGGGGGAGTGAGGTGGGTTCTTTTGTTACTTTTTCTTTAATAACTTTTGAGCATTCAATCAATGTTAGAGAGAGGGGTTGAAGCATCAAAGATAAGAAGTACTGGCAAATTTGAGAAATTAGAGCCTGGGTAAAGGAAAGAGAGAGAGATTCAAATTTCTACCATGGGAAAGAAAAGCAGAACTCGGCCTCTTTTGTGCGTGGAGCAGCAGCAAGCAGCCAGTTAACACAAACGTCCTGGCGGATCAGCTTAAATATAGCTTGAGATCAGCCACTGCTCCGTCATCTCCAAACAAACAGGGGAAGGTTTCAACTATCGAGCATAAGGACTAAGAAAGTAGAATTATTTTGTAGACTTAATGTATTCTGCTGCACAAGCATCTTCTTCTTTTTCCTCATCTAATATCTATCTTTACCATATTTAAAATGTGAGCTTCTGAAACATGCAAAGAAGTTTTTCAGTCTTTCTATCTGTATAGATACTGATGTTTTCTTTTCTTGGAAATGATTACCACTATAATAATTTACAAGAAAAAAAATGAATTTGTTACATATGATATTTAAGATTTGCTGCATTTCTAATACTCTCTTGAGATTAACCAAATTTCTACCTGTATAGCAGTAGAGAATAGGATCCTTTCTTATCAAGTAAGCTGTAGGCAACTGAAAAATTTCTTTAACCCCGAAAGAATTACTCTCCGTCATAAAAACTAGACATAGCAATGTATCTAGGATTTTTTTATCTTTTTCTTTTAATGATACAAAACATTAATTGTCCGGATTCAGAATAATGCAAAGGAGGTTTAAAATATTTTTTACAAGGAGACTTTCTTATTGTCTGAAAGTTCCAAAATATTATTCTATCTCTATTAAAAGAAACCCACTGCAGTTTAAGGATTTTCTTCAGCCTTTTGGGTGTTTATTTAGGGCTATTGAATAATACAGACTTGGCCAGGCAGATTTCCCGTATTAAGCCTATGACTCGATCATGAAAAAATGTCCTGTTCTGTACTGACACGCACTGAGTTTTCAAATACCCACTCACTGTGTAAAACAGCCTGCAAAATTCCAACCTAAACGTAAGTGGTGAGCCGCCTTCCAATTGCTAATAAATCTCTGCATTACACTTACCCAGAGCACTTTAACCATTGCAAGTGAAAACTCCCAAAATAAACACCAGGGTGGGATCTGGTCTGCCTCATCTAGTCACTAAACCTGCACGTACCTTTTAAGCTCTTCTTTTAAAAGGAATAGTTTCCCATGGAATACTTGGAAAGAGGTAGGTATCCTGCTGGCCTCCGAAAGGACATCCAGCCTGCCTAAATTTAGGTGCCTGGGTAGCTGATGTATTTTCCATTTGTTTATATCAAGTTTGGGTTGGGTTGGATTTTTTTTTTGTTTTCTGGGTTTGGGTTTTGTGGTCTTTTTCAAATATAGGTGATGCACAGGAGTGGAAACTTAAGTATTTTTGCAAGTTAGGGGAAAAGAGTCTCCCTTGTACTTAATACTAGGTCCTGTTCCCTGTTATGACTTGAGACCATCACAAGGAGCTAGACATAACCCCTACATTCCTTATGCAAGCATAATCCCAAACCAACAGGAAGTTGCCTAAGCAAGACATATGAGATGAAGACGATTAACATACTAGCTCATTCTTGAGTCACCTTCCTACTAGAAACTAAATATATTACTTTGTCTTAGTTCTTAGTATTTTTCTTTATATCACTTTTGTCATGTTCTACCATTTCCTTTGGCTGAGGCTTTGTGGAAGTTGAGCGAAAGAAGCAACACCGACTAGTTTATTAAAAAATAACGGTGAAGTGTTCCAATAAAGGCTCCTTTCCCCATTAAGTCTTGTCTAAAACTGCATTTCGTTTCACTGGAAGCAGAATGTAGCCGCAGAATGTAGCCACAGAATGTAAAACCCCAATCCCATCCTCCGGCACTCTGGACATCAGTTCCAACTGTAATGCTCCTTAAAATTCAGAGCTTGCTGATGAAACTGTTGATTTATTTTCATACTACAGAGCTAGAATAACTATTGGCACTGGTATCTTGGCAATCTTTCTTCAGATCACCTACGTGAATACATAGAAATCTGGTACACACATTAATAGCTCTGAAAACTACATGGTACCTTCGCATAACAAATTTCAGAAGCTGAGATTAATAAATTTTAAATCACCATTAAAATTGCCTACAATATAGCCACACTAGGTAGAAGAGATGACTGTGTTTATACTTCCAATTAGGAAACCGAGTGTCTCAGTTGCACAGCTATTAACAACATATTGCTTTCAAAACCACAAGCTTATTAGATATATGGAAGACCTAACATTTTTTTAACAAATCTGGTAACAGTGAAATGGCAAGGGTGGATCACAATGAATCCAAATGAATCCAGCTGGTATACCTTACTGCCATATTTAGGTGGCATTGATGCATTGCAAAAGAAAAGCAGCAGCATTTTTTTTTCCCTAGCATATAGCATCCCAAATGCTTTCAAAAGTGACTGTGTTCTCTGTATACATATTTAGTTTTTATAGACCCATTACTTACGTGGGTATCTGCATGGTATTACACACTTCAGTGCCTGCAGTTTTGCCTTCTCAATGAACTGTATGCAGATAAATATGGGTAGAAATGACGGCAGATATGTAATTATATATTGAGTGTTGAGTACATGTGGAGGTGTTGAGTGCCTCACCAATTTACGAAGAATATGATGATCTCTGCGATAACTTGATACTCCATGATAGTTCTTTCAAGACCAGAAGTTCTTCTAGACCAGACTTTAGGCAAAAGTGGACTGAAAGTAGAGCAAAGCAAAGATCGGTTAAGCAGGTACAATGGTTACAATAGCAGTCCTCACAGCTAAAAATCACTGTTGACATTTCTCCTTATTCTTCTTGCTGTTCTCTGGCAGTCTGAATACTCTCCCGATTCCTCCCTCGCTCGATTGCATAGTACAGAGTCCACACTCATCCACCTTCACCCTGCAAGGCAAGAGCACCGAGTAATGGGCACCTATAGGCAGATTCTAGAAAGCAGGGAAATAAAACAAAATGAGCGTAGTTTAGCTGCAGCAAAATGGTCAGTTGCACAGCACAAAATGCTGAATTTTGCATTTCAGAGAGCCAGCCAAGTCTTGTTTTAGAATAACAGAAAATTCACATGTGTTAGTTTACAATCACCTACTATTTCAGAGATCTTTTCAACAGTTCTAAAGGCTGGAAGTCTCAAGTCAACACAAGACTTTTTTTTTTCTACAAAGTCCACAGCTGTGGGGTCACGTAGCACAAAGAGCTCTCAGACTGGTTTAGTTTGTGTGCTTTAGTTTGAAGTTTGTTGTATTCCATCAAATCTGTTTGGTATTTTATTAATTAAGAAAAGTTTCTGTCTTTTTTTTTTGTTGTTGTTCCCTGTACTGGTTCCCTATTGAATGCAAAGTCTTTCTCTTACTCTTGAGGACAAACAAATTTCCATGGCCAAAGGATCGCCTAAGATTAAGGTCAACAATTATTTTCCTTGGGAATAAAGCATCTTTCTAACAAGGTAAAAGATGACAGGGGCTTGGGGAGCCAGTTTTCCATGCTTTCACTTCAAGTGCAAGAAATTCTTTGCCTTCCTTTCTCTATCATAAATACAAATTGTTAAATAAATGGAAATGCTTTTAAAAATAAAGCAATAACACGCAGCAACAAAGCACTAAACTTCGCATACCGTTCTCCCTCTGGTAAGAGTATGAGAGAAAGAACCAACCATGTGGGATGAATTCATAATATTGCACGTATCCCTAGAAGTTTTCCACACAGTAGAGAGATGAGGCTAGTACAAAAACCTACATAGGACAAAACCCTCTATGGTGTACAAATAGGTACTGCATAACAATAACATATTTGTTAGTAGAAAGAAACTAAATATACCAGAAGAGTAATAGAAGAAAAACTACATTTGGTTTTGTTTCAAAAGTCCAATTAGTTGAAGAGTAAATGGAATGAGAAGGACAATGAGAAAATCAGAAATTGGAAATGTGCTCTTCTGTGATGGTAACTCACACTTAGGGTGTAAAAGTCCACTGTATCATCTCTCAGGGACCTCTTGCAAAGGTGAACACAGAATTTCCTACAAAAAAACACAGTTTTACAGCAGTGAGAGAGCTGCCAGTAGTCCTTTGGTGGCAAGTGGTGAGGGGACAGCACAGCCTCCGTGTTACACCTCCTCATCCAACACTGACCGATCTCATTGCCTTGCAGGAGGGAGCAGGTGACACTCTCAGGGAACGGAGAAAAGGGCGTTAATTTATTTACAGGCCTGGGAGCATCTTGGTTTTGCTTTGTATGCCCACGGCAGCCTGCAAATTCTACACAGGGCACTGAGAAAGCCAAAGCTGTAGGAGGAGAGTCTCAAAAAGGGAGGGACAGCCCCAGGTGTCCTCAGAAGTATGCTGGCTAGGCTGCTATCCCTACCTTCTCAGTCTCCTCACCTGACATCCCAGTTCACTTACAACATCTCAGTCCACTCTGACAGTTTCTGGGCCCCAGGAACTCGTGATGCTCATTTTTCCCATCCTCTCAGTATGTCATTCCCCGGCTCTGTCTCCTGCATAGGCAGCGCTTCTGTTACTGCCTCCGCAGCTCCCCCTGCTCCAAATATGTGGACATCCCTCACTGGTAGGTAGCTGTAATTCAGTAGTTGGAGCAATAGCAGTAACTCCATCCCCAACCAGCCTGATGTCCTGGATAATGCCACCGTATTTCACTTCTTTCTCTCGCTCACAGCCCCACAGGGAGCCCTATTTCTTCCCACACCTCTTTTCACCAGCATCAGACTTACTGACCTGCTTATTCTGCATCTCCAGGCCCTTAGTTCAGCAGTTGCAGCTGAAGCAGTCGAGACCCTGTTCTTCATTCTGGCTCCATCTCAGCTTTGCCATCCAAGGAGTTCAGAGTGTTTGGGGAAGAGGAGCGGAGATCCCACCTCCCAGCCTTCTGCCCCTCCAAACGTAGGCATAGGCCAAGTAGGCAACAGCGGCACCTTCCTGGTGCAGCCTCCTGACGGTACTGAAACTCAAAGGAACACATGGGACCCAGGGCTTTTCTGAAAATTCAGTGACGTGATGTGACATATAAAAAGAACAGGGGGGAGGTAATGGCATTTGAGATAATTACAAATACATTTGCTCTTACAGATTATTGGCTTCAGAGGTAAAAGACTAGCATAACTTCCCATTTCATTTATCCTTCTTCATCGTGTTTTACTTCTATCATTTTTATTGAGCTTTTTCCTCAGAGCCTGGTATAAAAATACCTGCATTCACTTATAAGGTTCCTGTCTCCCTCACTAAGCTAAAGTGGGACTCATTAACGTTTTTTAAGACTGCTATGACAGACTCTTCAAAGTTCAAGTGTAATAGCCTGAATATAGATGAGTTTTCAGTGGCAGCCAAAGAAAATGTCAGAAACTCATTCTCCCTGACATTTTTGAACTTCAAAAAGACTGAAAAAAGTGCCTGGCTGAGACTTTGCAAAACCAACCAAATTTTTATAACGATTTGGTTTTGCTGTTGGGACTCTCTACTAGCCAGTTCATCAGCCACATTTTTACTTTGGGGTATTATCTTTCCCATGCTGCGTAGGACTAAGAAGTCAGTTGGCTAGAATCTTTGGATGCCTGTAAAAACTCCTTAAAAAATGAGATTGCTCTGGAAATTCACAAGTACAATTTCTAGATTGCTTTTGTGATTGACAGATCATTTCCCATCAGTGACAATTGTCTATTTTAAATTGTGGTCTACTGATGATGGGTTCACTGTAAGGTGCTCTTAGTGGTGGTGTACAGAAAGAGACTGGTCACACAATTAGAAAAAATAGAATGCACTCTATGATTTACTTTTTCTGCATTGTTTTTCAATAGATTTTAGAGCCGGAAGAAAATATATTTAACCCCCCTACATACAACAGGACATAGAATTTCATCCACTGTATGGATCTGTACAACTAAAATTGATCTAAGATACCTGGTTTAGGAAAGAGCGAATCTTAGGATCTTTCAGTTAAACTCAAATCCAAATTTTCTGGAGTAAATTTGAAGTAAAAGGGAGATCTGGTTGTGCCAAAACTCAGTAAAGCCCACATGCTGTGGTCACAAGAACGTGAAACATATTACATATCTGAAGTTTGCAGCAAGATGTTGCAAACAGTCCTTTAGATCAATAATTATTTATTAACATATGACAGCAAGACTAGGCTGGTAGAGACCACTGTTTATTTTCTTATATTTACCAAAATGTGGAGTTTTTTTCCCTATAGCTTGGCTGTAACATCTTACAAAGTCAAATTTTTTTATCTTGTTGCTTTTGACTAAGAGTAGCCTTTCTTAAGTATAAATTGCTTTCCTCTCCCGCTTGCAAGAGAGATACAGAAGACTTACAGAGGGCAGCCTAGTAAACACAGATGCAGAATATTTCCACTGTGGTCTGTACAAAGAAGTTCTAAAGTTGTCTGTATGTTTCCCAGTTGTTGTTTTTTTTTCTTTTATGGGTGTTCCAAATGTCTTGCCTTGTTTTCCTCCTTATGGGCGTGGACATAGATTTAGTTTTTATGTCTACATTGACATGATCTCAGCCTGACAGTACATTATGGGAAGCTGGAAGATTTATTGGCAGAAGAGGGACTGTTGGAAGAAAAGCTGGGTAGTGGTAATTGGAGAATGAGTCAGTGTCTGGAGTCCAGCTGTGCCTGCTACACAAGCCTGACCAGAGAAATCTGAGTTACTCAGATTTCTTCAACTATCTGAAACTGTTTTTTTTCAAAACAAAACAAAAAAAAAAATAAAAAAAAAAGGAATAGGCTTTATGTATGCTGGATACATTTTTAGCTGACAACATTTCTTTAAAGGCAGCAAGTTATCTTTCTTCCTTCTTATCGTTGTTAGTGTTGCAGTGGAGTGTAGGAGCCATGCTCCTGGAGAAGCAATTAATTATAAACGCACAGACCAGCATGTCTGAAAGATGTCATGGCATCAGCATCTCAAAAGGCACCAATAATAGTTTGATATGCAATAAGTTCCATGACTAATATTGTAAAAACACCTCCATCCTCACGCCGGGAGGCAAAGCATTGCTATTTCTTATTGCACACATTTACAGTGGTAGAAGCTTAAGAAGCACAGCATCTGTTCCGGGCTGGTATTATTTTAAATAATCAGTTGAATTGTGAGGCTTGCTTCATCAACACCACCCCCCCCAAAAAAAAATTGAAGTTCTAACCTTTGAACGATACATTATTTTAAGGAAAAAGGCATTTAAATGTGCTTAGAGAATACTGTCAAAATAAATACTGAATTTGAAGCAAATTTTATAAAATTAAGCTCTTGCCAATCCATTATTTTTATCTCTTTTGCCATACTAATAAAACCAGTTACTTCTAAGTGAAACATTCCTCACAGATTGCAGTGAGAACCTCAAAGTGTTACAGTGGATATCTGTTACCTAATTTTATTGTCAAGACAAAGAAAAACAAAGGATAAATTAGCCTGCGAATAATTCATATTTTCCCATTTCTTTGCATTTTAATAATCCCTGAAAGTTTCGAAACATAAGTAAGGAATTTTCTTTTTTTACATACAAGATTCATGAAAGATTCATTGAAGTGTGACATGGTTGCCCAGTTTCTCATCTCAGTTTTTGGCTTACTCATTGCAATTATAAGATAAATAGACCAAAAGTTCAGGAGAGCTAACCTGACAAGATAGCGTGTCTTGTATTTGTTACAGGCATTAATAGTACTATTTCTGGAATTTTAGATCCACTCAAGAATTTAAATAAACTGAAAACAGAAGGGGGGAAAAAACCAAGCTGTGTTATCCATTCTTCTCTGTCCCCATTACCCCACGCAGATGTTTCAAAACTATTAATTCCAGCTCTGAGGTAGCTATGAAGCTAGCAGTGCCTGCTGTGGTGTAGAGCTGGATGTCTGCATAGCTTTGTTCCAGCTGGGAATGGGGAGTGACCAACCCAGGCTTTAAGAACACGTCATTGAATAAAGAAGATCTCCCTGAAGCATTTGGGACCTGGAGTAATTCCTGAACTCTCTACGGCATTAGAAATACAGTACTTATTCTGGGATTAGGAGAACACATACAATTTGGCTTTTTATGGATCACCATCTTTTCTTTCCCCGAGCACGTCCACAATCCTCTGCTCCATTTCACACACAACAACCTCACCCTTTTCCCCATTCTTGTTTCCTAGGTCCTTCTTTTCTTCCTTGCTGCCAGAAGAAGACAGTACATGTGCTGAGCAGAGCCCGGACACTGATTAGCTAACTAGTGGCTATCAAAAGTGACAGATGATTTCTGCTGTCTTGCCTCCGGTGGGCCACACTCAGTTATCTGGGTCTCTTTCATCTACTTAGTTGCCAGTTTTCAGACAACATGCTGAATGTTTACCATCTTTGAGATGTTTATCTATCTATATTATTTGATTTTGATCTATATTATTTTGAATCTACTTTTATTAGTATAGGAGGAATCATTCACCACCATTACCAACTCAAATAGAGAATCCTTCTTCTGCAATTGCATTAGCAACAGTCTGCAAAGGCAGTCAGCAGAGATCAGCTGTGCGGACAGTATTTGCTACGGAAATAGTGGGTCCTTGTCTTTCTTTGCCACAAAATGTCACATGGAATGGGGACAATGCTGATAGGTCATATGGTGCCCATCTTGCAAACTTATAGCACATCGTTTCTGAGGAAAAACCAAGATATTTTGTCACAATACTGCCTTCTCAGTTCTCTTGTACGTCTTACAGAAGAAGGCATTTTATTGTAAGGTCCTTAAGGATTACAACTACCAGAATTCAGTTCTATAGAATATTCCATATCTCACATGTTTTCTCACACCATGGTTTCACATCATGATAAACTCCACAGTGATGGTAGCATAGGCATTTTCTTTTATACCCGTGTGATGATGTGCCATGTTGTGAAGCAGATCAGGGAACTGATTTGACTTTAAGCAAAAAACTTCGTGCTTTTTGAACACTAGTTGAATTCATAATCCAGTTTACATTGTGAGCACACAAACTGTTGTTCCAGTGCAACTGAAAAGTCTGTCCCCATCTTTCTTATAAGCCCCCTTTACGTACTGAAAGGCCGCAATAAGGTCTCCCTGGAACCTTCTCTTCTCCAGGCTGAACAACCCCAGCGCTCTCGGCCTGTTTTCATAGGAGAGGTGCTCCAGCCCTCGGATCATCTTTGTGGCCCTTCTCTGGACCCATTCCAGCAGGTCCATGTCCTTCTTGTGCTGAGGGCTCCAGAGCTGGACGCAGTACTATAATAAATAAGAAAGATAAAAATTAACTCCTACCCTTGCTAAGATGCCTGAAAACCAGTCACTAGGCAAAGAGCCTTGGTATTGAAAGAAATCTAAAGCTACTAAAGTAGAAAATCTAAATCTAAAGCAATCTATGCACTAGCCCCATAAGTGGGACATTGGATTAAAGCGTAAATATTCTTTCATAGCAACCATCACCAAGGACATCAGTTATATAAAAATGTGATATAAAAATGTGAACAGATAGATATCCTTCTGCAAATGAAGTAAGAGTAGGTTATTTTCCATCTGGAATGTTGATAAATGAAATGTTGAACTATTTGGTGAGAAACATCAGTGGCCATTGACACATCTTTTACAATCACTTTCTACACCTGCCTACTCACTAACATCAGGGCAACGCCGAACGCAGGTTGGCTGTAGGTCTTTTTACACACATGCATCTGTACAATGTGCAGGAGTTGCAAATACAGGAGCAGCCCAAGCATCTACTTAATGCGATCTGTTTCTGACTATGATTGGTACCAGATGCTGCAAAGGAAATTTCCACAGAATCCACGAGGTAAGCAGTCATGGAGGAACTGATATATAAGGACAGTTTCTTCCTAACTTTCCTGTTTAGCTGGTGCATGCCCTGAAGAATGGCATCTTGTGCCCTTTCCAAATTCACACTCTCCCATTACCTTAATAATGTATACATTGTTCAGTAAACCCCGTATCTTTCTTTCTGTACCCTGCTGCAAGCTTCCCCCATCACCAGGGCTTTCACAGTCTGTGCACCAAGGAGCCACGGGCCAGCTCTGACACCACAGCTGCACAACCTCTGCTCAGACTGCCAAAAATGAGCTGTGAGGCCGTACAGAGACAAGAAAAATAAAAATCAGAGGTAGAGCTAGAACCGGTGAGACAAGACTGTTAGCAGCTCAAGGATTCAAGAGAGAAAACAGCAGCATGGAAAGGTGTATAACCCTAAATTAAAAAAGAGAGGGAGGCTTGTCAGCCCAGGGACTAGTCAGGAGCTACTGGGTCGAGTCACCAGTGTCATGAGTGTCGGTGGAGCTGGTGGTAGGTGGCAGCCCAGCAGCCCTGTATATCCGTTGCGGGGAGCTATGGGACCAGCCTGGCCTCCTCCTCATGACTGATGCCTGGCTGGGTAGCAAAGACCCTGGGTGCCATATCTGGAGCAGCGAGTGTATTGATCCTTAACCTAAGAGGTCATTAAATCCAAGCTAATTTTTGTGTAAATCAGTAAGTGCTCGCTTAGTACTTGTAAGTTGTGCATATCCTGCTTGAGGCTACACATGCCCAAACAAACCAGCTCAAAATAGGGACCGTAACACTTGACGTGCGCTTATTTCTGAAAGCTGCTGGACTCTTAACCTCAGTAATTTATTGAACAATCAAATCCATGGATTATGTGTTGTATAAAACACTGGTGATTGTGTAAACTGAGAGAAATTGCACATTTCTGAGTCTGTGCTGCAGATGCCTGATTGAAGTACATCTTTTTCAACATGATGTTTTATATTACTTTCTAATCTCTGCAAAACCAGCCAATTCCTAGCACTTGATTTGCTCATCCTGCAGTGATTCAACCCTGGGCATTTCTAGCAGATTCACCACAGGTAATGAGTTGTGACGTGTGTGTATAGCGTATTGAGCAGATAGCCCACAACTGTGCCTATTTTGTTTTTACAAGCATTTTTGTTCGGTTACACAGGACAACGCAGCCAGCAGGATAATATTTCATAAGGTCATCTTTTGCAGTAGCTGGGTTTTTTTTTTTCAGTAGCAATGAGAATTTCTGAAACAGAATATTGTTGCTAATTACTTTCACTCACCTAATTTAGCCATCTAAAGCTTAAGCGCCTGGTTTAAGCTAATTGACTTGGCTGCCTCAGTGGTTACTGAAGAGAGAGAGGTCTCAGAGAGCAAAAGATCTCCAGTGTATTTTTGACTCTTACTTTATCCCAGGATGAATCACCCGCCAGGAGTCCTCCCTCTTTCTGCTGAGTACAGAGGTAGTCAAAATGATAAATTTAAACTGGATGCTCACCCTTGCTTTTATGCTGTGTATGGATGAAGTTATCTGCAGATGGATGGCAAAGAAACAATGTTACATAGACACAGCTTGAAATCACACTTACAGAATCACAGAATCACAGGGTTGGAAGGGACCTCTGGAGATCATCTAGTCCAACCCCCCTGCCAGAGCAGGGTCACCTGGAGCAGGTTGCACAGGAACACGTCCAGGCGGGTTTTGAATGTCTCCAGAGACGGAGACTCCACTGCCTCTCTGGGCAGCCTGTTCAGTGCTCTGCCACCCTCAAAGTAAAGAAGTTCCTCCTCATGTTTAGGTGGAACTTCCTATGCTCAAGTTTGTGCCCGTTACCCCTTGTCCTGTCGCTGGGCACCACTGAAAATAGCCTGGCCCCATCCTCCTGACACCCATCCTTTAAGTATTTATAAGCATTGATAAGATCCCCCCTCAGTCGTCTTTTTTCCAGACTGAAATGACCCAAATCCCTCAGCCTTTCTTCATAAGAGAGATGTTCCAGTCCCCTAATCATCTTGGTAGCCCTTTGCTGCACCCTCTCCAGCAGTTCCCTGTCCTTCTTGAACCAGGGAGCCCAGAACTGGACACAGTACTCCAGGTACAGCCTCACCAAGGCAGAGTAGAGGGGGATAGCTGATACATACTATTTTAGAAATATAGGAAGCAAGCTTGAGATTTTCTACTCCAAACCAAACAACCCCGCAGGTCTCTGTCTTTTGCATTGTTATGATGAAAGTTGGATGAAGCTTCACTGAATTTGGTGAGCACAATGAGTAGTTCAGCTTCTTTTGTGGTGGTGTGCCTTTTTTTTTGCGGGGGTGGGGGTGGGGGTGGAATTTCAGAAGGAGACATCACCAAAAGCCCAGCCCACAAGCCCACAAGTGAGGCCATGAATGTGGTTTTGCAGCTGGTCATCATATTTGAAGAAATATGGAGAGTCCGTATTTCTGGAGAGTCCAAAAACAAGTATAGTCAAAGATCTAAAATCACAAAGACATAATGAAGTGGGGTTGTTTAGTTTAATAAAGAGAAGACTGATAGGGAAGAGTGTGAACGTGACAATTTTCAAAAACCATCATGGAGGAAAAGCAATTATCACAGCAAGGAAAATTTCAGAGTAGACATTAGGAGAGACCTTCTCATAGTAAAGAAGTGCGTGGGGGGACTCGCCAAGATTTCGTTACTGGAGCTTGTTAAAACTAAACAAGACAGATATCTATCAGGAATAACTTAGGCATAGATGCTCTGCCCTAGGGAAAGAGAAATAGAGCAAATACATCCTTCCTCTATAATCTTTCATTGTCTAAATAATTTCTTATTTATATAAAAAAAAAATTCTTATTTCTCTGTTTCTTATAAATTTTTTATAAATAAGAAATGGGCTGACAGGAACCTCATGAAGTTCAAACAAGGGGAGTGGAAAGTCCTGCACCTGGGGAAGAACAGCCCCAGGCACCAGTACGTGCTGGGGCCACCCAGCTGGACAGCAGCTTTGCAGAAAAGGACCTGGGTGTCCTGGTGGACACAAAGTTGATCGTGAGCCAGCAGTGTGCCCATGCCACAAAGATGGCTAACGTTACCCTGGGCTGCATTAGAAGCAGTGCCGCCAGTAGGCAGAGGGGGATGATCTTTCCCCTCTGCTCAGCACTGGTGGGGTCACACCTGGAGTGCTGTGTCTAGTTCTGGGCTCCCCAGTACAAGAAAGACAACTACTGGAGAGAGTCCAGCATAGGGCCACAAAGATGATGAAGGGACTGGAGCATGTCTCCTATGAGGAAAGGCTGATTGGGACTGGAACTGTTCAGCCTGGAGAAGAGAAGGTGCAGGGGGATCTTACCAATGCATATAAATATCTGAAGGGAGGGTGCAAAGAGGACAGAGCCAGGCTCTTTTCAGTGGTGACCAATGACAGGACCAGAGGAAATGTGGGCACGAACTGAAACACAGGAGGTTCTGAATGTCAGGAAACACTATTTCATTGTGGAGGTGACTGAGTACTGGGACAGGTCGCCCAGTGAGGCTGTGGAGTCTCCATCCTTTGAGATAATCAAAACCCATCTGGACATGGTCCTGGGCAACCGGCTCTAGGTAGCCCTGCTTGAGCAGAGGGGTTGGACCAGATGACCTCTGGAGGTCCCTTGCAGCCTCAACCATTCAGTGATTCTGTAATCAATGGAGGGAATAAGCAGACCCACAGAACAATTTTGAATGTTCTTGGAATTGCTCTTTCCCTATATGTCTGTCTTTTTCTGACACCTGTACAAAGAGTTCCTGATTTAGATGTCCATGCTTATGGGCAGGAGGGGATGAATCTGGGCCAAGGGCGGAAGAACACAAAGTGCCCTGGTGGCAGAGTCCCTGCTCAGCTTCCACTGACCTCCCTAGGAGTTAATGGTGTTTATCAGCCCACTGAATAAAGGTTGCTTTTTCTTTTCTTTTTCTGACAGAATTTAAGCTTCTGCATAATGGGGGCTAAAACATAGCCTGCCAGATTGTCAAAATTATGCTCTTTATTTCTTTAGAGTATGCCAGAGAAGAAAATCCTAAAGTACACAAGTGAAGATTTGGTTCTAACCTTCATAATGTTTAAGTAAAGCAAAGACTCTCTGTCTCACCTGTGCTTCATTTTTACCAGTCCTCAATTTACTTAAACATTAGGGACAATATAACAAAATCTTCATTCGCTGACATTATGAAACATAACCAAAAGGGGTTTGTCAATGAAATAACTTTATTAGCATGTTCGTAATACCTTTTTGCATTTCTGTAATCTTTTTCGTATTTTCTATTTTTTAATTTGGTCTTTTTCCAATTGATAATTACATTTGACAACCTGAATCTACTATGCTTAAATACATAAACTCGGATTTAAACCTTTTGTCAGGAGCAAGACTCAATGTTAAAAAAGAGATTTTCACAGCCCATATTTTCCCTTCTGCCTTGTGATACTGAAACCCAAACTTTGCTAACTGATTTCAAGTTGCCCATCCAAGTTAAGATTACCTACACCACTTCCCTAATTCCACCTCCTGCAGAATAATGCCTTCATTTTAATCTATCATATAAATGCAGCTCATTGATTTCTTTCTTTATGGGCATGCCACAACCTGCCCTAACTTCCTTCAGTTGTTTCTAATGCATTTACTGGTCTTTAAAGTGAGGTAAATATTTTGTTTCTGTTGTCAAAGGTTCCTCTTCATGTATGATCATTGTGAAAAGACAGTCAATACTGTTACTGAGTATGTTTAGTGGGTGGTGTCTAAGTGACGAGCAAGAATATGCACTCTGGAAGCACATGGAGGTTACTAAGGAAGACTGATATTTACCTGAAGGTATTAAGTATCAGTAAATAGGCATGAAAATAAGCAGCACAAAAATTATCGTGACTTCAAGATAAATAGCAAAGTTCTAAGTCGAAAAGGGGCCACCAAAAATTATCTTTTCAATTTTCTACACGTGAAATTTCAAGATAATCGATCCTCTTTACGCCACAGCTTCACCCCACACAACGTGTAGATGCAATATTTCCTTTTTTTCTCTTTTATTCTCTTTTTAAAAGACTTTCTATTGCCATTGGCTGTAAAAGCCAGCCAGATGAAGTGCTTCGTTATATGTCTCTTAATTAAGCTAGTGAGAACATTTAATAGAGCTGGTTTTTAATTTTCTCCTGACAATCTACAATAAAAAATGCATTCCCCAGTTTCCCAGTCACCTTTTAAAAACCTCATATAATGAGAAAGAGATATATTGGGCTCCTGATCGTTGCCATTTGGCTAGTATGTCTTACTTTTATTCTTCCTTTGGAGGGGGTGGAGATATTCAGTATAACATAGTTATTTAAAAGTCTTTTCCTGAAGAACATTTTACTGATTTTTGAGAAGATGTAATTTATGGAGCTTAATATGTGTTTGCTGTTATTACTGAAGGCTGTACTGCAGCAAAGCTCTAAAAGACAAATCCCATTAGTTATCCCAACTGTTCAGACTTCCCAGACCCGCACTGGCACTTACTGAGTTTCTCCAGCCTTTATAGGGGGAGGAAAGCTTGAAAAGTAATCCAATAATAAAGCCAAAGCCCTCAGAACACTCAGGGAGCAAGAGTGTATGAAATGGAGAGGAAAAAAATACAAGGCTTTTATTTTATCCCTGAGCCCATATGGGACAGACACCTCAGGTAATGGACGCTGTGTCAGAAAAAAGGGGTTTAGCATAATAGTGGGGTCTCAAAATACAACTTGGGCTCGAAGAACAGGTTCTTTCCATTTTCTGACAGTGAATTTACAAAGGTGAATTTGTTAATAATGGAGATAAGCAATGGGAGATAACACAAATGGGTGCTGTGTTCCTGTGGACTTAGGAAAATTTAGGAAGCACAGTGTATCCCCAGATGAACAGTACTGCTAAGGGGTAGACTTGGAATTTGGATCTGTTGATACCCTCATGTACAAACCCTCACATTTTCAAGGTAAATAATCTATCTCTAATCTAGCAAAATCACCATATGCTTGACGAAATACAATTCTGAACATGACTGATACCAGAGAAGGGATTATTTTTTTCATCCCAAAGTATTTTGACATGTCAGTCAATGGTGGATTTCCACATATTAATTACTTACCGCTTCCTCTGAAGCTATGATCTGCTCGTTTAGCAGGCATTCAGCGACTCACCTTCCACTAGGAAGTTGAGCATGAGCTGTATTTATTTCAACAGAGCCGTTGGCAGAGAAAGTCAATCCCTTTGTTGACAGGAGCTATAGACAACGTACTTGTGTAAGGCAAGCTGCAGCGCTCTACCAGCTTACCACGGCTCACAGTGAAAAGCTATGCCGTAATTCCCTCCTCTTTTCAGTGACATTTTAGTTGACACCAGTTTTATCAATGTATATTTTCCATTGAGAGGTTAAGTTATATAGCTGACTCCAACAGACATTTTGGGAAAACAACTTCTGAGTTTTTCTGAGGTTTGTAGTAACCTGGCAATGCACGTGAACGTCTGAAATGAATACTGAGGTAAGACCTCTAACTCCATCTCAGCTGCAACTGGCCATACAATATAAATAAGCCATGTATGAATGTGAAACAGAGAACAGGAAAAGTAAGTCTTTGAGATGATGTTTAGGAGTGACTTACGGTTTCATGGTTTTCAGGCACTTTTTCCCCTCCGTTGTGATTTCTGATTTCTTAGACAGGTATTTCCAAAAGCACTAGAAGATCTACTTTACTCTCAGACCACAAATCTTCTATGTAATTCTCCTTTATGAATAATTCTGATTATTTGCCTAAAATCAGCTAGATAGATAGATATATATTCTCAGTCCTAGTCCACTATAAAATCTAGATGCATCAAAACAGCCCAGCAAAAAAAGCTAACAAATAATACAGATTAAGAAAGGATAAAAGGCTGAGATGAAAAAAAAAGTCTTCCATAAATTGTTTGTGAGAAGCAAAGAGCAGGCTGCTCCCCAGAGAAGATGACCTGGGAGTCGGGGTGACAGCAAGGTGGCGGGGCACCATCCTCACCAGCTTCACTGGCAGCAGGCACAGCAAGGGCAAATTAGAAGCCAAGGGGCAGTGATGGGCACGGCACCCTATACAGAATATGTTGATACGATCACAAGGCATATGCCAATCAGGTGATAAATAAACAGAAAGTGTGCTAAAAACCTATCTGGTAGAAGGGTGAAAAGGGTGAAGAGTTAAGCTCTCACGTCACAGGTCACTTTTGCCATCACGTTGTACGAGCTGTCTGCCCCCGAGGACAGGGAGACAAGAACAGTATGCACCATTTGCCCCAGGAGTCATCATCTGGTGAGCTTCCAACCTCACACAAAGCACGAGGCAGCATCTTGGCAGTTCTTTATGCTTACTCGCCCAGTGCTTACAGTTAAAATTTGGAAAACTGAAATCTAGTTCACATTCTTCTTCTGCCTGATCGAACTCAAATCTTTATCCCTCCAGTGTGCCCTTCCAGCACACTGGTAAAAACAGGATTCATGTTACTTGAGCAGAGAGAGGAGGCTTGACCTAATGACATTTTAACTCAATTAATGTGTTCCCACAGCAAATTATTTCCTTAAGATAATTCATTTTTTATGAGACACATACAGTGAATTCATCATACATAAATTTCCCTCCAAGCTCCTCATTTTGTATAATTATAAACACAAAGAATCCTAAGAAATCTACAGTTACTTGACAGCAAATGTACAGCATTATGGAGAAAGTACAAAAGACAGGTCAGCTACCTGGACATAGGAATCAACTTTTTTATCAAATAACTCAATATCTGTTACTCTTCTCAGCAGTTATTTAAAATAAGCCTATAGCATTTTAAGGTATAAGATACAATATGTTCAGAACAATAGAAACAACTATGTAGGCATAGAAAGAATCATAACTACTCTCAGGACTGTATATTTATTAATTTATTGTCTATTAATATCTCACTCCTTCACAGGGACTGAGTGAATTTTATCCATTCTTGATTAAAACGCTAAATAAGATCTCAGAAAACGTGTTGTTATGTTGTGTCATTTTTACAGGACAATTAACGACTTTGCATATTTCTGCATTTTCTCAGTTGTTACAATCTGCACTGTTAGTCCCAAATAAGTTAGTCTTAATTAATTGGAGGCTTGGTAAGTACATACCCCAAGTATCTGGCAAAGCTTTCGATAAAACTGCACGCAGCCAAGATACGCCTTCTAGCTCTCCTCCCTCTGCTCTGCTCCCCAGACAAATCTGTGCCTCAGTTTTCCAGGCAGAGCATCGGCAACCCAACTTCCCCCTGTGGCTTCTGAGTCCCTGCTCCAGTGGCTCCAACAAGGGAATATAATCCCGAGAGGCCACTTCTTCCTCACCCCGCATTAGAGGCTCAGGAGGAACGCTGCATGGGATGTGCCTTGGGTGGACCGTACAGTCTGGGTAAAGAGCTGTTTCATTGTGACTTAAAAGTTGTTGTCCCCACAATAATTAACACCCTTCAGCTTCAGTCTCCGCTGTTCAAACCGTAAGAGCTTAGGAGAACTTCCCAGAAAATCAGATCTTCGTTGGAGAGCACTGAGGCAGAGCCTAGAGAGGACTTTTATGCTGTCAGCCACAAGTGAAGTTGGAAGGAAGGAGGAAGGCTACTGTAGCCTTATACAAAAAATACCAACAGTTTGTTTTAACATTGTATTTTACTGAGTAAAGTCTACACATTTGGTACTTACTTGTCTGTACACTTAATCAAATACAAGGTTTCATTTTATTTGCAGCAGATTTATTCAGTTTAATTCAGTGTGAATTAAAGTAAAAATATATAGATTTCATAGCAAATTGACCCTGCAGCAGTTTTCTTGACAATTCTGCCTGGGAGTTTTCTGATTGCTCTATTGCAAAATATCTTGCTTTGCTCTTGTAGAGCGTCCTTTTTGGCATATTCATTTATATTTAACAGTTTTCTTTGTGTTTATGTAAAGAAAAGGACAATAAGTGGAGTTCAGGGTGGGGTTTTTTTGAACAGATTCTGTTAAATTTTGTAAATATACTTACAAGAGTACCTAAAAGTCAATATAAACTCAGTCCTGACATACTTCAGGAAACAACTTTCTGAAGTCCCACATTACCAAAACCATTACATGACTGCAGACAGTTGCCCAGAGAAGCTGTGGATGCCCCATCCCTGGAAGCTTTTAAGGCCCGGCTGGATGGGGCTTTGAGCAACCTGATCTAGTGGGAGGTGTCCCTGCCCATGGCAGGGGGGTTGGAACTCGATGATCTTTAAGGTCCCTTCCAACCCAAACCATTCTGTGATTCTATGATTCTCTGGCTTAACCATGGGGAAAAGCAAATCCACATTTCTGTAAGAATCCAAGTAGAGCATTTTCATCTCTGTCAAAAACATCCTATTCGGTATGTATTTCATCTGTTCATCTCACAGTGCTATGAAGTTTAAGATGTAACTGCAGATGGAATACTTTATTAGATACCGTCTGCCATACGATCTATCAGTGGCTGGTCACAGCATCACGAATATCTTACAGGTCTCCTTTACCTGCAAATATCAAAAGGGTAACATCTTAATAATTGTATACTTTCACTTTGTTATATGTTCTGCTAAAATATAACTGTACCTCTACATAAATATGTAAAGTTAATAATATAAAATACCTACAGATCTGCATTAAGCTCAAAATATTTATCCACAATCTCTTCGTTACAGACTTCAGCAGTTACTTTTCCGTAGATTTTGAGTACAAGACAGATGGCATTTCACAGTAGAAACCAGATGAGATATCACATCATAGACAAATCTGTGACATATGGTAAATACAAGCCTCTTCCTGGCTGTGGTAGATCATAGCAACATTCTCCCCAGATACTTGTGTTGTTTTGTAGTAGTGCAATATTTCAAAGCTTTATTCAGGTGGTGATTATCGGTGTCTTGATTTCCGAAATGCACGTCCTGAGACAAAATTGGTTTATGATAATCTCAAACATTTAGCTTATTTCGTGGCATTTTTTGTCTGAAATGGGCTAAACTTCACAGACTGAACTGGAGTAACAGCACATAATGTGGCAGTCCTCATTTAAACTGCTTTCTAGCAACAAGTGTCCGCAAAGATGCCTGTCAGCATGCAAAATTTGTAATGCTTCCAAAAATAAGGACACAGAGATGCTGACTACTCAGTACAGTAAATTAACACCTTCTATCTATCACAGTAGGTTTAAAATAAGGTTACATCAGTCACACATAAGACATTAGCTTACTTCAAAAATAGTTTGCACACATATGACTCATTGTACACAAAGCTGATTTTTTCCATGTCTACTAATGTGACAATTATGAATTATTCCAGTCCCTGAAAAATTTCTCAAATAATAAAAATCTGTCAACCAGGCAAATACATTACATGCCTAGCTACAGGGATCCACATGGGTATGTTTTTTTCCTCTAATTCCTGCCACTGCAAGCTTCCAATGCTATTACACCGGTTAAACACATCTTACTGACTGCCAAGATCTGGCCATCAAGTAGAGATAACGTCACACAAGGTATTTCTCAAATCATCTGCTTCCTATAAAGCCTTCAGTGACTCAAAAGAGAACTTGAAAAATGTGGGGGAAACTAAATGTCGAAGAATGACGATGTATTTATGCAGAAAAGAAGCAAATTACTGTCTTTGTAAAATGCCTAATTGCCTCTGAGAACAACCTCACTTAACTATAACTTACCACATTCTGGTGATTCCAGTTCCTTTATCATTAGGAAGGTTTTGAACTTCATATGAATGTTTTCCACTGATATCACATGAGGATTAAAATACAGCTCTGCAGAAAGTCTGAACAGCACTTACAAATGACAGTGGGTAGCAAGAAAAACTCTTTACAGCTCAGGTCTCTGGGTAGCTTTGTTTTAATTAATGGTATGTATTTTCATAACAAGTTCTCAAGACTAAAGTAATGGAAGTGTCTACTTTCCTCTGACCTTCTTAGACCTTTTGAATAGCAAACTAATTTCCCCATGGTAACGATTGCGGCCGATATTTCAGGGTTTTTTTTCTATTAGACATTTCACAGTTTTAAGAAACCAGTTAATTGGAATCTTCGCAGGATTCTTGTCGCCTTCCTTGTATCTTGTTTCTGTTTTATCTGCTTAATTCTTCCCAGAAATGCTGTCAAAATGCTTATACACAAAATACACAGTACAAAAATGCATTTTCACAAGATACTCCAGTCAACATATGCACATGTACTGCAAGGTGTATGTATATATATATATATATATAGAGATGTATGCATGTATGTATGTACACAGGTAAAGTTTTCTAGGTTACCCAGATTCTTCAGCTCCACTGATTTCCAGGCAAGCTGTAAGTCCTCAGTATATCCAAAACTCATAGAACCTCCGTTACATGGTTTTAGTTGAACCCAGGTGCCTAAATGTAACACTGTAAGCTTGAAACTTATTTCTATCACTCCAAATTCTCCAAATTCAGATGTAATGCTCCTATCAACAGCATTCCCTGAAAATAAAGCAAAAATAAGCCAATAGTTTGCCTGACTATAGTAAGCGCTGCATTCTCCAAAATACTTTGGAAGGGTTTGTATATCCTGCCAAATTTAAATAAAGGAGTGAATTACTAATAAAAAACTCTGACTGCCTAAGCCTTCTGATCATCATCAAGACAGTTCTCTTCAGCTACCCTCAGCAGCAAATTTTAATCAGAAGAGTATTTGGTTTGTTTTGTTATCCCCAAATAACTTCTACTTCTAGCGCTTCTCATTTTGCCCCCTGGTCACTGAAATTGTGATTTGAAGATCCATCATATGGAAGATTGATAAGCAGTATTCAGAACCTGCTTTTCCAGGGGAATATGTTGCTAATGCCATAGCAAATATTTAATTTCAAGCTCTTTATTGCTCATTTTGACTCTGTTCCTCCTTTGCTATCTACGTCTTCGTACTTTTGTTGCCTGTCAACTGTTAAATAAGTCTTTCCTGTGCTACCAGGAAATAGTTTCAAATGATTACCCAATTAAGATTAATATCTTAATTTCCTTCTTGTGTGGTGGCAGATCCCTCTTTCTCAAGCAGCCATTACTTTTCATTCACTGGATACATAGTTAAAGGAGCAAGAGCAGGAAAAGATAACAAGCCCATTAGTACAAACAACTCTCCTAGTATCGATTTATCAGTAACTCTGAATATACACAACTTTAAACACTTTCAGCATTTTCTTTGGGCAAATGCATTTCCAGATGAAGCAAGCTATAGCAAATACTAAAACTACATATGATTCTTCAATATATATAACTGAATTATCTAATATTTAGTGTTTCAATCGTGATGTTGCCCTCAAATATTTCCATTTATCTTCTCTTTACATTTTTATTACTCAGAAAACAGACAGCACACAGATCAATTATTTTTTTCATCAGCCTCTATAGAGTTAACAGAAATAACTCTATTTAGAAATTCTACTTCGTTATTGTATGACACTGTTTGTACCTGAAAATTCAACAGCATCGCTGAATATATTGGATGAAATTAGCTGAAAGCACTGCTGACAGCAGCTTATCTTGTTTTATTTACTTTATTTACACTTAAGCACAGAAACTATTGCCTTCAGCATGGGAAACCTCTTCAGAACTGTTGACATCCCAAGGCTCACTAATTTCTACTCATAGATCACATTTGTCTTGGGCATCTTTAAGAGTTACGTAACAATGCATTAATAATTGCAGTCTTAAACATTAGTATGTTCAGAATTACAAAAATAGCCATAAAAATCGTTCAGTGCAACACATCTCACTTTCTCTGACCTTGTTGACATAGCCCTAACCCTGGGATTACGAAACGGCAATGGCAGGTTGTATCATACTATCATCAGTTTCAAAAAATACAAAAAGAATGTACTCAGCATTCATATTTTTATATGTTTTTGAAATATATGAAAATTAAAATTGAATGTGATATACAAATGAAAAGTATGGAAATGAAAAATAAATGGCAATGAAATGCTGGGGATGGCGTCTAAAAACTTAATTTTGCCTGTTTTTTCATTTAGATGCCAAGCAAAACTGGATTATTTGTAGAATAAATTTTTAGTGTCGAAAAAGCAAGCAAATATTGATTAAAAAATGGGACTTTATATTTTACACCTAGGCCTCAGGTCAAAAAATAGCACATAGCTACTGACAACTTTTACACTGTGCCATTCAAGTGAATGCTTTTTTTCATACCTATATATTCCTGTGACTGGGTTTTATATTTTTCCTCCAACTTTCAGCAGAGGTTCTGTTCAATAAAAGAAAGAAAACATACAACTGCTTTGAGAGGACTCTATATTGGGTGTGATGTGTAAGCTTGGAATCTAATTAAAAACTTGGGATCATTTTTATTTTAGGCTACTTAGATGCTTCCTTACAGTCATTGATTGGAAAATAAGTTCTTCTGATATCATAGAGAGGACAATACGTAACAACTACATAAATAGTTGATGTCAACCGAAATAGTAGGTTGGAAGAAAATAGTAGGTCGGAAGAAAATAGTAGGTCAGAATTGCAAATTTGCAAGGCTCTTAGTAATGGGGGGGGGGAATAGAGAGAGAAAAGAATAATGAAGAATATCAGTGGCAGCAGATTCGAGAGGCAAACCTTGGCTTCCAACTCAAACCTTTCAAAAAGTCCGGTTGTTTTGTGTCCATGAGTCTGAGTTGCTGAATTGCGGAGAAGCGTCTCTCCTGGCAAGTGTTAACTGGATCTCTTTGTCAAGCAGCGGAGTACAGCGGAGAGAAAGATGGAGACGGGGAATCACTGCATCTCACTGCATGCCTCGCCATGGCAAGGTCCACTGTCACCCCATAAGTTTAGGAGCTTGTAGGAACTGGTGATCTCAGTCACCTGCTCAAAGAAGAACATCACCATTCACTTGTGTCTCTGACCCTATTTGTATGATCTTACTCTTAATGACTTATTAGCATGCAGTTCAGCTACTAGGTATGCTATATGAGCAACTACATTAAAATCCAACTTTAAAAGGATTCGATAATAAAATATAAACATATATAAATAGAAATATTTTCATCACATTAAAAAAAATATATTGACTAAAAGCCTGGCATGCAGCATATTTTCACAGAAAACAAATTATATAAAGAAGTTGCTGTCTCTCTTGGTTGTTTTTTTTTCAGGATTGCATTGGCTGAAATGCATACCTGGTGTGGAAAAAAAGCAGGGCATGCAGCAGATGCATTAAATTGGCTCACTGAGATATTGCAAACCATAGTTGTGATTACGGAGATATCAGCAACTAGAGTGACTCTAATGGGACTCCCGAGGACTCTTGGTGAAAGATTATTTAACATTTTTATTGATTAATCAGACAACGATATTCATGTAAAGCTTGCCGTTAACAAACAGATGACTTTAATAAAGGATGGCATTACTTTCCTGTTACAGATAGATTGATTTGATTTGCCTTGCAATCAAACAAAATAATTTCATTGTAGCTAACCACACCATAATACATCTGGGAAAAACAAAAGAATATGGGCTATATGCTCATGTTAAAAAAATGACTTGGAAAGCAGTAATCACAGGAGAACATGCAGAAGGCTCTCTGAATAGGAGACCTCGATGAAATGGTACGGCAAAACGGATTAGCGTGACCTTTCAGGGATCTGTAAAGGGGAATAGAAAGTAGAACGTAGGAAGTTGCCTAACCTCTGGACATCTACTACTACTATTAACACTACTTTGGTATAATTTGCTTTCAAATTTGGTGTATCTGCTTACAGCACCAAAATACTGGAAAGTGTTCAAAGGAGTGTCACAGAAAGTGATCTAGATGCTGAAAAGTTAGCATCATTATAGGTGTCCTACGGGGCTTGGGATATCCAGTTTGTTGAAGGGAAGTTTCACAGCTGATTTCATGAGTGCATCCTGGTACCTGCAAACAGAAAAGATGCCCAAGAGTAGGTGCTAGTCAATCTCTGTGAAAAGGTGTAGTAAGATCCAGTGACTGTAATTTTAATTTAAACAAATTGAAGAGAGATACAACTTTTTAGTTGCAAACAAGTCATGTAGCTGGCTGACCTCATTACGAGTCAGCAAATCACATACATGCTAAAGCCTTGAAATCTGTGAATGGATCAGTTCCTCTCTTCTTCTCTTTCCTTTGTGGGACATCATAAGAAAAGTTTCCTGAATTGCTCTCAGTATAGCCAGAAGATGCTGGAACAGTTTAGCCTCAGCGAGTTGTTGGGGTTTCACAAAGAAATATCTGCACATCGCCAATATGCCAGACAGGTCATAGTACATGTTCTAGCCTTACGCTTCAAAAAAGCATTACCCAATATATGGAATTTGAAGAACAGAAAATTAAAATCTGAAATTATTTACAGCAGTCACTAACTTACCGCCCAAATTAGGGCATTTAGGATAGGACATGTCTCCTCTAATCTTATACAGCTGTGGCCACAGGCTGCCTTTCCAGTCAACGGAGGGAACTGAGGGAGTGGAGCACCTGGGCTACCTGACAGTCACCTGAAGGTGAACCATACCATACACATGTTTACGATATAGGTATTAGGTGAGATGAATCCCAGCCATGCACCTCATGTCCCCCATGATGAAACCTGGGAAGTACAATAAGGACCATTTCTGACATGATTACTTTGGTACTAGGCAGGTAATAAATTTATCTTTCAGTTAATGGGAGGGCTCTCTAATCCAAGGCCTTTTGGCATACACAAGCCCTGGCATCAGACAGACTCCGAGACTAACAGCTGGGGCCAGCAATAACAAAATGAAAGCATAAATTTCAGAATAAAAACCATGCATAAAATCTAACTATTCTTTTGAGGCATAGCTGCAAAATGTGCTAATCCAAAACATATTTATTTAGGCACAATAAATGTGCTACACCAACTGACTCTCGAGTGGAGACGCAGCCTTGGGAAGCACAGGACAGGGATAAAGAAATCTTAGTTGTGCAAGGCAGTTTTCAGCAACCCGAACTCAGTAATGCCCGAGTGTTACTCGGCCATACTTGAGTAGCAGAAGTGCTGGGGGGAGGGGGGGGGACACACCGAAAGCTGCCACCCCAGCCAAAGAGATGTGCTTTGCAATATGAAAAGAGAAAGAGGTTTTAAGGCAGGGGACATCTATTATCAGTCCAACTTTAAAAAACAAAACAAAACAAAACACACACAAAAAAAAACCCAGAACATCTTCAGATCTTAAGACCATCGTGTCTAAAATTATGCTAAAAATAACCGTATTCTGTTTGATATATAAAGTGTGGGAGCACCTCTCCTGTGAGGACAGGCTGAGAGAGTTGGGGTTGTTCAGCCTGGAGAAGAGAAGGCTCCGGAGAGACCTTGTTGTGGCCTTTAAGCATCTGAAGGAGGCTGACAAAAGCTGGAGAGGGACTTTTTACAAGGTCATGTAGCGATAGGACAAGCGGTAACGGTTTCAAACTGGAAGAGGGTAGATTTAGGTTAGGTATCAGGAAGAAATTCTTTATTGTGAGGGTGGTGAGGCACTGGAACAGGTTGCCCAGGGAAGTTGTGGCTGCCCCATCCCTGGAAGTGTTCAAGGCCAGGCTGGATGGGGCTTTGAGCAACCTGGTCTAGTGGGAGGTGTCCCTGCCCATGGCAGGGGGGTTGGAACTAGATGATCTTTAAGGTCCCTTCCAACCTAAAACATGATATGATCCTATACGTGCCCTGTTGATGGGCTGAGCCTGGTGCGGTCACACCTTGGTGAAGAAGAAGGGACGGCAGCCGCCTTCAGTGACAGCCTGGGGAAAGCCCCTGGGTGGTCACACAGGGGTTTGTTTCCCATGGGAGGCGAGGTGAGGAAGACGGGCCGCCGGGCAGGAAGCGGGGCGCCGGGATGAACGCCCCCGGGGCCCGGGAAGACCAGCCTCCCCCAAATCCTTCCTTAGGAACCCAGAGGGAAACCCCTCCGGACCAGGCAGACACATCCCACCCGCCGCCTCTCCCTCGCCTCGGGCGGCCAACGGGCCCGAAACCAAACCCCACGGGAGCGGCTCCCGGGGGCTCGGAGGGCCGGGGGCCGTCGCCGCCGCCGCGGGGGCGGAGGCAGCGCGCGGTCGCCTCCCCGAGCGGCGCCCCCGGTCCTGACGGCGTTTCCGGGCGGGGGAGCCGGGATGTGCGTCCGGGTTGGGTCGGCCCCAGCGAGCGGTTTCCTTTCGCCTTCCCTCCTTCTCCCCTTCCCTGCCTCCCTCCCTCGCTGAGGCGCCGCCGCCGTGACCCTCTGAGGGAGCGCCGCCCGCCCCGCTCCCGCCGGGGGTTGGTGAGAGGGGCCGCGGGCGGGAATCGGGGCCCTGAAGCGGGAGGTGCTGGCGGGGAGCGGGGCCGGGGAGGCGGCGGGAGAGGAGCTGGAGGGGCCGGCCGGGGCGGCGGGAGAGGGGCCGGGGCGGCCGGCCCGGCCTCCGCCCTCAGCGCGGCCGCGGCGGCGGGGCCGGGAGATGGCCGCGGGCAGCCCCCCCGGCACTGACGGGCTCTCAGTACCGAGCGCTGGTCCTCGCTTAAAATGGCCATGCGGAGCCCCGGGGGCCGACCTAGCGGCCGTGTTAACCCTGCTTGGCTAATATCTGATAAAAATATACATATATACACTAGTGTTGAATGCACCCAGAGGCAGTCCCGAAACACGACCCGGGGTTGAGGAGAGCCGGGGTGTCGGGTAGCCCGGCTCTCCCAGCGCGGGGTGCGGCCATTCGCACAGTCTGTAAAACCGATGTTTTTTCCCTTCCTTTGAAAGGAGGGATCCTTTTTTTTTTTTTTTCCTCACGGGAGGAAATTTGCCGCTCTGCAGATGCGAAGGGTCGGTTGATGTCCCTGCACTCGACACTGCAGAACGAGGGGGATGCTTAGCCTTTGTCTGCTTTCTGTTCTCTTTCTTTATCTGTTTCTTCCTCATTAAGAAAACAAAAACAAAAACAAAAGCGAAAAAAAACCCAACCCTCCCCCCCCAAAAACAAACAAACAAAAAAAAAAAAAACCAAAAAAAACCCCCACCAAAACTTAAATGAGCTATCTTTATGGTAAGCCAAGTCAATTATTTTCCATTTTTGCACATTGGAATTTTAGTTTATATGGAAATCGCCATGTGCGCTGTACCAAACTATATGCGCTATACGTGAACTTTGTCCGCCTACTTCAGCAGCTTGGTTTTGTCTCTGCTTAATGTAGAGACAGCAAAATTAAATCAGAGGGAAATTAGGTGGCCCCCCTGGAGTGGCTGTGTGATGTGAGATTGTGGTTACACCTAATGTACTTATGATACAGACGTTTTAAGTGTAAATAACTTGTGTATGGAGTATTGATAAGATAAATTACCTGAAAGTTTAAACATTTAAAAAATGTTTTAAGACGGTTGGATTATTCAATTTCTTGTTTTAAAAAAAAAGACCTTTGGGAAACGCATATTCTTGAGTGTTATCCAGTAATATTTAGTACGTTTAGTGTTTTGAGTCACATGCAAAAAAAAAAAAAAGAGCAGAGCACACAAATTCATTTTGATTTTTTTTTTTAACCTAATTCCCCAGAAACACAAATTTCTACAAGTTCATAAGAACTGGAGTAAGGGATATAACCAGAAAATGATATAGGTTTATGTCAGTGTTGGTGTTAGGTGATGATAACCTGAACTGGGTATAAGAGAAGAGTGGCTGAAGCTAGAAGTTGCCATACTTCAGACTGGTAATACATGCTAGGTTGATCAGTTGAGCGTCTTGTACGTGTTAGCAGTGGAGCATCAGGAGCAATCAACATGTGACAATACAGTTATATAAATTGCCAATTAATAAATGGCAAATCAAAGTACATACTGGTTAAGTAACTTGCCTGGGGTCATTTAAGCAGTCTGTGGCAGAGCTGGAAATAGATTGTACTGACTGTGTGAACCCTAATGTGTGATCATCGTTCCTCTTGCTTTCTATTCACAGCATTTTAATGAATGTAGCTATTTACTTTGTTTACAGAATCAATAGTTTCCTGAATAAGCCACAGAGTTACTTGGGCTGCAAAGATGTTGGAAGAAGATATGGAGGTGGCCATCAAGGTGGTGGTAGTAGGAAATGGAGCTGTTGGGAAGTCCAGTATGATTCAGCGATATTGCAAGGGGATTTTTACAAAAGACTACAAGAAAACTATTGGTGTAGATTTCCTGGAAAGACAAATCCAGTATGTATTAAACAGCTGCCATGCTCTTGATTTTTACCTTTCCCTCTGTTTCTTTGTTCTGTTGTAATCCTCAGATTTACAAAGGTTTGAAACATAAGGCCTGCTGTCTCCAAAGCATAGTAAAGTGAGTTGCTTTCTCTCTTGCACAGTGGGCTAAAATTATATCACTCTCTTTTCCATCCAAGGCTTAGAATTATAAATGAAAAGCAAAATAAAATTTGGAACCTCTATCGTACTGAGCTTTTTGACAAGTTCCCTTGGTATTCTACCACCTGTTGATTTGAATTTTTTAATTTTTTTTTTAATTTCTTGTGGAGGAAGTGGAAGTACTTATGATAAAATGATTGCACAAATTTATTAGCCAATATAGACTTGAATGACTGGGGAAAAAAATAAATATGCTATAGATTAGTCTCTATGTAATATAAATAGATAATACCCAATTGTGTTTGTTAAAATGGAAAATACTATGGTAATGTGAAGTAAGAAAATTCTATAAATTTTGTAAGCTGATTAAAAAGACAAAAGAGCCATTATTCAGGCACCTAAGTTTTGTTTTGAAGTCTCTATTTTTCCCCAAAGAAGGAAATGAGAGGAGGAGGAAAAAGTAACGTGGATTGTCAGGAAAGAGCGTGTAATGTAATCGGGGGGCTACTGCCATAGCATGTTACAGAGGTGAGCCATTATCAATACTGAACTACGTTATGTTTAAATGAAGTTAAATTTGAACTGAATTACTCGTACATTGTAGACATAGAAATATTTCCATGTCAGTTGTTCTCAATTGCTCTTGTTTGTTGTATTGATTACAAAAACTGTGTTGTTTATTTCAGAGTTAATGATGAGGATGTCAGGCTAATGTTATGGGACACTGCGGGTCAAGAAGAATTTGATGCAATAACTAAGGCCTACTATAGAGGTGAAAATACCATGTTTGTTACTTGGCAGTTTGTTTTTTTGATCTGCGCATCTCTAAGATGTTTTCCTATCTCTGTATTAAGAATTTTAGTTACTTAGTGTGTGTGCAAAGCATGTTTAGTTTACCTTTTTTCAGTTCTTAAGCTTTTTTCCCCTTCATGTAAGATCCTTGTCTTAATTAAGCATGACTTTGTGCAGGATGCTCAGTAGTGCCCTTTAAAAAACCAACAAGGTGAGACTAATATCTACACAGAATTTAGCCATTCAGACAGACAAATGTGAAATTTTATTTTTCCCTCTAAAAGTGTTTTCTTACTTCTTTAAGACATTTATTTGTAAACGTTACAAAAACTATTGCTGAGGCACTTGGAAATTAATCCAATAGGAAAAAAAATCCGACAGTCATCGTAGAAAGATAGTTTACTAGGCACAACAGTTCTCTTGCTAGTACAGACTGCCTTGAACACGTTAACACGACAGAGTAATAAGGAAAGCCTATGTAAAATATGTATAAAATAGAAACTCCATTACTCAGTCATCCAAAGGTAGGTTATCTATTTAGCCAGTGACAAATTGCATACCTGGGCTTTCTTTGCATATAGTTTAACAGTGGTTGTGAAAATCTTTCCTTTTTTTTTTTTTTTTTTTAACACGAGAGATATGAATGACTTGGCAAAGATTCTATCATTAGTTCTTGTCAAACTAATTACCTGATGACTGGGAAAAATATATCACTGTGGTGTAAAATCTTAGAAAAATGACCTCATTTAGAGATAAAATAATAGTTATGCCATGGTGTTTCAGGGTGGTATAGTCCTCTGACCTTTTTGTATCTCATGATAATTTTTGGCAACTAACGGTTTTTTGTAATGTTTCTGGTTGTCACTCATAATTGATGATTACGATTTCTTCAGAGAAAGATTTTTTTTTTCTACTTCTTTTGATCCTTATGTGGGAATAGATCATTCTGCTATTTTACAGCTGACAAGTTGAGCATATGAATTTTAGAAGGTAGTACTTGATTCTCTTGGAGATTCCTTTTTACTCCTGGCCTTCAGTTCTCTTGTGTGCTTTGCTCTCCTCAATTATTCCAAGTCTTTTTCTCCTGTTTACTGGGACTGGTATTCTAAAATATGGAGTGTTCAGAAGAACTTTAAAGTACACTTACTGGCCTCACTTACGGCATACCTTGGAATCTTGCTCATGACTCGTGCCCAGCATGGTGCAGTTAGATCTCTACCTTCAGGATCTTTGTACTGAAGAGGCTGCTGTGAAATAGGAGATAGTCATCCTGTGGATACACATTGTAGACAGCGTGATGGATGTATTAACAGTTCAAACTATTAGATATAGTGACTGTTGTGCACTAGACATTGACTTACAAAGGACAAGGGGAAATTACAAGAGCCTGGAATGCAATTTTGATGTAGCATCAGGTCTGCAAGCACAATATTATAGAAGCAAAAGGTCAAGCTTACTTTGGAAATGCAAAGATTTCATTGCCAATTATTGCTGATAAGAGGAGGACACCTCTAAAGTAGGTAAGATAGATGCTGGCTGTTACTTCAAAGTCTGCCTCTCCCACAGGTCACTGTCCCACTATCGTTAGGGCTTATGCACTCTCCTGGAACCTTGTGTATTGTCAGTTCTTCAGGGACCAGCAGCTCATCCATGGTCACACAATGAATGCTTCAGAGCCTGTTTCTGAGCCCTTCTTGTCCAGGGACCAAATTGATGCAGCCTTGCAGAGAAACAAAACTCGAGCTGACAGTGGATTTATCATGCAGTTTTCTGCGTATGAAATGTGCAGCCAGTGTAGCTGCATGCCCATGATCTACAACGCAAAGGAGTCCAGCAGCCTCAATTCAAAGAGTGGAAGGAAGTTCTGTGTGTATTTCATCATTTCTTTTTTATATTGTATCATGTATCTTACTAGTTTCTATCCGTTGGAAGTCACGGATTTTCTCACTGGTTAGGTACTTCATTTATATGCTAAGCACATACACAAGTGGCTGTCATTAGCAGCACCATGTGTTCTGTCCATGTTACAGATGTTTCTCAAAGCAGTATTTGATAACTTCTTCATGCGTGCATCCTCTTCTATCCTCTACCACTGGTATCTTGAGTAGACCCTTCTTAGGTTTTTGATGGGAAAGTGACGTCTTGCTCATTAGTCTGTTATTCAGTTGCTGATTAGTCAAATTCTCTGGCTCCTCATTTTGTTGCACAATAGTTAGACTTCACATTTCTCAAGCCTTATAGCATTGCTCTAGCTTTCACTTGTCAACCACTTTAGGCTGTAGTAACTATGATAATGTGAGATCTGGCTGCAAGACTGTTCTGGTCCCACATGGAGCACAGTAGCCCTCTTTTGGATACTGTTAGCGAGACCTTGCACCCTGCTAAGCCTCTTAAAGACAGCCAGGATCCACAGCAGTAAGAACATCAGCAGTAAACAAGAACTTCTGGATGATGATAGCATTTGACCTTGCATTTTATCTCAATTTAAGGTTGAAGGAGCCACTATCAATTTTATAGTGAATGTGTGTTTTGTGTCATAGCCTGAAAAAGCTGAAGCAAAGAACAGAAAAGTTAAACAAATAGGTGCCAAGCATAAAGCCCAGTGTAAGTCCACTAATGGCAAGGAATTTCTTCACGTATTTTCTATTACGTGATCTTTTGTACCATTACAAAAGGAGAAACTACAGTTATGGAGTCTGTGAGGATGGGATAGTCTGCTGAGAATCTTTGAGACCTGCTCAGCTGACAAGCTCATGCTCTATTTGAATCAAGTAGAGATGCTAGCACTACTTTACTATTTTTTTTCTGAATTAGTCTAGGTATGAATATAATATCAGTGATTCTGCAGCCAGTTGGAACGTTTTTGTAATAAAGATATAGGGGTTATCAAGGCAGTAAGTGCACACAAAAAAATCCAATGTCCTTTTCTTCAGTACTTTAAAGTAGATTTATGAAACAGCTTCTTACAAAGTAACTTTGATTTAAAATATTCTTCGAGAACATCTTGGGTTTAGCTGTTATGCTTCTGTCTGACGCTATCCTGTGCCTGTGCTGCTGGTGTCTGTTGTTGAACACAATCTGTTGTGTGACAGAGGTGGTGTATGACTCCATTTGGAGTGAATGAGTGAGCTAATGTTATTGACTCTTGAATACTGTCAGTGGCTGCATACAGAAAGGTGTTTCAATTCATAAATTCTGGGTTTTGCTTCTTTTTTATTCTCCTTAGAGCTCCTACATGGACATTATTTCTTAAACTTGTTTATGTTCTCAATAAAAATATTGAGTATTTTGCAGTACTCCTAGAAGATGAAAAGAATTTACCTAGTAAGATCTCTGCCCTGTAGCATCTTCTTCAGTTTGATTCATAATTAAAGCCTATTGTATAATTCTATTTAAAAAGCAATATGGCGAAGCTTGATTGATTTTTACTGTTTACTGCATTCTACGTGTAATTGAATAAGGAGGTCTGATGTTATAAGTCACCCTGTTTTTACCTACCACATGCTAGGAATTTTCCCTCTAAACTTAGTATTATCAAGTTATCTCTGTCTTCTAGCATTCAGAAAGAATGGGTGGAAGCAGAGAGATAAGGTGAAAGTGCCTTAAAGTGGAAACTTCACAATGAATTTCTTAGTCTTTAAACAAGATGTTTACAGATGGTGAGAGTCTTTTAATAAATATTCTCATCTCCAGTAGAGCAAAGAACTTGAGAGGCTTTATTTAGCTAGCCTGCGAGATGATAGGCTAAATTCAGAACTGACAAACGCAAAGTTACCTGCATTGGAAAGAATAATTAATTTTACACCTATCTCACAGGATTCTAAGTGGAATTGCATCAGAAGAATTACATACATTAGAATATAGTGTGAGCATTGGGGAAAACAAACAAAATTTTAGAACACAAGTAATAGGGAAAATTACAGAAGACTACATTGCTGCTATTTTATTGGTAGAGCTTGATTTGAAATTCTCAGGGCAGTTCTTATAATTCTATACCAGAAGGGTCTTAATGGCATGTGAAAGAATGTTAAAGAGCATAGGAAAACTTCGTAGAGATAGACTGAACTTGGCTTTGAAAAGATAAGTCAAAGGAAACCTAGTAAAAGAACTCAGTGCTTTGTGTCAAAGAAATACAAACAGAATACAGGAATGGGGGATACATGGTGAAACTCACAGATAAAGAAAATTCGTACTGATGAAATATTTTTTTCGTGCTATATTTAATTAGATTGGGCTGTTCACCATAAGATAACACTGGAATCTCAAAGACATTAGCTATCTATTTCTTTTACATTCTGTTACTAAATATCAAATATATTAAAGGCATATAAATATAAAGTGTTTCTCCATGTGGTTATGTGCAAAGAAAAGTAGTTTCTCGAGGATAACAAAGGGTACTGGACAGTCAAAAGACCACTCACTAATATTTCAAGTGTGGAAGTACCTTCTCAGTAACCATGGGTTTTAACTGTTTGCTAACGCTGTTGCAAAACTGTAACAAAAATGGTACAAAACATTTTCTGTAATTTATCATAGTGCTGTGACAGAATGAGTAGGAATTAGAAATACACTTATTTTCTCCAAAAAGCTACTAAACAATTTCCTTGAAATAATCACAACTTCCTCTGAAAACTTAAATTTTCTGCTTTTCAGAATCCAAATTACTGTAGTGCAAAGAATAACGTGAAGTGAGCTTTACAGATACCGCGTACAGAAAAGTATTTGCTTTCTGGCGTTCCTTAAGCTGTCTGGAAAACAGTGAGCAATAAGCAAACATCCGTTTCCCTTTTTCCAGCCTTTCCACACCCTCTCCTTTCCCTTGCATACATACACGATGCTGGAAATAGTTTGAAAGGTAACAAACCCGTAGCCATTGTAAATAATGGATACAATGATCAAAATAATCTAGCAATCTGTTTTCATTTGAAGACTTTTTGACGCAAGCTGGTGGTAAAAGTGCACTTTTATGGAAGAAACTTGAAAAATCCCTCATATTTGAAATACATTGTATGTGATGATTTTTTTTTTATTTTTTTTTAATGTTTGTTGAGTTTTTTGTATTTATTTGTATATTTTTAGGAGCCCAGGCTTGTGTTCTGGTGTTTTCGACAACTGACAGAGAGTCCTTCAAAGCAATCCCTACCTGGAAGGACAAGGTCGTGACTGAAGTTGGAGACATTCCCACAGTTCTTGTGCAGAATAAGATTGATCTTCTTGATGACTCTTGTATAAAGAAGTAAGAGTTCTATCTTACTGTTTTTAAAGAACAATACATGCCCCCTATATACAGACGTTTAAAAAAACCCAAATCTGAGGGAGTTTCTGGTGAAGACTTAGGATACAGATATTGCTGCGTGAGTGTAGTTACTTGGGCAGATGTACTTGCCAAGCTAGGAGCTTTCTGTTTGGTTCACTCCTTCTTCTGAAGTGACAGCCAAAAAAAAAAAAAGAAGAATAGCATGAAGAGTTTGGTTGTGCCATGATATGATTATCTCTTTTTTTTTTTTAATCAGAAATCCTAAAACTGTAAATTTTCTCTCCTGTTAAAATTTACAGTTAAACTGTGCTGTGCACCAGTGAAGTTACGTTGTCTAGTTTGGCTAGTGAATGCTAGATAAAATGAACTAGTAGTATTAAACAGGTTGTTTGAAAAAGTATCTTAATATTTTTTTGTTTTGCTTTTCTTTAATTTGTTTTTATTGCTCATTTTTATCAAAATATTATAACTCTACTGAAATCCGTATCTGTTAATATTCTCAAACTGCATGGTGCTGATCCTTCTTCACTATATTTTTCTCTACAGATTTTACTGTCAGTTCATGCTGTGTTTATATATGTGACCAATTTCATTCTTGCCATAAAATCAGCTTAACAAATGCTAACTTTCATTTGCCACAGCCTTTCATGTAGAAAATACTGCATGATGAAGTTGATCATTCTCCACTTCTTTATTTCTACCATCTTCCTGAGCGATTTAAATTATTTCTTCTTTTTGTTGTTTCCTGCACTGGCTTGCTTTGTTCTCTCTTTGCTATCATTGATGCCATAAATCAGCTTGTCCTCCCTCTGCAAAGAATACTGTGGATTTTTCAAAGGAAAAGCAAAATTGCATTTGAACTCCTCCTTTTTTCATGGTATGTCACTTAGGTTTTGTTCTCAGAATACTCTGTCTGCCTCAGTAACTTCATCTTTCTGATGATGTCATTTGCCTTGGTGAAATTTTTGTTTCCTCAACTTTTCCTTAAAATTTAGCACAAGTTCTCTTTCACTTCACAGAAAAAAATAATTCTTCATTTCATCTCTGCACTGATCTGATTGCATAGTCTACTACTTCATTAAAATATACTTAAGGATAACTTTGTTGTTGTTGTTTTGACTTCACAGTGGTAATTGTTCTGATTCTAGTGCTTGTAATTACAGCCTGCTTCCTTTTGGTTTCACTGACAGCTGTCTTTGAACCCTGGGAAATTTTAGTTAATGAAGTCAAGAAATACTGAAAAGCAGTCGATTTTGGTCATAAAGAAACCGCATGTAAAAGACCTTCTTGTCATAGTGGAGCTATTGTAAAGAAATTAGGGATCAGGTATTTTTTTGACTGGCTGAGTTTCTTACCCGCTTTGTCATGTTTAACTTACCACAAAGCATTTTGTCTATTAAGAATAAATGCTGGCAAATAATACAAATCAGTATATACAAATTCTTCTTCTTTTGTGCAGTGAAGAGGCAGAAGCGCTGGCAAAAAAGCTAAAATTAAGGTTCTACCGAGCATCTGTGAAGGAAGACCTAAACGTAACTGAAGGTAGGAGAGAGAGCAGAGCAGGTATCTGTCCTGCCCTCTGCTGTACCTCTCTAGTTCGGAGCTGAGCTGCTACTTCCCATGTTGTTGCAATCCTTTCTGTGTTTCTTAGCAGCCCACTTTAAACATAGCTGGAATTACTTGATAGCAGCGTGTTAGGCCCATTTCTTCCTGCACATCTTTCCTTTCTCTTCCACAAACAGTGCATAGCTTCAGTGTTTAGAAGTGCCAATGTGTTAAGCTGCTTACGCCTAATGGCTGTCAGTAAGCACTGAGCTTTGAAAAAAAATTCTATGTAGAAGTTCAATTACTATAGTATACAAATGGTTGAACAGATTATTTTGTAATTATTAATAGCTAATAATTTATATAAATAATTATTTTATAGTTTAGTTATCTTTAAATAAAGTACATTAAAAGATGGGACCTCTTGCAGCCTTTTGTCTACTAGTGACATTTTATTGGTTCCCAAGTATCACTTTTTAATGTATATATTTAATTTCATAAGAGTACTATTAGAAAATTCATCCGCTATCTTTTGTGGGGTAGGTTTGAATAGTAATGAATTGTAGCCTCTGATAACTTATTTTTTTGCTTAATCAGGCAAACTTAATAGTAAACTAATTGTTTCTTCTCTGTTAACATCATTCACCTTGGAAAAAAGATCTGCAAGAGAAAATGTAAAATGTTTCTGTATCATCTTTACCGGAGTTATTAATTACAAATTTAAATAATCATAACACACATAGGATTCTGAGAATTCTCTTATATTGTAGATTTTTTCAGAATCCTAGGTAGACTTTTTATACCCCAATACAAATGAGGGCAGCAATAGTTGATGAGAAAAATGTTGCTGCCAAGTTTTACCGATAGCCTTACTTTACATAACTGTTATTATTCTAAGGCTTCTTGCAAAAATGTGTGTGTGTATATATATTAAATTCCAACATAATTTTAAAAAGTTCCAGGTTGCATTAATTGGAACATTTGGCAATATGTATGTGCCGGCTTTATGACAGGAGTGCTGAGATGTTTCTGTCTGCTGTGCAAGAACCTGGTACGGCAAACTCTGAGACTTGGGTAGACACTGATCTAATCTGGATTCTGCACAGGCCTGCCAGACACAATCACTCACCAGGTCGTGCTAAACCTCTGGTGTCAAATGCACTTGTGTCACCACACAGAATTTTGATACAGAGGTGTTATTACTGATAGGAAGATTATTTTTAGGCACACTCTGATATAGCTTTTTTCTTTTTAACATTCCAGTTTTTAAGTATTTGGCTGATAAATATCTTCAAAGGCTGAAGCAACAAACAGCGGAAGATCCAGAATTAGTACATACAAGCAGTAACAAGATTGGTATGTATACTGTAATAAAAAACCAGAAACAGTATTTTGTGCCATCAAAGCTTATGGTCTCCTTTGTTTCATTATGGACTCAATACAGGGTGAATTGGGGTCTAATCATTACCTTCCTGTCTTAGGATATTGTCTCCTTTCCTTCTGTAAAATAACTTTGTGACTCTCTAAAGTTAGAAGACCAGCAAACTGATGTACTGAAGTTTCTAGCTAATGTTTTGTCAAGTGCCCTTTTATTAAATTCATTTAAACAAACATTGTGTAAGGACTTGAGAAAGGATGCTTGTTGTTTTTTTAATGTAATTAGTATTTACGTTACTCATCTTGGTGCAGATTTACAAGAGACTCACGGTGAAAGAATCTGGCGTGTAATCAGAAGGTCTTTGTAAACTGCCTTTTGTAAGGGAACACTGAACTTCTGTACTCCTTCTCTACAGTGTTTCTGAGTCAGTTCATTTATTTTCCTTAAAACACTCCCTTTTTACTCAGGTTTTTTCCTTACCTTCATCTCAGCAAAGTTTCCAACTTTAACATTGTCTTGTTTTTCTTTTACTATATTACTCAACTAACCATAACTTTTGCTACCGTGCAATGAGTAGCATATGCACACGCAGATGAGTGTATATGCTGCCCTTCAATTACATAGATGTATACTGGCTTTAAATACTTCCTAGCTAGTAATTCCAACTGGCTCTACTTTAAATTTAGCTGCAAAGTTCACCCAGAAATAGACTGAGCCTTTAAAAAGTAAGAGTATGCATTTGAGGTGCACTGCTATGCCGTAGGTCAGTGTTGCATCTTAAGTGTTGATGTATTATGCTGCAAGAAATAAAGAACTACAAATACTTTTCTTGTCTTTAAATTCCGTAGGTGTTTTTAATACAGCTGGTGCAAGTCATGTCAACCAAAATTCTAGCACTCTTAATGGTGGAGATGTCATCAACCTTAGACCAAACAAACAGAGGACCAAGAAAAGCAGAAGTCCTTTTAGCAACTGCAGCATACCTTAGACCACTTTTGGAGGAAGAAAGACCAACCCAGCGAACTGGATGAAGTTGTGCAATTGAGTACAGAATAAAGCCAGCTGTAGAGGTATTTTTACCAGTGCTTTAGCAAATCTTGTGCCTATGGGATCCTTGATAGAGGAGGGATTTATATAAACTTGCTGATGCGGTGTTTTTTTGGTGTGCGGAGTGAGACACCTGCTGGCAAAACACAGAATCGTTGGCTGCCCCGTGCCCTTCGTAAAAAATTAGGCAAGCTTCTCCTTTTTCAAGGAATTATTTACAGAGCTATCAACTAGGTATTGCTGAATTGCAAAGCACGTGTAATGTAAGGATAACATTTACCAGTATAGGTACAGACCATAACACTATGGCCCAAGGTAAAGTAGCAACCTGGCAACTAAATTTCAAAGAAAATGTTAAATTGGTTAGTCAGTACACTAAGAAGATAAATGAAGAGCAAAAAAAAGACACTGCATTTTATGCCTGACTATATTAATGTGGATTCTGGCCGTTCTGTGGGTGCAATACACTTGTATTATATATATGAGTGCTAAGGTATATATGTAAACATTTGGTACGAATATTTAGGCTAAATTCCAGTGTATACGTTACACAGAGATCAGCTGATGATTACAAAATAGCATCTTCAAAAAAAAAAAAAAAAATCCTTTAAAAATGTTGTATTTGAGATGAGGCTTTCCCAGCTGCCACTGTGTACGTTTAACTTGCTATACTTTGGGCCTAAAAGCTTAGATTTAAAAATGTATGGTGCCAAAAATGCTCCTTCTTCTTACCTAATGCTGTGCTAGAGGTGTTTTTGTAAGTTTGTTTTTCTCAGTCTTAACAGGTTGAACAAATAACACAGTCTTTGACACTAATAGTTATTCAGGAGGAACATATAATATAATCATTTTCCTGTTCAAATTTGATTGTTGTATCCTGTGTTGTCTATGAAAAGGGAACTTGCAAAGCGGTGTCACAAAATATCTATCATCTACTTTTTGGAAAAATTTTTCAGAGATACCATAAACGAAGTTATAGGGATCCAAAAAATTGCAGCTGATGATTGAATTACATTAATGAGCTGTTCTTGAACGTTGTCTCAGATCCAAAGTTAGCTGCTGGTTACAGAAAATCTCATTCTGCAAGTTCAGAGACATGGCAAAAATTTTTCAAAGTGCTTAAGTAATTTTACAGAATTGATTTAGATGTTTAGGAGCCCAAATCTAAATTTAAGTTACTTGGGCTTAGGCTCCTAAATCACTAAGGTGCTTTTAAAAATGCTAAGCAAGGTATCTTTTATTTACCAAAAATAAACACTTTTTAATCCTCTTCAAGAGCATGCATGCCTTTTAAAAAATACCCATTTTGTTTACATGTTTTTGTACGGTATGATATAATTTTAACTTTCTAGAATTTCTACAGCAAACCTGCTGGTGACAAATGCAAAATATGCTGCTTGGAAAAAAAAAAAAAAATCAGAGTTTTAATAGTTTTTTAAACGATGTATGAGAATGAAAAGGAGTTGAGCGATCCTGTATATTTTTGGAGGAAGGACTTTTCACTGTGTGAATTCCTGTCGGAAGCTTGGCTGACTTTGTTTCTAAGTCAATGAGTATGAAAACTGAAACGTACTCTTTTTTTTCCCTGCTGTCTGCAGGGAGAGAAGTGGGTGGCAAGTTATGCACAAACACTAAAGATCTCTGAACTCTGTCTTTTATGTTTACTGTATTAGACTCTCTACCGAGTACCGTTGTTTCTTTGACAAGCTGTTAGAGCATCTCCCGTTGCTGGCAAGAAGGCGGCCTTCACGGCGCTCGATCCCCTTTGCCATGGCAGCAAAACTGTGTTCTTCACCGTTAACTTTTCCTATATTTTCTCTTGGATAAAGGCCTTCATTTTTTAACAAGTGCATTTCATCGCTGTGTGTATGTGTAAATGGAGTCAAGTCCTATCTGTCTTAGCAATTTAAGAAGTGAGGTACTTAGGGTACGACACGATTGTGCATCATGGGGCCACCTTACAACTTCAGGATGTAGGACAGAAGAGTGTGCATGAAGAATTTTGGTGTTTTTAATATGGAAACTTTTACATTCCGTTGTCTGCCTGCCGGTTTCACATGTTTTTATTCATTTATTTTCTTGAAAAAGAAGCAAAACCACAAAGTGTCTGAAACATCTTTTTTGCCTTGTTTGACTTTGTACAGAGGACTGAAAAATAAGTCTTTATTACGTATGATGACCGTTTGTACTATTACGTGTAATACTGTAGATGTTGTATTACTACATAAGCCATTTGTATTTAAGGTCTGTCAATACAAACCACTGTTTTAAGGACTGAAAACTCAGTAGAAATTTTCAGAGGTGGAGACACTTGCTAAATTTAGGCTATGGTGAAATGTAGTATGCATACTTTACCGTAGGAATCGGTATTTGCAGCGTTGGGTAACAGTGAGTGTTAATTTCATTCCCACCTTAAATCTGAAGTGGCTCTTTCTTTGTTGTGACTTTGCAGTGCTTGTTCTCCAATATGGCTGAGATGGAGACTGTCCAAATTAGCCTTTTGCTGGAAGCGCTCTGCATGTACGCTGCTTGAAAATTAAATTTTTATCCTACTGGGGTTAGTGTGTAGACGTAAACCAGATGACTTGCGTATCATCGCAGGAATCCTGAGGTGTTCTCATCGCTGTTCAGTGAGAGTAACTTTCACCTTTTGGATGAAGAGACATGCCTAAACATTTAGCACTCACATTGTCCCTTGTGAATAATTTTTATTATAAACATTGCCCCATTCTCGTTAAAATACCATATATTTTAGTTACCAAAACCTACAGGTGCAGAGCTGGTAATAAAAATGCCCTTCTCTGTGCACCCGTGTGACTGCGTGGTGGAAGAGAGTGTAGCTGTTAGACGCGTGGCAGGTGGGCAGCCTGGATTCCGAGGAACAGATCTTCCTACCACAAGACACGACTTTTGCTCTGTGAGACTAAGCTAATTGCACTACTGTTTCACGTGTTAATATCTCTCGAATGCCTCATTGGATGTATTATCTGAATCTTGCCAAAAATGCTCTGCTTTCGGCTGACAACGCTACCACTAGTAGAAAACTTGGGTCCTTGTTAATGCCGTAGTGACATGGGCGTTCAGTAAAGAGCATGACGCTGAAGCATCTGTCGCTCCTGTGTTGTATCCATTCAGTGAATGGGTGTTCTCCCAGGAAGCGGGGCATCGTTTGATGCAAAGCGGCAACGCTAGGGATGTATTTCCAACTGGAAATAACAAATCTCGAAGTTGTAAGACTGATGACGCTAAGACTTTTGTGCTTCTGTGTGTGTGGTTAATTTTAAAAAAAAAAAGAAATTAAATATTCCACTTAAGACCATTTTGAAGCTTTCTTATTTTCAGTGTTTCTTAAGGCAACGCTTACGTTCTTGAGTCAAAATGCCTCATTAACATACTGTCAGTCTGATTTCCTGTTTAATTTTTTTACGCTTCAGTAGAATTTGTCTTTTTTTTTTTTCTCTCTGTTATTGGGCGACAGTCTGTCATCTGACAGGTAGCTTTCCTTTGCGTCACGTGTGTAGATGTGTGTTGTGCTAAAGGGAACCGAGCGGCTGAACACGTTGTACTGCCTGGAGGTTATGCAGGGGTACGCGCATAGTACTCCGTGAGTGTGCACTTTGAACCTCCTAATTCATCTGTTCAAGTTGATAGCTACCGGTTAATAATAGAATTAATTACTCGCACTGCGGAACCCTCTTGTAGGAATTCAGTCCTACAGCAGCAGACTTAACAAACCCGCTTCTTGGATTCCAGTGACGGTACCTAAGTCCCTGCTGCTTTTCTAACTGTCATCATAGACCTCGGGCTGACATTGCAGTTCCTGCATGCTAGTCGTACCTAAGCCAGAGAGCGAGTGTGGGCCAACAAGCTTCATTTCCTCAAAACTACTTGGCCAGCTTTTTGTAGGAAGCAAACAGGTGCCCCTATCTTTTTTTTTTCTTTTTAATTCTCAAACAATATTGACAGAATACTTCTCTCTGTTAAATACGGCATCCTAATACGTAATTATAGAAGAAAAACTGCAGCAATGTTTAGATTTAAGATGAAAGGTGCTATAATAGACGAAGAGAAAACCTTCAAACAGTTCCACGTCGAAGAAGTGTTCTGTATGAGTCACCTCACAGCCAGGTGAGTCCCAGCACCGAACTAGACTCATTCTCAGGTTTCTAGCAGTAGGATAATATTGATAAATAACTTATGGAGTGAGGGTTCTTTCTTCTCTTGCCGAGTTAAAGATGGTTCAGCAGAACCGACTCAAGTTGATGGGAAAAAAAAAAAAAAAGTAAAAATTAATCTGGACCAGGAGAAATACCGCTCTTGTCGCGAGGATAAAGATGCATCGTTACTAATGAATGACTTACTCTTATTTGCAAGGTCGTGTGAATCTGAATGGTTAAAACAGATAATGTACATAACTGGTTTTATCACCGTTGTGATCTCAAGTAAATGTAATCTATTTTTAGGAAAAAAGTCAACTTACAGTAAATCCTCAAGCAGAAAAATAAATGTTTAAAACTGAATATTCTGTGTATGCCGTTCCTGTAAAATCCCTACGAGTTAAATCTGCTGTTCTCGTGTAAGTGCCATCAGTTGTATCATGCAATTTAACATGTTCGTTTGATTACTGTTTGCTCTGATACAGGTCACTACTTTTGTGGTTCTATTAAACTGTCAGTGTATTAATTTTCAAAAAGCAATTGCTGTAACCCTGTCACTGTACAACCTGAATCCGCTCAAGAAACTCGTGTGCCCGATTCCAGCCCGGGTGTTGCCAGCAGCTGGAATCCCAGGCAGCTGGTGTTAGGTACCCTCTCAGGAACAAGCCTGGGCACCCCCATCTAACAGAAACAGTGTTCCTGAGCTCCTGTCTCTTCATTTCTGCACCGGGCGGTTTAAATACAAAATACAGACTCTGTTCTGCTCCTTCTGGTCATTGCATTTTTCACGATTGGTCTGGCTCTTAGAATCATAGAATCATTTAGGTTGGAAAAGACCCTTGGGATCATCGAGTCCAACCATCAACCCCACTCCACAAAGTTCTCCCCTACACCCTGCACTTCTGCTGCCTGTCCCCTGCTGCTGGCTGTCCCCTGCTGCAGACACCTGGGCACCTCTGGTGTCTCTGAGGAAATGGTTCGTGCTCACTAGTGTCCCGTTTCCAAGACTGGCTTATGCTGAGAAGAACATAAGCTTTATTTTATTGCTCAGGAGATAAGGGGACCACACGTTCACTGGTTTTTCTACACCTTCTTTGTCCCAGCTGTCTTAATGCCTGCGGAGCCTTGTCTACTCTGATGTGATTTTTGGCAACAGACAGCACTTAAAAAAAGTTTAAAACTTTAGTCTGTGCTTTGCTGATCTCTGTCACATGTGTGATGCCAACTAGCTATTTTTGAGTTACTTTAACAATGATAAATGTTTAAGATGATAGCCGCTATGAAACTGGTGTAGAACGCTCAGCAGATGTCTTTTGCTGTGGCTTATGGATATGACTGTGGAAGAAACCTTAAAGACAGTATCGCTGGTGTTTAAATTAGATGATTGTTCAGATCTATGGGATCTTTAACAGACGCAGCATGTCAGTATGCAATGGTAAAGCAGAGGAGAGGGTAGCGATAGATGTCTTGCAGACCCCTGTGGGTCAGATGACACAGAATTTCAGAAAGTAGAAGGCAAACAGAAGAAAGAATTTAAAATAAAACCCAGTAACTTAGGCCCAAATAAGCTGAATCTATGCTGTCAGCTCAGCTGTCGATATCCACGTTTTGATCACTTCATTTTGTCTTTGGAACAAACACAGGCCTATACAAGTGCTTTAAGGGTAAAAATACTTTGTAACTATTGATGAAGAGGATCTAAAAAGGAAAACAAAAAAACCCCACCTTTAACACTTTTGGTCTGAATAACCTTATAAGGACCTTAAAAAAACCAAATATCGAAGGACCAGTCTAAGCATCGATAGGCTGTGTTCAACTGAACTATTTCACAGCATGATTTCTGAAAACAACCTGCACTGTGTATTATTGTTGAGGGATTTAATGCTGTTAAATAGCCGGAAGCTTTTCTTCCTCGTTAAACTTCACAAGGATCTAAAACATATTAAAAGAGACTAGTTATTGCTAAAATGGAATTTCAGAATTAATCTCACCAAAGTCTTTTCACAATCTCAAAGCTGAAACGTTAATTGTGTTAAAAGCACCCTCTGGAGTGCCGGTTGTGTGGATAAAATGCAGCGACAGCAATCTCGTAGCCACTGAAGGCTGCAAGAAGCACGGGGCCGAGTTCCCTGCAGCCTGCACACACTCAAGGTGTTTAGCCCCGTGGAGGTCCAGAGCTGCAGCTGAGCAGGAGGAGCCTGATGTGAAGAGGTCCCACCTTGGGCTAGTGCTGCTCAGGCTGCAACACTCAAGGAAGCGCGCTGCCACCGAGGGAGCTGGGGTTGGTGGCATCACTCATCCCGCACCCGCCAGCTGAGCTTTCATCTGAGTTGAGACGGGGCAGGGCTGAGCCGCTGAGGCTGCCGCTCCCCTCTGTGACCACCACCCTTGGTGGAACAGAGCAAGACTGACAGGCGGTGTGGGGAGGGGGTTGCAGAATTCCAGGCTCACCCTAAAATCTGCAACTTCTGACCCACAGCCACTGAGCATGGCAATAATAAGCAGAAATTAGGAGTGAGAGGGTGGAAGAGAAAAAAAAAAATTAAAAAACCCACTCACACAAGGAATGTTAAACTTAAAGAGCGTACTATCATCCTACCCAAGAAACAACTACGGTACCTGCCAGTTGAGAATCCAGCTGTTCTGCTCTGGTACTTCACAGATGATGACGCAAAGCGAATTTGTGGAGCAGCAGCTGATAAAATACAATTCCCCTTTATTATATTATCTTTGAAAAAAAAAAAAAAAATACACAGCAACCTCAAACTACAGCTAGATGGTGGGAGGCGGGGTGGTTCACGGGGCAGGCGTGGGAGGGGGCATCGCCAGAGCTGGAGCTCGTTTCTAGCCTGGGTTGTCACCTTTGGATGGATGCGTCGCTTTCCACATCCTGAGTTACGACCTGGAGGTATGTCTGTCTCTTGGAAGTATTGTGATCTGCTTATGAATAGTGACAAATTATTAAAAATGATAAACGGTAATGAGTATGACAGTGTGTTGGTTATGAAAATGCACAGTTTATTAATGTTTTCAATTTATTGCCACGATTTGGTTTTTGTCCCCGGAAGTCTGGTTCACACGCTATGGATACAGCAGAGAAAAGCTGAAATCTCACTACATGGCAAAACAACTTTAGTCTTAAAAAAAAACCAAAACCCAGGAGAACGGAGGAAAGGCTAGATTTTGATGGTGTCTGACAGTTCAGCAGAAGCACAATTACAACAGAGCAGTACTGACTCTACAGGAGAACTCCTGACAGCGTTCATTATTGCCAAAAGAAAAGGCCAATGCTACCAAAACCCACTAAATGCTCGCACCTCGCAATCAAAGATACTTGGGTGCGTGTGCATTCGCATATACGCGTGTGCTTGTACAGAGAAATTTTTTTTTTCTTAGCTTCTGTGTGCTTTTTATGGAGGTTTGCTCACCCTGCGATTTGCCAGAAGTAGCCAGGAGGATAGTTTAATCCTGTTTGCTGTTGCAAGACTGTCGGACAGAGGATTTCTGGTGCTCCAGCAACGTGATCGATTTTTCAGAATTTTCTAAGTTTCTGAGCAGAGTCTCTAGCCGCCTTTTGATTTTCTTCTGATCCTCAATGGCACAGCCGATTACCACGGACTGAAATTTCTGATCGATGGGTCCTGCCGGCACGTCAGATGTGCATGCACCATAAAGCGACATTAAGCGGATTTTGGCATCTTCCAAATCATCTAGAAGTTTATTGACAATTTCATCGATCATCTTGGTGGCATGCTGTAGGGATTCCTGCTGCTGGGCGTTTCGGATGGTTTCTACAGAAACCTCCACAGTGAGGGTTCGGCCCATCAGACGATTAGCAGTCAAATTAAGTTCTTCTCTCTCACCTAAATCGAAAACAAGAAAGTATTCTAAGTTGCAGGCGAATAGTTTCTTGTGCAGATACCATCATCAAGACAATCAAGCTGCTACAACTTTGCAATAAACAAGGCTGGTTTTTTAAGTAAGTGACAATCAACAAAATTTCCAGGGGCCAGAAATTAGGTTTTTTGCATTTGCCTTAGTCCTACTTGTTTCACAGAAGCCAGCGTCTTCTGATTTGAAATGTGGCATTAAGCTGTATTAAAAATGTAAGCAATGCTTTTCCGCTGCTGAGACAATGTTGCTGCGTCACATTAAAGCAAAGCATACACTATTATCAGGAAACATTATTCATTAACAGAACAGGCACATTAAGGACCTTCCATGCCTCTGTGAGGGAGAGATTTAGTCTGTACCCAGAAGGCCATAAAGAGAAAACTGATTCCGGACTACCAGATGCAATTAGGGGCCATGAAAAATATGGTTTTCTATTTTCTGAAAACTTGTGTCTTTTCCTGAAATATGGACACAACATATTTGACATTTAGAGTCTTAAAGAGCCAATGAACCAGCAATTTAAAGCTCCTATTATAAAACATACAGATTTGGGGAGTATGTTGAAAGCCGTATATCGCACAACCATGACAATGATCTTACTCATCGGGTTTTTGCAGGCAGTACGCTTCGTAGCACTCATGCCTGTCCAGCAGTCAAAGCCAGCATTTTCATGGTTTTTCAACTATATTTAATCATCATCATCAACTTCTCTCCCTCAACTGAGCTATGTTAACCCCAATTTTGAAAATAAACCGGTGAACTGAGTATGGGCTGTCACATACGCACTACTGACATTCATGGCAGACCATCCAGCTGACGAACATGTGAATTTACGCAGTCAAGAAAAGGGGGATCCCAGGGTAATGGATGGCTCTTCAGTAACCTTGGCTGGTTCCAACGCCCATACCTTTACCGGCAGGAGCAAGCAAACGGAGCTGCTCCCTACGGAACGGGCTGTTCTGACCTTTGGGTCAGTTGCAGGGGTTACGGCAAAGCAGCTTCTCACCTTCACTGATGTGCCTCATGTCCTGGCTGTTCTGTATATTGTGGATCATTTCTAGCAGGATTTCTTTCTCTTGTTCCATAGCAGATGCTGCGTCACGGAAAGCCTCTACCCTGCACACGGTTGAACCAAACAAAATGTTTAAATAATAAAATAGCTGTTCACCTATATAGCTGCCAGGAAATGTTTCTTTAAACTTCAGCTTAAGAAGTACAGTCAGTTCTTAATTACCCATGAGCCAGACTCTCTGATTTTATGACCCCTGTCTTAACTTCACTTTTCAAGACTCAATGTAATTTAAAAAAAAAACAAACAAATGAGGGGAAAAACAACCCCCAAAACAACAGTAATTTGATCAGACTTAGATCTTTTATTTTACCAACAGTACTGTACTATCCTACTCCACGGTTAGTCTGGATATCCAGAGCCTGACAGTACTACAGCCCCATAGCAGAAGTCCTGTAGCTAACTGGCAATTGTTATCAGCTGCTTAACTAGAAGAGAAACTGACGCAGTCCCCATCAGGGAACTTGGGGGTGAAGGCTGCAGCAAGGAGGGCCAGCTCCCCCACTGCTCCCAGGCCAGCAGCACAGAACCACTGCCACCCACCTACAAAGCAGCAAACGTTCTGGAAAATTCAAACACTGCCTTGAAGCCGAATGACCCCTTTCACGAGGGGAAAAAAAACATGTGAGAGGGACAAAGCTCGCACAGTTTTATTAAGGTGACAAGGCCTCCCCTGGCGTGCCTTGGTGGCTGGGAGAAGATGCTGGACCGCCTGCCCCCACGGTCACTGGTGTTTTCCATGGAGCGATGCTCGCTGTGATTCACATGGGAAGAAAGCTTCTGTGGGAGCAGTTCCTATTTCTGGGCTTCCAGGGAAGCAGGAAACTTGGTTCCTCCCGAAACAGGACCCCTACTCCAGTCCTGTTCACTGTGCTGAAGCTCACAGGGGCAGACCCATCTGGCCATGGGCAATGTGAAAATGCCATAATAGAAATCAGGGTCCAGTTCCTTAATTCATGGGGCTTTGAGCAGCCTGGTCTAGAGGGAGGTGTCCCTGCCCATGGCAGGGGGGTTGGAACTAGCTGATCTTTAAGGTCCCTCCCAACCCAAACCATTCTATGATTCTATGTCTTATTCCCCACCATGGGTTTAAGGAGGCGGCTTTTGCATTCAGTCGAATCATCTGGAAAAGCGTATCTGGGAACTGTCTACCCTGGAGACTGGGGACAAGAGGGAAATGTCCCCCTGCCTCGGCTTTGCCCTGGAGGCTTGAGGGTAGGGACTTGTAGAGGATATGCCAAGCTGCAACCGGCTGCAAGAGTTGTGCCAAAAAACGTCAACTCTGCATTCCCAGAGCCCACAGAAAAGCGGAATATCATGTGAACCTGGCTGATGGTTTCAGATGCTTTCAACGTGCAGCTTGGGAGGTCTACCTGCTGTAAGCAGCACGGGAATCCATCTATCCCGAAATGTTTATTAAACCTGGCCAGAAGAGGGGAAACAAACCACAACATTGTTAAGTCTCTTAGATGCTCTGCACTCTTCAACATTACCACTGTAATGTTGCTGCTTCCTCCTCAAAGGCTAGCTGAGGGCAGGTAGCTTCAGAAAAACAGCAGTAAGAGAAAGGAGGGCAAAAAAAAAAAGGCAGAACGGGAGCATTTGAGGATATAAATAGCCACACTTCACATGCAGCCTGATCACGAAATGGTTCTGTTTTACAAAATATTTAGCCTAATTTAGCCAGTGAAAGCACAAGCTTCAGGCCTTGCCTTTAATGTTCATTCTGAGGAGGAGTGGGAAAAGTTAATGCAATGCAAATTCTTGCCGAGAGCAAATACTTTTAATTATTATTTTGGACTGGTTAGTAAGAGCAACGAGGCAGGTGGAGTCACTTCATACTTCAGATGTCTGCGCTTTGTAATTTAGGAAGTCTAGCAATATTTTCATAAATGCCTCACCATGCCTTTTTAAAATAAACTAGTATTTTCGCAATTTAAAAAATGCATTGTGGTCACTGGAAAACTTAAAATTAAAATTTGGAAGGGCAAAATTTCAATAATAGTGTTTTTAAATTGGATTCGGTATATTGTTGCACTAACTTAAAAACTATAGGTCTATATGGATCAATCTGTGATTTCCACAGGCTTTGCTGGGTCCTATGAAGAATGTGGAAAAACTGCATTGCAGAGACGCGTGCTGAATTGGTGCAATTCTAAAGAGAGTGCCTGAAACATCACTGCTTCCAAATGCCAGCTACTGGTAGGACCTAAAAGCCAAATGATCAGAATTAATGATTGTATACTGCAAAAAAAAACCCCAAAACCCCTATAATTTACCAACTAGAACCTGGATTGACATTATTTTACAGAAAGTCATATAACCAGGTCTTGAGAACTATTTTATTTGCAATAGTTGTTTCTTGGGAATTATTTTAACCACTTTTTCCAACAGCAATACTGGGTGCCACGCAACTAAAATCCACTGGAATTTTAGTTTTAGTGTGTTTGCTTCCATAAACGGCAGTCAAAATGAGCGCCTACCCTGACACTGCGTAACAGCACGTGGAGGCACAGCAGCTCCTGCCACCAGGGCAAAGGGACAGGGAAGCAGCATGTCAGGACTCCCCCACCCCTCTGCTATCCCTTCTAAAAATTTCCATCCTGACCCATTATTAGCAGTGATATGGGGCTAAATAACCCTAAAAAAAAAACTCCTCGGGTCTCAGAGACCTCTCGAGGGCAGGGTGGAGGCACAGTGTGATAACACAGCACACTGGCAGCAAAGGCAGCACCTGAGCAGCCAGTGAGCAGGAGATCAGAAGGTGGGGGAATGGCAAGACAAGGGAATGGAGGAAGCAGCCAGCTGTCGTTGCTGGGGACCTGGATCCCACAGAGGTCACAACAAGGGGACAGGATCATTTCAGAACAGCACTCCAGGGCGAAAAACCCCCAAAAACAAGGAAACCACTCACACCCGCCTCAGGAAAACAGTTAGTGCTCCATAGAAGATGCAGGGGGGCTTTATCAGGGTGAGATACCCACCACAGCTTCACCCTACTTTATCTCTCCAGCTTCTACCAAGGCCTGTGGCCACCTGCCCCCAAGCTGGAGTGGGTCCTGCTGGCTCCTCTGGCCCACAGGTCACAGCCTGGGAGAGACCCCGGCCCCCCGGCAGGGACTGCACTCCTTTCCCTCCTCACTCTCCACAAGAGGTCCACACCTTGTGGTCAGCTCTCGTAACTTCTGTCCTAAAATGTGCTTTAAAGTCACAGGTTTGTGTAAATCTTTGGCTTTCTTGGGGTGGGGGACAAAAAAAAAAAAGAAAAGATTGGAAGAGATAAACCTCTAGCAGAGATGACTGATGTGGAAAAGGGTGGAAACAGTCCAAGTCTCAAAAAAACAACCAACCGAAGAACAGAAAGCAAGGAAAAGAGAACACAAAACTCATATTAATGCCCAATTATCAATCATCTCGATGCAGCAGTATGGTCTTTTTCTAACAGATGAAAACATCCACTCATATGTTAACTTGGACTGTATTTGTCACTTTGAACATCAACTAAATATTCCATCCATTAGCTAAGACTAAGAAAACATTCCTTACTTCTGATTTTTCACAGTCCGGAGCGATTAGCCGTGCAGTGCCTTTCTTTCCTACATACCATTGACATGAGCAGAGCATTCCCCCGCGGAACAGGTGGACCAGCCTGCGCTTTTGTTTCCAGATGAGAAACTCGATACCTGCTTTCTTATGACAGCTGCAATAACTCTGTCCTTTAAACTACGCACTGACTTAAATAGCTCACTATTACAGCTTGCGCGCTGGAGGTGCAGATAAGTTTTCAAAGGAAATAAGAAACATCTGAAGACGGTGCAGCTTTTTTCCTGAAACGGAGCTGAGCACACTGGATGGAGACAAGGCAGGAGGTTTCACCCCAGCATCCTCAGCTGCTTAAACTGAGCTTCCCTTCTCGGGTGAGCGGTCCCATGAACATACAAATATGTGGGGGAATATGGTTGTTCTGAAGGAGAACAGGAGCAAAAGTACAAAAAATTAAGATTTAAAAAAAAAAGAAAAAAAAAAACCGCAAGAGTCTGACTTATCTCGTGTATCACTACACCCAGCACTGCGTGTTCACTTAACATAACCACCAGAACATGGTGACTCATAAACAGAGACCCTGGTCCTCCTTCCAGCTGCTCCTGGGATGTCTTGGCATTCACCAGCAGCCAGGGCAACACCAAGGTCCGAGCCCTTACAAAGGACAAACGTGCCACCCATCCCCCTTGCCGCCCCTGCCAGGGTGCTCGCACCCCGACAGCCAGATTAATCCCCCTTTTCTGCTCACTTTCCCTACAGAAAAAGCTACCTCCACAAACACCTAGCAGGGAGGTACAAAAATACCCTGTTACTGTTGGAAAAACAGCTCTAGTGGTGTAAGGGAAGGGGGGAAAGGGAAGGCTGTTTGAACCAGAGCATTTCCAATGGGATGAGGGTTGCCACAGGGTTCAGCTGACCTTAAGCAACTTGAGAACTGAGGACTGTCGAGGGGTTTAATTAAAGGCTGTAGCTCACTTTGACAAATTTGCACTTATTGTATTTACAACATTAGGGTCTACAGCTAAACCGGCTGGAGAAGGAAGAAGTGTGGAAGCTCTTGCTCCCATCATTCAAATAACTTTGAAATGAGGCATGTTGATTAGTTGTGCATGGAAAATAACTAAGACTTGAGTGACTTTAATCAAACTAGTTTGACTCTTTTTTTTGGTAACTGTTACGCATTTAGAACTATGCCTGTCTGAAAGATCCACAGCAAACCAAGAAGTTTAATTTGGTTTCTGGTTAACCAAACTGTCTGCTTTGTTTCAGAGTTGCTCAGCAAATTTAAAACACATTTTTGCATATTCTGATGCTCATTTCGTGATTATACATTCATGCACTAGACCTCGATGTGAGCAGCGAGACTTGTTTGCAGACAGTGATTTTGTTTAGTCAAATTGAGAGAAGTCTGCAAAGGACTTCAAGGAGATTTAATCAAGCTAAGTGAAAGGCTAATATAAAGGCACACCAAGTCCACTCCTGAATAATGCAAAGTAATGCAGGCAGAAAGGGGAAAACGCAACTCCTATATCCCACAGAGCTCTTTTAATTACAGGAAAGTCCTAGAAACATTCTGGGTGGTTCTGTGAAAGGTGCTGATCAATATGCAGTTGTAATGAAGGAAAGGGCGTGTTGAAACAGTACCAGCAGGAGGTGAATCAGTAGTACACCCACAGCACCCCATGCATCCATCCACCTCAGAAAGGACACCGTGTAATTAGGCAGAGTTGAGAGGACAAAGATGATTAAAGGCAAGGAATCATCTCTCATGCGGCCAAACTGGGAAAAAAATCAAATGGGATTCTCTGGGGAACATCAAGCAGCAGGAGGAGATGGGACACGTCTTGGTGCAACGATGAAATACGCATCATATTCGCAATTACTTGTGAAAAAGACACCTAAGCTGCCGAATGCAATGCTATTCACGTTATAGTTACATGGTTTATTACCCTTCAGAGAGGAGGTGGACATAAACATGGGTAACAAGAACATCCATAGCTGGACCAGTAAGTGCAAAGGGAGGTGAGGGAGACACGAAGCCTCATGCTTCGGCATTCAGCACTGCGGCTTAAAGGCTTCCAAGAGCCTCCAGAGCTCTAACGACACCAGGTTTTATCCACAGCTTTCCTGCACCTTCTTATAAAACACCTGCCCGAGAGATGCAGGACAGGGGATACGGGGCTACTGTGCAGAACAACAGACACCATCCACCATGGGGTTTGTACATGCCATGTCACTGCTGCCCCACCAGAAACCCACCATCCCCTCTTCACTAAGGACTCCCCGCACCAAAAAGGGCAACAAACGTAAAAAAGTCTTTTGCGCTTTCCCTGAATAATGCCTATTTTCATACATTCACAGAATGGTAGGGGCTGGAAGGGACCTTCAGAGATCACCTAGTCCAATCCCCCTGCCAGAGCAGGGTCACCTAGAGCAGGCTAGGTTTGAATATCTCCAGAGAAGGAGACTCCACGGTCTCTCTGGGCAGCCTGTTCTGGGCAGCTCTGCCACCGTCAAAGAAGTTCCTCCTCATGTTCAGACAGAATCTCCTGTGTTCCAGCTTGTACCTGTTGCCCCTTGTCCTGTCACCGGGCACCACTGAGAAGACCCTGGCCCCATGCTCTTGGCACCTGCCCTTTAGATATTGATAAGCATTGGTGAGATCCCCTCTCAATCTTATCTTCTCCAGGCTAAACAGATCCAGGTCTCTCAGCCTTTCCTCATGACAGAGCTGCTCCATTCCCTTAAACACCTTCGCAGCCCTCCGCTGGACTCTCTCCAGTAGTTCCCCATCCTTCTTGAACTGGGGAGCCCAGAACTGGACACAGTACTCCAGAAGTGGCCTCACCAGGGCAGAGCAAAGGAGGGAAGATGACCTCCCTCCACCTGCTGGCCACGCTCTTCTTAATGCGCTCCATATTCCTCTTTTCACCTCTTTCCAGGCCACGCTACTTCACCTCAGTGCAGCTGCTGCCATTTTTAAGCTTGCCCCCCGACGAAGTGGGATCTCTCCTCCCTCGGTTACCTCAGGAAGCCTCACCCCAGCGCCCTTCCCTTCCCCTCCCGCCCTGAGGAGCCACCGGCTCGGCGGCTCCCCGGTCCCCTCAGCGCTGGGCCGCGGCCCCCTCCCCCGGCGGCCCTGCCGGGGTCCCACCTGAGCTCCAGCTGGTCCAGGTTCTCGAGGAGGCGGCTGGAGCGGTCCGCCATGGAGGTGGAGCGGTAGAAGCGGCCTCGGAGCTGCCCGCCGGATTGCTGCTGCTGCTGCTGCTGCGCCGCCGCCTCACTGGCCTTGGCGCTGATCTTGGCCTGGGCCATAGCACCCGCCCGCTGCCGGCGGCGGATCCTCGCTGCGGCTGCGGCGGCGGCCGCTCCCTCCCCGCGTCCCGCAGGCGGCGGCCGAATGTCGGCAACTCGCTCATGGCCAAAGAAGGAGCCCGCCCCCTCCCTGGACGCCTGAGGACACCCCGCCTCCGCGCCGGGACCGCCGCCTCACGGCTGCCCGCCTTCGGGTGGGGTGGGGGTGAGGGGAGGCCGCGGTGGTGGCAGGCCGGAGTCATCACGGTGGTGACACCCGGAGGGGATTAAACCCACAGGGGACAAGTTGTTCCTGACACCTCGGGGTCTCTCCGCGGCCCAGAAAGCTCTTGGGGGGCAGCAGAGGAGCTGCCAAGAGCTTTCTGGGCCGCGGAGAGACCCCGTGTACTGTCCCCCATCCCAGCAAAACCTGGACCAGCCAGAAGTACCTCCGATTAGGGGTTGACCTGTTGGAAAGCGACTCTGTGGTGAAGGATCTGGGAGGCCTGGTGGACAACAGGTTGACCATGAGGCAGCCCTTGTGGTTGAGAAAGCCCATGGTCTCCTGGGGCGCATTTTAAAAGATTGTGGCCAGCAGGTGGAGGGAGGTCATCTTCCCCCTTTAATCGGGCCTGCTGAGGACACATCTGGAGTACTGTGTCCAGTTCTGGGCTCCCCCAGTTCAAGAAAGACAGGGAACTACTGGGGAGAGGCCAGTGGAGGGCTACAAAGATGATCAAGGGAATGAAGCGCCTCTCTTACGAGGAAAGGCTGAGAGACCTAGGTCTGTTTAGCCTGGAGAAGATAAGATTGAGAGGGGATCTCATCAATGCGTATCAATATCTAAAGGGCAGGTGCCAAGAGGATGGGGCCAGGCTCTTCAGTGGAGCCCCAGCAACAGGACAAGGGGCAATGGGCACAAGCTGGAACACAGGAACATGAGGAAAAATTTTCCTTTGAGGGTTCCAGAGCCCTGGAACAGGGCTGCCCAGAGAGGTTGTGGAGACTCCTTCTCTGGAGATACTCAAACCCAGCCTGCTCTAGGTGAACCTGCTTTGGCAGGGGAGTTGGACTAGATGACCTCTGAAGGTCCCTTCCAACCCCCTACCATTCTGTGATTCCGTGTAAACCAGACACTAAGGGAAGAGGAACAATATCTGTATTAACTCAATTCGAGGTGGTAGCAGCTAGTATGAAGATGTGCCTTCCAGAAATGTTCTGTGTGGCTGGTTCATTGGTTTGCTGTTTCATTAAAGCAAACAAGCAATCCCACCACCATCCCACTGTTATTTTTGTATAAAGCTACTCAAAAAGTGAGCTACAAAGCTGAAACATCTGAAAACGCAAGAAATGGGAGGAGGAAAACAAGAAATGCTTTAAAGATCCATAAGCCTGTTTGAGGGGAGAGAAAATTTGGAGAAAAGTAAACCAGAGACAGCCCTTACTGTAAGCAGAACCTGAACAGCATTCCTAAAACCAAGATACTTGAGATATTGCCACTGATCACACATCTTACTGGTGCCAACTGTAAGTAAGACCCCCCCGACCACCTGCAGAAAAGAAGCTGTTCCACCAGCCGTCATTGTCCAAGACGATACAAAAAGGTTTACTGGAAAGAAAAGTGCTCAATGTTCTCTTTCTATGCCAGGAAGAAAAAATATATCTATTTCATGGTAGCCAAGGTAGCGGATCTACATCTGGTAATTACTTGTTCCAAGATTGTATTTAACTTGACCGTACAAAGCGGTACCTTCTCTCTTGCAAGCGCCCACCGTACCAACTGCGCAAACAACTCAGAATCTCTCGTGCTTGAGGTTCCTGCTGGGAGTGTTGGTTCTGGCAATTCAAGTCACACATAGGCTTCACTTGCCACTACTGTGAGTATTTAAAAAGGAATTTCCTTATCCCGAAAGTCCAGGTTTGGGCAAATACCCCATGTCTCTAACAGACCAATTTTTGGCACCCAGTGAAGAGGGATTCTGTTGCACAGGGATACTGTTTTGTACACTTATCCCGCTGTGATTCAAAATAGCTGTTTTCTCGGGCTCGTCCATTCAGAATGATATCATGTCCCAAGCGCTCTCATTAAATTAATTGCCCAAGTTTTCTTTGTTTTATGTAGTTGGATAAGTAAGGCTCATTGCCTGTGAGCTCATGGAAATAACTTCATTTGAACAATTGTTCCATCCATCTCTCTACGGTCTTTATAGAAGATAATTAAAAACCGCTTCCCACCCCAAGCAGAAACCATTTGTAGCCAGGACACGCAGTTTGCAACCGTTTTTTTTTTCCTAGGATCCTTCTATTTTTCCCAAGCCAATTTATTAAGTACCAAATAGATTGTGTTTAAAAAGCAGAAATCAAAATAGCTGCACAGCTATGAACATTTTTTTCCTTGCACAGGGTTTTAATTCCACGCAGGTAGAAGCTGCAATGAACCACAGGCACAGAACAGCAGTAGCTGTGTCCAAACGTATCCCATATGAGACACTCTCTTTAACAGCAAAATGGCATTTTACCCTAGAAGTGAGAATAGTACAAACCCTGGAACCAAACCACAGGTTTATAAGCAAAAATGCTCTTTGGGGACAAGCCTCAACATTACTGCCTGTGCAACCTGGGGTATTTTCCCATTTAGAAACTTGAAAGGACCATGAAAATAGCTTTCCCTCTCTCTAGAAGGGTAGATTGCCCTGTCCCCTCTATTTCTTGCCGAGGTATGTAAAGGGCCACTTGTCACCACTTTTCCAAAATAATAGATGGCTAGAAAGATACGAGTCCTTCTCTGGAGGAAGGGAAGTGACTCACAGATGAATTAGGAGAAGTCTGGGGACACAAAAAGCAGGAGTTTGGTCCTTTGGGGCCTCAATGCAACAGAAGGAGGAAACAAAGCACAGATTTCATCCTCCACCTTGCGGTCTGTGGTGAAGAACGGTGATGGCCAGGTTCAGGACTGCCAGTGCTGCTATGCCAATGTCCCCCTCTCCTCATCTTCTCCACAGCTGTGTTCATGTGATGGACTCCACAGCCCTGCTCTGGCTATGCGCACCTGAGAGAAGAACACGAGGAGAAGGTGTGTATCTCATGGTTTCTGCACTCCTGCCTCAGCAGTGAAGCCACTGTCTATCTCTTGTTTAAACTACAGCATCGTAAAAAATGGGTGCAAATTGCAAAACAGCAAAGTACAGAAGGGTCTCATTCACACGCACAAGGTCCCTTGAGGTAGTAGAAAAAGCAGCTTTCCTAGGTCTTGGACATCTGATGTTATCTGTAGAAGTCCCAGAGCCAGGGAGATGATCTACACTAAAAGCAATACCAATAGCCACATTGCTAAATAGCACCTTAGTTCCAGCCTTGCCTTATTCCAAACACTGATTTATACCTTGTCATGTACCCTAACACTTATACATGAGCTGTCATGGAATGGGATCAAAGAGAAAGTCCACACCCAAGAAATGCCATACCAGATTATTTTCCTCCCTTCACCTACAGGAATTATTTTTTTCCTTCCTTCACCTACATCTTCATCTGAAGAACCTTCTTTATACGCAGGTGTTATAGAAACACCACAGTTCTCATACATACCAGAAGGATGCAACCATGGCTTGGGCCAGCCAACCAAAGCCGGCCTGCAGTCTCCCCAGCAGCGTAACAGCAGCAAAGATGGGCCAATGTGGGTTTCTAAGGCGCGTTTTCAATCAAAATACATGTCACAGTAGGCTGGCCCCTCACTCAGCACCTGCTGAACCTGTGCTACTGTGTCTTTGCTGCTATTGTTACCAATGCTAATTAAAGCTAGCCCTGGGTTTGCCTATACATGTCGCAGTCATTTGACTGTGTAGGCAAGCCCTGAGGTCCCAAGCCTGTTAAAAGTCTGAATGAAGTCCTCTATCTCAGAAGCAATCTGAAAGCTGGTGTGACCATTTTGGGGCATGCAGCAGTTCATTTTCACAGAGAGGAAAACTGCCTAGTAAATGAGCCAATGAATTCTGTACAGCTGCAGATACTCGGACAATTGTCAATGAAGCTCTGAGCACAAAAAAAAAAAAAAAAAAAAAAAAAACCAAAACAAAAAACAACCAGAAGGGCTCCCAAAAATTAGGATACTGCAGTCAGTGAAAGTAAGCTCACACAGATTTGCAAAGGGAACTTTACATCAAATTTCCATGCATGCAGAGCTTTGCCGTCCGAGGGCACACTTTGCCTGTACTTGCTACTTGCAATAAATTTCCTGACATGTTTACATCCACCTTTATACTATTTTGGACCATATTATTTGACCCAGATTGTTACAACTGAGCTCTAGATCACTTGAATTAAGAATTTCTACAGGAAACTTGAGGAGGTTTAGAAGCATCAAAGAAATATGCAGATGCAGACTTTAATAAAGCTACTTAGCTGGAAAGAATTGCCAGAAAGTATCTTTGTGCTAATGTCAGCCAATTTTTCTAAATTAGTTTTGAGACAATTCATCACCCATTCTCCTCACCTCCTTCCAATTTACAGGAGTCATTGTAAACATTGCTAGGACAGCACAAGCAGATGATGGAACACTTTCCTTTTAAGAAAGAAAACGGCGTAACTTCATACCTCTATAAACCTCACCATATTTGGTAAAGATTCGGTGAAGGTTTGCATTCCGTGGCTGCTATAGGAACAGTAGCGATCACTTCCGTATACCTTGAAGATCTAAGAAAATTAACCCATCACTCAAAACCACATACAAAGCAAGTAGCTTACAGTAGGATAATTTATATTTTTTTAATTTTTTTTTTATATTATTAAGCTACAGAAGCAACCAAGTAGGCATGATGTTTTAGTGCTCCAGTGACTTTCATCACAGTTCACAGACTTATTTGGCACCTCATCTTGTCTCTAAATATGACCAAAAGAGGGTTTTTGTTTGGTATGAAAGAATATGGCGCACAAGGCACCAAAGAGATAAAAGTCTTGTACCAATCTCGACTTGTCACGATTTCAGTTTTGTAAAAAACTTAACACATGTACCATAAAGAAATTAAAAGCAGTAAAATGGTGGCAGTGGAGATTAGATTTTTTTCCTCACTAAAGAGAAATAGGAAAAATCACTACAGGATTACTTTAGATTCACGAAGGGTGAACTCGATCACCACCACAAAAGCAAATTCTCTTAAAAAGGGCAGGACAAATCACTTCTAGTACAAACATAAAGGATGCTGGGCAAGCTCTTTTTAACAGATGAATTGTGCTTGTAAACGCAGACAAATCTCTCAGCAGCATATGCAAGGCAAACCTCAAGAATTTCAGCCAGTTAAACAAGATCCCCAGCCAGAAACATTAAATTCTGAAACACGACCATTTACAAGACACCTTTTCCAGCTGAAGAACAAGGTGCAGTACCACAAGCTTTTGGTGAGTAACAAGTCACACGTCTGTACATGCCACGTTTTAAGAATCCAATTTTCTCTCCTCTTCTGGAAACTGAAGGATCACAAGCCAGTGATGGCAGAAAAATTTGCAAAGAAAAATTTCAGAGTTAAGAGAACCTCAAAGAGACCAGAGAAAACGAGGAAGAGTTTCAAGACATGGGTAATTCTGGAGGCTACTTTTAATGTAAAAAGAATACGGAGACTAGAACTCTATTTAGCTGTTTTTATAAAAGCCATAGCAGCAGTGTCTGGGATTTGCTACTTGTTTTGGTAAGCAGATGAGGCAGCAAATACAATGTGTTTAATAACTGGAACTCCAAGTATAGACAATGTGTGTGCACACATGGTTTGTTTTTTTTTTTTTTTTGTTTTTAATGCAACCAATTAAGTCATGGCCTATCAGGTACAAGCAAACTTTACATTTATGACAGAATAAAGTGTTATGAGGAATAAAGCACATGATCAAAATCCAATGTAAGCAGACTCTGGAGAAGACCATCTACCCAGGTTTTAAACATTGGTTGAACCAAGCAAAGAAATTTCTCAAGCTGAAACATCTTTTCATATGAAATAAATTTGCAACTTTAGGGTCTGCACTGAAAAAAACCCAAACCTGCCCAAAAGCCTCTATAACTTGGACTGAGATGGTTTTGAGGATGAAAATTGTTTTCTGTCTCATTCCACCCTTTGTTACAAGAACTTGATGTGAAAAATTGTGGAACTGATTCAGCTTGTGAGTCAGTAGCTAAAGGCAACTTAAAAATCTTCCAGACAAGAGCTTCCTCAGGAGCACTATGAGCTATTCGCCCAGATTTGAACAGGAGTGCAATTAATCTGAGATTTGCAGTGAGAAATCAAGCAGCAGGCACAAGGGATCCTGTTCGCTCTGCGACACTCAGGTGTCAGAGTCAAATGCACTGGAAGCGTTCAAACTATTTTCTGGTGTTTGAACAGCTTCTTTAAGTTGTATGATTGCTAATGAGCACTGAGGTAACTCATTAGATTCTTTGTTAATTTCTATTTGTTTCAGAGATGGCAATTATGTCAGAATCATGATTGGAAATCAACCACTGCCAGTTTCCCAGCTTTTCTGACCGTGATGACACACAGCTGTAGTTATTCTGACTCTTTGGAATCAAGAGAGAAAAACCTAGCCTTTCCCATGTCTTACTCTCCACAAAAAGTATTTAGATCTACATTTAAAAATATTTAGATCTATAGCAGTTAGAGACAAACTCACAGGCTAATGAGTAATAATTAAAAAAAACAAGCTGGCATTTTATTACATTGAGATTTCTTACTGATTGACAGCAATCATTAACTGAAGTATAATAGGCTGGTAAAGCTGGACAGCTTGCATAGGTATTTTTAAACAGAGGAACTGAGAAAGGTGGCATAGATAACAATTTTAAACACAGAAATAATTGTTCACCTTAAAATAAGGACAGTACAAAAATAATTAACACATTTACATTCATTTATCCAAGGCCATCTCTTCATGAACAGAAGGGAGCAAAGACAGTAGTATATAGGAATAATGCAGCTTAAATTCTCCACATCTATTCCAAACAGGAACTAGAATGTTTATTTAGCTTCTATTCCCTTAAAAAGTTGTTCCAGCCTCAGATCAGGGAGAAGAGCCGAACCCGTCAAACTTTAAGCTATCAAATCCAACACTCTACCATGCTACTATGGAAAAAACCACACATTTATAAAAATAAAGCTAACAAACTAACTGTACAGCCTGTGGTCCTGATTCTGACATTCATAACAAACAGAACGTAGACAAAATTATGTTCTGTGAGGTGAGACTGGCCACAGGCAAGAGTTAGGCCATATGTTCAATTTACAAACCTGGGATCTAAGCTTCTCTTTATAACAAGATTAGCTAGGCAAATCTGAGATAATTGGAGTTTACTATTTTTATCTGTTGCAATGACCACATGAAAGAGTAAATAAAGACAATGACATTTTGTGACAGAAAAATTAAATACAAGTACAATTTAAAAAAAAAAGACAACAAAAAACCAAGTAACAACTTAGAACCCCAGAATACCTAGTAAGACCAGCCTACTAATTAGGCAACAACTTATACAGCTAGACTGGAAAGACTTAGTCATCACCCATTAGAAACAGAATATGCAAAGGCTTAAAAAATTATTTTTATAATACACAATATATTGCAGCGGAAATCCATAAACTTCAGCTGTTAGCAGCATGACAGAGGACATCAGATTATAAATCTAACAATTCAAGATACAGACGGGTTTCTGAAGTGATATTTCTGAACCTTTGTGAATAGATGAACAAGCCTCCATTTTTGTGAGCAGCTCTGATGATATGGTGTTAGTCTACTGAAGTAATTTCATTTACATTTCCTCAAGGCTTCTCTTGATAGCTTCTTCCAGTTCTGTGTCTTCCTCTGTATAAACACAAAAAGCCTGATTATAATCTCAAACTATGGTTGATAACCAGCCATAAACACAACCACATTAATATTACTACATAAAGCAACAAATTACTTCTGTGGGCAATGACAGTAGACTGCAAAAAAAGTCAGAGAAACAGAGTGATTTCCCTCCTTTTCTCTTATGCTATCTTTTCATCACTTCAAAATATAGGAACAACCTCTACAACCTTCCACTGTATTAACTAGGGACAGCCCAATGATTAGTTTCAGAGTATAACGCAACAACATATTTACTGGTCAAAATAATACCAAGATTAGAACTCATATGTATGCACCAAGAAAAATAAAGTATGAAAACGAAAAAAGACAGACACAAACCAAGCAGAGGTTTCAGTATTTTCATTCCAGTTCCTTATTAATAGATATTCCCATGTCTACATTCTAACCTGGCAACACTGCTCTGACTCTTACTAAGAAGGCCAAATAGAGGAAAAAAAAAAAATATCATATTAACAGTAAGAATAGTCTAGATCAGGGCTGTAACGTGTTTGATGGTGGGGGCAAAAGCTGCATTACAGTCATCTGACTTGTTAACAACCTCTCTTAAACACCTTTCATAATACTCAAAAAAAGAAACTCCGTTTCTGCATTACATTTAGATTGTTTTGGGCACTAATTGTTCAGTGTTAGTGAATTAAATATCTTAAGTTAGACAAGGTTTGTATGTACAGTAAATATTAATACCAATGGTATAGTTGGAAAAATTAAAGCAGCTTTCAGATACACTCTCATTGTTGAATTATTCATCTTCTGATTTAGGAGGACACAAGCACATCCTATAACAAAAGCTGTTCATTCTTACAACAAAGGAAACAGAATAATTATATAGTGTAACAGATTTTAAAACTTTCATTATTGTTGGGCTGTTTTATGCAAGGCCTAGATTTGGAACAGAAATAAGTATCAATGAACGCTCTCTTATGTCAGCAGAGTCATACTCATTCACCTGGACTTTCTTGCAACATCCGATACTACTGATAAAAGAGGTAAGTTAGTTTCTGAAAGGAAAGCATTACATGGTCACAGAAACAAAAAAGAATTTTTGCAATCGAAATAAAGCCAAAAGCCATTTGCATACAACTGCTTGCATTAAAATATGTTGTCAGTTAGCCACTAAGCATATGCAAGAATCAAGAATAAGGTCCAAACTGTGACTCAGTTGCTAGTGGCATGCAGCATGCAGTGAGACCTGGACTGTCCTCTATTCCCTGGAGCTGCTGAAGCAGCTTTTTCTGCCTCCTACACTTGCTTTTTGCTTTCTCCTCTTCCAGTAGTTGCTAGTGCTTTTTCCTTTTTACCCCTTTCTGGGGTTGATTTTGTGTTCTCACTCCCTTTTACCCCGTGACAGAACTGCCATTAATCAGGCAGGCAGTCAGTGAACGCAGCTGAAGCCAGGCTGCTTCGTAAGGTCAGATGTCTTCAGCAGCACCAGAACTGACACCTCCTGTACGTACCAAATGCCACTGCTATCCCTGGTAGCAATACCCAGTGCTAGGGTGACCTGAGCATGGCAAGCTTTCAGTACCGTAGATGAAGACGTGGGACATTTAGTAAAAGTTAGTAAATATGTAACTGAATAAATTCTGGGAATGTAAGATTCAGTTTGATCACTGACCGTGTACAACTTATTGATTATTTTTTTTTTTAGCTCATTTTATTTCCATCAGGTAGGAGGGCAGATTCAAGCCTTTAAACAATAAATTCTTTTCAAAGTTCACTGTAGTCTGTCACCAAAAATTAATGACTGCATTGTATGAACACCACCACTAAGCACAACAGCAAAAGGATGAAAACAATTTCAAATAAGGCAAGATATGATGTAAGCAGACAGCTGTACTGCTGATTAAAACTTGTGCATGAATCTACAGCTTTTTTAGGAGACCAGAGTGCTTTGTTGAGATAGAATACCTTATTTTGAACTACTTATTCAGAAGTTCAACTATTTAGTTGTTCTACTCTGAGTCAACACAGTCACATTAAACTGGTACGAAGTGAGCTCAGTCAAGTCTTTAATTGCACAATACCCCGTGGTGCACCAATAAAATAGATTTTGAGTCTGCTGGCATACTTTTCAGGTTAGGAAATTAGTTTTTATTTATAACTCATCACTTCGTTCTTAACTATTCAAGACTGCCCAGCATATTTTAGAGAGTATTCCTAAAAGGTCACTTCCCATAAAACTGATTACAAATTTAATTTCTGTATTATCCATAATTAATAGCACTCTTGAACACAGAATAGTAAAAATTAACAGACCTTCCTGTTTCTTTGTTTCTTCTAAGCTCCTCTTCACTGTTAGTTTGATATCTTCATCCTCTTCACTATCTGAACCTTGAATGTACAAATGAAACATAAATTACATGTTGCTTCTAATAAAGTTAACAGTCCCATCCTGCATTTCTCTTACTATAACATCATCATAGGTTGGATTTGAAGAAATACACTTGTTATGATCTGAAAATCAAGATAAAAATGCATTATAGGGGTAGTTTAAGACAGTAACTCAAGAGATAGAGTTATTTTTCAGCTTCCTTCTTCCCTTTCTTCCCAAAATCTAGAGGCAGACTGCTTCAATTTTATATTAAAGCAGTAACAAGAAATAGCAGGTGCAGAAGCTACTGTTAGCGTCTACTTCATTTGCTTTTTTGTAATACTCAGTTTTTTGTGGGTTTTTTTTGTTGTTTTTTTTTTTTTGTTTGTTTGGGTTTTTTTGTTTGTTTGTTTGGTTTTTGTTTTTGTTTTTGGTTTTTTTTTTTTAAAGACAGTACTCACTTTCTACAAAATGTATCAAGGATTTAATTACTGGAAAAAGTGCTATAGCGTGTGTCTGCCTACACGTGGTCTTAGCTGTATTTTGTTGCCCAAATACACCATTTGAACAGTGGAGTGCTGTAACTCAACTGAGCCATGTAATTCAGCAGATGTTGTTCAAGTCTCACAGAAGGAAAAAGAGTCGATACACTTAGTTTAATCCGCTAACTCATCACAACGATAGCCAAGCCCAGCCAAAACTCCACTACCTTTGTGTTTCTAAATAACACTCTTCATGAGGCTGGTTTCCAGCTCCAGCATGACAGCTCTATTTTGAACTGTCTAGTAGGGATCGGTGTGCCTAAGGTGGTTTGGTTTGTGTTTTTCATTTGTTTTAAACAGAGTCTCAGTAAACTACAGGTTAAAAAAAATAAACAAGTCGATGAGTCACATTATCTATTCATTCTCCTGCTACAGGCTATTGCTATTTTGGGAGATGGTCTCTGTAATGAGGTCCTATAGCATTTGCAATCAACCAGGTCTCCTACAGTCATATCAACAGAAGCACTTCCCTTAAAGTCATTACATTTATTAGTACACCAAAGTACTTCTGTTTATGTTTAGCAGCAAAGACCATTCCAATATGGACATCTAATTTATTGACTGTGCGACTTCTGGCATTTTAAATGACCCAAGTTAGGTATTCAGAGGGACACGTACACTTTCTAAAATTTGTTTTCAAACCTCTGACACATATACCTTATTTGAACAGCAATGTTGCTGACTTCCCCAATTCCAGGAATACAAACTCCAACAGCTGGTATCAGAGATCAAGAGCCCACAAAGATACCAGAAATAGCCGGATATACAGTGCAATTAAAACAGTCTTTTCTCCAGCCACTTGGCAGACTGACTGCAAATCCTTTTTGGAGCTGCCTACTATCTTTGGGCAGAAGAGATAGTATTTTTCACATTATCTTCCAAAGCAAACAAAGCAAAAGAAAGAAAAATCCACACAACTCCAAAAAAGTCATTACAATAACTTAGGAAAGGGAGTAAAAAGTGCAAAGAAAAGGCTTTGAACAAGTGGCTTCTCCCTTATTAACCTTTTTTTCCCCATCTTCCAGCCTGGAAGACTGCTCTAAAAAGTTTTGTACTGTTAGAGGTGTAACAGTTGAAGCAATCACTCCCTAACTCATTTCTTGGCATAAGCATAATGGAAGAACCAAGTTCTTACGAGCAGTAAAGCATACCACAAGAGGGTCTCTGGTTTGCTACCATTTTAAAATAAAAAAATGCATTAGGAGCACTTTTCTGGAGGTTTGTGGGTTTTTTTTAGACCACTTGACAGAAGATGCTGGCAAACGGGCAAGGCAATATTCTTCTGGTTGTCATCTTGCGTAGATGGTTAAACAGCAGAGGACAAGAATAGTCAGAAATCCAGGAGTTTCTTTGAGATATGATCTAAAAGAAGTCAACTTTCCTGGAACTGGTTAGAGAGTCAGTTCACATTCACCCCAGGAGAAGCCATGATGGCAACCCACTGACACGCTGTTGGAGGACAGCACTTCCCCGCTTACTCCTGGCTTCCCCGACCCAGGCAACAGGCTAACTTGACACTCATTTTTCAGAATGCAGCAGGTAAGTTGACTTTACTGTCAATTAAGACAGTTATGAATGCTAAAACAGGATTTGCAGATAGAATTATTTTAGTTCATTAGCAAAGTTTAAGATTCATCTTATGTATTAACGCAGGCCTCATCTTGCCAAAATGTTTTGCTAGTCACACCACCTTAATTACACCACTGTAATAACATGGGGCAAACATTCATACTGGAACAGAAGTATATGCAAACCGGCATGCAAAACATTTAAACATTTTTAAAACAAGCTACCTGCCCCATGTTTTATCACTGTACCCGATATGCAATAACTAAATAATACCTGGTAGTTACAACATCACAGAGAACAGGTTTGCTTAAAGTATAGTTGAAGACAACACTATTCCACTGCCAGAAACTGTAAAACTTGACAACAACTAGTACTGATGATCTTCTGTTAGTTTGAGGGGGAAAAAGAATCAGCTTGCAGTGAAATGCAGTTACGAAGCATGTTAAAAGTCTCATGAGCTACACTCTGCCTTCACTGGTCATTATTTGCAAGACTTCTCTCCCTTCTAACTGCACATTCAACTTCCCATGAAGGCAGTTGCTGAATTCTCTGAAATCTTTGAGTTGGTGAAAGTTAACCTATAAAGAGGCTAACAAAAAGACAAATCTTATCTAAGAGCTTTTCATGCAAAGGCTTGTCAGTATCTCAAATTATACTGAGACTTTCCTTACCCAAAACCAAAAACTTGTTTGTCCTCAGTGTTCCTCCCTACCCCCGCTCTCCCCAAATCTACAGCGAGCAAAGACTAAAGGCACAAAAGTAGTAAAGATGAGAATTTTAAGAAGTTCTGATATGATTCTTTGGGAATCAGGAATAAGATGGTAACAGTCAGGAGAAAAGCTGTCTGCTGGAAAAATCCTAGGCAGAAATGTTCCAATAAACAAAGGGGGGGGGCGGGGAGGAGACCAGGGGCAGGAATTCAACTTCCTCAAGAGGCTAGACAGCAAGAACTATTAGTGTGTAACTCATCACTTGTCAACCAAAGAGAAAGAAAGGCCAACTCATTGAACAGATGCATTTTTCAAGTCAGAAGACACCAGGCTGATTTTCCACAGGGGACAAGTCACTGTGCTTGATCTAATGTTGCTCATAGTGGGCCTGTACCCTGTGACTGAACTCTGGTCTCAAGGAGATCTTGGACTCCAGTTAAGAATATACTCCATGCAAACATCACAGAAAGGCTGAGGTTGGAACAGACTCTGGAGGTCATCTTTTCCAGCCCCCTTCCCGCTGGCTGCCCAGTACTATGTCCAGAAAGTTTTTGAATATTACCAAAAAGATACTGTACTGGGGAGCTCAGAACTTGACAGTTATGGCCTTACCAGACCTCAGTAGAGGGAAAAGACCACCTCCCTCAACTTGCTGCCAACAGTCCTCCTAATGCAGCCCAGGATACTGTTGGCCTTCTTAGCCATGAGAGCACACTGCTTGCTCATGGTAAACTTGGTGTCCATCAGGACCCCCTGGTCCTTTTCTGCAAAGTTGTTTTCCAGCTGGTTGACTCCTGGTCAGCATATATTGGTGTCTGAGGTTGTTCCTCCCCAGATGCAGGACTTTGCACTTGTTGAACTTCATGAGGTTCCTGTCAGCCCATTTCTCCCCTGTCAGCCCATTTCTCCCCTGTCAGCCCATTTCTCCCCTGTCAGGGTTCCTCTGGATGGCAGCACAACCCCCTGGTGTATCACCTGCCACTCCCAGTTTTATGTGTCATCAGCAAACCTGCTGAGGGTACATTCTTCTCCACCATCTAGATCATCAACAAAGACATTAAACAGGACTAGTCCCAGTACTGACTCCTGGGGTACATCGCTGGTTACTGGCCTCCAACTGAACTTCACGCTACTAATCACCATGTTCCAGGTCTGGCCATTCAGCCAGTTTTCAATCCACCTCACTGTTGGCTCATCCAGCCCGCACTTCATCAGCATATACTCCTGGTACTGCTGGCATCTTCTGGTGATGAACAGTAAATGAGAATGTTTAATTTGGAGGAATGAGACATGTCCTGTCTCTCTACTCCTGGTACTGCTGGCATCTTCTGGTGATGAACAGTAAATGAGAATGTTTAATTTGGAGGAATGAGACATGTCCTGTCTCTCTCGTTAAAATCCTTAGGACATTCTGTAGCACCCAACTCTGAGGTCAGAGGAAAAGCAATTGACCAGTTTCTCAGCCAAGAGATCCTAACATATGGCCTCTTCTGTAGTACATCATGTTAAATAAACAACAGCTAAGAAACCGTGACCATACCTATTCTCTCAAAGAAATCCCACCACTCACTATTGTCCCCACATATTGCCAAATTCCTGCTGGAAGAAGAAAAAAGAAAAACAGGAAAGCAAACTCTGGATGAATTAGAGCTCAAGGATCAGAAAGATTAACACTATAGATGGGAGAAAATACAGTGATTTTTTTGACATTTCATGAGTCTGTCATAGAAGTGTATTCTGGTAGGAGACTGGTTAACTTCCACAGAATGCAAGCGCCACCCACTGTCCTGACATCAAAGCGTCACAGCTTGAATTTGGATTAGCTGCCCACAAGGCTCAGCGTAATTCCCCCCCTATATCTGACCCTCTTCTCTTGCAACCTCCCTAGTTACCACCGTCCCCTTAATAATGTTCATCAGGTTTACTGGTTCCTCTGTCTCACCAGAGACTGAATTTCCCTTCCCCAGCCTTAGTCCTCCTCCCTTGCCACACAACTTCTTAACGCACCTCCTGACTACTGCGCACGTTGTGTGGTCTAACACACTACCTCCACTTCTCTCCCCTACAATGCTCCTTCTCTCAGTCTTTTCAGTAAATCCCAACCTCATCTGCCCGTTTCCCACCCTAATGTATGGTGACAATAATATCACATTTAACTCACTGTTTCTCCAGCCACTGAGCATTTTCTTTTTACAGTTGATGTCTGAGGTTTTAATGGTATCCTTAAGGTAACGTAGCACTAAAGTTACCTCATTCAGGATCCCAGTAACTACTTGTGTTGGTGCAACCTCACCCCCCCGCCTTTAGGCCACCTGGTGCTTGGCCCAATTTCCCCCCCCCCACCTTGGGCCACATAACAATACAATGGACCAGAATGTTATGGCAATCCATTAACACCTGGGACACGTAATAATCCAACATAAAAGAAAGAAATAAGTGAAGGGTAACAGACCAGGACATTATGTTCTGGTCCATTAGCGCACCTGGCTCCTGTGTCCCCCACCACTTGGAAAAAAGAACGACAATCAATCACTCTAGACAATATATGGATTGTGGCCCAAAGAGCCACATATTAGCTTTACAAGTGTAGGTGTTCTTATCTACTACTGGATCCAAATACTTTCTGTCCATCTGTCTGTGCATGCCTAAGGAGTCTAAGTGAGTCTACGGGTGCCCCTTTTAAGTCACCCACTGTGAAGGGAACTTTGGTCCTAGCAGTCAAAGACTCGTGTGTGTGTGCGCGACCCCTCGAGTGATGTGTGTTGGTATATTTGTGTTCATACACGTATGTATTGATTTATGATGCCCTATAGTAAGTTAGTGTGAATCTTGGTCATTTTCAAATCTGTAATCAAGTCACTCTTTGATTACTTTGTTACATCACCTCGCAAATCCTTAAATCAATTATTAAGTGCTGCTAAAATTCAACATCTTGATCTGCCTCAGACCGTTAATAAATTTTGAACTGCTGCTAACTCATAACTTTGTCAAATATTTCCATCCGTGACTCTACTTAGCCAAAAACTTAAGATCAGTACCCCATGCTTACCTTCACTATCAATCACATTCAGTATGTGTGATCATGCTGCCTTTAAAATACTGTTCCTTGGCTTCCAGAATCCCTTCCTTTATTCCTTCTTCAGTACGTCCCTGGAGGATCCTCACCACATACTCCTCCCCAGTACTCACTGCTCTAATCTCCATTTCTTCATTAAGGTAACATCATCTGTAAATATAAATACAGCTACTCCCTGATGAGGGGTCCCAAATACACAATTTGCGCAAACTAAAGCTTCACTCTGTCTATCTTTCCCTGCAGATGCTCATTCATCTGTTCATTCAAGTGTAAAGTTCTCAATCCTCCACTCTCCTCCAATTGCATTTTTTGGAAACTGTGGCCAATACCATGATGGTCACTCAGACTTTCATTTAGCCTTCATCTTAGACACCTGTCTAAAATTCACAACTAGATTAAATCAAACCTTGAGGATTTTTTGGTATGATCTGAGCATGAGGTCTTCCCAGTTCATCCACTAGGCTACAATTCTTGTTCAGACTCATTATCATGGGTTTTATAACATTGCTTTCTCCCTAGGGCATATACATATATTCAGCCATGCACACAAGAGATGCCATTGACATACCAAAGCCGCTAATAACTTCCTGTTGTAGCTAAACACAAGGTTACAACTCAAGGGTGACTTTATCACTCCCTACTGCAATAGGCTGTGGCCACTGTAGTAACAGTGTAAATAAAGGAATAGATTCTTACTAGAGTAACTATCATTCATTCATGGTACATCACACTGCAGATGCTCACGCCCTTCACATTCTCTCTCTTTGGACAGTGGGGGCTGAAGGTCGTGATCTATCTTTAGTCATTTGCAGCCTGTGTTATCGGAAGGTTCAGAAAAAGTAGAGACTGGGGTCAGATGTAGTATTTGTATTGGACTTCAACACCCACAAAAAACTAACTACTGAGAAGGTAAGCAATTATTGGGATAGTGGGAGCTAGGAAGCTTAACAGCATTCATCAGAATGAACTGAAATCCTGCTCTTCCAAACATTAACTCGTATAGAAACTGCATTCTGTAGTATTTAAACACTTCAGGCAATAGTAGCAGATTAAAGATACTCCACTTCAGCACAGTGGAAATGAAGTTTATGAGTTAGTGAAAGAGGTGCAGTGGCTATCTGGCAGACAACATCGTACATCACCGTTGATTTTGACAGTCTCCTGAGACGGTTTGGTCCTCTTATTAAAAAAAAAGTCTGGTTTACTTAAGAGCTCAGTCAAAGGATCTCATTTGAGTATGACTCTGAGAAATATAGTTAAGCTAAAGCCATCAACTTACACAAGAATCACTTTTGTCAACCAAGAAGTTTTGGCATTCCTTTCAGTGTCAGGATGGGTACGATGACCCCCAACCTACCATCAGCTTTGCACTCAACACTGTCCAGCACTCAATTAAAAGTATATGCTGTAGCAGTACTGTCACTACTAGATATGAAGAGTTAAGACAGACAAGGGAATAATGGTATTTTTCTGCATGCTATAAACCTTTTTTTGCAAAGGAATTACAAAGGGAGACACTGAAAACTCAGCTCTTCTACACTTCTCAAACCCCTTGATTAACACACATGAATCTCCCATCATGAGCTGTGCCTTCAGCATAAAAGAAAAAGAACCTTCTGTATTTATGAACTCAGGTTTAGCAGCAGAAGAGAGCAAGTAAGAATGAAATGTCTTACCTGCCCTCAAAGGAAATTCATGCATCCATTACAGCCAATGGTTTAAGGTAGCATATAGTTGATATCCTATTGCAACATATGCAGGAACTTTTTTTTATTTATTTTAAAATGAATGCACATACCACAGTTCCCACAGCAGTTCCCCTTACATAGTAGAATGGTTCACAAGGTGCACCTGTGATGGACTGCCACAATCCAAAAACAGTTCAGCTGCTCACAAGCTAATGATAGCTCTGTGAAGGTGATTCAGGGAAACAGCTTTTTAGTTTTGAAGCTCATCCAATACCAAGAACTGTTTCACATTTTTCAACATAATTCTCTGTGGTAACCATTTCTCACTTATTTCTCCCTCCAAAATAATAGCCATAGGCTTGAGAAAGTCACAAAGCAAGCAATTCTTGTTTATATTTCCTTATATTCAGCTGCATTTCTGTAACAGGACAACAGGTTATACCAGCCTATGATACATCGCACGACTTTCCATCTCAGCCCTCCAATACTGGTCTTGCCACACTAAGACTTGCAAATGCTTGCTGATGCTGCTGAGCCACACACTGAAGTGTGTATTCTGCGGTGGCTTTATCTTTTTAAAAAAACTGTATAGGCTCTTGGTAACGACATCATCCCACTATGCAATGAACACAGGCCTATTATCAAAACTGAATTTTCTAATGTCCTGTTTTAATACAGGAACAGGAGACAAAGGCAGCTCTCACTATCCGGGTCCCCCTCCACTGACACTGACTGAAGAAAGGGACCAAGGATGGCTCAAGACAATTCTGTTCCTTACAAGTTTGCCAGGGAATGCCAACAGCTAAAGGACTCATGCACACTTCCATCACTTTCCTACTCAAAGTTTGGTTTTTTTATTTGTTTTTATAACAACCACATGCATAACTTAAGTGGTATGCACAACCAGCAGCCAGCCAGCAAGTTAAGGTTTGGGGCCACTCAATAGTGCCCATCACCATAATAGTAAATTAAATATTAATGTAGTAAAGGACCTTGAAAGAAGGGTTAGATTAGGAAACTTCTGAAAGCAAGGCCAATATTAAATAAAAAATAAAATACTAGAGTATAATTTATAAACAGAAAATGGTTATATCAAAGTCATCATCTCTGAGCCAGTGTACCCTGGTGAATAAAACTAGCAAAACTACACAGGCAGGGAGCTAGACTATCCTTATGTAGCAAAACAGTCATTTCCCTCTCCTCATCCTCTCATATCGTTTCATTCCCCTCTCCTCACTGTCTTGTATCTTTAAGTCACAAAACAAACTGTACAAGAAAGGAAGCCCCTATAGCTAAACTGACTTACAGCTAAATTGACTTAACTGCTTGTAAGTTACAGCTCTCTTCCAGCTCTTCCTCCCAAAAATATACAAAGCTCTCGAAGCAAAAACAACCTCCCACATTAATATATAGTTATAATTACACTAGAAGAGATCTATCAATCTAGGAATTTCAATACGCTCTACAAAGAAAGCATTCGTAGTGGGAATGCAATGATTCAATGTGTAGCTTTATGGATAACCATGGAGAAAAGTCATCTTCCCCCTTGAGCAAAATGAACTGCACTAGTGAAAGTGATAGTTCTGTGATTAACTATGACAAGAAACTTTACTAGTATGGCTGCTTCCGTCTGGGAATCACATCTCCATTATCCAGCTGAAAAATCTAGACCAGCAAATGCCTGGGATGGCCATAAAACTCTGTAAGCACCTTTTCTGTATCAGAAGCACATAAGTCGATTCCAGCTCACCACAGATAATTTTTTTCAGGAAACCATTAAATTATCCTGTCTATTTTTCCCTTTAATCGATTGATGCCAATTCACCATTCAGTGCTAGCGCTCCACTTTAATATTCCTGGTAGAACAGCAGCACCATGTGACAGCTCTCATCCACCTGGCACCAAGACTAGCAGTGTAATTTCCTGAAAACAGTTTAGGGCTAATTCAGAAACAAGCCTCCAAAACCACAAGAAGAAGCCAGGAAAAGCAGTAATGTGTCCACAAAGAATTGTCAGGTCTTTTAGGAAAACTTTAATTCAAGATATTTTAAAATACCAAGTATTAAATCTCATCTCAGCTCCATTATCCTTTGCATGAAAATGAGCTGGCTCAAACCTCTTTGACTATCCTCTATAAAAACAGTGTGACCATTTTAGCGTGCCATTAATTAGAATATGGCATTCTAGAGAACTTAAAAGGTTTCATTGATATTTTTCCTCCGAATGGCTGCCAATGAAGATACTTATCAACTGACTGGAAGCAGCGAGAAGGACAATCAGAGTTAAAATAGGCAGAAATATTTTGGGATATAGCAATGCTTTAGCAGGGTCGTGTTTGTTTCAGACCCGGAACAAATAAATCAAAGCAGATTTGAATACAAACTGACAAATATGCACACAAGAGTGCTCTAAACAGCTTCTCCTTAACAAGAAAGGAGACGACAACTGAAACAACAGTTTGTCTTCTGCTAAAATAAAGAATACAGGGAGGACAGAGTTTGTTACGTTGAATAAAACGCTTAAGTCTGGTTTCAAAGCTTGCCCCAAGCAAACCGATTTTCTGATCTATATTTCAGCAAAATACTAGTACAGTACAAGAAACATCAAGCAACAGCTTGTTTTACCAGCACAAGTGTTCAATTCTTTTATTGGAAAGAACTATTGGTTTACTGGAAAGATTATGTTTCATGTTTACTTTCTACCTTTTGTGGTATCTGAAATGCTGTTTAGCAAGGCACACATCATGTCTCCTTCAATGTGGTGAGGATTTAGGATGCGAGCTGACCGCTGGGTCATCTTAAATTGATTTTCCAGTTCCAGGAAGCTTTTGTCTCCAGAAAGTACAGTGAAAGGAATTTGCTTGGGCAGGTGCTCATCCAGACGACCAGCCTGTACAGAAACAAGTGACAAGTGTTGAACTGAGATCACGTTTTTACCTCATGGGGTTTGGGTAGCTTTTTGTAAGACAGGTCTTCATAGGAAAGACGCCTGCAGCAACTTACCTCCGCTTCTATGGCCAATGCATGTTATACCACCGAGACAGGTATTATTTCAACATTTTTGACACTGCATTTATTCTACACATAAAACAGTAGATATAGAAAATGGCTACCAGAAAAGTACAGATGGAGTACGGAATGAATTCCTGAAAAGCAGCATTTCAGAAGCATCTGCACATAAGATTAGTCATCTGTGCAGAACATTTTAAGAATCATAAAAAAAGTGTGATGTAACATACAAACCCTGTTGCAAAGCACATTTACATAGTAGAATTAGATCCTCCAATAGTTTTGTTTAACTGATAAAGCACTACACAAAGAATATGAGTCTCCATGGCATCCCAGATTCCTGTCCTTCACCTGCACCTCTCCCAACTCAGCTAAAGCCCTAGGTCTACTTAAGGCAGGCACTGCTCTTTGTCAGCCCAACAGGGTCTCTGAAACCGGCACCCACCCAACTCCACCTTAAAGATGGCTCTAGATTTGGGCTACTTGAAGAGAGGCAGGAGTTACATTTCTTTCTGAAACAGAAACTGTAAGAATTGTGGTTTTTTATTCTTCATTCCCTAACCATCCCCGTTACCCTCCACAACGGACCGATGTCCTATTTTATTCCTGCAGAAAGAAAAACAACAACAAAAAAAGCCACGTAAAGCACTTCTCAACAGTCTGTTCTCCGCTCAATTCAGTGACAGGTTTATCATTCTTTTTAGTGGACGTAGAAGTCACGCAAAGAGAATCTATGAATCTCATCTGCAATTAGTACTTCACGTCAACAGCAGGTATCATCTGCGACTCTTCTCTGGGTACAGAAACACAGCAATAAAGAAAGCTGCACTAACTTACGTGAACACAGAGAGCAAAGTCTGCTGCTTCTCTTCTGGTACCACAACGTGGATGAAGAAAGAAACATCCAATCCTCTTCAGATAATTGTAAATTTTGCATTGCACCGGAGGTTTCCAGTTGCTGTATCCTCCTAAAGACGGAAGAAGAAGAAAAATTAAAAAAAAAAGGAAAAAACCCAAAACACTAGAAATGCCACCATGAATTAAGAATTCAAAAAGGCAAAAGCAAAGATAAATCTGGCTTTAAAGACAGAATTTACTTTGATCAATGTGAAAGATGAGGAAACACATAACCAAAATCCTGAAAGAACCCTTGTTCTTTGGTTAGAAAGCAAAAAAGGAAAAAGTAGCCAGCCTGATCCTACACAAAGCCTCTCATTCAATTTTTTATGAATTCTTCTTCTAATCCTGAAAAACTTATCTTCTAGATATCATGTGCATTTAGACACAAGGATGTATTTTTTCCAGCTTTAAGCACAGCTATGGTTAATGTGCAGAAGCAGAGGAACTCTGGGAACTCAGTACAAGTAACAGAAATGCTTCTCTTAGGCAATCGTGTACTAATGTAATGCCCAAGATTATTTCTAACAGACTCTGTAACCGTCTGACACATCACACGTTGGGACTCTTTAAAAATAAGATCCAAGAACTGGAGCAACAGCTAAAACAAATGCTAGAGTCTTGACTAACACTCGGATGCAGTCAAGGATAAGCAAAATGAGTCTACAACTGGGGAAAAAATAAGTGCAGGAATTTTCTCAACAGTATCCTAAAACATGTAGTTACTGGCTGAGAAAATAGTTGGATAATAGAGATGAGCTGAGTAACAGGCCTGCTACAAATCAAAAGAATACCAGGCTGAAAGAGGTTGCAAGGGAAAGGAAAGGAGCAGTAACTCTCTCAAGAAGAGGGGGGGAAAACCAGAGGAACTTGCAGTTACTATGACAACGTAAAAAGGCAAACAAATGGAAGGACAATTTGAAGGAGGTGAATAAGAATGTCATGACCTTCCCAATTGCTAAGAAATAATGGGTCTGCAATGGGGAGGGAAAAATGGTGCTTTACCTGCCAGATGATAGAGCGGCTGGATGTAAGAATGGATTTTGAATGGAAAGTGAAAGCAGTCATTGATGACGCTTCATGTGAGGACATGTGAAACTAAAGCTCAAGTAAACAGGTTGCAGAGGATTGTGTATTCCAACCTGCCCACCCCTAGCTTGAGAAAGAAGCAATCTTCAGTAGATTTCTCCTCCTTCCAATCCCCCCCCTCCTCTTCAGCCTAATGGCTATAAGAGGGTATCAAAAATTATCTCAAAGCTCAAAGATTTAGTAACAGACTACACAGAAACAATTTAGGAGTATGTGTCCATGAGAAAAGTGGTATTTGCAAGTCATTCCCATCTGTTGAGACAGCCTTGGTCCCGGCTATTTGGGAAAGACTTGTAATTACCAACCCTGGCTTTTGGCTACATAAACATACAACATAAACATTTGGCCAGGACAGCTGAAAACAATGACAGAACTGTATTTACTCTGGTGGAGCTAGACCACAAAAGGGTGAAGGACAACTAAATAGCTGAAAACAGAAACCATATAGAGCCTGGGCAATACAATGGAAGAACTCAAAGCAAAGCTAAGGCTGTATTAACAAGAGGAGTAACAGAAATAATGCCAAAGTATCATATAAAAATAATTTTAAAAAAATCAGAAACGTTGTTTGGGAAATGCAGGGAAAAAAAATCAGAAGAGACAGGGATATCACCATATTTTCACAGGCTAAACAAACAAGAATAACATGCATCAAATAACTCTGCAAACCACTATTATGAGAGAGCACCTACAACAATGAACCCAGATGTGCCTGGGAGCCTTAGTATTCCCACACTCTGTAACAATATAGTTGACACTAAAACTGCTGAAGTGTTTTCTGATATGAATATGGACAATTTTAATCACCATTAACTCTTTGGTGTGGGTTTTTCAGTTCAAGTGCTCCAGGGGCCATTCCCATAGGGCAGCCTGCAATGCAGCAACCCCATTTGAGATGTAAGAAATGGATTTGGGCTGGGCTGCGCCAGCAGGCGCCTATGTTTGGAACATCCCTGGGAACAGGGTCTTAACTAGCACAGAGGTACCTTTGGGTAAGATTATTGTATTAATAGAGGTTCCTAACAATAGATTAGTAATGCTAAGACTGTACTATGGATTATTTCTCTTTCTTAGATAGGTCAGAGAAGAGACATTTCTGACAACAACACAGTTCAGACATTCCTGGGTTCAATCAACTTTTTTTCTTACTGAATCAAAACAGGGCATGGAAATGGAAACCTTGGAAATAGTTAACAGCACAGAAGACCCTGTCATAACAAAAAAGTTTGGGTAAGTTAATGACAAACCAGTTTCGAGTAAATTAAATAGAATAACAAAGTATGACTGAAAGCAAGTGCCTGAATTCAAGTGGGGAAAGTTTGACATAACTGAAAAATTGTAACTTTGGACTTTAGATGTCAGCCGGCCTGACATTTCTTCAAGTCAGATTCCTAACAGTTTCTTATTTTTATCTGTAGAAAAAAAGTTTTCCAAGGCCAACTGGATTGAATAACTATAAAAATAAACAACAAGCCTTCAGCAATTAAAAGCCACAAACCCCAAATCACAATAGCCTTAGAAGGCAAGGAGTGCAGAGGTGAAGTGAAATTTGACCAGAAGTCAAGCAGGGCAAAGCCTCACAAAAGACAGTAAGAACAAGCAACAGGTTGTTCAGCCACATAGAAAAGAGAATATAAATAAATGCAGCAGCCAGGCAGCAAAGATGAACTAGAAATCCAGGATTATTAGGTATAATCTAAACCCTCAAAATTAGTATTTTGTGGGGGTTTGTGCGCACTTTTGTGCGCGTACATGCGCATACACAAAGATACTGTTACTGTACCAAGAGGCCAAAGGCTAGATAATGACAATACAGGTAACGATACAGAAGTGATGCCTGAGCAGAACACAAAACTCAGGAGCACAGTCCTCTTTAACAGAGAAAACCAGAGGATTCATCCCCAGATCTCCTTACAACCACACATTAGACTACACGTCCAGGAGCACAGCAGACTGTTTGAAGAACTTCCACTTTACATTAACAGACATACTTGCTCTGCCTTCATCAGCTAATTGGAATACCTGTTTCTAAGGGGTGAGGGTGTGTGTGTGTGTGTGTGTGTGTGTGTGTGTGTGTGTGTGTGAGATTCAGGCATCAACAGGCCTTTCTGTCCAACCTCAGCAGCATGAAAACTCTCAGCTTTCAGGATGTTCTTGATTATCTTTTAAAGGGAGAGATAATCAAGAACATTAAGTAAAGAAGTAGTGCAGTGCAGCCTCACAATTCCTACAAGTCTGTTAAGATGATGCTTACGTCTCAGGCACTAAATATTTTGAAACTATCCCTTATCTAGACTTTACTGAAGTATTCAATGTACAACAGGCAAAATAATTATAAAGGCAGACAGAGAAACAGTAGAAAAAGCATGAGGTGGACAAGAAATTGATTCAAGAATAGTCAGGTTAGAAAAAAGTATCAAGTTAAAGGGATGCTATTAGTAGGCTTTGCAAAGTTGGGGTTTACAAACCCCAAAGTTGTGGGTTTACAAACCCATAACAATGTGAGTTACATGAACTACCTTTACCACTACCAGTATCTTCCAGATGCAAGATACACCTATCAGGTATAGGATGACGAGGGACATCCTTAAGGAGCAAGCCAGAGACAGAACAATATTCTAGTACAGGAATGTAAAATCATGCCTTTTGGAAAGGAAAAGAAAAAGAACATTATGAGAAGGACTTGGGAGTCAGAAAGAAAATAATCCCTGAGTATTATGGCTGTCCTGATAATTATGAAAACCTAGTATGATACAGCCCAAGTAAGTTCAGCAGGGAAGGCAGAAAAGACTCCTAAACTGTTCAGCAATTCTAGAACAATATTCTACAAGGAATACTAAGAGCAGAGGAGGTTAAGACAGAGTTAGGAAACTTAAAGAACACTTCTATTACATGGTGCCTGTGACACTGTAACTTAAGAAGCCCTAGTGACTGTTCCTGTTCTTCATCCTCTCAGATTCAAAGAATCTCTGCTCAAGTATTTGTGTAGACTTGTTAATCTTATTTCCTTTAATCATTTTTTACCTTGAAAGCCCCAGATAAATGTCCCTTGGTTCAGGCTAGCTGGCAGCTGCGTGAATAAGCTTCCCCAGTTGTCCAGATCCACCAACACAATGTGAGTCATGGTACTCAGGTAGTCAAGATCAGGAAGTTCACTATCTTCAATGGGATAAAAAGGACGCGTTTAAAGATCAACTGACTTTCTGGTCAGCCAACATACATCAACTTAAGCTATGCTTTTGAAAATTCATGTATTCAACTGTTCTATAAGCTAAAAGTTATAAAACATGATCATATTTGGCAACCACACTGTTTTTAAATCAACTGAAGTAGCATTTGGTAACACGCAAATCAGACAAAAAAAGTGGTACCTAGCTATATGATGGTGTAGAGCTGGATAGTTTTGTGCTAGGCACAGGAAGCTGTTGTCTGCACTGAGACATGTGAATAGTCCATTTAATATTCAACTGTGCACCTCCTACTATGGCAAGTCTCTGTGACGTTTATTTGCTTACATGCATAAAAGTACGTAAAATGTTTAGAGAAGTATTTTGTGCTGTATATTTAACATAAATGCCAACCTTTTAATCAAAAGCATTATGACACCATGAGTAACTGAAAACACTTCCAACTTTTGAACACAACCTTTAGCATTCTTGATGGCATTCTTAGAAGTGACACAAACTTCAAAAAAATATTTGCAGGCTCAAGGCAAAAACACCCCCTAATACATACTGATAATATAAATGCTCAGCTGAAATTATTTTTTAGCAAGGTAAGGAAACTGAGAAGATGGTGTTAAAATAAGACTGACCACATAGAAAGCACTACCAGGCTCATAAAGATTTGTACGTACAAAGCTGGCGAGTTTCTCTTGAATGTGTATTATAGACCACTTTCACATTTCTAGGAGTTAGTTCTCTATTTGGGATCTTTGATTGTCCTCTGGTCCTCTTCCTTTTAACACCAAATTAAGCTCCCAGTTAATTTCAGAATTAAATATTTCAAGTCTCAGGGTTCTCATATCTGTCTACTTTTTTTTTTTTTTAAGGCTTCATACATACAGCATATAGCAATAAATTATTGATTCCAAGTTCTGGAAACTCAAATACTGAGAATTCAAAATGCAGCTTTAAGGAACAAGAAATACTGAATTCTGAGTTGATTTACAGACTGGATATAGGCAAATAGTATGCTACATACTTCTACTAACATTGAAACAGTGTATTAAAGACAACAATATTTTTCTAATGTTAAAAAAATAATAATTCTACAAACCTTCACCAAGTTCTTCAGAGTGTGCTGAGTCCTCTTTTTTTTCTTTCTTTCCCTGTATTGGTCCCTGCAGAGGAGATGGCTTTGGTCTTCCCTGAGTCTTCAATGGAGATGCTTCAAGTTTTAGCTTGTGAGGTTTTCTGTCCACACAAGCCCCACTTGCTGTGAACTTGAATACTGTATTTTCTGATTCTGATGCAAGACTTGATAGATCAGGTTTCTGCAAGAAGCAGTGTTTCATATGATAGTGCTGATGCGCACTCTGAAGATCATCGAAGTTTTTGTTGCACGCAGCACATCTAACGACATACATCTCTTCCTTATGTTTCAGTGACGTGTGACTGCTGAGATGACTGTTCAAATCAGCAAAATTCTGTGCAGTTGCAGAACACAAGCAGCATCGAAACCATAAGTTTCCTTTTTGCAGCATGGCTTTCTGACAATCCACATAATCATTCCTCCTGTTTATTCTGGAGACATAAGTTGTCCGGCAACCACACGTTAAACGGTCTCCTTTTTCTACTGGGAGGAAGTCCTCCTCTTTTTTGATTGACATTTCCATCTGCTCAGGCACAAATGCATAGTCCATGCTATGAATCTCGTTATAATGGATTAGAAATTCTTCTTCTGTGTCAAAGAAGAGATTGCCACAAAGGCCACAGAAGTATTTAGTCTGTATCTCCTGGTTATGATGCTCTTGGAAGTGTCGCTGTAGCGTTCCTACTTTCCGAAAGTGATTTCTGCATAAGCCACAGCAATATCTGTGAAATGCATGGCTTTCTAAGGACATGCAATGTTGTTTAACGCTCTCTTCAGATTCAAACATCTCCTCACAAATGCGGCATTGCCATTTTCCCACAATAGGACTTTTTTCAGGGGAGAGTTCCATAGGACTAGGAATGCAGTCTTTCCTTTCACCTGCAGAAACGCACTCTGTGTCAGAAGTGGATGGCATAGGTTCATCTTCTAGAGCTTCTTGCTCATAATAGTAACTATGTCCACCATGAAATTCAGTCACATGTCCCATAATATCCTCTTCTCGGAGATCTACAGAGCATGCTCTGCACCAGAGAAGAAAATTAGTCAAGTGTGCTCCCCCATGGAATCGACTCATATGCAGGCGGATAATGCTTGAATTTTCAGCAAGCTTTCCACACACAGCACACTTGTGACAGATCCTATTTGCTGATAAAATGTGCTTTTCTACTGACTCTTCTGTAAAAAACTTTTGAAGACATTCACAAAACCAGGCTTTTACTTTGCAAGCACTACCTTGACTTTGGTTTGCTGCATGATCTTCCTTTTTATCCTTTAAATCGCTCTTCCGTTTTGAAGGAGTAGATCCCCTTTCACTGGTAGGCTCATTCGAAGTCCAGTGTCTTTTAAGTAGTGGCCTTGTCCGATCCACAACATGGCATAAGTAAGGCTGATTTTTATTTTTTCCATTGATATGACAGAACATCAAGATGGACTCTTCCATTGTACTAAAAACTTTAATGTTATGTTGAGTGGTTTGCTTATGCTGGGTGATCTGATTCTTATCAGCAAACAGTTTATCACAGTTCTCGCAGTGACCTTTTGTTTTAAAAATCTCCGCAACTTGGGAGATGCTCTTCTTTGACACTGCCACAGGCCCAGAATTACGACAACGTGTTCTAGAATGGATTAAAAAAATAAAGAGGTTATATCATAGCCTGAAACATTTTTAAACTTTCGAATGTACTTTGAAATATTACCTAGCAGCTACAGCAATTAGTGCGTGGAAATAGTGCCCTCTGTACACTTTAACTCACCTACTAGCTTGCCAACAAAAACATGCAATGCCTATCTCACCTCTGCACTTCAAAGAGAATTAGGTGCTAATTTCCAAAACTAGCACTTAGATCGATGCATGTGTTGTTTTAGAAATCCAGTGCTGCCAACTTGTTGGGGTTGTTCAGCCTGGAGAGGAGAAGGCTCCAGGAAGACCTTACTGCAGCCTTTTACTACTTAAAGGGGACTTATAAGAAAGATGGGGACAAACTTTTTAGCAGGGCCTCTGGCAATAGGTCAAGGGGCGATGGCTTTAAACTAAAAAAGCATAGATTTAAACCAGGTATAAGGAAGGAATTGTTTATAATGACAGTGGTGAGACACTGGAACTATTTGCCCAGAGAGGTGGTAGACGTGCCATCCCTGGAAGCATTCAAGGTCAGGTTGGATGGGGCTCTGAGCAACCTGATCTAGTTGAAGATGTCCCTTCTCATTGCAGGGGCATTGGACTAGATCACCTTTAAAGGTCCCCTCCAATCCAAACCATTCTATTATTCTATGAACTTAGAAACAGTGGAACAGAGACCAAGTTCTGGTGCTCTGTTACAGAAAGTACCAAAGAGGATACAGTCATTGATCACCATTCTGCAGTGGATTGTGTGGGGTAAGGCAGGGTAAAAGACATGGCAAGGGGGCAGTTTTTTGACAGTTTACTCAGGAAGTCAACATTCAGATAGTCCTAAATGCCCTGAAATCCATTTGCACCACTAAGAACACACCTGCCTATCTGTTATTGATCTATGAATGATCACATTATAAAGACAGGTGTCTCTCACAAACCTGAAATGAGCTGTTAATTCCATATGCGAGCGTAGTATCTGGTAGCAGGATATACACTTCACTTGGAAGGGAACCTCTTTGCACAAAGATATCAGAAGGTTCTTTGCATACGATGGGAAAGGTAGAGGAAGGCCCGCCTTCATTTCATCTATAATATGGAATAGCAGAAAGTGTAACCACACATTAGAGTTCTTTCACAGTTACGTCAGCTCTCAGATGACAGTTACAATGGTACTCATTTGTCACAGGCTTCAGAAAGTGAGTTACCATGTGTCAGCTGAGCCATAGTAATTGTGCAATGGAAGCTTTACATAAAACTGCATTAATGTTTTAAACTTCTGTAAGAATCTCTTATCTGAATCTCTTTGCATCCTGTTTTTTCATACTCTGTGACTAACTCTACTTCCCTTTTCCTCCTTCTACAAGGTCTGATCAGATATCTCCCTTGGGAAGGTTCTTATTGACCATCCTCCCCTCCGTCACCACCTGTCTACTCTTTTGTTTAAAGCCATAGTGTGTTTAAAGCTGAAAGAAGCATGCAATTCATTTAACAAGTTTCCACATACTCTGACTATCTCCTCTTTCCCATCCTCAATGTTAATTCTCCCTAAATTTTTAGGTGCATACTCCATGTCTAACTCCAAGTGCCAGCAGAACAAAAAATTTTCTATTGAAAAGAGAATGGGAAATGACTTATGAGCTATATATTGCTGTTAATGTTCTGCATCTTAGGAGGCAAGTTATCTTTGAATTTTCTGTTTAGTAAGATGTGATGATCAGCAGGCAGTAATTTGAGGTTATGCCTTTAAACTAACTTCACCACCAGATCTTACAGACCATTTACTAATCATAAAGACCTACCAATGCAGAGGAATAAAATAGAGCACCTCCTTTTTTTTTCTTTTCTTTTTTTTCTTTTTTTTTTTTTTTTTTTTTTTTTTTTTTTTTTTTTTTTTTGTTCTGAGTTAAATGCTATCCATCTCTAAAGAAGAAAACACTATTTTGTACTCTTGGTCTTTCCAAAGCAATAGCTCACCAGCAATCTTTTTTTAAAACCTATGGCCTGATTTTAAAGGCATCTATGGTCAGCACATTCAGAATTAATAACCTATTTGAGAATAAAAGTACATTAGATTTACAATACGTAAGAGAACTCAGAACCATGGAGCTGACTGTCACTTCCATGAAGACGGCAGTACTGACTCAATCTGCAGGAAGATTCCTTAAGCCTGTCTTTACTGTACACTTTCTGCGGACACCGTGGGAGACGGCAGAAGTAGAAGATATAATTATGAAGATGAGAAATAACTATACCAATCCTTTTGGCCATGTAGGCTTATCCTGAAAGATACACATTCTAAAGCACGGCAGCTTCTTGAATAAGAAGTCAACTCCATCTGTATCTGATCTGTCTCGGCTGTTTCCCTAACATTAAAGTAAATGCTTTAACGCCTATTGCTCACGTCAAAGCTAAAAAGTCAGTACAGCTATGATGGTCATTAATCCTGTTTTCAAAACCATGACCAGACAGATATCTTCTGTGGAATTAGTAAGTATGGTTCAGGATGTTATCAGCTCACAACATAACCACTATTTTAGCCTTCAGTAGCAATGCAACCAATGCAAGGCATCAGACTGGCAGCACTGTTCCAACTAAGCATGCTAAATTTGCAATTTTATGGAGAAGAAACTTTCATAGGTCTTTTCCATCAGGAATGCCAAGGAAACAGACAAGAAAAATAGCCTCCAGCAGACTTCAGACAGTACAGTAAGGGGAAGGATCACCACAGCCAGTCTGACTGGAATTGAAAGAGAAATTTACGTGTTTTGGTTCCTATCAACATGCTAAATGTAAACTTATTTAGGACAGTAGTTGCACAGAGTCACTGGAGGATGAGACACTTATACAAGAGACTTGGAGATACAGGAAAGTCTGCTTCTCATTACAGCAACTGTGATGGAGGAATCATTTCTACACAAAATTATAAGTTTCAAAGCATCTTCTCTTACAGAACTGTATCACATTGGAGACCTTAAAAGAAAAATAAAAATTCATTAAAAACAAACTTAAAAATCTTAAGGTTTTTTTACACAGCAGAAAAATATAAGTCACTTTGTATCATAAGGATCAATTATCAGAAGGAATGAAAAGTGGTACACTTCACAGCAACATACCACTCAATTTAGAAGCCTCGAGGAAGTGGTTCTTTCCTGACATATGCTTCAAGCATTCGTCACTTTTGGTGAAAAGGAGGAAGCAGCTTGGGCATGCAAAACACTGAATATGCTGTGGAGGGAGATCTTTTTCATGTCCGTCATTTTCATTTAGCTGCAAGAAAAAATGATCTAGTTAGGAAAAATATTAAGTCAAGAAACCAGTCACAGTTCTCCTCATGTCCTTCCATGGTAATATTTTCACTTTTCAGTTTTCAGCTACTGCATCTATGTTTATCTACAGCCTACACCTATGCAGTTCAGCTCTTCGAGTCACAAGGGACTGGCCAAACTGCCATTGTCAAACTAAGCTACTCAACCTTATGACGCCATCAATTTTTCCATTCCCTTCTTGCGCCACCTCTACCTTCAGGGCAAAAATCTTTTAAGTTTTGCTTATGACATTTTTTCTTAATCTTTTCTTATGTCACTCAAGGAATCTTCATGATATGCTTATGCCTTCTTCCATATCTTGTTTAGGATTATCTCCTCATCCTTCCACACCAAAATAACCCCATCTTCGTGCCTCTGCAAGAGCTGGTCCCTTTCTCCAAACTCGTCTGTAACTCCTGCTTACACCCCTGGACACACCACAGGCACACACATAACTTTGAAGCAATGGCAAAAGAGCAGGGAAAAACTATGATGCAATCTTTCAAGCTTGTCAGGTCTTACTATGCTTCAGGAGTTACGACTAGATGGGTACACAACAATATTTGTTACTAAAACATTCAACTTTGAGAGTGCTATCCATTATCCAGTTCAACACCAGACTGCTTAAATAAAACCACGCACCCAGAAGATAACACCTGTCATTGAACTGAGGTTTTACAGTGGGAAGTTATGAACAGAAGGAAAAGAATGAGCACTATCCAAAAACAACAAAAAAAAGTGAAAAGAGTGGAAGTAGGGAGGAACAACAACAAAAAAAGTAAATACTATTAGCTTATATTCAAATCAAAACTGAAATGCTAGATTATCCTTTTCCCTTCTGCAAGTTAACTAGTGAGTAGCAGCAAATACATCTATCAGAGAGACCTGAAACAGAGAAGAAACAGTTGCAGCCGAATCACCCAATTTTCTTTTCTCATTCTGCTGCCTCTTTTTCCCCCATCTCCATTCTGCTGCTTCTCTTTACCATCACTTATTTCACCCTAACTTCTTGCCTTTATCTTTCATAGTTTAGGAGATGCAATAAAAGGGGAATACCTTTCGACACCACCACCAGAGGGACAAGAGGTTCAAGATAGAACTACGGTCCTCTCGCGGGTATGCTGGGAAGTACAATCTAATGGTCAGATCTAATGGGAGTACTGTCAGGATACACCAGGTGTTTGAAACACAGCAGAATAAGAAAAACTATTGTGAAGACTAAAAGAAAGGAGGTGAGAGAAAGAGGGTTAAAAGGAAAAAAACCAAAACCAGTGCATAATTATGTCTTGAAAACCCTCTACTATGTTTAGTCAGGAGAGTTACTTATCCTTATGATCGTGCCTTAGATAAAAGATGATCGCTGTACTGCTGAGAGGTTGAAAATCTTTTGCAGCATATCACACAGGCAACAGCATTATTTGGGGGTCCGTGTAATGTAACTGTTGGGTCACAAGGAGAATGATCAAACCTGGAGAGAAAAAAAATAATTAACAAACTAGTCACCTCTAAGTAGTCAAAACGTTTTTGTTTGTTTGTTTGTTTTGGCTTTTTTTAAATGGGGGGGGGGGAAAAAAAAATCTGTCTTTTGAAGTTGTTGGACAAAAATCTATCAAATCAACCTAAACTGTAGAATTCCTCACCTCCCCTATCATTAACTTTATCAGTTAAAGTATCCTGTACAGAGGTGATTCTCCCTGTGGCTTACCTGTTACAATGACCACTTTGCAGAAGAATCATAGTGTTTTTGAGAGCACGAGAACTAACAAAGCCTTGAATTCCTACAGAGGGATTTTAAAAAATTATTTATTTTTACCTCCTTGCATTGGTTCTGGCTGGGATGGAGTTAAGTTTCTTTGTAGCAGCTTGTATGGTGCTGTGTTTTGGATTTATGAACAACAGTGTTGATAGCACAGGGACGTTTTAGCTATTGCTGAGCAGTGTTTGCACAGCATCCAGACCTTCTGTTTTTCAGACTGCCATGCCAGCAAGTAGGCTGGGGGTAGGCAAGAGGCTGGTAGGGGACACAGCTGGGACAGCTGACCCCAACTGACCAGAGGGATATTCCATGCCATACAACACTGTGCTCGCCAATAAAATCTGGGTGAGGGAGGAGGAAGGGGGGATGTTCATAGTGATGGTGTTTGTCTTGCCAAGTAACCTTTATGTGTTTTAAAGCCCTGCCCGCCAATGAGAATTCCCTACATTGCTTTGCTTGCCTGCACAGCTTTTGCTTTACTTATTGAACTAGTTTTATCTCAGCCCAGAGTTTTCTCACTTTTACCCTTCTGATTCTCTTCCCCACCTCACTGGGGTGAGTGAGCACCTGTGTGGCACTGAGCTGCCTACCACAGTTAACCCACAGCACTCCCCTCAGCTTCTCTCCTTACCATCTTCTCCATGACACATTCACTAGTTAAAAGGCGGTATATGCTGGAATTGACACAGAAACAATGAGTGCTCAATAGCAGTCATCAGCTATGAACAGATATCTGGCCTACAGCTCTTGCTCCTCTTTCCCTTCAAAATACCGTTCAGGGGCAATTTTTTTTTAATCGTACTATCAAGTTGTATGTTAACCTTTCGGTCTTTTTCAATCTTGGAAGAAGAAGTAACAGAAGTGGAGAACAAAAATCTTGTTTCTCAAAAAAAAAAAAAAGATACTAAAAAAATGCTCAACAAGAGGAAGAAATCAATTCTGAATGAAAAAAATCAACAAACACCCCCCCAAAAAAACAAGCGGGAAGTTCATCACATCATCTATATAAAATCTGTAACACATTAGTCTGCTCTCCAAACAGAATTTTGTCACTATAGGCAGTTTAAGGTAGACTTGAGCCTGATGTCCTGAGTTTAAGCATATTCTTTCATTATTTCTTCTTGCACTGAGCTCTTTCTGTATGCCCTTACCTTTGAAGGTGACCTAGGAGAAGATGTCCGTTATCAAACTCTCTGTTGCAATGCATCACAGGACAAGATATGGGACTGCTGTTGACTTGTCTCTGACCTGCCCTCTTATAAATACCCCTTTTTCCACTATTAACGGTGCCTGGTTTGAGACCTGTGTTATAAAACAAAGCCCTTAAGCCTCTGTAATTCAGATTCTGGTTAAGAAAACAAACAAAATAACACACAAGCCCTAAAACATTTAAAAATCAAGTTATATTGATTCTTAAAAGCAAGCTAACAATGCACTCAATGCATTGAGTTACTCAATGTAACTCAATCCTGCTGTGGTAAGTCTGCTCTTTCAGTGGAAGAATCCGTCTCTTCAATCTCCAGTAGGATTACTTTTCAAACACTTTGACATCCTTCCTGTAGGAGCTCCAGGCAGTATTTTAAATTGATTTGACTTCCTGAAGTTATACTTACTTACGTAGACATTTTCCTGAGCAACAGTTCAACAGTAATATTTTTCCTTCTAACAACTTTGCTTATGAAAGTAGTTAACACTGCCTTAGTGGTTTTTAGACTTTGTATATTGAATTTTCTAAGCAGCAAAATATTAGAAGAATAGCTTTTATGGCAATGACTGTATAAGAACTTTTAAGTGCCACACTCTAGCAAAGTAATTTTTAAGATTTGGTTATGCATAAGCAGCACCTGTAAGCTTAATGTCAGTATTGCTCAATACAATTATTACTTGTTCTATTCTGCAATGCAGGACTTAGAAAACACATCACTGAAACTTAATTTCCTGTTCTTACCTGGCATTTTTAACCACTGGTCCACACATAATCTTGCAGCTTCTGTGTCACTGTGTTCCCGAATAAATTCTAGTTCTTGCAACCCATGAGCATATTGGGAATCTACTTTCTCCTGAAGGGGAAAACATAACAGGCAAGGTGGCAATCAAATTAAAAAAAAAAATAAAAATCAAGATTAAGTATGCATCCCAAAACTTACACGTGGGTCTCTAAAAACCTAAGGAAACCCACCCACAAAAGCCTAAGCGGTGAGGGGGGATTAAAATCTTACAACTTGACTGACTTCTGTATAACACAATAAAGATGGAATGTAACAGCAACAAAAAAATAAATTTAAAAAATAGTACTAATTTTTATGCCCCAAATAAAAGCTACACCCTCAGTGAATTACTTTACTTTTACTCCTACTGAAGTTTCGGAAGCATGTGCATAACCAAGATTTTTAAGATTATAAGATTATAAAAAGAAGCAAATAATAATGAGGGTTCTTTTTTTTTTTAAAAAAAAAAAGGCAACACAAAATGGTTATTGAAACAAAGGGTCAATTTGTTCCACTGCCGAGGCAAAAAAACCCATGGTAGTTTCACTTTGAAGAGCAATTTTAATTCTGCAGATTGCATTACGTGACGAGGAGTAAAGGAGCTGCCCAGCAGGAAAATATTTATCATCAACAAAAGGATGTTCTAGCCTTCATTCTCAGACTCCTTTAAAAGCTACATACCTATCTCTGACTCCACTTAACCTTTGAGAAACTGTATGTGGAGACATTAAGAGACTGCCAAATTCAAAGTGCAGGAGACAGGAGAGGGATTTAGGCCTCTGGACTTCAAGGCTACCTTGGACTATATCTAACAGCCTTTTACTCTGTTGTATTACAGTTGCATAGTCTATTGTAGACTATAACAAGCTGTAACTATAGTATAATTATGAGACTTTAAAAGTCATTAACAGTGTTCAGAAAATTAGGCTGGAAAGTCAGCATGTTCCAGAAATATTGGATTTGCATTTGTCCCTGTTGAATTTCATGACGTTCTTGCAAGCCCATTCCTTCAAGCTGTCCAGGTCCCGCTGACAGCAGCCCTACCCTTAAGCTTACTGACTGCACCTTCCAGTTTGTAATAAAAATTAAAAAATTATGCCTTTTAAGTAGCTGCACAACACAATTAATAGGGTTCACCTTTAATATTATGCCTTACACATAGAAAATTTTATCCCATTATAAAATATTACCTGATACAGAGATTTAATGTGGCAAATGGCTTCCCCAAAATCTCAGACAAAAGCAGGCAGATAACCAGGTTTGCTGGATAATGGTTTGTGATAACTGTTATTATTCAATTATTTAACCAGAATAATTTATGCTAAGGTCCCTCTGCTGTATATACAAGCAAGAGAACAAGTTTTTGCCATTGGCTTGCATGAAGTTAGGTTGGTTTCCCCCCTCCCCCGCCTTAGGAACTCCGTAAGACTAGCAAATTGATCAGTTAAAAGCCCTGTGTTTCAAATGATGCCCCAGAAACAAAAATCTCTAGTTACTAGTTCCAGATCTGGCTAAATCTTTTATTTTTTTTCCTACTTAGTAGTGAAAACAAACACACTTGTGACTACAAGGCCTGTATTATCCAATTCTACTGAAACAAAATATGTACAATACCTTAAAGGCTTTGTTTTTCTCTTCTTTTTGCTGTTTCTCTACTTCAACATGGCGTGCCAGACGATCCAAGGTTGACGCAACTCGTTCTTTCTGATAGTCAATGTGATCTTTACGTTTATTATTTCTCTACAATTGAAAAGTTAAACTTTTATTTAGTAATTGTTAAGTAACAGGCTCTAATATGGTGAAAAGTGATGCCCAAGCAGCAGGGCATAATTCAGTATAGATACTCCAATACTAAGTTCCATGCTTTACCTTGCTAGTTTTCTCTTCCTATTTACCAGCATCTGTAACTTCTGCTAAAAAATGAAACAACCCCAACTCCCCTGCATATTCAAGGCAATTCAACATCAGCCTCACCAAAGCATAAGAAGGAACATGGATGATTGTGCTGGGTGTCCTAGAAGTCTCCAACAAATGACAAATTAAGTAAATTCTTCTAAGTAGGTAAACAAAATTCCTACAGATTTCAAAGCCCACATGTGGCCCACCTGAAACACTGAGAACCAATATCATTCTTGCTCTAAGACAACATTGCCCAGTACCTTCAGAAAGGCATATCATTAGCTTTTTCTAGCATAAGAGATAGGCCATACGCTGTACTTTGCTCCTGCTACATGATTAGCTCTAGCAACCACCACTGCGAGTGACCATGTGCGTGTACAGAAGACCCACCTTTCCTAGAAAGAACCAGGTTTATTTGGTTCCTAAAGAACCAGGTTTATGACACACATCCTCTACTGCAACACTGGAAAACAGAAGTCAAGAGATGGCCACTGCTGCCAAAAACAACTCTGCTAGAGTCATTTTCAGTCACTGTCCCTCTCAAAGGCCCCGCAGAGTAGGCACAATAAGTTTGGGGAATACATGAATTGACCAGCCTGCTTCTGACTCAAAAATTCTTAGGAAGGATTATGAAGAATGAGGCTGAGTTAAGACCAGGTTGTCATCAGAATAAGGTCCTCCAACCTGCTCCTCAAATGTTATTTTAGAAGGAAAAGGCTTGGGAGTAGGCCAGATACAAGTGACCTCAGAAGTCTGTGTCCAGTCTCTAGCCTGCAAATGTAAAGCAGTGTTTTTCTTCCACACACTTGCTAAAAACCACCAAAAGTCAAATAAAAGTTCCAAGTCCATTTCAAGAAGGCAAAAAATGGCTCTGGAAAAAACAAATTGTTGGCATTTTTGCCTTCCACTCAACAGTACGTAAAACTCAAAAGACTTTAATATTGGTTTATTTATTACTTGTTAAAAATACCTCTAACAAGTTTTTTGTTAAGAGTAACATACATATGGAGTATAGGAGGCGAATATATGGAGTACAGGAGATGAATTAATTTATTCAATCAAGAAGTCCCAAAATACATTTTAACATAACTCACATGAATGTAAGAACTGCTGTTAGGTTCTTCATCCTCACTACTGACAAGATCAATGCATTCAAGTACAGGTCTTAAAGGGCCTTCCTGGAAAAGTGTTAAACACACACACAAAAGCATTAAATTGTCTTCCTCAGAGATAGAATGTTGCATGCATTACAGCACATTGTCAGCGTTAGCTATACCTGGAGAATTTCACCAAGCTTTCAAGAGGGTGCAGTAAGGAAACTCCTGCATGGTGTAACTTTTGCACTTAACAAACTAATCCACAAAATTGCTAAAACATGCAAATAAATAAGTATTCACAAATAACTAAAATATCAACTTAACATCTAGATATCAACTAGAAAAAAAAAATCAAATTAACAGTCTTCACTTGCTTAATAACTTTATATTCTTCATCTTCTCAATCAACTTAGATCTACATTTTTAAAGATACCTCACTTGCACCATTAATTCACTGGTAACAGGGTAGAAGGCTGTTACCAAGAGAGGAACAATCTTCGATTTCATTGAGCAATGCTAAATGGTTTTTCATTGGTTTTTTGGGGGTTGATTTGGTTAAAAGACATAAATTAAATTCCAACTCCAAAAAAAAATTAAACTCCTTGGGCATTTCAAACATTAAGAAAGTGGGAAACAGTTTCATACACATTTAAACCCTGAAGGCTACTCCTTTCTGAGGAGATATTCCATAAGCAGGTTACAAAGGTCTTTGTATTGGAATCACAATGAGGAGGAGGTCATTTTATTTTAAAAGAAAATACACTTCACCCATTCATACCACATACTCAAAAGCACAGAGACACATGCCCAAATAGTCTGTCCAGCATTCAGTTGCAAAGAAGTGCATCCAGGAAACCTGGTCAGGACCCCATGCAGCAATATGGAGGACAAAGGACCCTGGCTATCAACAAGCACTTAGGTCCTCTCTATTATTCCTAGCTTGGAAGCCATGTGCTTTGTCTCTCTCCATGCTGCCCACTCCTCTGTGAGTCACTAAATGTTATTGGTTTTGTCTCCTTCTAATGATGTCTTAAGGCTCTAGCCCTGTTCTTTGTCTTGTGTAATCATCTTTATGGTTTAAGCCTTGGTTTTAATTTGTGTGAATGCTGTCCCTTGTTTTACTGATCTGAGCATCTTCAGAAACTTCATGTAAATGGTCTGTGACCATCAGTGACCTGCTAGTCTAGGTAGTATCAACACCAGCTGATTTACATGCCTTCATACGCCTCCTTTTATTCATTCCGTGTAGTGCTTGCACACACATGTGTGTATGTTCCCATTCACTCTCCATTCATGCCAATTCTAACATTTCTACTAAAAGCTTCTGTCAGACAGCAGAATGTTGACGTAAACACAAGAAAGCAAAAGGAGAAGAAAAAACAAAATAAGCAAACCAAACTGTGTACACAGGCCATAAGTTTTTTTAAAGAAGGTGTACAAAATAATGTCTGGAGCTCCATCCACACTCACTGCAAGAAGAGTCTTCAATTTTTGAAGGCAAAAAAAGAAGCACCATGTCCACATAATCTGATGTCAGGCAAAAAAAAAAAAGCCCATATCATGCTACAACATTATCACATGCCAAATAAATAATCAGTATAATGAATATGAAATGGGATGAATAAGGCTAAACACACCGAACAAAAATATTCCTAGTGACCCTAACTCACATTCATGGTCACACATGTACACATCTTCAGTGAGAGGCAAAGTTAACTAACATGCCAGAAAAAGTTTTCCATCTGAATTCTGAAAGTTGTTATCTAGCTTCAACGTAAATAAACCGAAACAAAAGACAGTTTAAGTTTTTGTGTTTTGGTAGTGAGGACAGGTGGTGGTTGGTTTTTTGTTTGTTTCTTTTTTTTTTTTTTTTAAAGTCTGTATATGCAATGCCATCTATATCATATGACAGCTTTTGACTAAACTGCAGTATTAGCCATTTGTCTGGCAATATTACTGGCAGATACCACAGAGCTGTTACATACTCTAAAGGTATTTTTTATTTGTTAAAGTGAAGTTTTCCAGGCAGAAGAAGGACTTACGATAGTCAGCAGGCTGACTGCTTGAAAAGGTGCAGTTCTATATCCACCACCTCTGCTGTATATTGGGCAGTGTCCTCAAGATCTTAACAATCAACCAACTAGGGCAGGCTAGGAAGATTTACTGCCTCATGAGAAGTAGTGGAGAGAACATGCATGCAATTCTCTCCACTGTCCTTACTGCATCTCATTCTTTACATTCTTCCACCTTTCAAGGCTCTAAAGCTGTTCAGCTGGCCAGGCATAAACACTCCTCATTGTCTCAGTGGGGAGGAAGAGGCATGAGATCTTGGACAGATGACAAAAGCTCATATAAATCAAGCTGCAGGCCTCAAATTACCCCAAAAGAGTGCTTAACTTTTCATGATTAAATAACGAGAATATGGTTTTCTAAATTAAATCTAAAAATAAAAAAAAAACAACTCCATGACAATTTGCTCTTGTAGAAACTGAAAACCTCTATAAACTTATAATACATTAAATCTTTATTAAACAACAGGTGTTAACAAGTAACAGTTCAAAGACACACTCAGACCACCTGACTGTTCAATCAGTTCAATAATGTGTTTTGAGTGTTCAACTCTGATCCTAACAGCTGCAGCTTCTCCAAATGCAGAAATTTTCCTTATTTCTGTTTACTTACTCTCTGGGTTCAGCAGCTAATTAAAAGTTAGGAAATCAACTGCCAAAAAGCAGAGTAACTTGTTTTCAAGCCTAGGAAGTTCTAATGACCAGAACAGTAAATTCAATTTAACACAACTAATATTACACTTGCTTAAATGTTGTTTGCATACATGAAAAGTTCTTTTTTCCTTCTGAATTCTGTGCCTCTTACTACACAATTTTTGTGTACTACTTTTTGGGTTGCATTCCAATTTGAACACAAATGCAACATGGCAATTCTTTAAAATGACTCCTCAAAGATACACAACCTTATTTTTCACAAAAATAAATGGGGGGGGGGAAATCCCAATCCATCACACCATCTGCCTATATGCACTCCTGAATAATAATGCAAGTCCCAGAAGTAGCATTTATTTAGGCTAGTTTGCGTTTCATTGGTTGGTAGTTTAACCTTTAGATGAAGATTAAAAGCAAATACCGAAATTAAGAGTGTAAGAACTACAAGCCTGTGTCCGATCAAGAACTCATCTGAGCTACAAAAGATTATTTTGAGAAAGTATAAGAATTGGCAACAACAGTATAAACTTATCCCAAGTATATCCAATCAGCAACTCCTTAAATCAATATATGAGAAACCTCGATTGAAAGCCATTGTTAAATGTCACAACACTGGTTTAGATCCATCACATAGAAAAGACTCCAAATACTACTTCTAAAGAGACAGTGACTTCAGCCTGGGCTCATCCTGTCAGCAGTGCTCCTCTCTGCCAAATGAGCCCAGAGAAGCTGTGGATGCCCCTTCCCTGGAAGTGTTCAAGGCCAGGCTGGATGGGACTTTGAGCAACCTCCTCTAGTGGAAGGTGTCCTTGCCCACGGCAGGGGGGTTGGAACTAGATGATCTTAAGGTCCCTTCCAACCCAAACCATTCTATGATTCTATGATTTTGATACCAAAATGAAAGCACAAGTTCAAAGCCTCTTTATTCAGTGGCCCAGGACAGAAATCATCCTCAGGGAGGGAGACTGAGTCTAGGATTACTCTCCTCTTTAAACGGCCATAGAGGCCTTCTGAGAATTGCATGCAAGCCATAGCTTCAGATGGACTTCCTATATTTTTAATCTTAATTGGAGAAGTGGTGCCAGGTGAAACATATCCTTTTTCCAGCAAGAGTTAGCAGGTATTGCTAGCAAACATTCCCAATTCCAGTACCACATGGAGGGAAAGTTCTGAACAGCATGAATTTACCTTTTGCTCTGTTGGCTCACCTCTGCACAGGGTAAGCCCTAAACTGAAAGTTAAGAGAAGTTTAATAACTTCATTTTTTCCAACTGGTTAAACTAAACAGTAACATAATGCAAAGACAGCACCAACCCTGAAGATTCCATCGCTGTAGGGGAGTTAAGAAGCCAAGGATCAGTTAGCTTCATCCAACTCCTTGTATCTCCCCACAAGATAAACACCACCAGCTAAAAAGTATCTTGGTGCACAAGAGCCTGAGATTACAGAATAAACAACATGGATAAGCACTCAAACAACAGCCTAAAGTTGTGCCCTCTCTGGCTGACTATACTGGCATACTTGGCACCCAGAAAGCCATCCGTGCTCAGTCTTCACATCTTAGAAGCAGATCCTTCACACTCCCCAAAATTTCAAAAAACCCAAACAAAAAACCTGCGTGCTCCACTTTCCAATTACTTCTCTAAACAATCTTCAAAAGCCACCCTTTTCACTAACCAACAGCTACACTGCAGAGCAATAAACCAATGGCTAAATCCCAGCTATTTCAGTTACTAGAAGTATTTCTAGGTTTTAATTGACAGAAAATTACCTTTTGAGCCTCCAGGCAGCTGTGATGTCTCTGCTGTTATTCATAGCTTTGGTTGAAAGCGTTAGCATTAAATCAACAAAACTGTAATTTCACTATACTATGTAAAATACCAACTGTAACAGTTAATATAATTAAATCTGTTTAAGCGGTGGCTGGTAAGGACAGAGCCTCATATTCATCTCCAAGGACAGTCTTCTCAAGGAGTTCTGTGAAGCTCATTTTTACTGCCTCCAGAAGTTTTCTCAAAAAGTCCTAAACTGTGGTCTCACTTTTCCCACCCCTCCTCATTTCGATCAACTTTCAGGTAATCAAGCCTAGCAAACAGACACCTAGTCTACTGATACATCATATAAGATTTTTTTGGTTTGTTTATTCAGTTTGTAGCTTTACATGCATTCGGACCAAATATCCAGTTTACTTAAAAAAGCACAATTAAACTTTTGTATAATTATACACACACTAGCATACAGAAAACATGAAACTAGCTTTCAATGTATGTGATCACAGACTTAACATATCTTTGACAAAATAACTATGCGAGCATAATTGTGTATACACATGTAAACACACTAATTATCATGGAACAAGCTTACATTAAAATAAATTTTAAAATCCAACATAAACTGTACTATTTGTGCTCGAAATCTTTGTCCCAGCAGATTCACAACTTGAAGACTGCTGAATAACTGACTGACATTGTGAACCAACATGCACTTAGGAAGTTTTAATTTCTTTGACCTAGCAAATACAAAAATCCAAGTCCTCGGCTGACTTGGGTTGGGAGCAAAAATAGAAGTCCTGCTTCAGAGATGCTTTGTAATACCTCTACAGTTTTATTCTGTTCCTGCTGTGATGCAACTGAAAGCTAGAGACAAGTACTTGAGTCTGTATATCTAATATTTAACACTTCAGGGGGAAAGGAAACAAAACATTTAAGTGGTATCAGCAAACCACTTGATTTTGGTATATCCCAAGGGCCAAGTGTTCTTCAGATATCATTTTTATTGGAAAACACATTTAAAGAAATTAGCCAGAAAAAAAAGTATGAGCCGACCATTAAAAAAAAACCCAAACCCAAAACAATTCAGCAGGAGTCCAGTGCTTTCGGTGCAGCCTGTAGCAACTTGAATAATCTGCCTCCTTAAGTGCTATCGAACCATTAAACCTGTGAGTCTCTTCACTCTTGCCTTATCCTTCCCAAGGAAGCAGAATGGGAGCTGGACCCTCCTATCCTAAGAAATTAAGCCATCAGGAATAATGGCTTGCATTCTATTTTAAATTATATTTTTCTGCTGATATGCAAAACTCAGAACTTAATGATTTTAAATGGACAAAATATGTTGCAATGCAGAATTAAAAGGTGGGAAATTATGGAAGAACAGCTGTAAATTTCCTGAATGAGGGTGAGTCTGACTGTAAAAGCTCAAAAACTCTGGCGGCAGCAGAGATTGCTTTTATTCCATCAAATGAGGACTTTTTGTCATAGTCCTACAGTAAGAATTCAAACACCTGAAGGCAAGTGACTGAGATGGAAATAACACAGAAAACCAAAAAACTCCCAAAACAAATGAAAAACACCACACCAAAAAACCACCGAACTTTCAAGGAGAGAAAAAAAAAGAAAAGAAGAAAAACACATGAGATCACAAGGCCTACAACTGTTTGTTTTCTATCAAAATGAGCACAAGTTGAGATACCTCCAAGTGGCTTCTCTAATTCAATTTATACAGTACCACCTCGTGCACTGAGTCCTCAGGACATGCAAAAAAATAGTACCTAGATGATCAGGTAATTCATACACAATATTTATGAAGCCTATACACTTCTAGTCATACATATGATTATATGGAAATGATGATCTAAAGCTAGTCAAATAGTTTAGAAATGCTTTTGCAAAGTCCAGGTTCACCCTCAATCAGATGAGCAAATGTGAGATTTGAGGACACATTGCTGACATTAGATGGTAGCCAGCTTTTCCAGATAAACCTTTTCTCTTGTATTCATCGATGACAACAGTAAGCTCCTCACCCCAAGATACCAATCCTATACAAACAGGCCTAAGCACAGCGATCTTCCTATATACAGCAGCCTCTCTCAGAAGCAATCATCACTGGGATGACAAATGCTCCAATATTTTCGACAGGCAAAAACATGAACAAAAGGTAGCAGAAGTGTTGATTTTAGTTGTCTCTTTTGCTTCAGTTACTGCTCTTGGCACTCTAGCAGCCCTTCAATCATTACACATTTAAAGCTATACTAGCTGCCTCATTCTTTGCCCAGTGTTTCAAGAAAATTAAGCTTATACAATCATGCCACACATAAATGCTTGTGTGTATACAATGAACTTTGAACTCGTTAGTCAATTTTGACCAAATCAACTAAAACACCAGGAAGTCTCGAAGATAATCAACTACTTATAATTTTTGCAAAAATATACTTGTCCCTCATACTTGAGCACCTGAATACCCCTGCAGAAAAAAACTGTATATTGAACTTAGGCTTTAATCAAACATCACACAAAACAGAAAGAAATCTAATCATCTAATTATTCCTCAGCATTAAAACTGAGACAAATCCATATGAAACGAGCCATTACTAGTTAGTCCTGGCATCAGTTAACCACTTTTGTCATTTGCATGACTTTTTCTTTAGGGAAAATCACCTTTCTGTTCTTGGATGTATCCCTGCCATCCAGAACCACTTCACTGATCAGGGACTGAGGCACACAGACAGCACCGAAAACACTCTGCTTTTCTTGGATCTTCAACAGATGTGTCTTAAAGTCACATTCACATAAGTCACATGTCAACATTAGACTAGGTGTTGTACTGTAGCTGTTTTTGTTTCACAATTTGAGAAGACTGTTTAAGGCCTCTAACCTGTTATTCTTCCTCTTTTTCTTTTGCTAACCAAAGTACAGTGTTTGACGTAATTTTGCAGACTGAGCAGTGCTTTATTCCATCAACTTCGGTTAATAGACTATTCGTGAAGCAAAACACTATCCAACAGGATTACCAGAAAAGTCATCGACTTCTCATGTACCTCATTGATCACTGTAATCCCCCACTCACCTGCTTGGATACTCAAGTCTAAGTTCTCTCTATAGGACCAACTGACATCATTGTACACACTTCCAAGGATGGGGTAGATAAAGTTTTAAGATGAACTTGTTATCTGCCAGAGATTTACAAATTAAATTATCTTTAAATCCAAAAGTAATGCTTTCCATCAAAATGTAATCAAGATCATCAACGTAGCACTGAAAGACCCCCTCCTATTTTATCAAGCTATTGAGAGCATGTTTATAGTAACAGGCAGTATGTTACTTACTCCAACAAACTCGATCTCATCTTCACTTTCAGAAGTTGGCGATTTACTATCATGAATGTCGACAGAGCTACAAGACTCCATTATCTAAACAGAAACAAACCAAAACATGCTTTATCATTTTATTGGTAATTTTCTTTAACTACACAGCATTTTCCATTTTATACCTACTTTGGCTTTACAGCCTATATGCACTCAACCATCATATCTGTATCATTCACTGACAATTATTCCTGATTATCAGGAAGAAATTCTTTACTGTGCGGGTGGTGAGACACTGGAACAGGTTGCCCAGAGAAGCTGTGGCTGCCCCATCCCTGGAAGTGTTCAAGGCCAGGCTGGATGGGGCTTTGAGCAGCCTGGTCTAGTGGGAGGTGTCCCTGCCCATGGCAGGGGGGTTGGAACTAGGTGACCTGTAAAGTCCTTTCCAACCTAAGCCATTCTATGATTTTCAGTAATGTTAGAATAACTGGTAACAATCTTAACTCGAATCACAGTACTATTTTTTTCCAAATATGCCAAACGTGGCCTGACCTACAAAGCATCCCAGTACCTATATTCCCCCAGCAGCCACGGTGATAGCGTACCACCAGAGCTCAATAACACGCTTAAATTCAAAAACCTTAGCGACTGCTGAGACATTCCGGAGCTCTGGCCTAACGCCGCGCTACCGTTACAACACAGAGGGCGGCTTACAAACAGACGCGGGGGCGCGCTGAGGCACAATCAGCAGCCACAGGTATTTCTAACGCCTTTGGCCACTTCAGGACCGCAGCAGCGCCAGAAGGTTGAGCTCCTCGCTTCAAAACAAGCGCCCTCCTGCCAAAAGGGAAGGCGTCCGTGAGGGGCGCGGAACGGCGGCAGGCCCGAGGGCGGGCGGCCCCGGCAGGGCGGCTGTGCTGACTCACTTCCCCTTACCCGCACCGACACCCACCCAGCCCCGCCACACACCGCTCGGTCGCCGCGGCTCCCGGTGAGGAAGCGGCGGCCTCGCCGGGGGCCCGCTCCTGGCCCGGCCGCCCGGCGGCAGTCGGGTCGCTAAGCGACGGCCCCCGCGTCCCTCCCAACGCCCGTCCCCGCTCACCCCGCCGCCTGCACCCGAGGGCACCGCAACGCCCCGACCCAGCGCGCCTCCGCTTCCTCTTCAACCCCGGGGGCGGCGGGGAGGGGAGAGGTGGGGCGGGAGCGCGGCACGGCTTGCCGGGATTTGTAGTTGCCGCCTGCTTCGCCTGGCTCCCCCTCCTCCTCCTCCTCCTCTGCCCCCATGGCGGGTGCCGCCGCTACCGCGACAGCGCCATGGCTCAGCCCCCCGACTCCCGGCGGCGGCGTTTCGGCGCTCTTTCCTTCAATAACTTCCTGCCTCCCCTCTTCCGCCTTCAGTTGGATCGCACGGAGTTCCTGATGGAAGGAGGAAAACCCACACGCCGCTTCCGGGGGAGGAGGAGGAGGGTGGCGGCCATTGGTGCGGAGGGGGGAGGGAAGGCGGGAAAAGCGCTGAGGCGCTGAGGGGGGCCCTAGCGGGGCGGCGGCTCCGGCCGGGCCCGTGTCCCTGCTCCAGCCCGGCGGTTTGCAGCCCGCCTCACCGACTGCTCCTCCAGGCCAGACATCAGCGGCTGGTCTGCGAGGATCTTATGGGAGATGGTGCCAAGGGCCTTAGTGAAGTTCAGGTAGACGAGGTCCATTGCTTTCCCCTCATCTACCAGGCCATTTGCTTTATCGTAGAAATTTGTCAAGTTGGTCAAGCATGACTTCCCCTTGGTAACACCATACTGAGGACTCCTGATGATTTTCTTGTTGCTGAAGTGCCTGGAAACGGCTTCCAGTATTAGCTGCCCCTCATCACCTTCCCAAGGTTCAAGGCGAGCCTGACCAGCGTGGAGTTCCACGCGTCCTCCTTCTTGCCCTTCTTGAAGATGGAAGTGACATTTGCTTTCCTCTAGTCCTCAGGCATCTGTCCTAGACACCATGACTGATCAAAGATTATTGAGAATGGCCTCACAATGACATCTGCCAGCTCCCTCAGCACTCATGGGTGCATCTTGTCAGGACCCACGGACTCATGTGTGTCCAGTTTGCTTAAGTATGCCCTGACATGATCCTCTTCCACCAAGGGTGCATCTTCCTTGCTCCAGCCTTTCCGTGTGGTTTCTGGGACCTGTGATTCCTGAAGGCCGGTCTTGCTAGCAAACAATGAGGCAGAGGCAGCACTGAGTAACTCAGCCTTTTCCATGTCCTATGTTACCAGGTCACCTATCTCATTTAGCAATGCGCCCACATTTTTCCTAGTCTTTCTTTTGTCATCTATGTACTTACAGAAGCCATTCTTTCTTTTGTCATCTATGTACTTACAGAAGCCATTCATGTTGTCTTTGACATCCCTGGCTAGATCCAATTCCAATTGGGCTTTAGCTTGTCTAACTTCATCCCTATATGCTTGAACAATGTTTCTTTATTTCTCCCAGGTTACCCATCCTTGCTTCCACCCTTTGTATGCTTCCTTTTTGTGTTTGTGGTTTTGACCAGGAGCTCCTTGTTCATCCATGCAGGCCTCCTTGCATTTTTGCCTGACTTCCTGTTCACTGTGATGAAGTGTTCATGAGCTTGGAGGAGGTGATCTTTGAATATTAACCAGCTTTCTTGGGCCCTCTTCCCTCAGGACTCTTCCAAGCAGATCTTTGAAGAGGCCAAAGTTCACTCTCCTGAAGTCCAGGAGACTACTTTTTACGCTCCTTCCCCTCAGGATTCTGAGCTCCACCACGTCATGGTCAATGCAGCTAAGGCTGCCATTGAGCTTCACATTTCTGACAAGCTCCTCGTTGTTGGTATGCAGTCCAGCAAAGCACTGCTCTTCATTAGTCCTCACTGGCTCCTTTATGACTTGGAAGAAGTTACAAGTGCACTCCAGGAACCTTCTGGATCACTTATGCCCTGCTGTGTTGTCCCTCCAGCAAATATCTGGGTGGTTGAAGTCCCCCATGAGGACCAGGGCTTGCGAATGTGAGGCTGCTCCTATGTGTCTACCTCATCTGCTTGTTCTTCCTGTTTAGGTGGCCTATAGCAGACACCCACTATAATGTCACCTTTACCTGTCCTCTCTTTAATCGTCACCCATAAACTCTCATTCAGTTCCTCATCCATCCCCAAGCAGAGCTCCATGCTCTCCAACTGCTCTTTCTTATAAAGGGCAACTTCCCCTCCTTGTTTTCCTGGCCTGTCCTTCCCTGTATCCCTTCAATCTAACACTCCAGTCATGGGAGCCATCCCACCATGTCTCTGCGATCCCAGCAAGCTTGTAGCCCTGCAACTGCGCACAGATCTGTATCTCATCATGTTTATTGCCCATACTGCATGCGTTAGTATACAGGCACTTCAGAGAGGCACCCCAGCGTGTTAACTCCCTAGAAAGGATTGGAGGATTTCTCCATCATTGTACCTTGCAGGCATTTCCTTGCTTACATACAAGTGCTGGAGGTGACCCCACTTAAGCCCCATTTTGTTGATTTTGTGATCTGTTCCTGTCACATCACCCCACGCCCTTTGCTCTTTGACCATGTCCATCACTCCCTCACAGGGCTACTAGTGACTTGCTCCCCCCCCCTTCATTCTTAGTTTAAAGCCCTCATTATGCAGCCGGCCATCCTACTGGCAAAAATAGCTTTGCCCTGCTTAGTGAGGTGGATCTCATCTCTCTCAAGCAGACGGTGACCTGCAAGCCGGGTTCTGTGGTCATACAACTCAAAACCTTGTCGCCTACAGCAGTTCTGCAACCAGTTATGGGCTTGTCTTATTAGTGCTCTTCTCCTCATTTCCCCTCCCCTGGAGGATTGAGGAAACATCACCTGGGGCCCCCATGACCATGCTTCTTGCTATTTATCTGCTACTGCTCTTCTGCTTCATCATATTGTTGCTTTGAGCCACCCAAAGTAAAAGTTGGTATGAATCAGCTTTTTTCAATGCATTGGCTTTGAGTAAGCTGAACAGTGCAATGTCCCCTTTGAGTTATGTGTTTATGTAAAAGAGCTGCTTGCACACAAACAAAGCACTTACCAAGTTCTATATACACAGGAGAGAAGGAATTCAGGGTTGCATGTTAAAGTTTGATGCTATGGGAGCTTTGTGAATAAACGGCTATCAGAAATAACATATCACGTGGTATTTAATGGCAGCATTAATGTAGAACACTTATTTTTCTTGTAAACAGAGTGACTAATGTTAGTTTTAAGTCTCCTTCCATATATGAATGAAAAAATAGCTATGATAGAAGATAGACATAGCGAGGTGCTAAAAGGCAGAAAAAAAAAAAATCACGCAACAGCTGAAATATTTTTTTCCACGTATTTCCTGGATTTGAGGTGTTAACTCATAATTATCCCCTTCTGTGAGATGTGATTCTTGGGTTTTTGTTTTCTACAGTTTGACTGCTAATTAAAACATACTAGTTAACAAATTTGTACAACTTAATCACTATTGTTGCACTGTATGAACAACACTGATTTGAGCATTTTTATTTCATTATTAAAATTGGAAAATTAAAGTCATTGTTGCTGCCTAAACTTTCATATTTTGCATTTATAATTTAAATTTGCTAACAGAACATTGATAGCAGCCATTCTGTTTGGAGCTTGCATTTGCACTTAATTACTTTTGATTCTTGAGAACAGATAATACGAGGTGCAATAGCAACAAGTTATTAGAACAGCAGAGTAGCATTATTTTTCCAATCTCTGATACCTAATGAAAATGACACTAATTTGAATATGAATTTTTCAGTTGTAATTCATGTAAGTGTTTACTCTTGCAATGACCCATCCAAACATCATCCTTGTATTTAAACAATACAGTTAAGGAAAAAAAAATTAGTAAGGGAACTGCTGTGCAATCATGTCAGCATTTATAATATGCTAACAAAATTCTGGATTCTAAAATTTGAGTGTTTCAGCTAACTCCTGTGAAAGCACAGGCTTCCCAGGTTGTGTCAGCTTGGGAAAGTTCTTGTGCGTTTCATAGAGAAAAGAAAAGATGTAGCCTGCTGGACTTCTTGGCTGGTGGACCACCTGCAAGGCACATTCATTACCTAACTCGGTAAGAGACATGCTCTTCATGACCTGAGATCTCCAAGTCCAAACCTCCAGACAAAGTCTGCAAATCACATAGGATAGGGAAGCTTTTTCTGACCAGACTGTCTTCTATAAACTCAGTAATGCTCTCTAGCAACCAATTCCACGTTCATTATGTGCCCTTAATTATTTTCTTTTATAGAATTTAAACATATTTCAACCTCCTTGTTTCTCTCCTTGCTTCTTAAAGTGAGTGAAACATTGCCTTTTTAACCATTGATTCCCCTTTTGTGTCAACGTTGTATACTGTCACTCTTGATCTAGAAAATTTAGATGTCATGTGGTTTGGGTTTTTTTGACTCCTAGCTATATATCACAATAAGAGGAGATATGAACTTGACATGCATTAAAACCCCTGATTTATTCAATAGCATACTTTTTCAGTAAGTCTTTTATCCCATTTTATCCACATACCTTAATATTCTTCCCTCCTTAGAAAGCAAGTGTTCTTACTGAGCTGTTCATAGTAAACAATAACCAAATTCTTTTCCATGATAATCTTAAAATTCCATCTAAAATGCAGTAATAAAAATAAATAGTTCAAATTGTAAGTTTTAGTATTGCTTACCTTTTCAGTACTAAACCTGCAGTTACTAAATGCTGTAGTCGTATTGCTCTTAGGTTTTCCTGCAGTTGCCGTTGGCCTTCTCCAATTCTGAGTAATGCAATGATCTGTCCTCCGGCACTCATATCAAAAGAATTTTACACTTTGTGATGCACACATTTACACATCACCCATTAATTTTGATTTTAGTGCAAATGCTGGGAGAAGCAGCATTAGACTGCTCTGCTCTCCCTACAGGAGAGATGGGGAGGGACTTTTTATCAGGGAGTGTAGCATTGGGATGAGGGGTAATGGTTTTAACCTGAAAGAGGGTAGATTTATATTTGATATTAGGAAGAAATTCTTTACTGTGAGGGTGGAGAGGCACTGGAACAGGTTGCCCAGAGAAGTTGTGGATGCCCCATCCCTGGAAGTGTTCAAGATCAGGCTGGATGGGGCTCTGAGCAGCCTGGTCTAGTGGGAGGTGTCCCTGCCCATGGCAGGGGGGTTGAAACTAGATGGTCTTTAAGGTCCTTCACAACCCAAACCATTCTATGATTTTGTTACTTCTGAAGTTTCTAATCTGTGATTATTTAGTCTTCAATTTTGTGTTCTTGGAGTTTGTCAGGGTCATTTTGGAAAACCAGTCGTATTTTCTTCCTTTTTAGTCGTACTGCAAGGAGTATGGCTTTTCTGTTAACCATGTAGTTGTGTAAAAACTATTTATCTTCCTTTATCCGGTGGGATAACATCAGTCCTATACTTTAGGAGAGGGGAATGATTCTTTCCAGCTTGTTCCCTCTTTACCCTTTGATAAAACATCAAAATGTCTCCTTCTCTATGTTGCTTTTTGTCCAGAACACCCATCTCTCTCCCTGACCCGTGCCTTCACCCTACCATGAAAATCTTCCATTACTCTTTGTGGTGAGCCTTTGACAACTCACCCGGTCAGCAGAATAGAAGAGCCTGTTGTACAGCATGACTGATCTTCAGTGCTGCCCCAGCAGCAGGGAGGGGGACCACTCGTGTTTGGCTCCCAAGTGCTTCTCCACCTCCCCAACAGCAGGAGAGCTGCAGCTGTGCGATACCAGCTGTGACAGCTTTAAGGTTAGAAAGCCCTTGTCAGGTGGGCCAACCTTTGCCCAGCTAAAACTCACGAGCTTTATAGAAGCTGCTACAGAACAGTTATTTAAAAAAAAAAAAAAGGAAAAAAAAAAAGAAAAAAAAAATGAAAGAGAAAAAACCCCCACTTTACATGTTAGAGATTGATGTAAGAAAAGGCCCAGAAGACAGTAAGGACAATAAAATAGAACTAAGACATAGTAATGTTTCGTTTTATTTGATAGAAAGTTGCTTCAAAAATATGATTAACTATATACATTCTTATATGCTGTACATACAGGTACATATACAAAATGTACATAATAGCAAACATCCTTCTGTTACGTTTTATGGATGGTAGTTAATAACAAGAGATAGAACTTACATCAGATTCCATAACTGCTTTCATCCTGATCCTATCTACAAGGAACTGATAGACATGAGAGATGAAAAAGGCTAGCAGATCACTTGATTCATACCCCAGCCCACACAAAAGTCTTCTCCACAGTGCATTTCATTAGGGCATTGTTCTAGTACAGTTAGGTTTGCAGCACTACCCTTCAGAGGTATTTGGCTGCTAACCTTATCTTCAGATTTTTTTTCCTGGCATTCACCCTAATACCATTTCTAATTTCTTCCTATAACTCAGATCTCCTGAGTTACAGAAATCCTCCTCAAGTCAAGCTAGATTTCTTCAACTTTGTGTTGTTTTTTTTCCCCTTCATCTTGATTCCTTAGTTGCTTTTTTGCCACATCTGAAATAGATTTAACTATTAGTACTCTCTGTTCTGGGAGAAGTACGCTCAAGCACGAAGGCTGTAATCCAAGCGTTCTCCCCTTCCCATGCTACCAGCACACTATAAACCTGGAATCAGTCAGCAAGGAAGAAAATGTACCTTCCCTCCTCCTCCTCAGGTAACAACTGAGTGTGTGACTGCCAGCTGCTCCCTAGGACAAGTGGTATTAGATCTCAAGAGGAACTGCCCAGTCACTGGGATTTTTCTGTCCCCAGTCCCATGAGGAATGCTCTACCTGTCCACTCTCTAGGCAAGAGGTAGCACACCAAAATCGAAACACAGGGAGCAAAGGCTGGCAACTCTGCCCTTTCCTAGTTCCTTCCAAGACATTGTCCTCCATTTCCCAACTGGAGGGATAGAGGGATTAGGCACCTTTATCCTATGGACCTGATGTTCAGGGAAGAAGAGAGAGGGAGAGCTGCCACACCAGCAGGGTACTGTCAGCAGAAGGCCTGTGAGAGAAGCCATGGCCTCCACAACCAAACAGGCTATCCTGGAGGACTCTTCCCTGAGCTAAGAGGGAACTTGGCTTCTTTCATTGTCTTTCCAACTTTCAGAGGTTAAAAATGAGCTGCTTCTTTCCTGCAGAGATCTTGAGAGCTGCAGCTTCATTGCCCTAAGAATGTTTCCTTCTTTCCAAGGTAACAGCATCCTTAAATATCTATTTTGTTTCTTCTTCTCTGCTCATGTGGCCCTGTGCTTTCTAACCCTGTGCTGGCCGTAGTCTTCATTTCACTAGGAAATTTTTCTATTCTCTTTTCATACCTTTATATCGTTTTTGTATGAATATGCAATAGCTTTCTCTGATCAGTAAAGCAGTTTTCCATCAGCTGTCAAGGTGAAAGCAAGGGGATTAAGGTTCCTCTTATAGATTCTTTTGGTATTACTTTAAATAATGGTTTTTTTCTAACTAAGGGGAATTCTTATATTCTTCAGAATAAGTTTATATTTTTTTTAATTACTGCATAACATGCATATATTTAATAATATCTTAAAGCCAAAGATATTAATATGCCTTCATTTTTTTCTAGGCTGTGGGATTATCATTTGTTTGAGAAAATGGTTGTCAGGCTTCTATTCTGCTTGCAGTATCTCTGTCCACTGTTGCTAGGTCCATTTAGATATTATTTCTTTTTTATTTTATACTTTTATTTTATTCTTTAATGTCGTTGAGAATTTGAACTGGTATGAAATACCTTCTGTTATTCTTTGTCTGAATTCCTGAGATCTTGTCCGCAACCTTGGTTGGGAGAGGGCGCTGGTGAGCTTCTGGCGAGATGAGACTCCACCGTAGAAGAAGTGGGTTTGAAGCACTCCTGCTGACCTTGTGTGGTGGGAGGTGGAGGAGTCAGACGGCTGTCACTTTGCTGAATTTGTGCATTAGCAGCTGGTGAATCATCGTCCTGCTGGTCTTGTGTGCTGAGAGGAACAGCAGAAGAGATGATGCCCTGAGGAGCAGCTGTTGAGCCACTGTTGAGACAATTTATAACTAAGCTTGAGATACTAACATTAAATGTGCAGTTACTACTGTTCTTAGTTTCCGAGCATCAGAGTTTGTTTATTAGCCAGTGAACTAGTTTTCTTCATTGACGCATTCCCCTTTTCCTTGTTTCACCTCAGCCATATGGATCTGAGATGATGACTGGTCTGTATTGTTGGATTTGACTCCAAGTTCCCTCTCCTGAATCGTAATCATGTTCTGGAGAAAGGTGGAGCAGGTGGGCAAGGAAGGAGGAGCAGCAGCAAGGGAGGAGATCAAAACTGCAGAACCACCAGTTTTAAAAGTAACTTGTGCGTAAGTTGTTACTAAAGGTAGTGCACAACAGGATTTTTATCTTGACCCCTCCCTGTACTTCGTTGCTGGAAGGTGAACTGAAAGAGGAACTGTGAGATTGTGAGCACTTTTAAACTCTGCTCATTTTCTTACAGAGAAAACTTGTGTCATCTGAGTTAAAGGAATCACCACTGTTATCTTGATTACTTACAAGACGCTTAAATGCTTTTACAGTGAGGAAATTCTGAACAGATGTAAAATGAATCCATTATAAATGCATTCTAATAATCATCCATTCAAGAGAGACTATGCAGGCAGTATCTGCATTGGTTTCAATGGATGTTGGACTGGATTTTACATAAACACTTACTGATAACAGACATAAAGACATTTCTAAGATATTAAGTTTAAATTGAAAGGTCTATAGGCAATATTAAAAAACAACCCAGAGTTGTTAACAGTGCTAGCTCAAGATCCTCTGGTCAAGGCTTCAGGAATACTGTGTCTGTACATGAGAAGACAGGAATTAGCAAAATTTATGTATTCATCTGATGAAGATACAGCTTTAAAATATAAAATACTTAAGATTTAATACTTTCAAAGAAGACAGAGTCTGTGTTTCTGTGCTGTTATTTTTACTTCCTGTGTCAAGGACAAGGAAAAATACTACAGTGAATCAATGCACACTGTATGTTACAAATACAGAGGACTTTTGTTTTATGAAGCCTTCTCATCTCTAGGAGAAAAGCATTAACACAGTAAACTGTATTTTAGCCAGGCTAGTGCATTTGTTTATTGTTTCCAGATGGGAAAACCTGTGTATCTATTCTTCAAATAGATAGATTTTCTGAGTATTTCTCAAGTAGTAATTCATAGACCACTGGTGGTCCATGGAGTACTTCCAGGTGGCTTAGAGAGGAATTCTAGTAGCAAAGCTACTTTTCAAACAATTGTGTTGTAACATAGTCAAATATCTTGGGATGGGTTTGTTTTATTTTATTTTATTTTATTTTATTTTATTTTATTTTATTTTATTTTATTTTATTTATTTTAATTTTTTGTTATGAAGTGTCATACAGTTGCAAATGCGGGTTTTAAAACATGAACAAGATAACTGAACTAGAAAGAAGTGAAATAGTACTTCAGTATGGAAAGTCTAAGTAAGGGCAAATCTGTTCTGCCTCTCTCACTGATTTTAATCTCTTACCCTGTTCCTTGTTAATCTCTTATCCTGTTTCTGAGGAGAGGCTGAGAGAGCTGGGACTTGTTTAGCCACAAGAAGGCTGAAGGGGATCTCATGTATGTGTATTAACATCTGATGGGAGGGTGTAAAGAAGACAGAGCCTCTTCTCAGTGGTGCCCAGTGGCAGGACCAGAGGCAATGGACGGAAACTGAAAAACAGGAACTTCACTCTGAACATCGGGAAACACTCTTTCACTGTGAGGGTGACTGAGCACTGGCACAGGTTGCCCAGAGAGGCTGTGGAGTCTCCAACCTTGGAGATACTCAACCCAACTGTACATGGCTCTGAGCAACCTGGTCTAGGTGACCCTGCCTTGAGCAGCAGGGGTTGGACTAGCCAATCTACAGAGGTCCCTCCCAACCTCAACTATTCTGTGATTTGTACGTTTGGTATATATGGAAACAGTACTATGGAAATAGCTGATTTCACTGATGATAGGGATGAGTTCAGCACATTTAGACTAGCCTTATTCACAAGGTAAGAATGCCCATAATAAGCAAGATGTTATTTAATAATTCCTCTGCCCCAATAATTTAGACTCTTCTGGAAGTAAAAGAATGATAATTTAGCTCTCCTACAGTAGTTTTGTCAGTAGGTACAAAAGAGGGGTGATTCTCCTTATCTTTACTTGTGGGTTAATTGAGGCACAACAGGTGACATGAAAATGGAATTGACTGGCCTCTGGAGAGCCTACAGAGAATAATAAGAAAAGTAAATAATGCCAAATCTAAAATAGACATATCGATCAAAGTAACTCCATGTGTTTACTTCTGTATTCTCTTCCAGTAATTTAATAGCCTTGTGCTGCTTTGTCTGGAATGAACAACTTATTTTGTGCTGTATGTTAAGCTGGACTGCTTCTGTATTATGTACTTTTTGTACAAGGAAAATATTTACCTACTTGGCAATGCATATATGAACATGTATCTTCATGGTAATTTTAAGATTGTCTTTAGATTTTGTTACCACAGGGTAACACATGGAATTACACATTGCAGACTACAATTATTTTTTTTTTTAAGACTTACCAAAAGCTATGCTTCTGAAAAGCACCTGAGTTAAGATCTTTGCTTAAAATTGGCTTCTTGGTGCAATTGTTCAGTTTTTGTCCCATCATTCGCCTAATTAAAGCATCATCTGTGTTTGGAAACAACTGTTTTGTGATTCCTGCAACATAAAGAGATGATATATAATGAAGCCTCCAAATCAGGGAAACAACAGATGTATGATCTAAAATGCATTTCTCGCATCTTTGAAATTTCCAGCTACTTCAGCTTCAGCTGTAGTTAATTTGCTGTCTTCACATGCTACTTCATAGATTTTGCATGTGCCAGCTCTTGCTTTTCTCTGTGCCTCCCATACTGCTGTGCCTGCTCTTGGCAAATTCAAAGGGAACTCCAGGGCCACAAGGGTTTCCTGTAGTGAGTGATTTGTGTTTGCTCATCCTCTCCCTTTGTTCTGTTCTCGATCGGAGTGTCCTATTCCTATCCTCGTCAGTCCTCATGCCTCTGACTCTTACAGTTTTTGTTCATTAATTTTCATTTGCCAGTGATGTCTCCTTCCCTAAAAACTTTCCTTCTGTTTTGCCTGGCTAACTTTTTTTGAATGCAAAAAACCAAACAGGACTCAACATCAGAAATACAACTCCTGCTCTCCTCTTCTCCATCATCTTCCCTTCCCTTGATTTTTTCCCCCCTTTCATTTAATTTTGAAGTCTTACAGTTTCCATCTTCTTTAAATAATCTGATCTACTAACTCATTTTCTACAGACCTAGAACTCCCAGACTTCTGTCTTATTTTTCTTCGTCTCTTGTATAATGTTGACACTTTTCTATTTGAATTCAGGAGTGTTCTCCTTTCCCTTAACAAACTTCTTTGACTTCTCTATAGGCTCCCCCTTGTCACTGAATTTTCCGCAGCATGCTGTATTTAGTGTCCTGATTATCTTCTCTGCTTCCCTTTTCAGTTTTGCCTATACCCTTCCCCAGAATCCACCTTTAGAAAAGTCACTAGTAGCTCATAAAATCATAGAATCATTTAGGTTGGAAAAGATCATTAAGATCTTTGAGTCCAACGGTCCTTCTCATCCCATGAAATCTTTTAAATTTTTCTCATACATCATTCTGAAATTATCTCATCTCACCGTCTACTAAATATATTTTCACCATTTTACACACTCTTTCCTTTTCTCTCTCTTGACTTCGGGCCTTTTTCTCTAGCTAGGTTCTTAAAGAAAAGAGGATTCTGCAACTGATAGCTTTTGAAACTGCTGGCCAACTTCAACAAAACTGGACCAAGGTGCAGGAACTAGAGCTAAGCTGGGAGGAGAACCAAGAGAACTGGGGAAGTCCAAGGGAATGGCAATGGGCGAGGGATTCTAGTACAGGAATTTAGGCTATGTTGGTCAAGTATTAAGCTATAGGTGTGAATCCAATAAAAATCAGGCTTCATGTGCTTACAAAATACTGTTTTCTTTAAAGGTGCCACTTCCATCTGAAATTATTCTCTTTCCTATGCACCAAACATTTTTTGCCTTAAACCTCAGCATAAACCAAATTTTGTTTGCTTCTCTGATCACTGTTCCTATCTTCTATACTTATTGTCTCATTGGGCCTCCAGCGCTATTTAAAATGTCAGAATTCATAGCATTCACTAACTTCAGAATATAGCAGACATTATTTTAAATTTGATTCAAGTGTGTCCTCTCTTTGCCTTCCCTTATCTGTTATTGTCAAGCTCCAAGTTTGACTGTTGTAGATTAACCTTTCAAAGGCTAAAAAAATTTATAATATCACTGTGCTGAGTAGCCACTTAAGTAAAACCCACAAAACGTGCACAACAGAAATACTACTACTTAGCATTTCACTGACAGTATTTGTAACAGATAGGTTTAAAAATATGCAGCTGAAGAAGGAAATATGAAATAGTGCATCACCTGAACAGACCAGCTGTTAAGCATTACAGTCCCTCCCTCAGAGAAAGCCCTTTGTCATGTCAGTGCCACATTGAGTAACGTTAACAAGTCATCACCTATGATTTCCTGAACTTCATTCTGATTCATAGCTGGTTTTGCCGCTTTGTCCTTTGAAGAGGAGGACTTTGCACCTGTCAGGCTGTGTGTAGCCATGTATTCATGTGTATAAAGTGCTTGCATCAAGTCATTTATAAACTTTTGAGGTTTGCTCTTGTTACAAAGTGCAATCTGCCACTTTTCGATCTTGAACTGGAAAACAAAATTGGTCATAGGCATAACTATTTCAGTTCTGTAGAAATATTACATAGTATTACCTCTGAAATATTTTTAATTTTATTTTTTTTATTCTTTTATTAATTTTATTTTTTTAAACCACAATTTCAAAAGTAATCTCTGCAAACAGTTCACCAAGCGATGCTGATTACTCACCAGTGGAGTCAGGACATGTTCAGACATATCGAAATCCTTCTGCTTGCGCTCCATGCGGGCTGGCTGTGATCCAGTTCTGGCATGGATTCTGTACAGCCTCAGGAGCATGGCGCTATGCCCAAGCTAATATTCCTGCCTCCGAGCAGACAAGCCCTAAGAGCTGTGACATCTGGTCCCGGGCTTTGTGAGTGACTTCTACACACAGCAGTTGTACAGCCGAAGTATTTGAACTCTCCTAACGGGCAATTTTGAGCTACCTCTATTACATAAGGCTACTTTGCTGAGAAAATTAGCTCTCTCTATTTCTTTGGAGATGTTAGGTCAAATTTTGTGTATTGCAATATTCAGTCAAAACATCATGCCTTGATAATTCTTAATAGATTTCTTTGGGCTTTAGGACCCCATGACAACACACAAGAATGACTTCCACCGACTGGCATGACTCAGTGCATAAGAATGTTCATGTAAACTGTGAATGCAGAAGCTAGAATTATTCTCTTGGTTGTGTCTTTGTATTTGTCATGTAGAGCCTCTGTGCCTCAGATTTCTCAATTATGCTCTGTTATAATTACAAAGAATAGGGGAACATCCTTACTCAGTATCTACACATATATATGTATTTCTGCTTAACTGCTGGCCAGCGTCTGGACCAAGAGCAGAAACATACCATTCCCCATTTACTTATTAACAGTTTAAGCAGAGTGCTGGCATTTTTCTTAGATTATCTCTGAAACACTACCATTCCCCTTTGGCATCCAAACCATTAAGCTGGATGTTATCCCTGGATCTCAGTGTTTTATTTTCTTCATGCATCCACATTCTGCCCTCAGTCACAGATGTGCAAAGTCACAGAAATCAAAGCAAGTCTGAGAGTGTACCATCACGCTGGATAAAGTCTAGTGTTTCTCATGGAAACAGCTTTCTGCACAAAAGAAGCTCATCAATCACATGGTTTTTACTGATGCTTATTTTTTATATTTGTTATACCATAACAGTAAATTCTGTACTGTGTAAAGTTTTCATTTTTATGCCTGAAATTGCCTTTTAACTGACCTGTTTTTCGGCCTGTTGCTCCTCATCTTCCACATTCAAAGCTATTGGTGAGCTGGAGTTACTATGCAGAGCTGCGTATGAATCTGCTAACGGGTGGTTAGATGCTTTCCAAACAGCATGTGAATGCAGACTGGACGTAGATGATGTCACTCCCCCTTTCAGCAGTGCTTCAGCCATTCCTACCAGCTCCTCAAAATGGGTGACTGCCTGTGGCAACACTGAAATCAAACGGAAAGTGAGGGATAAAATAGTGTTGAAGCTTTCAGACTCTAATTACATAAGCATGTATATTTTTGCAGTAAGATTCCTGTCATAATGCAAGAGAGTCAAAGTAGTCAGCAAAGACGCTTTAACATACTTTTTTCCTATTCTCTCAAATGTTTTCTTGCCATTCTGCTGTCCCCACCCATGAAGATCTGCCCTCCATTTCTAGAAAAGGATAGATCAGTTCTCTGCAAGGCTAAGAGGAACCATTAGTTTATGCCCATCATGGCACTAAACAGGCTATTTCTCTTTTTTCTTTTTGCTATCTCAAAATCTCTACAAGTCTGTAAAGCTGTTGAATGCAGGCTAAGTAAAGTTACATCTGATTTTTTTATTTTTTGCTTCAAAGAAGTTACATAAACTGCATGGACTTCTTTTTTCCCTCTTTTTTAATCTATAGATAATATCTTTTAAATAACCTTTTCTCCAAGTAATATTTATTTTCAAATATAAACTTTTATTGAGTTCATTAAGAAGAATCAATTCAGAGCAAAAAGGATGCACGGGATAAGGAATCAGCAAGATACAGAATCAATAAATTATAGAAAATACTGTAAAAGACTAATATTAGTGCTTAAGATACACAGCAAATGGACCTAAATGTGTAAGAAAAGTTGTCAGACAGTAACAAAATGTTTAAAAATAATATTCAAAAAGGTGAAGATGAATGATTCAAATCAAGATGAATAACATGGAATGGAATCAGGTGGGCAATGAAACTGATAAGCACTTGCAAAATCATATGACAATAAAAGAAGATAAGAGATACTAGGCTGTCTAGGGACATTATGATGTAGCTGGCAAGGGAAGGAGCAAATCCTCTTTAAACCTTATTGATTCACTAGTGTTTTGAAAACTTGGATTCAGTCTTGTCTGCCCCAGAGTCAGCAAGAGGGGCTTCAGAGATGATCACTAAGTGGTGAAAGATTCATTTATAAAAGAACAAAATGGTTCACCTCTGGGAAAGGACTAAATTTTTTGCACCTGGAACTAACTCAGATTATCAAGGAACTAACTCAGATTATCAATAATGAGGAATTAGCAAAGTAATTAGAAATTAAATCATTCCAGAATAAATACAATTTCAGTAGATCAAGACAGACTGCTAATAAATAAGGTTAGTTGGACTGGTCAGTGGAGTGTTTGAGCTTAGCCGATGGTTATACACAGCATACAGGAAGGTTCTCCTGGGAACAACTGACAGGATTTAGACAGATTTTTCCATTTCTAACCCTATGATTGCACGGCCTCTGTGTAAGACAGTTTTTTCTAAGTGCTGCTGGAGTTAAATGTTGCCATGTATCAAAGACACTGATGCTAATGGTAGACCTTGATCATGTCAGGTGCCTGAGTATCCATAATTCCCATCCAAATGGCCTCTTATAAATCAAGCTTTTCATGACCTTCAGGCTTTCCTCTTCATCACAATAATTCCCCTGACTTTACCTTGAAGCATCACCAGGGACTGCCTCAGGCGGCAGTTTTCTCTCATGGTGTCTGTCAGCTTCCTCTTGAGGCTTTTTATTTTGGCACACAGTTCTACCTTGGATAGTTGAAATAAAGGCTCTTCATCATCACTGCTACTTTCACTGTACAGAAAGTTGCTTCCTGAGTATGGTTCTCTCTGGAAAAAAAACCAAACACCATGATATCTAGAACAACAGCAGCATAAAATTAATGCATTAAAACTAACATTAAAATATCTGGCTAAATCAGCATGTTCTCTTTGTACACAGAATGCATGAACAGACTCAGTGTATTTTAGTAACAGCTGCTACTGGACATAGTTATTACCATTCTTATTAAAATTAAAAATGAAACATCAGTGTAGTACATAACTGTTAGGTACTTCTCTCTCTGTTCTCCATTCAAATTTTCTAAGGTAGTGTCTTTGAGAACCGTTAGCTTCACTAAAACAAAAGCCTTATGCCCCTCTAAACAAGTAAATTTCAGTTTGCTTTTGCTTAATACATTAAAATTGCTGAAGATGAGATGTTTACCTGTTTGTTAATTAAAGATGTTTCAAGTTGACTCAGGATGTTGGCAGGAGCAGATGCCTGCAATGATTTCTTTCTTTTTATATGCTTCATCATCTTCCCCTGGAAACAAAAGCATAATGGTGCCTTTGCATTCCTACGGGGTCTTTCATTACAGTGTCTCATAGTATATCATAAACTTTTATTCACTGTGCACTTGATGTTCTTGGTTAGCATTTTTGAAAAATATGTTTGTAACTTTTTGTTAAGATTTATGTTTTCTTTCCCTGCATTTTGTCACTGCAGATCTCAGCACAGTGCAAAACTCAGAAAACCTGGTCCCTTCCCTTTCTTATCCAGTGGTCAGATTTCTGTCTTATGGGAGAAAAAGTAACGAAGCTACAGAGCATCCAAGTCTCAAATAACACTTTTCTCTTTCAATAGCAAAGGACAAAAATCTATTGGCCTACTCTGACAGGTTATTGTGCTGAGGTACCATGTGAAGACTGCCTGTATTCCTACCTTTACTATACATATTTTGTGTATCGTATTGTGAAGAATTAATAGTTAACAGTGTCTTTCATTCCATTATGGGCCTACCAATATCAGGCACATAAAGACAGAAACTCACCTGTTCTTTATCCAGATCACTGTCCTCACTTTCTGAGAATATCATTTCTATCCTCTTCCTCTTGCCTTTTCCAAGGACTTGTATTTTTGTAATTTCATCTGCTCGTAATATCTTTTGCATCATTTCCACCAGCTCTTGGGGGTCATCTGAAGTGATGGGAAAAAAAAAAAAAAAAGCCAAAGCACAGAAAATCAGGTAGCAATACCTTACTACTAGATTAAAATTTCGTATCAGACAAATGCTCTGGAACTGCACTCACCACTCATGTACACAACTTTCACTAGGTGCTTTTCTGTCTTTCTTTCTCCCACAGGCCAGTTTACTAGCACGTGCTCATTTGGTTTCAGAAGTCTTTCTAGTTCATTGTCATCACTGGGAAGGTCCTGTATCCATGAAGTCTCTCCAATTTGCAGTGAATTATCATTTACAAAATCAAACAGTGTGAATTTTTTCATTGTTAAGTGGTTTTCTTGTCACACAGACACTGCCTGCAGGACGTCATAGGAAAAACAGCTGTTACCATGTCATGCCACAGGAATGTTACAAGAATACTTTAAAAAGCCCCTATTCCTGGATATTGGTAATGACCTTGTATGAAAATATCCTGGACAAGGAAGCCATCAGTGTGTTATATCTCCCCTGAAAGATGGGAGATGGTCTGCTTAATACATGTACATCAGACAGTTGCCTCCAAAACTATGCATAGAAAAAGCTTTCACCCACAGAGCCCTTGCTTCCATATTACTGCCATGCCTAATCTGTCTCCTGGCTGGCATCTCTATTACTACTGCATTTGACCCAACAAAATTTTCAGTCCAGCCTCTGACTAAAAGACACAGGTATGATAAAAACTTTCCCTAAAATGAAGGAAAGTACTAGCTATGCATGCCATGAAGAGGGATGTATGACTTCCAGGGTTGTATTAGTCACCTCATGGTCAGCAAGATGAACAATTGCAGCCACAGAAAACCAACCCAGCACAACCCAGGACAACTGACTGGGTGAGGTATGACACATTCTGGCAGTGGAAAACTTGATGTACAAAAGAAATGACAGGCTGAGGACTGGAAGAGAGCTGGGCTGCTTCACGAAGAATAACAGCAACAAGGAGAACCCGAACCCAAATATACAGCTAAGTCCTTTGCTTACACAGAACAATGTTTTTAAAGCAAAAAACCATTTCTGGGCTTTTTAAAGCACTGAAGTTCTACATTGGCAGGAGGGAACAAGTCATACTTTGTACTTTATTTTTCTAATAAAGCTGATAACGCCTTACACAAAAGTGTGAAATGTAATATACATTATTAAACTATACTGGAAATGTAACCGGTTCATTTAAGTCTTTCCATTATACTCAAAGAAGATATTTTCTACTTTAAAATTTTTAAATCAGATAAAACAAATAAAATAAAATCTGATTTTGTCAAACCTTGATCTTCTTTACAACAAACGTATGGTTTAGCCTGTCAGTTCATAGAGGTGAAGTACTTTTACAGAGCTGAAAACTCATGAATTCCTAGATGCGACAGCGTGATTTGCAATTTACTTGGCCTCAATCAGTCGGAAGCAAATCTAGTGCCTCATGCAGAAGCTGTCAGAAAGGTAACTCAGAGCTAGGAAAGGAGAATTACACGGGGTTATTATGTCTAAGAGAAAATCTGGCTGCAGTGCTCTAAGACACGATGTCAATTCATTTGCAGAAGCCCAGCTCACCACTATTCACCATGTCCGTGCTACGCCTCAACAGAGCTGGCTTTTCACACAGGGGTGAACTTGTTAATTTGCAAGAGACAGCTGCATGCTTATCAGCATGTTAACTGATACAATGAGGCAAGCGGGGTAAGAAATCACCATTAAAAAGAGTATTAAATCATGCTTTTATGCAGAATGTGTTGAGTGTGATAGCAGTAGGATTGTTAAGTACTGCCCTGATGAAGAAAGGAGACTGTGTTTGCAAGAATTCACATTAATTTTCTTTAAAGACACTTAGAAAGACTGGGAAACATCCATCCCATGTAGATGCTGGAGAGGAAGCAGCCTGAATATCTATGCCTAGCATGAATCGCCAGAGGCCTCATTCTGCCACTGATCCATGCCGAGTGGATCCTCATACCGCAGGCAAAGCAGAACCCAAAGGAAGAAAAGTTTCAGCATGGACCTCACGAGAGACAGGTGAGGTCCAAAATGAAATGGCATGTTTGTCCGAACAATATACCAGATTTAGAACAACTGGTGTGTGATTGCATCAGTATTCTTCCTTCTTTTTCAAAATGCTTTTGAGTGTATACCCCAGTCAGCTTAACATTTCTCATCTGGCACGAAGAGGTTAACTTCTACCTCTGATCAACCCAGCACAGCCATCCCCATCACCCAGTTCTTCGATTCTCAAATGAAGTACTTTCAGCTTTCCCCTCCTTGGCCCTTGGCAGTTGCGAGCTACTTCATTACCCTCCTAAAAGCCCACAGAAGATCAACAGAATCACAGCAACGTCAGAGCTGCCAGTGAGCTAACACTTACAGCTGATTGACTGACTTCCATATTTTTTTAATGTTTCCCTGTAGTCCTCTAACAGTCTATATGTTGTTTCTCATTTTGTATTGAGAGAAGTATTCTCTGAGCCACGGGATGTGCTTGTGGTCTGGGCTTGTACAGGGTTAGCGAGCCAGCCTGGGATTCCTGGGGACGCACTGAATGCACAGGCTGTTCTCAGCGTGGAGGGTAAGCGATAGTTCCCCACAGCACCAGGGCTATTCACACATATGCTGTGCCAACACTCTGCACATCGGTACCAAGTCCAACAGCTTTTGGAAGGTATCAGACTTGCGTACGTGTTATACAGCTTAATGAAGTCAATGGATATGTGGACTTCTGGATGTTCGGAGCCCATGACAGCAGCCTGGTGCCACTGGTAGACACTGTGAAGACCACGGCCAGCCAGCAAAATCCTTCGCACAGTCTTTGCACTAGACAAGCACCTGGATCCACGAAAATCCATCCTGCCACTCAAAGCTAAGGACGCTTTTTATGATGGTCACGACAGGACTGAGCTCAGCAATTTGTCTACATTATCTATAAAGCTCTTTTGAGCTGTCAAGATTCTTGCCCGTGGTGGGAGGGTGTACTAGTAAACAGCAAAACTGATTTCACCACGAGTCTTAACAGCTGCCAAGTTAAAATATAAGCTACATAGGATGCTGAGAGAAATAAGGAATGGATTTCACAAATAGTCAATGGGAGGAGGGATGGGGTCGAGGTTGTGGGATCTCCTTCTCTGGAGATACTCAAAACCCGGGTGGATGCGCTCCTGTGCAGCCTGCTCTAGGTGAACCTTCTTTGGCAGAGGGGTTGGACTAGCTGATCTCCAAAGGTCCCTTTCAACCCCCACCATTCTGTGATTCTGTGATCTTCTCTGCTGCAGCTCTGCTGGGCATCAACTCGACTGCTTGAATTATACGTAAAGTAACAAAACTATTACATTGCCAAATAAAAGGAACAGACTGCAATAGTCGATTGTTAGTATTTTTATTATGGAGCTATGGCTTCAGCTCCTCCAGCAGACATTACTCAGACTGTGTCTTTTCACAGAATTTATTGTGACAATCCATGGGCCCTGGGGATAATACCTAACGGTCTGCTGGCATCACCTCTAGCCAGTGATTAAAGGGAATGGAAAGGTAGAACAAAACGTCTTTAATGAAGAAGAGGAACAGTAAAATACTTCACTTACTGGTAGAGAAGTCCTGCAGTGTTTTCTCACCTTGTTCTCCCACTGGAGTCAATGTGAACCTTGTTTGAGTCAGGATTGTTGCAGATGCCTCCCTCTAAAACGTTTTATTTGCCAAAACAAATCAAAGGCAAAATATACTGTATCATCAGGGAAAAAAAATAAAAATCTTGGGGAGTGGGATTAATCTTACCAAACTTTTACTGCCTTAAAAGTGAGAGGTTGTCTAGCCACGTTTGGCTCAGTCACTGCAGAGAGAGGTGATTCATCTCACCCTAAGACACGTATCTAAAAGACAGCAGATGACTTACTGTCTGGGAGAGCCTATTTCTCTCCACTGACTGTTCAGTGACTATACAGGGGTAGGTATGTCTCCTTACAGAAGCTGGCTTGGTCCAACCAACCTGATATGAGCTTTTTCTAATTTTGAATAGACTTTGAATAGCAGGATAGATTCCAGTAGACCACCTGCTATAGGGAGCCAAAAGGATGGAGTACAAAGTCTGTTAAAGTGTATCTATCTGGTTCCCTGTTTTAAATCTTTCTAACACAGTTCTGCAAGTCATCAAGTAAGATTTCCGACACTGAGTGCTTTGTTCAGTGGTTTAATTGGAAGATATATAATCATTCATAGACATTACCCTGTGTGCAGCTACTAACCACAGAGACAGAATTACATGACTTTTGAAAGCCACTTAACGTTTTACAAGTTACTCAATTCTGCTATATTCTCCATTTGAAAACACTAGCTACCTATTTGAGAAGTACTGAAATGCAAATTTATCACTTATCACTGTTCTATGACACAAATCTGTCGTCACTTTTTCTAAAAGCAGGTAATTTGTAGAAGGGGGAAAAAAAGGAAGGAACCATTTAATTTTAGAGCTCTGCAGAGGAAACATTAATTGGACTCTTAATTTTTACAAACATGTTAACACCCCACATTGGGCACAGATGCTACAAATTTGCACATAGAATATCGTTACTAAGCAACCCAAAAAGCCAGAACAAAAAAGAAACCCACCCACAAAAGTAATTTAAAGACATATCTCACCCTTTGACTGACATAGTCTGTTCCATTCAGCCGGAGAGTTGGCAGATGGCATGCTGAGATCATTACTTCTCTTTCCTTTCAGTAAACGCAGTGTGAAGTATTACAAATTTACAACATGAGATTGTAGACTCACTGGGGCCGATGGGTCTGATTCTGCCATGGCTTAAAACAGGGCTTTGCCACTGATCTCAGCAAAACAAGAAACTGTACCACAACTGTGCAACACAGTTCCATAATAAAGTACTAACATTTTATATTAGCTACGTTCTAAGTTCAGCCTTTGATAATCTCCATTTTCCTTGGGGAAAAAAAAAAAAACAACAAAACCCCACCACCAATACTAGGCTAGAAATTCATCTGCCTCACTCAAAACTATTTATTTCTAGTTCAGCATATTGAGTGGTAGTCACAGATTCGGTTTGTGTTACTTAGACTGTGGCATTTTACATTGAACTTGTCAGGACATTCAATACAACATTGGAGTAAAACTCTTGGGCTGCACTGAAGTCTGAAAATTCCCAGTTCTCTGTAGCAAGTGTATGATGGAAAACATGACCACATTTAAATATGTTACATGCCATGTTGTGTGTTGTAATCTTATTCCCCTGAAACCAGTGTAAGATTTACTAATGATTTCAGTGCAATTAGGTACTGTTGGAAGAATGCAGAAGTGTTGTTACTGTTCAAAAGATTTACAGTGGGATATCTTAGCCATTTTATGGGAAATTATGGCTTAAAAGCACAAATCTGCTGCTTTCAGCTAAGAAACACAGCGTACAGATTTTCCAGAATCATCAGTACCACTGTGTTCCAAATTCAGCTGGAAATCTGGGGGAGCATCCATCAGAACGTTACTGCAACTTTCAAGACTATAAATGCACAGAAGTGATCACACTTGTCTTCCACAGGAAGGATACAACCACATGATTTTTATTACTGATAACCAACAGCTCACTTCCTGAGTGTAGATCGCTATCCTGGTGTGACTATGAAATAATATGAGATATTTTTCTAAGAAGTGATGCTATTCATGGTACAGTAACATCTTCTGGTCTTATTTAGGCAGATTGTCTTGTTGACTTCAAAGCCTCAGCAGCATTTACAACAATCCATTTGATTTTGGAATTAATGAAGCCATTATTATTTTTCACAGCAGCGCCCTCCATGCTGTGAGTTTCAGCAACCTAGAAGTTCTATAAAATAGCATTAATACCTAAATATGCCAAAGCCCTTTGTAAGACTGTGGCTTAAATCAAAAGCTTGAAGAAGTTTATTGGAAAAGCTGTGATTTTTGCATCAAACCATTAACTTTATTTGTAATGCTGAGTGATAGGAAAGGATGAATACTGAACTTATTAAGCAGGTATATTTAGTATGTCTAGAAGCACTAAACTTTTGTTCTAACTCATAAGTTATTCCAACTGACAGTGAAAGATGGTGTTCATTTTAATAAATTTCAAGATAGCAGCCTGGCATCATTACTGGGCTTTCAGGACAGGATTCAGTTCTAGATTAAGATGCTTACATTTATGTGCCACTGGTGCACCAGGTATCTAAATTGTAACTGTAATCACTGGAGATCTAGGGATCAATTTGGCTTCCTAAACGTAGGTTTCTAGTGCCAGTGTCCTCTGGTATTCTGCTTGGCCTTCAGCTGCTACTCCAGAAGTGCAAATCTCCCACAGGTTTTTATCACAACTGCTGTCCCTTTGGAGACATCTCAGCCGTGAGCAACTCCAACAGTCATAAGAGTCAAGCCCCTATTGAGCATGATTAAAGTTCCCTGGAGAGCAATTGAGCTTATTTCAAATGCTCGAGGGCTCAATTCAGTTGCCTGAAAATAAATCCATGGTGCAATCTTAGATACCATAAATTATTACGCCTGGCCTCCAACTGCCTCTTCTGATGGGCACATCTCTGACATACTGCCTAGACGCTCCTCCAGGCTCATGAGGGTGGTTACTAACTCCAGGCACCTCAGCACTAAACACATAAATTTAGGGAATTGAATTGTTCTCTGGGCACTAATGATTGAACTGAGTTTAAATAGGTGCTTAGATACCTCACATGCCTATAAACCACATACATTTATTAATCTGTATTTTAATCCCACACAGTGAAAGATCCCCATAAAGATAACAAGATGTCAAATAACAAGACACAGGAAGTTATCTTAATTCTACATCACAGATTAGTATCTTTATTAAGTAGCTATTTCACAGCTGACAGATGGAAAACTAATACCAACTTTGATTTGCTTGTTTGCAAATGTCATGCTCAACAAAATGTATTAATATACAGACCAACAAAAATCAGTTTATTTTTTGAACTGGATGAGATACCTAAGCTACAGGAATTTGACTAGTCACATGAAAGCTCTTTCCATGCAGGTTAACATATCCAAATTTTTAGAAGCAGTAAGTGGCCTGGGAGGAGAAACAAGTCAGCATGGCTCTGAAGAGTCCAACACCTGACTGTACTCATTCTGACCTGAATTACCCAAATTCAACACAACACATCTTAACAGCTCACAAATTATAAAGGCTAAAGACCAGTGATGCAGTCACTTATTTTGTCTAAAGATGTATATGGGAAGGCAACATCATTAGAGAAACTTTGACCACATGCAAACCCACTGAATAACCTGATGTGAGAGTTTATAAGGGGACGCATCTTCCTCTTTTTATAAGGTGGCGTAAGCTATCTTATGTCTTTCGATAAGCTGTGCTGCCCCAAAGCACTACTATCGGTGACATTCTCCCTTCAACTCTAAGAGCATAGAAGTGAAATAGCAACGAGGAAATTCCAGGCTTGAGCTGGCAGCATCTGAACTATCTCTACTCATATGTCTTTATTGGCTGTCATAGGTGAGTGATAATAGATTAGAAGTCATGCCTGGTTAATACTCAAAGCACCTGCTCTTTTACTCCAAAGCTCTTCCTCAATTGCTCTGTTTTTGCAGCATGTTGGTAGGAGGGAATGCACCTGATGATCTCCAGTTAAAAATAAAAAAATCTGCATTACTGTTAAAGGTCATGAGCTAGAACAAGAGACATATGTTGTCCTCTTCCTCCAGGGAATATTGCTGAAACTAAGAGTAGTTCTGCATACACGCAGGAGAATTGACAAAAAGGCATCTTCCCTACAAGGCTAAAACCCTCAAACCTTATTATTTTTTCCCCTCCTGTAAAATTAAATGTCTTTTTTAGTGTATGTAGTTCAACCTAACTTTATAAATTAATATGAGCTGAACGACCAGTGTTGTATATCACTCTGAAACAATTCTTAAACAACTTCCAATTATATACATAAAATACTAATGAAGTGCAATTCCCTCTGGGATGCAAGGCCACATTCAGATTGACAACTGCTACATTAAACACTGCCAAAAATGAATACAGAGCAAATTCTAACCAAGGACAAAGGGGCATACCACTGCTGTAATAAAAAAAAAAAAAAAAAAAGAGCCATAGGAGCTTTAGCAGCATATTTCCATCAAGGCTCAAGATCAGCCTCTCTGTCTGCAAAGTCAATTTATGCCCACAGAATTCCTGCCAGCATTTTTCCAGCAACACTGCAAGCTGTGAGTGCACAACTGTGTGGCTCATACTCCATTCGATTTATGTTCAGTCTAATAAACAGATGGAATCAAAACATACAAGTTCTGTGAGTTGATGAACCTGCCAAATAAGGACAATTACCCTTATATATATATATATATATATATATATATATATATATATATATATATGAAGCAGGCAGGGATTTGGTTTTACGTGGTCACCTAAGATACCTGCAGACAGCAAAATGTTCTGGTCATGAAGGGGTCTAGCCTGCAGCACTGGAATAACATAGTTTGGTCTTGGGTAAATCAAACAACCTTTACAATTTAGTTTCTCTTTTCAAAGGATCTGAAATAATAATACATGATTACCTAATTTCAAGGATATTGTGAGAATTAACTAACGTTAGTGCGCCTTCCAAACATACAAAGCACTGTATGGAGCAAACAATTTAACAAGTTTTGCAGAAAAAAAGATTTCCAGTAACCTTGCTGAATTTAGAACATATCATTTCACATAACGGATTTTTTTGAAATGTGATGCCTATATCAAGCTGGAAATTGTTACTGAAGAATGTATTTTGCAAGGTTTAATAATCTACCAGAAACTCTCTTAACATCTTCTCATACATCATGCTTAAAGTGCTGAGGACAGCATGTAACCTGTGAAGTAGAATATTGGGGGGAAAGTCAATTATTTCATTGATAATACTCAGATATGATGATATCTTCTGTATTTACTTTGCTTGCTTCTATGGTTTTTACTGTATTTAGTTTGGTTTCTGTTTGATTCGAAAAAAACCCAAATATTTTGTGAAGAAGTATTAGATGATTAGAGAACCCTTCTAACCAGTTAAGTAGTCCTTTAAGCAGAATATTTTACTTAATTATAATTAATTGGCAGAAACACAGTCCTTAAGGCATACCTACGTACCAGTGAAAGGAAATGGTCTTACCCTTTCATTTACTCAGCAACTTTTCTGAAATCATTTAATGTATCATCTCCTATTCTCATGTCCACATCACCAGATCTAGCATGTGATCTTTTTCTTTTGACTTCCTGATATAGGGAGTCTTGTAATGGCAAAGTGAGGTCCATAAGGCCTGAATCTCTAGGAGCAGACAGGTGCCTTCGCAGAGTTGTGGAGTGCCCTTGAATCCCACAGCTCACATTGGGAGAGGTCAGCAGATCTCTGCAGACATGGTTTCTCCACTCAAAAATACCATCATATTTTCTTTTTGCAATTTTTTTCCCCCTCCTTTCATCCTAACCCATGGTACTCAGCTAGGATTTTTAGTTTCTTTTCAAAAGCATTGCTGAACCTCATGTAAATTATCCAGGAACATGCACTAGTCCATAAATTGTACCACAATTCTGCATACAGGACAAGGGTAAGAGAAAAAAGTATCTGTGCCTTCAGCCTTGCTGGGCAAGACTAAGTCAGAACAGGTTATCATGAGAGACTGGTTGAAAGAATATTTTAGGTCAACACTGCCTTGTTTCCCTGCAGGAGGGCTGTGGCTGCTACAACACATTCCCTGCTCAACTCATCCATTAAACTGCAGAAGTCTGACATAATTTTCGTGCTGTTCCCCTCCCTCCCACAACTTGGGAAAATAGGTAAACAACTGCATTCAAGAGTGACTGCAGGCAGAGAAATATCCTCCTGTCCTGTCCTGTCCCTTTCCACTGCAAACGTTTTGCTGGTCACCTCTTTTTTGTGGAGTCTCTGAAGCAGAACTTTCCTTGTTCATCCCTCTGCCCAAGTACTTATCACCACCTCCTCCCCCAGCATTGCTGAAGTAAAAGGCTGCTTCCAAGCCTCCTGCCGAAAACTTCAGCTATGCCCTGACTTTGTCGCTGCTGTTTCCCAAAACAAGCATTTGCAGGACGCTGCCTCCCATCTTTTCCCATATCCACATCATGCGTACTCTGAAACAGCAGCATTACCCCTTATTTATTTCGGGGTCGAAGGCTGCCTTCATACCTTATAAAACTATTGCAGACTTGCTTCAGCCTCTCAACAACTTATATCTCTTTTCTGACCTGCCTTGCCATTCCACATGCTCTTGCCACCATTAGTCTCAAGAGTTTGTTACCTTCTTTTACTTCCTCTCCTCTGAAATAGCTTCACCTCCAGGATTCTCCTTCTGAGGTCAAATCTCAGCTCAGAGCCAACGGTTTTGTTTTAACCTTCTCTCTTCATTCCTTTTCTCTTCTCTGTTTATCATCCTTAAGATTTATGAAAAGTTCCCTGAAAAACATTCTGTAAAGAAGCTTAGATTAAAAATGCTATACTTTTAAAACTTCTTTTAATTTCTCTTTATTACTGTTTGGGGCGGGTGTGTGTGTGTGTGTGTGTGTGTGTGGTGGAATCTACCCACACATAGTTTGCTTATTTTTAATGTGAAATAACTTCAGCAACTTAAACTTTATTCACCGTGGAAGTAATATTTTAACAACACTACCAAACCGCGCAGTATTTAACCACGACAGAGCAGTAATGAATATGAAGAAAGACACAGGAGCAGTTTGGTATACGTGTGAGACAGTTGACTCAGAAGCCTGGAGCAGCAGCTCTCTGAAAAATCATGCCTGTCAGCATTTCTTGTACTAAACTGCACTCTCTTGTGCATTTAAAAAAAAAAAAAAAAAAAAAAAAAAGCAGTTGTCATGAAATATATCCTTTTAGCAAAATATTATCCTCAAGACACCAGTGGGCTCTAAGCCTTAGAAGGGAAAAGCTATAAACCTTAAACTAACAAGCAAGCATTAAGAGATTTGTCTGTCAAACGTTTTCTACCCACTGTTAGCCGAGAACAATGTGAAAATAACTGTTCCCTCTCGGTCCTCTGTAGTTTACCGTGCGGTCACTGCTGCTGTGCTACATTTCCTCCACCATCCCGTTCTGAAGCAATAAATCAGTGCAGCGCAAAAGGCATCAAAAAGTTTCCTGCTCCTGCAATACGCGGCGGGGAAGCACTGCAGCAGGGCAGCGTGTCGCTGGGAGGGTCACACCGATTTGCTTCAGGTTACAGTGAGGTAACATGAACCGTTTGAATAATCTCCAGGTAATCTGCGTTAAAACCATTTTACTGCAGTGTACTGCGGTATTAGGAAAGATTTCAATATTGCACCACGTGATGCAACGCAACCTCACAGCATTTGCCAGTTCCGAGGCAGTGAGGGAAAGCTTTAAATCAAAGGCTGCAATGTAGCAGCTTTCCATTTTATGAACTAATAGGACAGACTATTTTGGCTCACTATGTTGGTGAATAGTATGAAATGATACAAAATTCCTAGAATAAAACATTATAGACCTAAAAGCGAACACTTTTTTTTCTTTCTTTACTTAGCTCTCCCCCCCCCCCCCCCCCAACCTGGTATCAAGAGCATCTTTCAATGAAAATGTATTTCCCTAACGTTACATGTACAATAAAGTGTTACAATGTTATTAGCTCAGTGATAAATGAATTTTAGTATTCTAATCTTAGCATTCTAGAGATCTTTTTTCCTGTTCTTACTTAAGCTATCACAGATATGTTTCCCTCTCTGTCCTTCCAGCTCGCTTATTTTGTGGTTTAATTTAAATTTGTACATATGCTTTTCGATATAGTCTTATGGCAGCAATATAAAGCAGTAACATTTCAATATTATTCCAATGTTTACACAGAGATTTTCATTATTTCTATAAAGTTTTGGAAACGTTCCTCAGATTTATGTGCTCACATCAAAGATGCACAAAAAGGAATTTTGTCCTGAATAAACATAACTTTTCCCCCAGTAACACAGGCAAACACAATACTGAAGAACTGTACCTGGATATATTTTCAGCGCGTGGTTTTTTTTGTGTTTAGTGGTGTTGGTGAGTTTAGAACTGCATTTTTACACAGTCTTTGAAAGTATGGAGCACCGTCAAAGTAACGGCGACAACGGTAGTAACAGCGACAGAGCTGAGCCCTTGTCATTATCTGCATTAGCAACGGGCACATGGAGGATTTTTATGCGATATGATGGGATGCATCGGCCCCGGCCGGGCGACAGACGGACGGCTCGGGGAGGTGACATTTGGTGCAGCATCTTGCAGTTTACTGCAGTACGAGGGTACGGATACAGGCGGCATCGGTGCTCCCTGGCTACGTACCCACGCGGATGATGCCGCTTTCGCTGGGGCCAGCCCCGGCACCGGCCGGCTCCCCGCGGCCCGCACGTCGGTGCTAATTCCCTCCCGCCCAGCGCCCGTCCCGCAGGGCAGCCGGCGCCGCGCCGTGTCCCGGCCCCTCCCGCGCTCCGCTGTCGCCTCGTCACTCCCGGCATCACGAACACGGGTCCGGCACGGCACGAGGACCCTCATCACCTCGTCAAGACGCATCTCTCTCATTAACGTTTCCCGATCCCTTCCCCCCCTGCGGCAGCGGTCGCGGGCGGCGCCCCGGGTCCGCTACAGATCCCCCCTTCCCCGTACAGTCGCCGTCACCCCGCGCCCCGCCAGGAGCGGGGGCGGCCCTTCTCCCTTCCGGGGGTCCCCGGTCGCCGTGTCCCCCCCCCCCCCGGTACCTCGCAGCAGCCATTTTTCGCCTCCCTCTGCAGCAGCTCCAGCGCGTGATGTCACCGGCCGCCCCGGCCGAGTCCCGGCGGCAACAACGAGCTGCGCCGTGCTCCTTCCTCCCTCCCTCCCCGGCGGCGGCAGCACCTTCTTCTTCTTCTTCTTCTTCTTCTTCCTCCTCCTCCTCCTCCTCCTCCTCCCGGCTGCCATGCGGCGCCCCGCCCGCCTCGCCCCGCCCCTCCCGGCCCGGCCCCGCCCCGCCCCGCCGGTGCCCGCGGGCCCTCAGCCCGGCGCGAGCTCTTCTCGTGCCCCGCCGCGCGCCGCCCTCCCGCTCCGCCGAGCGCGGAGTGTGTGGGGAAGCCCCCGCCGCCGCCGCCGCTGCTGCTGAGTCACGGCCTGAATCTCATCCCGCTCCTCCTCCTCCCCCTCCCCTCCGCCTCCGCCTCCCGCCCGGCCGCCGGCTCCAGCAGCGCGGTGCCGGCGGCGATGCCCGCCCCGCTGGCGGGGGGAGAGGCTGCCCGGCGCTGCCCGGCCCCCCCACGCCGCCGCCGCTCGCCGCAGACCCGCGCTGGCACAGGGGCAGGCGGGCGCTTGAGCCATGATCGCCGCGGCTTTCCTGGTCCTGCTGAGACCCTACAGCATCCAGTGCGCCCTCTTCTTGCTCCTGCTGCTGCTGGGCACCATCGCCACGATTTTATTCTTCTGCTGCTGGCACCGCAGGCTCCAGAAGGGAAGGCATCCCATCAAATCCGTCTTTTCGGGTCGCTCAAGGAGCCGAGGTAAGAGATGCTGCTGGTCCCCGAGGGGGGGTCTGGGGGGTGGAGTGCCCCGGCCCATCCCCGCGGTTTCTGACGGCGGAGGGCGGCTCAGCCTTGCTTTTAGCCGGGGAAAGGCTTTACAGAAAATTCAAGCCGAGCCCAGGACTGCGGCAGCCTTGTCTCCACCCATCCCTCATGGAAACCTCGGCCCGCGGGAGGGAAGCGAGGGGATGGGGAAACCTCCCCCCCCCCACACCACGCCGGCCCTCCCCGGCCTCTCAAGTGCAGCAGAACTTTATGCTCAACTTCTTCCCCATGAATTAAATATAAATGCCGGGCGGAGCTGCCAGCCGCGGCGGGAGAGCCAGACCCCCGTCCAGGCATATGCGCCAAAGGGCGAGCAATTAGATAAAACCGTTAGCCGGAGCGAAATCTGAGGTGGAGCTGGATGCAGCCTGTGTGTTTTTCTGCTTCCCTTCCAGATGCTGTTATGAGAACTCATCACTTTCGCTCTGAGGTAATTTATTTAGCACGCAATTTCAAGGTCAGAAGTTGTTCTCTTTTCCTGAGTACATATCGTTGTGGTCTTTTGTTAATGAAATCACGTAGCAAACTTTTCATTTTGCATGAAAGACATAATGTCCTCTTTCATTTCTTGGGTTGTTTTTTTTTTTCCACATAAAATGTGAGCTCTTCATTTATGTCACCCTAACCAGCCAGCTGATTTGTGTCATTTCCCAGTAATCGGTTGCTTCAAGAAAAGCTGTGCTTGCTGTACGTGCCAGACCTCCCTCTGTCCAACTAGCAACCCCAAGCCCAGTTATTGACTGCACTGTAAATACGTGCAGAGCTGGTAGGTTGTGCGACCGCAGAGCTTCCCCTCTCTTGCTTTGCCTCCAGCCCTCACCTGCGCCTTGCCCCTTATCAGGGAAGTTGCGTGCTTGGCTTGGACGCTGCCGCGGGAGATCCCAGAAGGATCCAGACTTCCAGCCTGCTTGGCAGGCGCCTCGTTTCATGACTCTGTATTCATAGGTCAGGGGAATCAAAACTCTCACATGCCAGTACTAAAAGTATAACACAAAACCCAGTCACTTCCTAGGGATTCTGAATGAGGAACATAATCGATGGGAAAATATGGAAAATAATATTTGTTTTAGTATCTACTTTGTTTCCATGCTGACCTGTAGAGCTCCTGTCTAGATATTTCTCTTGCCTGGTTTCCTGCTATTGATTTAAGGCATATATTCATGACATTGTCTGTTATTCTGGAAGCCTTGAGAGAGAGCTTTGCACTAAAATGATCTTTTGTTTTAAACTATTTGCATTTTTCCTTACCCGGTTGTGGGTGAGAAAATTACCCAATTATGAGTAATGCTTTCAAAAGTGCGCATGGGATACATTTTTGCAGTGTGGTTCGTATTGGCAATTAGTTTGAAACTCATAACTATTTTGAAATTTGTAGGCACTACCACAAGAAGAAGATGACACAGGGAGTGTCCTATCTTTAAAGCATGAAAAGTCTGGTTTTGTTGTTGACTGAACAGTGCTGCAGTAAAGTGAACAAACTAATGTGTCCCTCCGGAAGTCAAAAGATTTTTTCATGATTTAGTTCCTCCAATATGAAATACTTGGTTTCCATGTAAAGTTCTCTCACTCTTGAGCCTAGATAAAGTTTAATGTGTTATGCCCTTTTGAAATACATGTCGTCCTGTGTGGTGACTCTTAAAAGAAGGGAAGTTTGCAAAGTAACTATATTTATTTTTATTACTCAGCATGTGGTTATTTGCATATCAGACAGTTAGAAGTAGACACATTTAAAGTATTTCCTAGAAGTTTCCATTTACTGAAACATGCTAGGATAAACCATAAGAACTGTTAAATTTTTTCATAATTTTCTACATTTTGTTTAGACAGAGTAACATCTAATGGTCTAAACTGCCCCTTTTGGTAAGTGGTAGAAGTTTTCCCCTTCATTATCTGATGATAGACCTTCGATTCTTAAGAGAAAATGATGACTCATTTGACATGACATTTTCATTTTCCTTTTTTTTTTCTTCAAGTAAAACATTATTTTGATTATTCTAATTTAATTGATTAATAACAAATTACAGGCATACTCCCATGAAAATATTGGCAGCTTTATCTGAAACAGAATTCGACATTCTCATTCTGTATCAGCCCAAAACATAATGCAATTCCAACTCCAATAAGATGTTGATGAAAGCAAAGCATGATACATGAAAACAGGGGCTTTGTATAATCCCTCCCTGCCCCCAAATGAATATAACATCTCAACTCCAAGTTTTATAGCATGAGGTCCATCTGCTAGCTTCCACTATGCTTAGTTGTTTGTCAGGCGGTTATAAATGGTGTTTCTTAACGATAATAAAAGGTCATGAAAAATAGGTTGATAGTAAATAGTTGGCATTCATCTCCTGAGAGCTGGGTTCAAATCCGACTTACATCGCATGTGAACATGCAGGTGGTCTAGCGACAGTGCACAGAGAATTATAATTGCCCTATCTACAGAACGGCTGGCAATTCCTGCATGATTGGCTGCCTGCCAGGAAAGCCTTATATTTGGAAAAATAGATGTGTAGCAAATTTATGTTGAGGTTCTTTGCCAGAGCCACAGCTCTCCTGGTGCGTGCCTACATTGTCTTTCTCTCTATACAGTGAGAACTATTTAATCCCTTTCCTTTATTACTGAACCCCACATTAAAAAATAAGACACCATACTATGGGAGAATAAATACTACATTTGAAAATGTATTTATAATCCTTAACAGCTCTCCTGTTCTGAATTTTATATGCCACTGGTAAACTGAATCCACAAACAGTCTGTTTTTGTGGGTCTTGACTTTGAATGTCTCGGCAAAACATGCCTCGTTATTAAACACAAAAAGTCTATGCAGATATTACTTGTTATAGAATGAACTTAAAACAGTTGACCCCCTGCCTCAAAAGAAGGTAAATTTGCATGAATCATTATGAATATAAAGTAGGTTAAAATCTGTCTTTGTTAGTGGTGCTTCATAATGGAAAAATTAACCAGCAAGAAGATGTGAGAGAGTTTCCTGGGATAATACAGTGGTGTGTCCACCTCCTTACTAACATTTGGTTACTACTATCTGAAGTTTGTCAAGACTAAGTTTGAAATATATTTTTATTGCAGTCCTTTTAAGGTCATTATGACTATAACTGCTTTTAAAATTCCTCCATCCCCCAGGTACTATTGATACTCCATGAATTCACATAGGAATCACACCCAAAATAGTTAATGTTTCTAATCTGAGGGAGACCTAGATATGCCATAGCTGTAAAAAGAAAGCAAGTAAATTTCTAACGGAAATATTCATTGCTTACATGACAAATCAGACTTTGATGTAGCTATTTGCACTAGTCTCTCCTTTCTTTATTTTGAGAATTAGTTGTAGAATGAAGTGTCTGTGCTCAACCAAAACCACAACGAAATAACAATATAACTCAGAGAGAGTTTTACCAAAATAGGGACTGATCCATTTTATGATGATGATGATGATTATCCCTTGTATATTCAAAAATGTGAATGTTATCAGTGATTAACTGACTTAATTCTTCTTGTGATCTCTGTGGAAGTTTTTGTTTTTCATTAAATACAGGAATTTTCTCTGCTTTGGGGGCTTGGGCTTGATACATTTTACATTTTAATGTTTATCATCTTGCACTTTACAAAGAGGTTTGAATGTCTTCTGTACTTTGCAATTTAAAGGCATTGCTTAATGTGTTGGTGTCGCTGCTTCTTGTGATTTACATTTCCTCCTGAATTCGTTTTCCTTATTGCCAAAGCCTCTGGAGTCATGGGATTATGTGAGATTTTTTACCTTTCAATTAAAAAGCAAGTAAGCTTCTCACCCTTAGGCTGGAAGGAATTAATCCAAATGGTATAATTCTTAAAATCTTTTGATTTTGGGGTAAGAACTGTTGAAAAGGAAGGTTCTCATTCAGGATCTTTAAATAGTTGGTTTCTACGAGATTGTGAAGGGATAATTGTGCAAATTACTAAACCAGTAGTTGATGGTTTTCATATTCTTGGGGAAAAAAAAATCACCAGACCTATAAATCTTTTGCCTGGTATTGTCTCTGAGGTTTAGAGTTTTCCTTTATCTTACCTTTTAAATCAGAAATACTGTGATCTCAGGAACTGGTTATCAGTGTCAGTGGGTAGTCACTAGCAATATGGTATCTTTTTGTATTTATTTAATTTTGACTCATATATTTCGGGCATGTTTCCTGTGAAAGCTTCCACTAAGACCTGCAGGTATAAACCTGCTAGGAGGTAAATCCATAGAAGTTTTACAGTCCACTGTAAATTCTGACTTCACATAACCCAGGTGGATGTCTGGTGGGACTAGATACACCAGTAAGGCAAATGGCAGTTGGCGCTTTCTGAAAAGACTCTCTGGGAGGGCTGGCAGCACGTATTAACTACAGCTGTAGCAAAGGAATAACATTCGGTCATTTGAGTTTTGCAGACCCCACATTTTCTTCTTAGTTTACTGAACAGTCACTAAAAGGTTAATATATATTCAGTCTATTGTTGTGACAAGACTGGTAGTGAAATAGGTCAACCAAGACTGATGACAATTTTTAAGAGCAAATGAATTTGCTAAATCATCCATTATGGTACAATGGATGCAAAACTATAGTATAACAAAGTCCAGTAAATGTATACACTGACTTTGCCAACAACCAGTGCCCTGAAACAGAGTTTATAAATTTATCCCTAAGCATACTTTTGCCGTAATCGTCCCCCTTCTGAGTCTGCGAGACAGTTGCCTAAAAATGCAGTTCTTGGTATCTTACAAAACAATAGTGAATAGTCTTTGAAGAGTTGCACCATAATTCATCCCAAGCGTTGCAGTTATTTATACACTGCTCCAGATATGTACAGCTCCAATGAAAAGAGAAATCAACAGACCCTCCAAGCTGAATTTGAGTCTTCTGTTTGATTGGAGGAAGTGCATTCAAGGAGCAATAGAAATGTATGGGACTAGCCAGGAAAATACATTCATTCACCTATTCAAAGATGTTTCTTTGTCTTTGTGGAGCTGAATCAGCCCGAAAATATTTTACCTTTGTGTTTGACACGCTTTTCCCCCAGGATGTTTAAGCTGTTTTTCCATTAGCTGTCTAAGAGTTAAGGAACAGGTTCAACGGAAAATAAATCAAAGACAAAAATAAATTGTTTTCTTAGATGTATGAAAGCACTTATGTACAGGAATGAATGGAGAGCTATAAATACAGGTTACACTGTGTAAGGACAAATCCTTCTATCCATTTTTCGTAACATGTCCAACAATGTGGCCCAGACAGAGTAGGTCATCCTGAGCTGTTACATGGCAAACTAGGTACCACTGAGATTCTGTTTACTATACGTTGTCTGTCCATCATCAGCTTTATTCACTGCAGTGCTGCCTTCAGATAGCCTAGCAAGCATGGGTCTATGCTGAGAAACAGCCTGCTTGGCAATTGTATCGCAAAGTACGTGGCAATTCCCCAGTTGCTGCAGCAAGAGCACTTGGGTTCCTGAGCTAACTCCAGAGGAGTTAAGACGTCTGCCTTTACTCTGTACTACGGTGCAGTCTAGAAATGCCCAATATATTTCTATAGCCATCTGGTTGCCTGCATCTGTGTTCTGGTTTCTGACAGTCTGCAGAGCACTGAAATGCTGAGGGGATGTCCTCTTAGCTCCATCAGTCACCCCATAAAGGACTGACATTGTGTCATGGTCCACATGAGTGGTAAGGCATGGTCTTGTTACACTGCATATTGGGACCTGCATTATAAATGAACACATGCTCACAGTTCTCTAACAGGATAGGGACAACCACTGCATAAAGATCCAGTACATAATAAAAGTTCTCCCTACTACTTAGTTTCCCATTAGTATAGTTATGTCAACAAGCTCCTAGCTATTGTGTAAATATTTACATATCCAGGCTTCTCAGTATCTACTGTTATCTCTGGAAATGTGTGTTTTAGATGAGGTTGCAGCTTCAGTTGTGTTTTATGCCAATTACAGTGCACATTCCTGGTGCACACCAGCAACTGCTTGCAAGCAAGCAAGCAAGCAGAGCCCCGGTTTCAAGGGGAACCAGGTGGAGCACGGCTTGTTGCCATCCATCTGTTAGCAGCCACATTGTACAGAATGGGAATTTCTAGCTACTGTTTTTCAAACAAAACTAACCTCAGATTGAAACCGCGAATTAAAACAGCTGAGGTCATACTTGTGGTGAGCACATGTATTACCACATCTGCTGTAGAAACTTCTTATACAGACAGAAGGGGTCATGTAGGGGTCCGTAGATCAGATACGGCTCAGAAAAGCTTAAGCATCTATACTGATTTCTTAGTTACCGTGATTAGGGTGACAGATCAGGTTGTGGATGCCCTTTCAGAAACAGCTCAGCACTTTAGGCTGAGGGTGTTAAATGAAAGAAAGCACCGCATGAACAGGGTAGTACGACCCTCGGGGCTGTTTCTGCTACTGGGTTGTTATATGTGTTTTCCTAGGGCGTGGAAATGTCACGGACACTCTTCTGCTCCCTGGCTTTTTTAGGGAGAGGCACCTTCAATGTGCTGTGGAGGAACCACACAGAGCACTGGGTGAAGTCACCTTGCTGTTTTCATGCAGGATCCGATTCAGCTGAGCTGGGCTGGTTGAGCCTGGCCATGTCAAACATGAGCGGGTGCCATCCAGAGCCGTGGCTTCTCAGCCTGCCCCTTGTGCTTTGCGATCCAGAGGGGTCTCAGGCTCTGAGGAGGGTGCGCTCGGGCCCCTCTGTCTCCCCCGGACAAGGACTCAGCACTCTGTTGCAGAGATGCTTGAGCATTGTCAGGCCCATGGCTGACCTTGAGCTAGTGCTAGCAAAGCTGGCTTGCTTTTGAGCTGATTCCTTGTGTTTCTAGTTCACCTGTGGGCCCAGGTAGCTGTTATCTGGGTTGTTATCTGGGTACTTCTGCCGTCCAAAGTGTCTGAGCCTCTGCTGTGCTCCCTTGTGCCCTACGGCCTTGCATCAAAGAGAGTCAGTGGTTGCTGTTCCTGACTCATCAGCGAGAATGAAATGAGTTACGGCTGAAGTGTGAAAACACTACATCAGCTATAGAAACTAACTGCAGTTGACATTTGGGCAAAGACACATTTCTTGCCAGTTGTGCCAATGTCCTTATCGCCCCTGTCCACTCAGCTGCTTAAATACAGCACTCGGCTTTGGGATAGCAGGGTAAATAGTTGAAACGGTTCTTACAAGGCTTAATTTATGATTATCTAAATGGATAGCACTAACTACACTAAAATGCATAATCGTGTCAGACTGAGGTATTATATTTATCCTCCTTCTTCATTCTAGAGAGAATAAAATGACACAACTAGGTCGAGGCATCGTTCTCTTCAGATCTGCTGCCACTACCTTCCTGCACATAAAGTGCAGCCGGAGTCAGAAAGTGACTTTGCAAAACCAGCATCTTCTTATACAGCAAGATAAGCTTGCTGTAAGCATTTACAGTTTATAGTCTGCCGAGCTACTCAGCTGACCTAGTGTAGGTGTCTGCTTCCGGATGAGCCGAACGGTTCTTCAAGCCTCACTGAACGTATTGAGTAAATTTTTCATTGGCTGTAATGGGAGCTTAGGCTAGTAGCTCCTGAAGGAGAGACCTGTTCAGATATATTGTTGGAATCTTAATAGATATCTGAATTCCAGCCTAGGTATCTGGGTTTTTTATATATGCCTGTTAAGTCTCTCATCAGTTACGCATCTGTTTTATGCTTGGCAAAGTGCAGACCCATCTTCACGCACACAGGACAGAAGAGAGTCATTTCTTTGTACCAGGTGTTGGGCAGCACTTGCGTAGTTCAGCACTCTCTCTGTTAATTTCTTATTCTCCTTCTTCCTGTATTTTTAATATTTAAGGTTAATTTCTTATGGCAAATTCTTGATGTATATTGTACGCTGCCCAAGCTGAGGGGAAGTGAGGAGGTGGAAAACGGAGGAAGCGGGGGTGGAAGAGGGACATGCTTAGGGAATGTGCTAGTATATTGTAAATTAAACTTTCCCTTGCAGACCACTGAGCGAGCAGTACTCTGATTTATTTTTATTCTTAAATAATTGCTCCATTCCTACTGTAGGCTTGTAGTGCCCTGAGGTAACAGGGAAGGAACTGGGACAAGCCATCACGAAGGCACGGGGCTGCAAGCCTTCTTGTGGGAGAAGGATAGGACTGCCCGGAGAACAGGCCAGCCGCTGTGGTTTATGGATTTAGACAGGCGAGAGTATTTAAAGGGTATCTCGAGGCATGGCTGGGGATGCTCTTTGGGTATTTGCTTTACGCATCATCAGGTTTCCCTAGAGTTACAGCTTACCTGCTTCGATAGGAAGGAAAAAAAAACGGTTGGAAAAAAACCAGACCGTTAGGGGCGGGAGAGGCGGCGGCCGGCAGGAGGCGGGCCGCCGGGGCGGGGCCGGCGGTAACGGCGGCAGGTTGAAACCGGCCGTAACCGCCAGCAACGGCCGCTGGCCGAGGGACGGCTCCGGGGCAGGTACGTCCGCAAGGGAGCGGGGCTTCACGGCAAAAAAAAAGGGGCTTTCTCCTGAGCTTTGCGGAGCCGGGGAAAGGCCGGGAGAGTGCAGGCACCCGCAGGGAGCCATCAGCCCACGCGAAGGCTGCTGACGAAGGTGACTTAGAGGACACGGGCTTAATAGCGTAGGTGCACATTAACTCTGAAAACACATACTGGCTGGAAAGGTTGGGTTCCACAATTAGAATTCCGACAGCCAGTATATTCTACATAAAATACTTACACACTGGAAAAAATTATGGTTTCTTATCAACCATAAAGATAATAGATAATATATGATGAAAGCAAAAGGGATAGTAGAAACTAGAATAGGAAGGAAAAGGATCTGGTGAATTAATACAATCACACGTTTAAAGAATGGAGCCGTCAAAGATTCATGTCACTAAAGCAATAATGTACTAATGTATTCATACGGTGCTGTTAAAGTATTCAACAAAGAACTAAAAAGAAATACAGAAACACTAAGAAAGTGAAAGGAAAGAGTTCAACACATTGTCCAAAATGTCCTCATCTGTAAATAAAAAAAAAAAAAAGTAAAAGTTAGACAAGTTTTTTAGGAAGTTTCAAAATCCTGGTTTTTATGTTAATGAATGGGCTAAGAATGGGAATAGGGAAAAACATAACAAGGATCGCAGAGTGTCACATACTTGGTTATCAAATACCAGGCCATACTGAAGAAATTCTGGAGAATGGGGCAAATGCACACACATGATGTTCATAAGCGCAAGGCTGGATAAATTACAGACAAAAGTTGTTTATCCACTTGATTAATTTTGAAGTTTGTGGTCTCCAGAAAGGGCCTTTTGAATTACTCTTGACAATTCAGTGAAGACCTCTTTGTTATGTATAGCCTGATCAGAAAAGAAGATGGGATGGAATAAGGACATGTAAAACTCTCACCGAAATAACAGTGATGGAAGGCAGTGGAACTATTTCATGTAGAAGGAGGAAAATAAGAGGAAATTTGATGATAAAATATATATGGAATGATGAATACTGCATTGAAGGCAGACCAAAACCTAGTCATCATGGGTCTGATCCATCCTATCTAATTTTGGATACTTACAGTATAGATATCTGTGAGTGAAGCAGTCAGCTTGGGCTTCCTTTATGGCCAATGGAGAGAAATACGTGCTGTTAGGGAATGGTTTATCTGACCTGCTGACTTCAGTGGCTCAAAAGGGAACTCAGGGAAGGTCTGCTGAGCTTTGGTCAGAGGAATCCCACGCTGTGTTTCTACACACAAGAAATCAGTCACTGAATCAGAGGTGTGAAGTTAAAATTTGGCTGGATAAGAAATTTTTTTACAAAACCTCTTATTATACAACCACCAGGTTGCGTGCTCAGGGATGCAGCACCCAGGCTTGCAACATTCATTGTTGGTTAGGGTATAAAGATAGACACAATAGGTCCTTTCAATAGTACCACACTTATCCCATAAAAAAACATTTTTAGAGAAGACATAAAAGGATTAATTCACAAAGATGTATTTCATCTAAAAGAGGCTGATCTCCGCAGCCACCTTCCAAAGACAGAACAGCTCCCTTGCGAGTAGGTGAACTAGGCTTTGGCTCTGCACTGGCCTCCAGAGATACCTCTCTCTTCCTGCTGACTGTAGAGGATGATTAGGAAGATCAGTCTTCAAGGATTCAAACCGACTAATTAGGAGGATGTGCACGGATGGTTTTGGAAAGAAGATAATCCTTGTTTGCCTCCTATCTTCCTCTGTGATATCTAAAACTAGTTCTGGTGGTCGTTTGAGTTGTTTCCTTAAGGAAAAATACTTTTTAGTGTAAATGTTGTGCACTTTGTGCAGTTATTTTATTATTTAGAAGAAAACAGATTTTCTAAAAATATATATTTGAAGTTTTATTTGTTTGGTTTGCCTTGTGTCAAAATAGTACAGGCATAAAAATGAGTCAGGCAGTAGGGAATGAGCGAGACTCAATGCAAAGAACAAGAAAAGGTTTGTCACTGTCCAGTGACACAGCATTCACATGATACCGGAAACTACAAACAGCTTAATGGTGTTATAGCAACCTCATTGTATTGCTAGCATGATTTTAAAATCTCTAGCATTTGCTCAGCGATTTGGTCTCAGGTGGTGTGCTGTGCATCCCTGAATATTTTGTAATACTTTTCTGCTCTCCTCTGAGCACTGGCTTAACATCTAAAGTAGTGCTTTCCTTACCAAACAGATATTTGTGTCATTTTCATATTTTTAAATTTTGATTGCTGTAATAGCGTGACATGTTTTCAATTTTGGGTTCAGCTGAAGGATAAATAACGCATATGACACAAGGAGCATCTGTTCATTTCACCGTTGAGAAGGAATCGCTGGCCATTCTAGTCTTGCACTCAGCATAGGAGCGGCAGTTCCCACATATTACATAACTTTTGACTCCTGTCTTCATTTTTGATTACCAAATTTTGAAATTTTCCAGATTTGGGTTTTTGCTCTGGCAAAATCTTATTGCAGGAATGAGTAAGCATTTTGGGTTTTGGTCTGAGGACTCTGCCCTTGTAGCATTTCCACCTGAAATCATGATCCTCTGCCTTTATTGCATTATAATCCTCCCCAGAGCAACCATTTGTGATACTGCAGGCAGATTATGACTTCAAGTGAAGAATAAGCTTCAGCAAACAGAAGCAGATGAGCTCTTAAAGAGATAAAGATCCCATTTTCTTGCTTGCAAAAGAGAAAAATATATAAAATATGAAGGAGAAGCACTGTCTATAAACAGGCTTTTCTGGAAGTCACAAGTGACTTTTTTGTATCAAAACATAATACTTAATCATTAAACCTTGAAGTATTTTGAGGTTAAGTCATTCAGTGAGAGAGACCCGCATATTTAAATCCCTATTTGGCATGCGTCTTTAAGCACTTTTAGAGCTGCTTAGCTTCTACCAAATTCTTCTGTTACATAAATGTACTTTCCCAAAGAGTTTTATCCAGCTAATGGGAATGGGAGTGTGGTGAGAGAGCAGCTGCAGCGCGGGGTGTATAACCAGGCTTCGGCCAGTAGCCATCATCTGTAAATGAATCATAATACGTTTAACATTAAGAAAATCTCTTCTGATTTCAGAACTCAGAATAGATTTGCTGGGTATTTTGGTCTCTTAAGGAGCTACTATGGAATAATCCCTGATGCAAACTAATATTTTTTTGTAAAAGAGAATTTCCACAAGAAGTAAGCTCGATAATAGTAGGCTCCCTGTGTTGTATTTTTCCCTGTCATCCTGAATAGTCCTAGTATCACATTGAATGATACAATTTGTAAGTATCTGTTAGCTATTTCACAGTGCAGAAGGAAAACGGGGCAATACGTTTTCCCATTGCAATAGTGTGGCAAAGTATCTCACAGATGTACATCTTTGAATATTTAGAGATCCTTCTAAATCCACACTTGTCTGCTGGCTGCTGGGCCTTCCACTATGCTGCTTGTGTAGGTTAATACGGACAGGATGCTGCTTCCATTAAGATACAGGGAGTCAAAGGCTGGCCCTACCTGTAGTCTGGACGACTCTATTGCTTCAATAGAATCGGAGCAATCATAAAAAAGGATTCAGGAAATTTTGTCTGTATGTTTCCATCATATGTATTTCATAGCCCTGATGCACCACAAACATGAACCTCCCACATGGACTAAGTAGAGCTGGGCTCTATTCCTGTCCCTTGTGGCCAGTAGAAGGTTGCTACCTGTAATTTACTTCACCTGATATTTCACCTTGGCACTTCAACCTTTTTACATCATCTGTTGCATGCAATGTATATCTGTAGCAATTACTAGCATGTGTGTCTAAATACATGTTTACGTGTTTTCGCTATTTAGGGGTATATTTATTTAATGGAACATACTTTTAAATAATGAAAATAGCTGTCTTTCTGAGTGCCCAGAACAGACTGCCGCTCTCTTCCCTTAGAGTCTCATGAACACTAGAGCAATAAATCAAATTTGCAGAGCCATACATATGATTTTTGATTGCTTCAATTTACCGACATAACAACGTTTAAGCATAACTTTTCTATGCTGATTTCTTAACTGAAACAAAACAAAAGCAAAAGCAAAACAAAACACAAAAACCAAAACCAAAAGGAAGGGAAAAAAGAACAGCAGGTTTATATAGAAATGTATTGCTCCCACGAGTTCTCAGGATATTTAGATTAGTTCCCACAGGAACTCAGGATATTTAGATTTACAGCATAGATTTCTGCAGTTTTAGCTAAAATGTCACCTTGCAGAAGTTTGATTCTTTATATGGACCAGCCATTTCTGAATGCTGGGTTTGTTGCATAAGGACTTCAGCAGAGATATTTTACTAGAAGGGAAAAGAAGGTAGAAAATTCGGAATTGTTGCATCTATTATTGGTTTTGAAAGGGAATGCTCTTAAGCTGCAGGCTGTCACTAATGACATAAATTTGGCTTACTTATTCTGAAAGCTGATGTGACTAAGTGAATGAAACACTTATTTACCACCTGACCAAGTTTAATATCAACCAACATTGTATTCAGTACAAATGGCGCATGGTAGGCTCCTGCATGGTCATGATGGTTGGCATAGAGGGGACTCAGTGAAATAAGTGAATGCTCATTGCAAATGCTCTGCAGGTAGCAATACAGGGCTAGCGTTATACATGTTGCCATTAACGGAATGAGATTCTGTAAGGCTGTGAGACACTCTGGATGATGCTCAGAGGTCTTCAGAGCAAGCCTCTAAAAACCATTTGTGAAGCTTTTCCTGAGTTTATTAATTTGGCCAAATACACATATATTTCTCAGATGATAGCAAAAGACAGCACTCTGTCTTAATTATTTTATTCCAAATGGTAGAGTCTCCACCTAAATGTAGCAGCATCAGAACTCTTAACAGAACTGTTAGTCATAATTAAGTGTTGACAGCTACCAATTTTTCTTCACTTTTATTCTCAGGTAAAAAATACACTTTTTCAGCTCATGCTCCCTAAAACAATTTCTCATGAGGCCAAGAATTAACCTGGAAAATTTTAATTATAAATTTGAAATTAGAACTGTTTTGTTATAAATAACCAAAAGTGTGAGCTTATAAGGAAGAGTAACCGGAGTTACTGCTACTAGCTGTGTCAATAATAAATATAATTGAGAAATATAAAATAAATGTGATTTTAATAGCACTTGGCAACATCTCTTTATTGTTACATGCAGTATATATGGACAATATATTAATTTAAGATGAGCATGCCTGTACCTTGTCATTGTTAAGATCCTGTATGATTTTTCTGTTGTTACATGGGTCCATTGTGGGAGATGTCAAACACGATGATTGCTTTTTCTGTTACAGGGCTTTAGATCAAGTCCTCGTCATGCTAGAAGACGTGTAGCACCTCGCCTTGAGGAAACACAACCTATAGTTGAAGCTCACCACCTAAGTGAGCAGGAAACTTCTGTAAGAAAAAGAAAACTCAAGAAAAGCAGCCGAGTTCAACCAGAATTTTATCATTCTGTTCAAGTTACCCCAACTCGAAAACCTGTAAGTATTCTACCTTTAGGGATAAACAGCACTCCAAGTATCTTATAGAGGCATGTAATATAATTGTAATTTTGGGCCATCCATATTCTGTTCCTCAATTTAAAAACTTTTTCAGTTCTCATGTTCAGTGAATCTAGATATGAGTTTGTCAGACTGTATTTAATATTGATTCATAACTCCAAAAAATCGGGTTCTGAAGAGGACTTTTCTTAATTTTGATTTTTATTTGATATTCAGTCTATAGTCAATAGTCAAATAAGACATTTCATTTGATAGTTTTATAGTGATATTGCTTAACAGATTTTTACAACATATGTTTGTTATTGATGTTCCTCACTCAATTACATTTATCAGAGATTCTATGTACCGAACCAAATTTATATGACATTTCATTACTAGATACAATTTTGAGTTCTCTTCTGCTTTATACAGCATTTACAATCTTTCTGCTCAACAAAACGCGTATCAAGTCTTATCATTTCTTTGCTCCTCAGCTTGATCTGTACACAGTTTTTTTAATATTGATAACCTACTTTTAGTGAGGACACATGATAATTCATTGAACACTTACATAATTCCTAATGTAAATGCACGTGAAGATATATCCTACAGACATAATGCATTTCTCTTTTTAATGAGAGTTCATTGTTTTGATGCATTTGCTGACTAAGCTATCTGTGCCAATGTTAAGGGGCTTGAACTACTTCTATTAAGCCAGTATCTTTAAAAAGGTAACTATTGAGCATACCCTAAAAAAGATTACCTTGATGTTGCTCCACCTAACTGAACCTTCCTAGATTTGTGTTAACTGAGCACCACGAATCATCAGTAAGCTCTGAAGTCGGTTTGAGAAAGAGCATTCCTTAGTGGAAGTACGTTGCCTGAGAGAGCAAGAAACTTGTGCAAGGAAAAGAAAGCCAGAGCTGACAATAACTGTCAGAATTTTTACCTTTTAGGTGATACATTTCGTTTCTCTGCATTCACTTCACTACTCCCCAATTTCCTCTGTTCTTTCATACTTCTACATATTGTTTATTTTACTCTGTTGCTGTTCTTGTGGTTTAATTTGATCTGATGGATTCGTCTTCTGCTTTTCTTATAGTATCTGCTCTTCCTTTCTTCTTAACCATGTCCCTTTCACTCCCATCATATCTTGCTTTCTAGACTACTTTGTCTAACTGTTATTCTTAAGGTCTCCAGCCTCTCACCAGGCTCTCCTCTGTTCGTTACTTGCTTCTGGTCCTTTCTCCACTTTGTTGTCCTTCCTTCATTTCTTCCATCATCTCCTTCATTATTTTCCACTCCAATCCTGTTTTTTGATTCCCTTTTTTATTCAATTGTTTTTATTTTTTCCATGGTAGGCCTATGCCGAGGGTAAGCCTGCCTGTAATTGCTGAGGCTGTTACCAACTGCCACTGATTACCACCATGGGAAAAAGAGCACCAGTGGTGGTAAAGTAAAGACCTAAAACTGTGGAAACGGTGTAAGCAGCAAAACAGGCTTTGAATACCGCATTAGTCAAGCTAAGAAACCCCTGCTTTTCCCCCAAATCGTTAATGTGTCAGGGAATTCATGACCAGAAAAAAAAAAAAAAGTATAAGAACAGAAAATGTGCAGTGTTACTATGTGACTTCACTTCCCTATCGTTTCATGGGTCTACGCTGTGTCTGACAAGACGTACCACTGAAACAATAATAAATCCTGGATTTAGAGAAAACTTCTCTCCATGCTGTCACCATTATGTCACTATTTTGAAATTGCTTTTGCAGTATATCTTCTACGAAACATTATGTAGTTCTTTTGATAGCCTTTTGTTCTACAGCCTCAATGAACTCACATTTCTACAAAAAAGAATAAATCATTATCTTTATTAGACTATGATCCAGAAAACATAAGTCACCAATTTCATTTCTCATGGACGTTGTAAGTTATTCTGAATGTATTATTAACGCCATAGTGACAGGGTGAGTAAGGTTCATGCCGTGACAAATCACTGCAGCGTTGTGAAGTTCCACGCAGTCACAATGTCTTCCATCCCGCAGTTTGTTGCAGCTTCGTTCCACTTAGTCTCAGTGTCTTGAAGATGAGACTTTCGGCCTTTATCTTTGTACAGTTTTACATGATTCAGTGCCAGAAATGCTCTTGTTAGTCTGCATAATTTCTTTCCATTATTTTTTCCTGTTATTCCTACTCTGCCCACTTGAACCACTTTAAATAAATAATCTGTTGTCTTGATGTTTACACTATGGAAATATTTGTAGGCAGCTATGGCCATATCCTGCTTAGTCATCACTTGAAAAAAATTATGTATGATATCTGCTAACTACAAGACATAATTTCTCCTCACAAAACAGTTCTTCTTCTGATAATTTTTGTCGCTTTTTTCCTACTTTTGCTTTTTTGTCTGTGTTTTCTGACAAGAGAGAACAGTATTTCCAAAGTAACTATAAAAGAGCCTTATGGAAACATTTTTCTTTACTTCAGGAAATATTTGAGTAATCAGTCCTAAAATATGTTAGCCTGTTTTGTTGCCATATTAAGATACATGCTTAAAGACTTTTCAGATATTTCATAAAAAGTTTTGTTGGGTGTTTAGATGCTAGGCTTTCTTATTCCTGCTAATTTAGACTATTTTGTATTTGTTTGGTTTTGTTGGGTCTAAATCTTGTTTGGCAGTTTCCTAGTCATGGCTACAATTATCTGAATTTGCTTGAATTATTTCTCACTTCCTGCGTAGCAATCTGAGATCTTTCCAGTATTGTCCCTGATCTTGTCAGAACTAAATTAGGTGTAATTGTGTGTATGGGAGTAAACCCGCTGAAGACAATAATTGCTCCCCGTAAAAATCTACATGACCACATCTTTGCAGAAATAGAACATCAGTTTTCTCTGAAAATTTCATTATTTTTTTACACCTTCCAGGTCATTAATGAAGACATTAAATACATTTTGTCCTAATACTGATCCTTACCAGACAGAGTTCATAGCCATTTTTACTTTATTTTATTAATCTTACTACAGTGCAACATCAACATAATGGCACGTTGTTATATCTTGTGCCCTATAGCTGACCCTCTCATTGGTGGCTCTATTATTTGTGCTGACATTCTCTATAGGTGACAGTTTTACATCAACTTCACACTGAGGAGAGTACAGATACCTATTACTGAAGTGTGCTTTGAATTTTTGAACACAATGGAGAACTCTTGAGAAGAAACAGAAGCATGTTCTTTAAATTAGCATGACTTCATGCAAGTCAAAGGGGTGTTACATATCGGTCCTTTCAAGAATTGGGTAGCTGATTCTGTATGGGTGGTTAAATTTTCTGAAGGTGTGGAGGGATGCACAAAAGTCTCCTATGGTGAGCTCACTGCTGGCTAGCAATACTTCTCCAGGGCAAATTTTAAACTGTGGGGTTTATTACAAGCATTTTGCAAGTATTGTCTGTATTTTAAATAGTGGTCTGCTCTGAAGCAAAAGTATAAAACTCTGCAAATTATTAATAGGTTTTTTTCCTGTGCTGGCCTGGAACCAAAAGATGGCCTTGAGTTTGTGTAAAGATATCTGGCTCCTGAGCTGTGGGGTTAGTTAGACATACAGTCCTGCCAAATTCTAATTTCACCTGTATGTCCAAATACATAGTTGAAAAGAGATGCTGTCAAAGCTGCGTCTTTTAACATCTCCATTGTTAAACACTTTGAAGGGCTCCTAAATTGCCTGACTCATGCAGCCACCAAGGATTATTTAAGATCATGAGATGTAGTACCAAAATTTGCACTTGCATTTGTCATAACAGGATCACAGTAAGATGTGTGGCAGATGAGGCTACAGAGACTGGGGCATAAATAAACCTGCTTCCTTCACTTTCAGATGTGAAATCCCTGTTTCTACTCAAAAGCCTTGTACTTCGCACATCCAAACTCACTGGTCTGTTTTGTCCCAGCGCTACAGCGACAGCATATATTGAGGCAATTATCTAGTAAATAGTGTTAAAAAAAAAAAAGTATCTCTGAAGATATACAAAGAATAAACTGATGACAAATAATGATTATTAAGGATGATCTCAGAAGGATTCCTTCTTGTAGGTATCCCTCAGTGTCTCCTAATGAACCTGTTTCTAATTATTTAAAGACTGCCATTTGCTGAAGCAATTTAGCTCCTGTGGGGTGGGTGCAGCATTGCTACAAGTCACTACAAGGGAACTGAAAGAAACGTCAGATATCTGGGAGGACACATGTAAAAAATCTACTGATGTGAGTAGCTTCATTTGTCTCCACTAAGACTATTCCCATGACTGACCTGAAGCTTGCACTGTAAAGACTCTGATGATGCAAGCTTGAAAGCAAAGTTAATCAGTTTCTAATGCATGCAGAACCATGAGCAGTCCCATCCATGGTCTTATTCCCCTGCCCTGGTTTTTTCTTTTATGTGTTTAAGCATTAAAACTTACGAGAAAAACAGTATTACAATTCTGTAAGAAAAACATTTAGGAGGTTTTTTTAAACATCTGATACCAAATCATTTACAGAAGAAGTCTGGGTGTTAACTGACACTCAGCTTACTTGAGATGAAATTTTTCATATGGATGAAGTTGTTCTACAGGGCTTCCTAAGAGTTTTTTCTATGTTCCATTAAATAGTTGCCATTTCATTTTGTTGTTCTCCATTTATTCTTACTCTGATGTTATTTACTAGTTTTCCAATACCATAATGTACTTTATGTGATATTTGAATGACCTAATACGTGTGACATACGTACAAAAATGACTCATCACCCTGCACAAGATCTTGTTAATTCCAAGTATTAGCTATTTAATCTGTAGATTGCATTTTTACCTTCTTTCTTCTGGGGACATCTGCTTGTGTTGGATTGTATCTTCTGTGAATCACATTTAGAAGCAAATATGGCAAAACATTATCATCTTTCACCTTCAGTATTTTTATTAACATTGTATTAATGTTCTCGAGACGTATGACAAAGCTGTGAGCTACCAGACTCTGCACGCACTTGTGCATGTATGCACACACGCACGTGTCCTCTCTCAGGATAATTTGAGCACAGCCACGATGAAGAAATGCAAGGGAACTTGTGAATGAATATAAAAAGGGAAAAAAGGACTCCATTTTTCGCTTTAAGACCTAAAGGATATTGATGAGGATTTTGAAAAGCATCTGAGAGTTTATTAGGTGATTGATTTGTAGAGTTTTTAACAAGATTTAAGCATCTAGCCATCTTAAACATTTTTTTAAATACCTCAAGCAACCTATTTTAGGTGGGTAGGATCTTTGCAAATATGACCATAAATGCTAAATCCTGTCATCAGAAATAAAGAGAAGGCTTTCAGTGGGCACTGGGTTGACTTCAAAGGTACCTCTTCTCTTTCCAAACATACACATGCCTACCAAGACAGTGTTTACATCTCTTTCTTGGACTGTTGTGTTTTATTGCTTTTCTTACAGCAAATAACTCCTCACTGATAAATTCTTCATAAACAGTTTATCACAGACTTCATTTTCCTGCTGTTCTGCTGGCTTCTGTGACCTCCTCCCTTGCTGCCTCCTCCCGATTTCCTCTTGGCTGCTTTTCCTTCTCCACCCTGCAGCTCAGCTATTGCATTGTAGCAATTGCCCATTTCTTTCACTCCTTTTGCCTGGCTCCTAGGAAGTTTAGATTTTTTGAAGGAATTTCTTAAAGGTGTATCGCCATGAGTTTCACTAGGCCAGGGAGGTGATGTCTTTACAACTTTAAAAATGTTTTTTGTTAAAACACAATGGTAACACATTGAGAATTAGATCTGAGATTTAAAATTATTGTTGTCTTTCTAGTGATTTTTTTTTTTCTGTGATGAGTTATTACAGCTATTAAGCATAGGGCAAAAGAAACAGTTAATTGCAATAGTGGTAATAATTATTGATAGGACATATATGTAAAAATACATAGAAATAAGCACAGCAGTAATGGTACAGATCCACATTTAGAGCACTTTAACTGACTTTTCACTGCTAGCTCTTATTTGGAGAGTTAAGGTCATTTGAATTAATTGTCCTTGTGACATGATCATGCTTGAGTCTATTTACTTAGATTTACACTGGTATGGTTGCAAATAGCATCAAATCTATGTTATTTTTCTATACACCGTTTCAAGTCATCCTACACTGTGGGCAAATCCCTCTAATATAACAGGTTTTGTCTTGATAGCTAAGCTGATTCCATAGAATTTTTGTTTCGTCTGTATCAGTTTTCATTCCTGGGGCAAATGCTTATTTAGTGAAAATAGAATGAGAGATTAAACCAGCCTGGCTCTGTTTGATTTAAAGTGTTGAAAGTTAGGGTCAAGGTGCACCATCAGCATGAAACTAAGAGCAATCTTTGTTGTAGGATGTGACTTTGACTTCTGTTCTCTCTTAGAAGCTCAGAAAAAAGAAAGCATCAGAGCTAGTCTTGGCTGGGGAGGTGGGGGGCGGGGGGGAGGGAAGCAAGCAGCATAGCCAATTACACTCTTTTTGATGTAAAAATAGTGCTTACTATCAAATAAACACCTTTGACTTCACTTGCCAGTATGGTGGTTTGCTTTCTAAACTGTGGATTACATTTTTGTTCAGATTGCAGTAGCTTCATGGTAAACCTGACTTGGCATCATATGGCTCCTTGGAGGTGAATCTAAGAGCCGCTAAAATGTGCTAGCGGCCTTAATTGTATTAAAAAACATTTCATGTTAAGTAATCATAAATAGTAAATTCTGCATGGTAGCTAAAGGCAGGTTGAAAAAAAATATTAATCAGCTTTGATTGTGTTATGATAGTGGTGTTTGCATAACTTAAAATGACCAGTAATTGTCTCATAGATGCACAGTAATTATAGAGTCTAAATGCAGATGTTTCCTTTTCCTTTGCTGCCACAGGAGTCACTCTTCAGAGTTGTATTGTGTAACATCCTACTGTGGCACATAAACAGTACATCTTTATATAGCAAGGGGCTCCCTTATCCATTCGTATTTATATATAACATTGCACATGGGTATTATGTTAAAAGAATAGTTTGGCAAAGGCAAGTATTAAAACGTTAGGAAATGCTGGAATTAAGGTTACATGTGCAGCTTTAATTCAGTTGATTCTGTGTTCTCATATCGACTTCAACTGTATGATGGTGTACTGTTTATTCACAGGGTGTTTTCTGTATTCATCGTAGGATGGAAGTGCTCTTAAGATGACTCTTATGTGTAGGAGTTCTGCAGAAGTTGTAAAGTGTGTAAATGAATAAAACGGGAGATTGCAGGAAGAGAGAGGATCTCTTATTTCTTTAAAAAGCAGTGAGTGCTGCTTTGGAGATTGAAGGGTGGGCATCTCAATTTGTCCTAGGAATTCAAACTGATCTGCTGGTTTCACTTTGCTTCCTGTGTAATGGGAAAGATCATTAGTATTCGTGAAGCACTCAGATACTACTGTGCCACAAAACAGTCTAGGAAATAATAATTTCTTCTTCACACCAGCATTTGAGTGGCATGAAACAAGTTAAGTTCTGGGGCTGCCCATTGAACAAAGGATGACAAAAGAAAATATTGATCAACTGTTTATGGAGTGAATATCACCCATCATTTGCACTAAATAAGAGCAAGACACTGGGGATGTAATAGCATACGATCACATCATTATGACTGCATCATGATGTACAAATAAATAGGATGAACTAAGGTTGCATGGTGAACCTTGAACCTGGGATTTGGTAACATTTTAGTGCTTGACTTTGTAACCTTAAGAAAAATATTTTAACAGGAACTTGGTATTTAATTTTCTGCTGTTGACAAGAAGTAAACTTAAACCCAGCTGTGCTGTGTGGCTCATCAGCAGGTTTTGACACTTGAACTACAACACAGAAAATTCTGATAGTGTATTGCAGGGAGAGACTGACGATATTTGTATTCCTCCATATGAATCAGTAACACAGGGGAAGAGGTAGTTTTTCTAGAAGAGCTCTCAGATATTTGCTAATGGCAGAGTTGAGGTGAAGTTTCCATTTCCTACCAGGCTCCCTAGGGAGATCTGCTTTCTTGTGCTCATTCTTCCCAAGTGTGTCTCTTTCTGCCCTGTCTCCTCCAGCCTGCTCCTGACCTGCCTCTGCCCCACCGCTGGCTCCTTCCTCACTGCCCAGTCCTCACTCCTCTGCTGACCTCAGCCTTTCTCCTCTCGCTTTGTCAGTCCTTGCATCACTCCTCCATGTCATGCCTCTTGCACAGCCCTTCCCAGGCTCACCTAGACAGTCATCTCGTTGCTCTGAGGCACTTGTTCAATGAGTGTCTTTTTGATTTCTCTGTCTCCATGTGGCCTTTGGTTGCATACTCTATGCGTACCTTCTTTGGCTCTTGTCTCTCTTCTTGGAGACCGCTCACACAGTTTCTACCCTCCTCATTCATCAGAGAACCTTGTTTAAAGCCTTTTGCTGAAGCAATACCAGTTTCATAGAATCATAGAATAGTTTGGGTTGGAAGGGACCTTAAAAATCATCTAGTTCCAGCCCCCCTGTCATGGGCAGGGACACTTCCCACTAGACCAGGTATGCCAGCATCTCAAATCCTTAGCTCTCCCCTGATCTGCTCTCTCCAGCGTTGATGGTTACTAGTCCCAGCTGTTACCTTGCAGGTCCATTTCTCCTCTAGTCTTTAGCTATGGACTCCGCTGGTCCCTTGAATGCTTCTCAGCTGCAGCTCCCAGGCTCTGCCGGTCTCTGTGTTCATCCCTCAGGCTGTCAGTCCCAGTGTATTTCTCCAGCCCTTTGCTGCAGTGCACCGGTTCCGGTGTTTGTCCTCTCTACATTCAGATCATACGGCTTCTTCCTCTCGCTGGCTAAGCACGGCCAAGCGAGTCACAGAGACCATAAAAGAAACGGTCTGCTGCCTGTCAGGTCTGGTGCTTGCTCTCCCTTGCTCTCCATGCCTCTTGCCTGCTGCCATCGGCCTGCGACCACAGCAGGTAACTATTAGATGGAAAGATTAGTTTTGCCTCTGTACCTCCAGGCTGGAAGGATCCTGTTCAGCTCCTCGGTGGGGATGGTAGGTGTCCTGAGAGCAAAGGTAAGAGCTGTGAGGGTGGAATTTGCTTGGTCAGTCCATGATGATGCCGGGGTATTGGCCTGGCAGCTGTAAGATCCCTGAAAGTCTTTGTTTAGTGGGTGTCTGAAGGGATTTTAGTTGATAAATGGAAGATATTTTAATTGATAAATTCAAACATGACTTTTTAAAAATAAAAATAAAAACTGGTAAAATCTCATTGGTAGTCACCTGGTCCCTAGGAATAGCTAAATCAAACTTTTTATCTTTGCAAAGAAGTACTACTAGCAGATGAGGAGAGATTAAAAGAAGTTGACGTGCTTAGGAAAACCAAAAAAGGCTGAGAGGAGGTACAATACAGGCTATGAACGCATCAGGGAAGCAAAAAAGATATTTAAGGAAATGAATGCTGTTGTCACAAAAAAACAAAAGACCAGGAATAAATTTCAGGTGGCAACTAGAGGAAGATTACTTGTAAACAAGACACCAGTAGGTTCTGGAGCAGCTTTCGCATCAGAGCAGTGAGATCACAGGGATAGCAGATGATATTTATATCTCAAAGCCTTATCGCTCTGACAAATGTAGACAGATTTTTAACAAAGTTGGCAAAAGGCCTATGTCTAGCTTAAAGGATATTCATATTTGAAGTATCTGTCCCAAAGCCTAGAGTCTTCTCAAAAAAGATTACTGGGATATTTTTTTAGCGTTGACAAATAACTACTGGATATTTTCATCATCTTGCTCTCAGGCTTCTCAGTCAGCTTTTGACTAAAAATTTTCAAGAAAATTCAGCCTTGGGAAGGGAATATTTTCAACCAAACATAAGGCAACTTAAAATGGATTTTAGAAGAGAAAACAATATGATAATTTAATTATTAACAGTATTACTAGTGTCATGTAATTATAGGAACCTGTATTTTCAAATAGTTAAATGTTGATTGATTGCTGGATCAAGTCTCAAAACTTTGTTTTAAAACATGGGATTGAAACAGTTTGAAAAAAAAATGAATGTTTGTAAGGAGGGAAATTTATGAGTCAGGAATGTTAACAGTTGTTACTAAAAGCAGAATATCAATACCACTGTTTTAGATTTTTATTCTGTCATTTTTAAAAAATCTTCTAAATCCTTCTTTTATTTTTTTCTTGAAAATAATCTGTGCCCATCAGAGATTCAAATGCTACTTAGAACTTTAATTTGCTCTTTGCTGTCCAGAGTGTTTTCATACTCTGATATACCTTTTATGGCAGGAGTAATTTGGTTTGCTATTAAAACATAGATATAACAGAATACAATCTACAGTGAGAAGTTTAGAAGGCTGAGGAAAGTATTTGAAGCTAGATGATTTCTTCTTCCAGATTCTTCCTCTGTTACATGGTTGGCCTTGTAGGCATAGGAAGCAGGTAAAACTGCGTGCCTTCCTCAAACCTTAGTTCTTCTGTCACGTTATTCTCTTTTGCATCTGGCAGACTAGGGGGATCTGAATGGATGCAAATAGCTGCAATTAAAAATTAATACTAAATTTATTTTTAGGTAATGGGAAGTTTTTTTTGCAACAGTTATATACAGCAATCATCTAAGGTATATACATTTGTTTCACAGAAATAATTCATGATTTTAAGATGATGAAATCCTGACATTTTAGGTATTGATATCTATGAAACATTAATTTTGAAACAAGGTAATGATAATTATAATGGAAGTAGCACTTACATCTTGCTGATGGTTTTAGCATAAAACTCAACTAAAATACCTATTCCACATGCTGTAGCTTTCCGGATACTCACAGCTCAAAATATTATCTTCCCATCTGCAAAACCTTCAGTGCCTTTCTGTTAGCTTCTATAATGTAAAAGCAAGCTATTTCAAGATTAAATCCTGCAATTTATATTGAAAAGCTAAATAGGTGAGGAATAAAGGAATGGATTAAATGTGTTATACATCACGGCTGTCATGTTGATGGTATTATTAATTTTCAAGTGACATTAAAAAAGAATCCACATTTTTGTTAGCGCAGTTTTACTAAGTAGCTTTTCAAGAGAACTGATGGCTTTGGCACAATATGGCTAGTTAAGCTGAATGTTATTTGGCCCCACTTGCATACAGCTCTTGATTACACTGGATGAAGTATGCCTTGCTTTTCAATTTATTCATTTGAAAAAGAAGAAGGAGCAAGCATGTTTTTCTTGCACAGCAACATACTTTAAAAGCACCATCAGGGAACTTTCTGCCTTATTTTTCTCATTATGATGGCCATCTTCCTTGGTGGAAGTTGCTGAGATCTGTGGAGATTATCTTGACAGTATCCGATCCTTCAGCTCATCTCACAGTTAACGGAGTTACACATGTGGAGCATCTCTTATTTTCTGCTCCTGGGAGACATCACTGATACCTGAAGTAAATGAAACAGAAACTCTACTTGCTGTAGCTTAAAATTCACTATTTTTTTTTTTTAGCTACTAGAAGATGGTATCACTTCAGACCAATAAGTACTGTAAATTTGGTCTGTCTGTGCAGAAGTAGTAAGCGAGCTGGATTGTGGTTTCTGTTGCCTCCATTGCACATGTCTTATCCAGGGACTACTTCAATATTTTACCCAATTACTGCTTAAAGCAGGATGTATAAGCAGTCATCGGAGCAGGGATCAGAGCCCAGCACTTCATTCTCCCCAGAGAGCGCCTGGTGTGTTCCAATGCAGAGCACTCTGCTCCCTCTTCCTCACTTCACACCAAGAAATCTTGAACTCTAGCTATACCACTTCCACAAACAGGAGGTTGTTGCAGAATAGTCTCCAGGCTGTCTGCTGGAAAATGAGGGTTTAAGCCTAGCTTTCCAGCTTCTTAAGACAATAAGGAAAAGGCTAACAGCTGCTTAACTTATTTTATGGTTCAAAAGAAACTAGTGATCTCTGCTGTTAGAAAGGATGACTGAGGACCAATTTCAGGAGAAGGCTTGGGGGGTGTCTTATGTCCCTGAAGAATGAGATGTTGCATCATCCTGAGTGACCAGGTTTTTCTGACTACTTAGTTCCTACCAAAACCTCAATTTTGCATCACATCAGTTTTAGATGTGCAAGTAGATGGTTATCCAGTAAACATAGTTTGATGTTACAAAACTGCATTGCAGTGTCCAAGTACATTCATGGATCTAACCTTTTATCCATTTTGAATTTCATGTCCTCAAATAATCTACTTCTTTCATGAAACTTGCCTCTAGAAGGTTATTTTCAAAGTGGGGGAATGGTAGAGATTGAGCATCAAGAAAAGATCCCATCTCCTTTCAAAAGCCTATGAAAGTATCAAAATTTCCTTGTATAAATACAAACACAGGCTCAAAATGCATTTGCTGAAATAAACACTAAATGCTTATTTCCATCTTCTCCTACCTTTAGAAAGAAAGAATGTAAATTCTTTCTACAAAGCAATAATTTGATGTTTGAAAAGCCTAACTGTTTGCAAAGGTACTTTAACACAGAGTGAGACCATTGATGCTCTGGAGTTTCAGATTTAGTGTGTTTGCCTTCCAGCTTTCTGTTTATTGCGTTATAACATTAAATACAAACCCAGAAACTCTGTAGTTATGTATGTATATCCTGGCAATGTAGGCACTTTCAAGTATGGATGTCCTCTTAAATGACTGGCATAGAACCAGAGAAAAAAATTCATTTAATATGGCTGCACCTCCACTGGAGGATTTTTTTTTAATTTAAGCTTAGCCTAGTTGGTTTCACATTGCCCTTGTTTGTGCTTTCATTTTGTGTATCTGTTTTGAATTTTGATAATTTCTGACAACATGCAGTCCCAAGGGACTCACACAGCCTGATTACATACATTGGATGTTTTGTATTCTGCATTGCATTATCATCTAATCAGGTTAAAGTGGTAAAGATTTACTAATGGGAACATTCAGTTGCCCTAGATTTTGTCTTAAATTTATTAAGTTATTTTACTTTAAAAGTTGATCCACTTTAATATCATTCAATCTGGGATGTTAAAGGACAAAAATAGCCTGCTACATTCAATTAATAGTCTAAATTATTCTAAATTAGGAAGATTTCTGTTGAAACACACTCAGTAAAACTGTGATTCAAACACTTAATTTCTGTTCGTATTTGTTCATTGTGAGCAATGAACATAATGAAAGAAAAGCAAATGTATTCCAGGAATTCTGAGGTAGTTTAGTATAAGTGAAATATAAATAACTCACAACTAAACTGAAAATTAAATTTCAGTCAATGTTGACCTGTACTTCCCAACAGCTTTCAAAAACCAGCGTGAAAGAACTCAACTGCAGCAGAAAATTTTCTCAAAGATGAGATGTGAAAGTACAAGATATTTGATTAGAATTCACTTGGCCAGGACAACCTCCGATGTGTCATAAAGTCAGGGAATTTTTGCAATATGATGATAATTCGGTACCAGCCTCTCAGCAGCTTTTGCCAGCTGGATTGCTTGACCAAGTTTAAAAACTGACGTCTGCTAATGCTTCCGCCTCGAGGAATGACAGTGCAAAACCCACTGGTGTTCTTGAGGTATCAGATCCTATTTAGGGGTGTCTTATCTGATATATGGTGGTGTGTGTTACCTTATACCGTTTTCCAGCTACACCGTCTTCCATCTAGTTTCCACCTGATCTGCAGTGCCTCACCATGACAAACAGTCCTTCTTTCCCTCCTCAAAGGAAAGCATGCCTTGGTACTTGGCCAAATCCCTCTTACAAGAAATATACTGAATACTTCTTTGAAATCATTGCCATTACTGGAAACCAGCTCGCTTTTATAGCTAAATAGCAAGCCTGACTCTCAGGCGGCTGCTGCAAATCACCTGATTGCAGAGAAAACCCTAGACATGGGCAGAAATCAGTTTTGCTCTCATAAATGTTTGTCCCATGCACTTTGCCTCCCGAGACACAGCGGTGAGGACTCTGTGTGCAGTTTGCACCCCCCGGTGGTACTGACAGTGAAACGATGCATTAAATTTAATCCTGTACTTTGAATGCAGAAAAAACTCTTCTTAGATTTGCTTATGTTTGACCAACAGGCTTCAGTGCACAAGCTGTTATATGCATAACTGCCTGCAAATGCAACAGTTCCCACTGATTGACAATAGAGACTACAGATAAGTCTTTAGGCTAATGAGCAGAAGGAATGCATAATCGGAGGCATAGAATAAGCAGCTATAGCATCTGGGCTGTGACATTACAGGCCTTCAAGCTAAGAAGGGTCAAGCCCTGACCCTCGCTAAGTCCCAGAGTAGGCTAAGTAAGGACATGTCTAATCAATATTTTAGTGGATATAAAAGACACTTCACTCGCATAACCCAAAAAAGTGTTCTGGATTATTAACAGTATTTTTTTCACTTGCATACAGCAATGTGCTTTATAGAAAGATAACAGAAGTGCCTTACATATTTTGATTTTAATAGAATATAACCAATCTTTTTTTCACATGCTGTGCAAATTGGCCAGGAATCCTTTCCAGGATAGTACAGATGTTCTGCATTATTTTGTATTTTTTTAAACTCGTTACTATGTTGCTGTAATCATGGACTTACTTGGGACTTACAGCTATGTCACGGAAAACATGTTTCCCAGAAACTAACAATACAGTGGGATGAGAGGTAAGCATGTTGTGAACAGTGGCTACGCAAAAAGAGAACTACTACAGACTTCTTATCAGATCTATTAATTTACTCAAGCAAACCAAAGCAGTTAAGTTCCATTATAAACATCTTTGGAATAGCAAAGTTGAGATGCTTAAAAATACTTACATGCTCAATAGCTCTGTGTATACATTACTCAGACATTATCTCTACGCTGAATAAAAAAAGTAGACTGTAATCAAGTTAGAAGTTGGCATTTCTTAGATGCGAGGTTGCTAGATTTTGCTATTATGAAAAATTCCTTTTGGAGCTTCCTGCCTTGTTCTGAAAATGTGATAACATGATTCCTGAAGAGTCAGTAGGAAGTGGGTTTTGTTCATTCATTTTGTTAATGCATGCATTAAGTAAGGTAGAAAAACAACTTAGAAGAGGATAGCTAGTTGTAATACACATAGATACCAAAGATTGCTCTACCATTGCCTGTTCAGTTTGATTTCTCACGAATATGGGAGTGGGGTCTTCTCACATAGCTTATCTTCCAGTATTGTAGCACAGCTGACCAGAAGGGCAGTCTCCTTTTTCTGAAAATAGACATCTCAATAGAGAACATGGAACATATATTCAGTGGTATATATGGAACGATCACTCAACAGTGCTTTTGGTTTCTAAGGGTAGGAGGAAGTATAGGAGAAGTTATTATAAAGAATAAGAACGGGCTGTTAAGGCCTCTTATGAGAAAAGGCTAAATCCTACTGGATAAAAATTACAAACTGCTTTCAAAGATAAATCTGAGAGTTGAGAGATCTTTTCTTCAAAGCTTCACTAACAACTGCTATTGTACTTTTTCCTTGCATATTCCAAGCTGCTACATAAATATTAACAAAATATCACTGTAGCGCCCTCACAACACTGTGGCTGGGCTCTTTCTAGTTTTCATATTATAAGCTAGAAATGAAGAAGGTAAAGAAATTGAAAGGCAAAATCTGTCTCTGTGGGTCTGTGTGATCCACAGATACTGAGGCTTGCTGAGCAGCCAATAGAAGATACAGGCCTGAAGCAGGATGTTCAGAGCTGGGATTAAAGGGAACACTTTCGCTTTTGTGGTAAAATCTGGATTTAAGGACAGGCCACAATAAATCTAATCCCTGACTAAGCACATCAGGGCCCCTGTTAGCCCCACCTGGTACAGCAAAGTGCTCTCCATGGCCTGCAGCAAGCTACGCACTTCCAGCTCCCATCAGGAAGACACCTGTCCGTGACCATCCTGCTTTATAAGATCCTATGGAGAGTTTTAGCTTATTATATAAACTGGCAGCAAAATATTCCCGGCATCAGAGCTAGTTACGACAGCAATCAGAGCTGAGATCACACATCTCATGTTTCTGTTTTTCCGCACTTAACTTCTTGCTCTCTTCGCGTTGCAATACAGCAAACAAGAATTCAGTTAATTGGTTTTATGTATTCATTCCCTCCCTCTCTTCCCCATCCGAACTTCACCATGAAGTACTGCAGAAGGAGAAAAGAGGATTGGGATAGAAGTGAAGGAGGTCAGGAGGAGCAACCACTAATAAGACATGCTCTTTTATTTAGCCAATTATTTAACTGTATGTTATTGGCAGTTTCATACATAGTATATAGTGCATCATATTGTTATTCTGGATTTTGTGCTTTAAAAAGGGTAAAATGCTCCCCAATGTAATAACGATGATTCGCTTGTCCACCCCATGAGAATCAACAGTAAAATGGTTCCAACAGAACCAATAAATTTTTATCAGATCTCAGTCGTAGTACAAATTTCTTCTGTAAGTAAAGTCACATTTTAAGCCCTCCCCCCTCCCCTTTTTTTTTTTTTTTAAAGGAGCTACAAGATAAGCCTAAAATAATAGCTGTTGTAGTGTCAAAAAATCTGGAATCTAGATGGGCTCAATGAGGGCTCCCTCTGCAAAACAAAGTATACACCTCTCCAAACTGAGACTAGCATACCCCTAAAAATTAACATCATACCTGGACCAGCATCAGGTTACACTTTTGAACGACTGTCACGGTAGCTCCCACATGAAATCACAAATCAAACACATCGTTTTCTAGTCAGGTGCCCTGGAGAAACCACAAGCCTCTCTGATCAGAAAATGCGGAGGGAGAGAAAGAGCACCTTGGCCCCATCATGTCATGATAACCTGTGTATAACATATCTTAAATTCTCAACATGGTGTTGAAATGTTATCGTTCAGACATCTGCATTTCCCACTTCACCCTAAACAGGGAAGCCAGAAATGGCAGCAGCCCCATCCCTGCACTGCATCAGCGCTTATTTACGTTTCTGGAAGCGTTCTTTTTTTTTGGGTAGCTGGGAAGCCTGAATGTGGATACAGTCTATAAGCCGACATCAGCCGTTTGTTTGCCGAAGCCGTCTCGGCAAACCGTGACCCAAAGCTGCCTGTCGCGCCCCGCTATCCCAAAGGACTGCTCTGAGAAATCCTGTTTCCCTTTCCTCTTCCCCATCCCCTTCCCTCCTTCGCCGCGGGGCTGTTCTGGGGAAGCGGGGCGGTAACAAAGAGCCCGGCGTGAGCCGCCCGCGGGCGTGGGTCTTTCCCCAGAGACGGATTTACACGAACGATCTCGCCAGCAGCAGCTCGGTGATGGCAAATCTTTCCCTCGTCCTGGCGGGGGAGCCAAACGCTATCGATTTGTAGCCCGGAAGGTTTTTTTTTTTTCCGCTTGTTGTTGCTGCTGCTGGGTTTATTGTTGGGGAAGGGGGAGGCTCATTTGCGAGCTGGCTGCCCAGCCGCCGGCCGCGGCTCTCCCCGCGCATCCTTCCAAATGCATTCCCGCTAGAGACCGGCTATTTTCTGGGAGGATTACTCTCGGTGCTCGGCACACACCCCCTTCTTCTCCCCTCGTCCCCAAATTCACAGCAATGGTGAGCGGCGTCCCTCTCCCCTAACCTGCTTTTCCCGTGAGATGCTTTTCCACGCCACGCGGGGCGGGTACTCGCCGGTGCCACTGGAGGCCCCGCGTCCCGACCGGCTCCCCGCGCACTCTGACTGTCTGTCTGTCTGTCTGTCTCCCCGTGCAGAGCTCCGGCAACGCGTCCTACCGATGCTCCATGTCGTCCTCCGCCGATTTCTCCGACGAGGAGGACTTCAGCCAGAGGTCGGGGACGGTGTCGCCGGCGCCGGGGGACACGCTGCCCTGGAACCTGCCCAAACACGAACGGTCCAAGCGGAAGATCCAGGGCGGCTCGGTGCTGGACCCCGCCGACAGGGCCGTGGTGCGCATCGCCGGTAAGGCGAGGCCGGAGGCTGAGGGGGCGGGCGACCGGGGGGCAGAGGGATCCCCCCTCCTTCGCCTTTCTGAACGTGGCCCCTCCGGGGGGTGACTAAGCTCTTTGGCTGCGTTTTCTGGCCGGGTGAATTGATGCGTGAGGGGAAGCAAGACGAAACAGGCGCAGGTGCGCCCATTAAACTTTCATGGGAAAACGCATTGGCGGCGCGGGTGCCGCAGCAGCGGCCTCGGCCGTGTCAGCCGGTGCCGGCGTTTCGGCCGGGAGGCCGCGGGAGCAGCCCACCTCCCTGGGTGGGAGCGGGGAGAGGCGGCGGCCGGTGCTGCCCCACGGGGTGTGCAGGGCGAGGCGCCGGTTCTTTGTCCGTGCAGGGCCGGGGCCGCGCTCGGGGGGGGATGGGGACCGGGACCGGTGTGCCGGAGGCGCGGGCGGGCGCTGGTCCGCCGCCCGGCCGCAAATGATGTCGAGAATAGGGCGGAGGTCTGCTGCTCCCCGGTGAAAGCTCGAAACCGCCTGTAAACGAATCCCAGATGTAAACGAATCGGAAGATGCGGTGGACCTCGGTGCTCCCCGGGGACGCCGCTGTTCCTCCCCCCCCGCCTTTGCGTGCGCCTCCGTGGGTGCCCTCCGAGGACACTATTTCCCAGGGTAGCGCATCTTAAGGGCGCTGCCGGGGGCAGCGGAGGGCGCGGTGGCAGCGCTCTGCGGGGCCCGGCTTTCGCCAGCCGCTCAACGCAGCCGCGGGGGGAGACTGCGGAGCCGAGCCGGCCCGGCCGCCCGCGGAGCTCGCCGCCACCCCCCGGAAGCAGGGTGCGGGAGCGGGGGCTTGGCGCCGGGCCGTGCCGGGGTCAGGGCAGGAGGGACCGCTCGGGGCGGGCCCGGCGCCGGGATCAGGGCCGGGAGGCGGCGGCGGGGCGCAGGCGCGGTGGGGACGCGGCCAGAGGCGGGCGAGCGGCGGGGACACCTGCGGCGAGGCTGGGGCCGGGGCCGCGCCTGCCCCCGCTCCGCCCCGCCGCCGGGGCTGCGGGGGGTCCCGCAGTGGCTGGTTGCCAGCGGCGGAGGCTGCCCGCGACCCCCCGTCAGCGTCCGCTGTGCTCGGCCCCTCAGTTCCAGCGCCGCAGGGCGGCGGTGCCCCCGCTGGCCCCTGTCTGTGCCGCGGTGTCGTGTCCCCGCCCCGGCGGCCGCCACCCTCCTCGTCCTAGGGGAGGACGGGGAAGAAACACCAGGGGCGGGCGGGAGGCGGCTCAGGGGCAGAGCTCACCAGGGCCCGCAGGCGGTGCCTCGGCGATGGGGCTGGAGCTCAGGGGGCTGCGGCGCGAGGCGGCGGCGGACGCCGGGCTGGGGCCGCCCCCTCCGCGCTCCGAGGGGCGGCTACCGACACCCGAGCGGCCGGCGGGGGCGTTTCCTCGGCCGGGCTGGCAGCGCCCGCCTCCCCGCCCTCCCTCCCGTTAGCCGCTGGGCTTTTTTCTTGTGCCGTCCCCGCGGCTCCTGCCTGCCCGCAGCCGCGCAGGGAAGCGGGCAGGGCTAGCCCCCGGCCATGGCTGGCTACCTCTCCCCCGGCGCCTACTTCTACGCCGAGGAGCAGGAGTACCTGCAAGCCTACGAAGATGTCTTGGAGAGATACAAAGGTAGGGCAGCCCGCCCCGCCGCACTGCCGGGGCTGCCGCTTGCCCCCCCGGGCGTGGCGGCTGCGGGCTCGGGCGGCTCCGGCGCTGCGGGGTCCGCGGGGAGCGGCCTGGCCGGCGTGAGGGGTGAGCGGCGGCCCCGGGTCCCTGCCTGGTATCTGTCCGTCCGTCTGCGGGGACGGACGTCGGCGGCGTCTGCCATAAATAAATATACCGTCTGTCCCTCACCAGTGGGTGAAACGCACTCTCTTGTGTTTAAAAATGTATTTTTCGAGTGAAATGCGGGCACGGTCATGTACATCTCGGTGTGCGTTTGTCTTTAAAGCTTCGGTTTATTTTGACCTTTTTATTTTTTTTTTTTTTTTTGTGGTCGGGTAAAGAATGATCTTGGTTCACATAGCACCTGAGTTTTTTCATCGAATATTGGAAAACAAGGAAAAAAGGCGTTTAGCGTAACAAAGATGCATACAGCTAAATTTATCTTGCTAGAAATGCAAATTACATTGCTTTCTTAAATTCGTCAGAATGGAAGACATGGCTTGAGAGACATGATTCATTCTGGTTTTCAGTAGATTCACTGATACTAAATCTGAAAATGCTTATCAAAAGTGTTACGGCTCTGATTTTAATTCAAGTAAAAAAGGGATTGAGTTAATTGTTCTGGCTGAATCTTCATCTCAGAAATAGTTTTTACAGCATGTCACAGCATATGTTGACATTTGCAGCACTGAATCCTTTTGTAATGTTTGGGAAAAGGATGGCTTAGATTTTATACCTGAAATTTTTCAGCTGTATGTTTCAAGTCCGTTCTGAAGGTTTTGGTTAAATGGTTTCCACTGATGGGAATGGGAGTGGCATAGTTCAAGACAGCTTGATTTGAAGATACTGGTAGTTGGCTTTTTTTAATTCGGGTTGGTAGTCATAACATTTTGAAAAGTAAACCCTCTACAGATGGTTATTTTGACATGAGAACTTTTCAGGTCCGAGCCTAGTTTATACCTGTGTCACTGGCAATTTCATGTGTCATTAACAGTATTGACTAATGACTCCTTTGTGTCTGTTGTCCATTGTGTCAATGCAGCTATGGAGCATGTGCACTATTTCTGTGCTGAAATGCATTAGTGCGTTTTAGTTAAGAAATAATTATGGTTTGTAATAGGTCATCTTCAAAAGCACATCTCTATTCCATTCTCTCCTGTATTTTTAAGTCATCAATTACTTTATATGTAGCTGAACTGATTTTTGAAAAATTTTAAAGCAAGTAGACTGTTTACTTTGTAAATAAAAAAAACAAAACAAAACAAAAAAACCCAAAACACTGAGACAACTTGTTTTTCTGTTCTGGTTCTAATCCAAAGCACTGTGATTTTGCTTTAGATTACCTTTGATTTGCTGCGAGAGTTAGGTTTAATAAGGTTCATTCTCATACCAGTTTGTCTACTTGCTTAAAAATCTGGGAAAGATATTAGGCCTAATTTCCCCTATTTCAGTGAGAGCTCTATCAGTATCAGGACTGAAAGATTTGTTTTTTAAGTGTTGGGGGACAAAGGGATTTTAATAAAAATAAATTCCTAAAACTAATTAACATCTCTATTAGAAATAAAGCACATTCTGGAAATATTTGAGTGTATATCATATTATGGGGGTAACATCGGGTCCTTTCACATGCAATTTTCAGTGACAGCCCAATTGTGAAATTATTTGGGAGGATCCAGTTTCTGTTGTCTTAGTTTTTAGTGTCATATTCAGTATATCAGTATGCTGTGTTTTGCTGCTCAAGGTATACTTTATTCAGCCATTGGGAGCAAAGGTAAAGATTCAGACTTGTTTTAATTAAGATATATTGGAAACCTGGAAAACACATTATGTTTTAAAATGTGTTTCCAAGCCGGTCATGATTTCCCATCCGAGTCCCAGTAGTATGACTTCACTACAGCGATTGTTGTTCTGATGACTTGCTATGGGAGCTGATCTAATCAGAAAAGAATTGCTACGATATAGGCTTTGAAGAGGGAGTGCCATTTCTCTGAATTTCTCAGTTTTGTAAACACCGCCTTTAGTGATTTTCTTAATCAAATGCAAACCATGTTGACTTTATATTTTTAAGGCAAGCTGCAATCAATAATTGTAATGCCAATAGTTCTTTTTTTCCTTTCTACAGTTTGCAGAATGCCCTCGTATTCATCTAGGGCGTTATCGGGGAGCCAAATTATCTATGCCCCAGCTGTTGAGTACTGTAACTAGCAGAGTCAGCTGTACAAAATTCATTGCCTGTCTTGGAAGGCTTGGGATCATATGATGCCGCATCATTAAGACATTCGGGCCATTTGATTTAGAAAGAGAAAAGCAGCCCATTTTAAATGTGGAAAAGTGAAATTTTACTCTTCATCCGTTTCTGCAGCCAAAGTAGGCTGCGGATCTTGAAGACTGTGCAATAGCGAGTACCTTGTTGCTTTAACAGTTAAAACCAGGTTATTTGTACGTCTCCAAATCCTGTCTGATGACTCTGTCTTTGGCTGTGACAGCAAATAATTAGGCAACTGTTCGCTAAATCTGTGATAGCACAGAAGAACTGTTTGCTGTGGGAGAAGAGTGTTGCTTTCTGATTCCTGGTCAGCTCAGTTGCTGGCTGTCATATTTTTTTTTTCTTGGTTCATGTAGTAATTCATTGGCAGTATTTCTAAAGCATTTTGGTGGAGGAGAAAAAGTCACGTTATCTCAGATGATTTAGAAATCGTGTTCAATCAAGCTACTTACTCAAGGGAAAAAAATGCTTCTTTGTTACTAGCACCTCTAGGAATTCAAAGGCAAAGCCTTTATTGTGATAGTGGCAATAAAATGACCAGTATATTTTATCTGAAACATTTGATGTATTTTACATCTTGCTTGTGACTGAATAGGAAGATGAGAAATTGTACAAATACTTGTTAATATAACTAACAGTTCAGCTTTATCTCAAAAACTGTATTTGAGTTCTCTAGGAGGTTGTAAAGAACTTAAAAAATTAGTCTTGCTGCTTTGTAAATTATCGCAGCATTGCCTGGGAACAAAAATTAATAAAATTATTGTTAGCTGCAGCCTTCTTGGTAACTAAGAAATTGTCCCATAGTATTTCATATACATTTAATTTTTAAAATATTAATGCCATCTCTGTCAGATAGCATAGATATTCATTGTTCCATACCAACATGATTTGAGTATTAAATATTTGAAGACTGCTATTTTAAGCTCTAACTGCAATGAATTCATTAGATTTACTCTGGTATAAATCTTAAGTAGTACACCAAGAATCAAGACTTGCATATGTGATCCCTGTGAAATTGTATAGTTCACTTCAGGTAAAACTCTTTTGTATTTTTCAGTTCAGCTAATAAATATTTATTTAAATACCAATTGCAACAACCTTCTTTCTGCAAGATTTTGAACAATTATGTAACAAAGTTGCCTCCCTTTGACATCATTATTGAAATGGGTGCATCTGTTAATGATTGTATGCTGTCTCTGAAAAAGAGCTAATTCTTAGCATTAAGTATTGAGTAAATCACAGTTATTCAAGAACGTTCGTACAATCACGTAAGCTATAAAAGCTTAAAATATATAGGGTTGTCTGGCCCGTGCAGACCTTTTAGTGCTGTAGATTTTGGCTCTGTAAGAAACAGATGTATTAGAAAATTCAGCTTGATGTGAGTGCCCACAAAAAATACAGCCTTGATGTTCAAGGACTTGACTAAATTGCTGTCAGAGATAAGAAAGATATCACATAAATGTTTTCTTTGGGTTGGATGCTTGATTGCTGCTTCCTTAGGGTACTTTGGGCTCACTGCATGGCCTCTGTCTCTGTAGGAAGGATGGGAAAGTCTGGGACTGGGGATAGCAAAACTCAGGCTGGGTTGTTTAAACTTTGGTGCGTTCTGTTTCACTATTGGCGTTTTTCTCTTGCTTTAAAAAGATCTGTAATGCTACACATTCAGCTGAAGCACCGCAAACAGTTCTCTTTCTGTATTCTGAGAAACAAAGATGCTGGAGATGGATGAGAGCTAGCAGGTCATCTGCTGCGTTTTGTTGCCTGTGTAGGGTTCAGAGGTGATGTAATTTGTCCTAGTGATTGATGGAGGGTAGTGTCAAGTAAAGCTGTTCTGACATTGTTTGGGTACAGTTTTTGAATTAAGATTAAAAAAAAATAAATAGATGCCTGTCATCCAGCTCCTTTGAGCTGACTTCAGGAAGGGACCGTTCACTCAGAATGGTTTTAGTACATCTGAAAATGAAGCTGCTGCTGCATTTTAGCAATTTGCATGCTCCTAAATGTGTTTGGTATTAGACTTAGTCCAGGGATGTTGTTCTTCAGAGATGGCTTCATAGAGCAAACAGAGGAGGGGCCATGGCAGATGCTGCTGGCTCTTGTGAATTTCTGAATTTCCTTGTTTATGCTCTGAACTTGGGGACCTGAATTTACAGCCTGCAGAAATCCTGCTCTTCTGGGCTCTTGGCTTGAACTAATCAGATCTCCTGCTTCAAGGCTTCTGATTTTGAACTCAGAAAGAAATACTAGTGCGAGTAATTGATTAGGTGGTTTTAATTTGTTTTCCTTCTCCTTGGCATAACAAAAACTGGTGGCATATAGGTATTAGTTTTGCAGGGTGTATAAGGAATTTCCACCTTGCATGGTTTTCTTCCACCTCTTTTCATGAGCTGGTAGTATCTATCCTTGGAATTGATCACTTTTTTGTTCAAATAGGACAGGGTTTTTTGCTGTCTAGTGAAGGCTATGTGTGGATTATCCAGATGCACGTCACCTAATCCTTTCTTTGCCACCGTGCAAGTCTTCAGCATGATGATACTGTTATTTCCCCTGTTCCTAGCACGTTTCCTACAGCAGGTTAGCCTCCCAAGAATGGAGGATTTTAGCCAAGAGAAAGTGCCTTCAATTAGGGATGGAAACGTAAGGCTTTTCTGCTGTATGAAGTCAAATAAAATTAATGGACACCTTGGGCCATGTAAAAATGTAAAACCTGCAGTTTTACTCTTTCAGCATTCCTCCTTTAAGCAGAAAGTTCTCACTTGCAATCTTCTTGGAGATGGGACTTTTTTTCAGTGCATTTCATCCTAAATATGAACGAAATCTTGCTGGTTTGCCTTGTATGAGCGCCTCACTTGAACTAAGTCGAAGTGATCTTTATTTTGTTGGAATAAAATAGTAAGAACCTGGATGTTAGCCAATTCAGCGAAGTTTTTTTATGTGTAAGTTGAGATTTGGGCAGCAGTTTCTGAAGCTGAGTTTGATGGTAAATATAGGCTCCAGGCTTTAAAAGATACCTGTTTGGATGACTAAGGCAGGCAGAATTTGGCCATCGATTCAAATATCGTTGGTATGTGAATTGGGGCAGAGATCAAAGGTCTGTTTCATTGCTTTTATGGTACTTCCCGATTCCCGTTTAGTCAGCAACATCTTTTAAATGGAGCTCACAGGAATATTCCATAATTCCTTTTTTAATGGCCAAAACCGGGGGGTGGTGAAGTATGGGATGAGAGGAAAAAAAAAAAAAGGAAAATAAACTTCAGTCATCATTGTGTTAAAAGGCTTTTGGTACAGTTTATGGTTTTGATTGAGGTGTTTCCAATTGTTTGCTGTGATCTGTTTTCCTAATCCCTCATGATATTTTGCTTGAAACCCAGGTCATACATTTTTTTTCCCCTCTACACTGTTTAAAACATGCCTGGTTTGAGGAATTTATTCCATCATTTTGCTAGGACTTCAGCATGTACTTGGAATTAAGTGCTCTGTAAAACAAAAATGGGTTTATTCACATGCTTAAAGTTAAGTGCAAGTACTTGGTAATTTCAGGCTTAAAAGAATAAAGTTTTGTAAATGTCAAATATGAATGCAGCTTATTGCTGCATGCCTGAAATGTTTCCTGTAAAACATCATTAAAGCCGTTTAATTTAACAAAGCCTTGATTTTCTGTAGTGGGTGAAAATATTCATGTACTGAATGCTTTCCGTCAACCCAGCTTTCAAACAGGTGAAACAATGCTTACAAAGACACTTCAGTCTGTGGGTCAAATCCTGAAGAGCATGTTAATAGCTGGATCTTACAAGTTGATCTGTGTAGGCAGACTCCGATGCTTTTGTGGGAGTAGACTGGCTTCACAAATCCAACCATGGAAGCCTCTTCCCAAGATTGGGGCCCAAGTAATAGCTCAGCCTTTAATAAGGCATATTCCTGCTGAAATCAGTCATCCTCTAGGGCATTTAATTCGGCCTTAACTGCATTAAAAGCAAGTTAGTGTGTTTCCGGATTTAGTTTCATTATACCTGGTGAATACCTAGTTTTGTTGTGGAGCATAATCTGTCAACTCTCTGGATTTTGTACATTTTAAACAAACTAACAATAGCTGCAGATCTGTGAAAGGATGAAGATTCTAGGCAATATATTGAGGGTTAAATTCTGCACATTGCAATTACACAATTAGTGTAACTATTTCTGTAAGACTAGGAGGATTAGGCATCTGATGGGCTTTTCAGTAGCATAGGCCAAAATCTGCTCTTGATTATAGCCACATGGCCCTTTTGAACTTGGCTTGCTTTAAAATCTATTTTCATTGTTCAGTTTCGTAGTTAATATGTGAAATTATAGTGTTTAATAATGTGTTCTACAATGCATATAAATACAGATCGGCAATTAAGTGAGGTTCATAGCCTAATTCTGTTGGAAAACCAAATTAGTTTGGCCTGAGATTCAGGTATCCAGCTATCTGACAGCTCTGACACTTTGCACCACTTGGATCTAAAATTAGTAGAGCTCTTCTATACTGGGATTAGAGAGAAGCGTATGTGTTTTAGTTCACAAAGTGGGTAAAAGTCTGACTCTTTATACTATACATCTTTCGGATGGAGGTTTCAGGCAATTTACAGATGAGACTACAGGTGAACAGAGAAGTCCCCGAACGTCTTTTGCTTAATACTGAAATGGATATCCTGTCATCCTGCTTGGAGACTATTCTGCATGATCAGGTTACAGTCTGAGTGTTCCTCATGTGACAAGGTCTTTTAGGCACGGTAGCAGCAGCGTTATAAAACACGTATGGTCATTTGGACAGATGTTTTACAGTAATAATGGTAATAATAAAGCATCCTGAGCAGTTCTAGCAAAAGAGCATTTTTGAGAGAGGAATGGCACTTGCGATGCTGTGGTTTTTACTCAAACAAAACTGTTCATTTTGGTAGGATTCAGGAATTTAGCTATTGACGTTTATAAATATTTAATGCTTTAAGTTACTTTGCCTTTAGATAAATTTTTAATCTAGAGATAAAGGATTTACAGTATGTCCTAGAAATTAGGAAATTACTTGAGCATTTGTCTGGAGAAGCCACTGCTATGTAGTTGTCCATAACTTCTGGGAATAAGGTGTTTTTGCTAAGATAGTCCTGGTTTCAGGGTGGGATATTTTCAAAAGCACACATAGCAGTTTGGTAGCCTCAATGACTTTTAATTGAAATTAGGTGCTTTGTTGCTGTTTGTGCCTTGGAAATTCTCTCCCAGTGACAATACTTCATTCAGATTGTAACCTGATGCTGGAAACCACATTATAATACCATGTATTACAGATTAGTTCTGTATTTAAAACTCAGTTTTTGAAAGGATTTAAAAATGAAATCTTCTCTGGAGGAAAATTAATAATTTTTAGAAAGAAAGTTGATTTCAGAATGCAAAAGGACATTTTCGAACATACTGAAATTTTCTTTGTATTGTAGAGCAAATGTTTTTCTCAGACTTTATAACTTCTACTCTCTTCATTGAATTGTTAACAAAACCATTGCTGAGAAACATTTGTTGTGGTTTTTGGGTAGGTTTTTGTTTTTCTGGTTTGCAGATAATTTTTGTTGACGTCCAGTTTACAGTAGAGTTAAAGCGGCATTTGGCTCAGTATCTCTTTAAAGGAGAGAAGACCAGACACAGATGAGCTACAGGAAGAAAGCCAAAGTTGATTAGGTCCCTTGATGAAATTACTTTATAATTTTATCAGGCTCCACAGGATACTTTTGCATTGTTCTGTTTCAATTTTTTAAAATAGACCCCTTGTTAATAAAGTCCATACACTCCTTGTGAGGCCAGATCTAGCCTACCTCTGAGAATGTCACTCCAAATTCTAATTTTCTGCTTGTTTCTGTTGCAAATTGTATCAAATGAAATCAAATTGATTCATGTAAGCATTATATGTTTCTACTTAAACTGTACATTTATTTTTCCTTTCTCACGGATATACATTTCCTTCAGATCTAGTATTACGCTGAATCGGTCCAACTGTCCAACATCCTGTTTGAAGTGGGTTTACAGTAGCACTGAGCAGCTATCTTAGTTTGCAGCATCAAACATTTTAAATCTAAGTTATAATCTAATTTATGAAGATTACATTAGTGTCCTAGAAACAATACATGTTTATGCCTGGATATTTTTACTATCATACCAAAGCATTTTTTGGCTTTGGGAACCACATAATGCTCAACAGAATGTAGAGAATTGTTTACACTGTGAAAGCATGTGTGGCTCTGCAATAATTTGCAGTTTAATACCAAATGTATGGATTTGATGAAATAACATTAGGAAGTGGAGGATCATCTTTATTCTAAGCATGAAATGTATTCTGAATTTGGTGCTACAAGTAGATGCCTAGATTTTTGTAGTCATTTTAGTGAACAACACTGTGAACGATCTGTTGGAGATTTAGATGTATGACTAAATTGTTGATAGATCTTTGTACAGTTTGTGCTGGATGTTGGAGTTTTCCTTTGTGCTTCCCCAGCCAGTCTGCTTTGTTGAGTCTACCCATCTCTGATCTTTTTGTCATTTGCCTTCTTCAGGGCATACTTCTTCATGGAAGGTTGCATGTCCTCTTCTGTGTTCCTAGTAAGAAATACCTCGGGGAGGGGGCGGGGGGGAAGGGGAAGTTGTTTTTACTAAAAGTCGTTGTTCCTAGCATCTGGAAGATACATCGTGACTGCTGTAAGTCTACCCTTGGTTCCCCTTTCTTCTTTCCTGCATCGCTTTCAGATTACTTTTTGACTGTTGGTCAAGAGAAGGTTGGATTCCTTGTAGATTGGATTCTTTGTAGGCCTGCACCCACGAAGTGCAGACAGAAGGTCAGCTTGCTTTGAGGGGTTTCTTGTGGGACACACCTGCCCCCCCCTCCTCCCCGTACCAACTTTGCAGAGGAATGAATCGTTCTTCCTCCTCAGACTGATCCCTTCCCAGTCATGGTGGAAAAATAGGAGGGCTTGGTTGCAGTCTCCTCCTGCCTGCCGTGGTGTGGAGAGCACCAGCAGAGCACTGGCTCTAGCTCTGGAGAGCAGCCCGGGCTTCACTCCCTGAGCTGTAGTTGAAGCTGTAGAGAAGCATTTGAGGTTTTACTTATCATAATCAAATGTAAGAAATATATGTGTGTGGAGTGAGATTTCTCAGGCTATGTGCCTGTGTGCTGGTTCCTGCTGTGAACTTGAGTTCCTACAGTTGGGATAAAGCCTGTCTGGGACTTGAGTCTCAGGTCATGTACTGACGTGCTGGAGTCCTACTGTGAGAGCGTTTCAAGTGTAGAGTTTAATCCCTCTCAGTGAAAGTGCTGAGAGAGAAGAATGCTCAGGGTACTGACACTGACATGGTCGTTTCTTTTGAAATTGCTGTATTTCTTTAGCTTTTGGTTTCATTACTGTAACTGGCACCTGGATGTGCGAGCATTGCTGTTTAGGGTGAGAGTCAGTCTGGTTTCAGCTTGGACCTCCTGCTGCCAGTGAAAGTAAATGCTCCCTCCCTGCTGTGTGTGACCAAGTTAGTTAATTATGCAATGCGCTAAGACATCTTCTGTATCTTAACTGCATTTTAAATCCCCAAGACTTGTTTTCCATGTATTGGCTTAATGACTCAGCTGATAAATAATTTTAAGTTTGATTTATTTGCCTTTTTTTTTTTTTTTTTTTTTTTCTTCTTCTGGGTAAATAAACGGGCCATCACAGTATTTATCTCAGTGACTAGCAGTTAGTGTTGACAAATGGCTTAGATGCTCTGTGAGATAGTGGGGTCTGCTTGCAATTTTATTTTTTCAGGCTAGCAAATAAGCAAAAAAGAGTCTAACATTTTTGGTCTTTTTGTATTTTTTTTTGTATTTCAGTTAAAATGCCTTTAGTTCTGTATTTTATGATAAAAAATGTCAGCTTGTACAATCTCTTTATGCTTCTAAGTTCTCTCAGTGCCATAGTATTAAAGCATTTAATGACTGTACATGCACTTCACTGCCCCTACTACTGATGTGCTTTGTGAGATGAGACAGCATGATTGTATCTAGTACCTTTGTTACGTTACTGTTTTATGTTATACGTCTTTCATATGTATTAAAGAATTCTCTTTGACGTATTTTTTTTCTTTTAGATAGTTCTAGAATACCAAGTGTAAGGATTATTGATCTTTGTGCAGTTAGCAGGCAGTTTTCCGATGATGATCTTGGTAGTTCAGTTGGTAGCTTCTGTTTTTCATTCCCAATACTTTTTTACTTTTTGTTTAAATGACATTTAATATCCTGTCATTGTCTAATAATCTTTCCAATTTCAATAGGTTGGTTTTGAGTCTTAAAATTTTGGAGTTCTCCCAATCTGAAAACATTTGTATCGTCAGAAGAGATTACATTTTTTTGTTTACTGCCTTCTCCAAATCTGTAATAAATGCAGAATGCATTGATGATTTCTGGAAAACCACAGCATTCTTCTCACATTGGAAGGCAGCCAAGATTCAAGACTTTGTTACTGTGTAAGTAATTTTCAGGCTACAAAAGGATTACATGCTATATCATAGTTGTTTCCAGTCAGCTTTTGGACATATATGTCAGTTTTCCCTCTATTTACCTATATATGTACACACACACACACACCCCACCCCTTTTTTGTTTTTAACTGAGAGGAGTCCAAGCAATTATGGAAGAATTTGTTTTATCATTGCAGAAATGATGGGAATTTGGCATTATATTCTCAGTATCTTTCCCAGTATCTTAGGTGGATCTTTTTTGTTGTTTTAATTTATGCTTTCCAGTTACTCCCAGTGGAACTAATCAGAGCTACATCAATAATTTCTCAAGCTTCTTCATTTATTTCTTGCAAATAATCTGGAGAATAGTGATGTATTTTAGTGTAAGTGTTTGTAAGCAGCTTTTTTCTCTGATACCTTAAGTTCTTTCTGAATTTGCAGTAAGGTGATAGTAGTTGGCTATGTAAGCTGCCTGTAGGTAGCTGTATTTAGGTGTCCTGTGTGGCGATGTCATTTCTTCTTTGAGATTCCTTCCTGTGGTGGAATGTGGTAATTTTTCTGTAAAGGAGGTTGTGGGGAAAGAAACAACAAATTGTCTTAAAGACTAGGTCTTTGCTCATGAAGAGTTTATTTAGATACTTGGCTATTGCGGTAGCTTGCCTAGTCTCACTGCCTCCCTGATTCTGGTTATCCGTGGACTTGTGTATTGTCTGATTTGTAACAAAATTCTCTTTTCTTTTTGATAGGTACTATTTCTCTTGTTTTGTTTGCTCTCCTGATTTTCCAACCATTTGCTTGGATAGGGCTTCTGTCTCGCTAAGGAAACACTTCTGGCATAGCAAACTTCTATAGCGTGTGTCTGTTTACTTGTTGGCATTGGGCATTTAGATTACTAGCCTGCTGGTACTGAAGTCAATTATACTTCATAATGTTCATGTGAAAAGGGATCAACATTGCCATCTCTTTCCTTTTTAAAAATGACTTTATAACATCCTTCGATCATCTAACAATGTCTGTGGTATAGGATGGGAAAGCTTTAGAAAAATAAGGGGTGTGTGTGTCTGTGTACTGTAAAGCAAAAATTTCCCTTACTACCTAATATTTTCTTGTTTTTTTCCTGTTAAGATACGTATTTGAGTTGTTGCTTTAGTTTTAGTTTCTCCTGCTTCTGTGTGACTTACCTGTTATGCTTTACTCTGTTTTATAATTATAAATCTTGGTTATTTTTAATATAAGTAATTTAAAGACACTGCTATTTGCCTTTTTGAAATCTAGCATCACTTTTGATATTTGAAGTCTTAACTGCAATAAGGTTTCCATCTGTTTGGTGGCCTCACATTGATCTTCTGAATTTTTTCTAAATCTTGGACAAGATTCCTCACTTTTAAAAACAGGTGATCCCCAGTCTTGTCCAAAAATCTGACAGTACATTCTGTATTCAGGCAGATAAGTATCTGTTAAATTATATCTTGAGGCAATTAATAAAAATAAAGACTGAATGAAGATTTTGAGATTTAACCTTTTAAATTAGCAGTATATTTTTTAAATTATTATTTGCAAGGCACTAATGGTATTTTTATTAAATTTGACAACTACATATTTTTATTTCCCTCTTCTCCTGCTTCGTCTTGCACATGCTGAAAGTTTCCTGATGGATACTGTTGGCTGCTTTATGAAGAGTGGCATCCTTCATGATCTAACTGCTTCTCCCCGTGAAGTTTGTAAACGGGAATTTTTGTGTGTCAATTACTGATGATATTTTTAGTATGACAACAGTTTTATCTGCAAGAGGGGCTTTTTATCTCAACCGTTGGGCCATTTTCACTTTTGACATCAGGGTAAAGCTATTTTTATATTTTAATTGGTATCACAGTTGCTGTTAACGTGGCTTTTGTCCAGGCCCACCTGGAGGCCGACATCCCAGCCTGGCCTTGGCCTGTCCCCATCCCCAGGGAGGTGGCTGATGCCCAGGGCTGGGGCTGCCCCGGTGCCCCCGGCCGCCCTGCTCCTGGCTGGGGCGGTGGGACGGGCCCTGGCTGCCAGGCTCTGCCCTGATGGACCCTCCATGGGGAGGCCCCGCTGCTTCCAGCACTGCTTAGTTTCTTTCTTTGTATCTTGTCTTTTCTCCTGGCCTCATGATCTGTGCATGGCAGCTTTTCATATTAGAGTGTGGTCTACACCTGCTTGGCTTTCTGTACATTCCTGACCAGTTGTGTTATATCACGTCCTGTTTAGTGTCGGCCGTTCTAGAAATTGTGTAGCTGAAAAACTGCTCTGTGAAAACAATACATTTTAATGATGTGTTAAGACAGTGTTATTGATGCAGTTTCTGTGAACATAAAATTAATATGTTTATACAGCTTTGGTGAAGCTTTATTCAAATTTTCTGACAGGCATCTGCTTTGCACTTTCTCAATTATGGATGTCTGTTTACTTGAAAAAAAATTAGGCCTCTCCCTTCTCGTCATGCTTTTGAGCTTTTAATACGAAAGGAGTATGGAGAAGTTCAGTTTTAGGGCTGATCAGTGATTTAATTTCAGATGGGCATAGTAGTCGGCAGTTGTTATGTCTGCTCAGGGGAGCATAGCTGCAATAAGTAGCTCTTGTTGCTCTATGGTGCTGTAAGAATAGTTATGAAATGCCTAAAGAAACTCTTGAATTACTCTTAAAATGTGATGGACTAAATGCTTCTTAGTGTTGAGTTTTTAATTTAATGCGTTTTTTTGTTCATTCCCGCCCCCCCTCCCCCCATTCCTGGGTGGACTAAAGTGTAAGTAACGCCAATAAAATAGTTTGTTCAGGAGGTGTAGATCTCAGAAAAATGTTTAGAGAATATGCATCATCGAAAGTCTTAGAGGGAAAGTGAAGAATTGAGATAAAGCCTTTATATGAGGACTTGACAGGAAGATCAAAAGTGTTCCTGATGATAATGGCTTTTATTATTATTAGCAGGACTTAATTACTTCAACCTTCAGCCTAACAACCCAGTGATGGAGAAGGAAGAGCTATAGAACGAGTTCACTGCACAACTTAAAAGGTAGTGAGAAGTAACTTTAACTTAACACCAAGGAGCTGGGAAGAGAGCTCTCTTAGGAGCTAGGAGAGTGTCATCCTTCGTGCATATGGAAAAATAATTAGTTAATGTTTGGGAAATACTATGATCCTTGGAAGAAATGCTCTGCATTGTGTTGTTATGCTGATTTGATACTGACCCCTCAGACCACCCAGTGTACGGGAAACTCCTTCGTGCAGTGCAACCAAGAAATGAAGGCTGAGAGGTACTAAAGCCTTACTGCGAACTCAGTGATGTTTAGCAGTAAGGGTGTATGTAGCAAGACCATATAGAAGACAAAGGGCAAAATCCAGTCCTAAATCCTGCCTAAATTGGAATGCTCTGTACAGCAGTCCAGGTTAGTTGCTTTCCACCACTGCCAACTAACTTCTTTAGGCATCTGAATTTATGAGGAGTATCAGCATTTGTTTTAAAACGCTCTTGGGTATCTTGTGTCTTCTCAGAAATACTGCATTCCTAGGGACTATGCTCTCTGACCCTCAGCATACAGTGAACCCTAGGCAGAAGATGAGAGCAAACTGCCTGAATGTTTTCTTTGGTTTACTATCCAGGGAAACCTAATCCAAAACTGAATGCTGCTTCTGTGTGAATTTGCATATGAATAACAACAGTTTGAGTATTTGCCTGAGAATTAGATGCAATTTTAGGCCTCTCTGAGCTTGAAGAGTTTTGCTTATCAGCAACACAGAATGCCACAAGTTTTTGGACGTTTGGGTAGGAATGTAATGTTTTTCTCTTAAAACTGAGTTACTGCATGAACATGTAGGAGTAAGAAGGCAGAAAGGAAAGCAAGTTATAGATTGGTGTGCAGGAGAGGAAAGTGTAGGTTCTGGTCTTTGCCTTTAGGGCTGTCATTGCTTTTTGTTCACTGATGTTTATATTAATACCAGATCCAACGAATTGGATGAAACACTGAGCTCTACTGTAAGGTAACACTTCCACAAAGGGCCAGAGCCAAAGAGATTCCACTAACATGTTCAACATTGACAACCCATATAAAAGGTAGAGCTGTCAACATCAAGAATACCAAGAGAGGTTATGACACTGCCATTTGAGGATGTGATGTCTTCATCAAAAGCACTGATAATGTCCTCCACTTCTTTGAGAACATAGGATCCACACAGCAATCTGTGTTAGGAAAATCTATAAAAATTATGGCAGAATCAGGCTGCAGCAGGCAGCTGGAGCAGTTTTTTATGAAAACAACAGTGAGGATTTGGAAGATACCCGTGGTTTCCCTTCTCCATGATACCTTCTAATCTGTCATCTAGATAAGAGGATGGAAACTCCGAGGAACTTCTTGGGGAACAGCAAGCACTGGTTGCTCTGTGAGGGACTGGGAGCCCAGTGTGATAACCAGGCTGACAGAGACCCTGCCTGTGGGCCGAAGTCCCACAGCCTCTGAGCAGGGCAGGCCTGGGGGCAGTAGGCAGGTTCAGTCTGCAATTCAGATCCCCCAGGTCGTTTGGGAGGTGCCCAGGGGCCTTAAGAGAACTGTCAAGGCTGATCAGTCTCCAGTAGTGCCATCACGGGCTAATAAACACCTTGCTGCTGAATCTAGTTGCACACAGTAAGTCACTCATTCCCTCACTGCCCGATGCAGCACTTTTTTTTTTTCCCTCTCTTTTTTCTCTCCATAGAGTGATTATTTACAATATTGTTAAACGTTCCTTAAATGATGGTGCAGAGACTGCACTGCAGTGTCCTGTCACTCAGGAGGGAAAAGTTCATGGTCATTCGAATTGTTCAGGTGGATAGAAGATGCCTTTGTTCTCTCTCGTCTCTGTGGCTACTGATGTGCTTCCTTGTCTGTCGCAGTCTGATGTCCCACTGTAACATGGGAGGTACTCCAACCAGACCTGGAGTATCTGCAGCAACTGCTGCAGCATTTGACGTGGTTGTTGGCTAATTAAGTGCTCTGGATAGGAACTGCTGCCTATAGTCCCAGGATGTTTTAGTTTAGAGAAGGGGATTATCTGCTATATGATATTCTTTGTAGCATACTAGAGATGTACAGTTGGAAGTATGGGAGGGATTCTTGCAAGGTCTTGCACAGTCTCATGTAGATTTTGTTACTGACAGTCCTTGACTATTTGTTGTATTTAAAGAAACTTTTTTGTTTTTGTTTTTTTTTTTTTAATTACATTTCAGCTTGCCACCCAGTGGTACAAATTTTCTCTATCTTGTCTTATGATACTAGAGCTTCTCTGAACTGTCAAGAAGTCCATTGCTGCAAGGTCAGCTTTGGATCCAGGGATTTTGAAATTTATGAATCTCCCCTCACATTTCTCCGAATGTTGCCTTCGTGACCTCAGGCCAAGTCAAATATCACTTGAGCTATTTTTGGTAGCTGTTATTTCAGCAACAAGTTTCTACCTGAGTCTCCAAGCAACAGCATTTCACTAGGACTGTGAAATTCCTCTGTGGTTCATTTCTGAATGATGGATTTTCATCTAAAACTCCCCTTATCTTTAGAACCAGGTTTAGTATAGAAGAAATAAAAACAGGTTTAACGTTCACAAGATTTGGATTTCTTTTACTGCCTATTGCCTTCCCTATTTTTTGTTGTATGTGAAAGTTAGGAAGGCACAGCTGTGTCTTCACAGACGATATTAAAGTGCATAACCTAGTTAATTTTGCCAAGATACCAGCTGTCTGGTAACCTTTTCTTCCAGCTGAACATCAGGGCTCACTCCAGGAGAGCAGCTGCTGCATCTTCCACCCATTCCAAGGACAGGTGAGAACTGGAGTTAGTACAGCAGCATTGTGGTGTAAACTGTAAACAGACAAGCAATACAAGCAGTACACTTTGGACTGAACTGCTGAATCAGTTGTTCAGCTCAGGAGAGCAGTGTTTCAGCTGCTGCTTGACCAAGGCAGCTGAAGTGGCTCTTTCATGTCTGTCTTAGAGAGGATGGTGTTGGCCAGTCGTGTGTACTGGGAGCCATACTGACTCACTTGCAATAGTGTATGACTATACGCTATTTGTACACCGTAATCCAATGAGACGTGGGGCACATGATCATTTCTGCTGTTCAGAAGTACCCAGCTTCACAAGCACCATGGGTTTATGCGCTTCCTATCTACATCTGAAAGAACTGTAATTGCTGTGTGGTGTTGCAGAACTGACGAATTACTCTAGACTAGGATAAAATGAGAGATTACAGCACATTAGCTAATCTGTATTAGCTGCCTTGTCTGTCTGCTCACGCTCAGTGGTGAAATGGGATGTAACACTCTTCTTTCAATGAGCACCGTGCTTCTAGGCACATCTGACATTTGCCTCAGAGTAACCCTGATATATCTGATACGCTCTGTGTCCCTTCATTGCCTGGCCTCACAGTACCCCAGTTGTCTCAGAAAGGCAGCATTAACTTTTCCAGAATGCAAGCAGACAGCATGATTGATGTTTGTAAGGATTAGAGGTAAGGAGTTGAGGGCAGTTGTTGCGGTACTTTGAAACCTCGATTAAAAAGTTGAGGCAAAAGTTACTAGTCTTGTGGTTACATCAACGCTAGTAAATTAACGGGATCAGGAAACATTCTGTGATGCTGATACCCACTGCCGTGGAAGAGCCTGCATTCGTACTCTGAAATTCTCTCTTTCTCTGGATTGGGTTGCAGGCAAGCTCTGTTGGGAATGGTGCATGACCCATGCTCACCCTGAACTATGCTGAGAATTGTCTGGGAGACAGACAGCTGGCACGGACTGAAGCCAAGATAGGGATGGCTCCGTCAAAAGCTTACTAGAATTGGGGGATTTAATTCTAGTGCCCAGGAACATCAGGCTGGTGTTTATTTTGCTAGCATAGGCATAGTCTGAAAACTGTCCTAAAAAGACTTTTACAAATTTAGTTTTTTAGTTTCATGATGATAAGATTGGAAAAATTGTATGTGCAGATTTAGAGAAAAAATTTTGTTCTGAATACTAAACTATGGGGAAAAATTCCAAGTTAATGAAAGTATTATTAAATTTGTTATGATTTTTATTTGTTTGATAAAGTATTCCATCTGCTTGAATAAGAAGCTTCTGATGCTTTTCCTGACCTCTTTACAAGTTGTTTTTTGCAATTATGAATTCAGTTTGTATTTAAAATGGGTATTTTATAAGGGAGTATTCCATTGCATAGGATAAGCAAATTCAGAGCAATGACATTACAGGAAGGGTTGGAACAAAAAATGGTGTAAATACAGGTTTGATGTTATTACTACATGTTCCAAGCAATGCTTGAATGGTCAATAAAGTTATATGTGAGCATTGAGAAAAAGTTGGGTACTTGGCTGAGAAAATAGCGTAAGATCATGAAGTGTAGAGTACACCAAAGGTCCTTGCTTTGTTCTTAGGTTTGATGGGCAAGGAGCATGCAGTAATGCTTGCATATATCTTAGTAAGATTTTGATACTGCTAGTAATAGAAAAGTTGGGGAGTCAGTGTGCCATCACATGGTGCACATACAGATGAGAACAACTGAACAAATGTCACACTTGTATTTCTTTACTTGATGAAGTAGCACAGCAGGATGGATAAATGCTCTTTTATGACTGACCCACTCTTACAGAAGGGTGGCCAGAAGAGTATGTATGTTACAAACGTGTTGTCACTAGGCATAGCTGAAAAAGAATCTAGAAGGGATCTTCTCATGGTTAATTATGTGTTAATACAAGAGTTTGCTCCCTGTGCCATGGTGGTTGTTTTTGTATGTGCTTAGTGTAGCTTGATTTGGGAGGGGTATATGTTTGGCTTGATTGCTGACATTTCTTTTTCTTATTTTAGATATGTGTAATAACTGTTTTATGCATGTTTTCCAGTTACTAAGTTTGCTTGTTTGGTGCCATTGCTTTGCAACTGGTATATGGCATAGTACTTTATAACATATTTGTCTAATTCAGCTATAGGATATACAGATTTTCTTTACATTAACTTTGCTCTTGTTAACCTAATTTCAGGTTCTGACTCAGTCATCTGGCCACATTTGATTTGTCAGATTATACATTGGTCCCCAGTTGTATCATTCCTGAAAACTTAAATTGCTCACATTACCTTTTGGCAAGTTAGCCTAGCTCGAAGGAGAACAGCCACTGTAAATAATAATATATGAGATGCAGAGTGAAATTGGATTACTGCTCGTTGTTTTCACTGTGATAGGAAGATGATGAGTTAGCAGATAATGAGTTGCACTGGTTTGCATTGTACCCTCTGACAGAATAGACAAGTTTAACATTAAGTGTCAGCCCCCTAGAAGAAAAGATTTTAATGCATAGGATGCCAATTAGAGTTAACACTCATTTCAGCTTCAGTTAACTGCAGTAGAGGGAAGGGGAAAAAGAAATATGACCAAAGAGCATACTGTATATCAGTAAATAAAAAATGTATAATACAATGGTGCCCAGGTTTGGGGCTGAAGAATTTGAATTCAGATCATATGCAGAAACATCGGATTCTCCAGCTCTAGATACTGCTGGTTGATTTACTGACTTTAGGAAAATTGTTATACTACTCTTCTTCAAGACAACTGAAACCCATAATTAGATTGAATAGTCAGCACTGTTTGATTAGTGTAAAGATGTAGCAAAATCAGCAGGAAATGAAAAAGTAAATAAACAGTAGATAAAAAGTATTGCTTGTTCAGCAAAACAGACTGTGTTTAAAAGATCAAAAGAGCAGAAAAAAATCTGAAAGCTGTAGTGAATATGTAGATCTGAGCTCAGAACATCATGTTGTCCTGAAAAGCTTAATATTTACTGTGAAGTATTTACTATGCTTATAGAGCTATATGTAGCAGGCGCAATAGAATAATAAAACCATTTTAAACTGTACTGGAAATACGGCAGACTAGGAAGAGCTAACTTTTTTGTTAAGTAATATATATCTTAAGTTTGCATGTGTTTTTCTTTTTCTTTTTTTTTTTTTTTTTTTTTTTTTTGTCCAGCATTTACTTTTTTTGCTCACTAGTTTTCACTAATCTGAAATAGCATCAAATGCTTGTGGGAGCCATGTTTCAGAGATCACCTCCTAGTTGAAACGCTGAGATCACGTGGATACCTTGTCGCCTGTTCCCAGCAGCACAAAATAGGCTCTCCAGAGGTGATGTGGGTAACTGAGTTTGCAGCAGATAAGATCAGAGGCAATACTTACTTTACAAAAGTCATATCGTTTCTTTTATACCTCCGCTGTATTTTGTGGCTTAGGTTAACCTTCTGAAGTACGAGGAAGGTGTTCATTGATAAATTAATCTCTTCCTAACACAGAATACTCTGAAAGCATATGAGTTTGTGTGATCACTGAGCACTAGGAGAGTTAAGACCTCGTGCAGCCCAGTGTTGATTGCTGACACGGTACCGATCTCTTTAGTGGAAAGGAGAAAACTTAAAATAATGTTCGTTTCTTTGTGACTTTTGTCCCATGTTGGAGTTACAATTACATTGCATAATAGAAAATTCCTTATGGCATGGTCGCTGCATAGAGTTAATATAAGTTTGTAGGAAAAATGGGAACACTAATTCTTTTTATTCATCTGGATTTTATTTTTTTTTTAAAGAATGTAAGTAACTATGCTATATAGGAGTCTTTTTTGCGTGAGAAATTAAGCTGGGAAAGGGAACACAGTAGATTCTCAAATAAAAAGGTTTTAAAAACTTTAAAGCAGTAAATACCCAAAGTTCATTTTATAAATTGGGACAGGAAATCTAGTCCACCTAATCTGAATTTCTTTAAGTGCATATGTCTCTTGTGTGATCAGTTGAGAGAATGCTTTCAGGAGGAGGGAGTTTCTGAATAGGCTTTGGCTCGTACTTTTCTGCTTACTGGTACTTGGCTTCAACAGAAGGTGTGACAGATGCTCTGTCAGTGCACATAGTCATCAGGTGATGTAGGCATCCTCCCCCTCTGGGGGCTGAACGGATCACTGCTGTAATGAGGTATATAAATTCAGTCATCACTTGAAGACCTTGATAAATGTTGTAGTACTGTTACTGCAAGTCTTGTAAAGGTAAAAAACCAACAAAACAAAACCAAACCTTTGCATGAAGAGTTTACAACTAACCAAGAATTAAAAGATGGGGAGGGTGAAGTTCTGTGTGTACAGGTATGCATATATGTACAGGCTTGTATTGACCTGACTGTTGAAGTGTGATAAGGCAAAGGTAGAACATCTGTGCTCAGCTGTACAGACAAGGGAGGAGATTATATGGAAGGTTAGCAGAATTAGCAATTTTGCTTTGCCTTCTTCGTTTGAGGAAAGGGAGACATTTGACTGCTTCCTCTCTCTTAGGTCTGGAGGAGCAGCCTTTCTGCAGAACCAAGCTGGTCTGGGTTTGAGAGTCTGGGATATGTTGGCTCTCCTAGAAAGGGCTACAAATATGAAGACTGCCCATGGACTGCTGTTACAGAAAGGAAGGGGATAGAGGAATTGTTGCTCTCTTCTCTCTTGAGTATAGACCATGACGATGTATATTTATACATATAAAAATTGATATATTTTTACTAGATGTTTTAAAAGGGTGTTATGATTATATAGCAGATGAGGAATTTCAGGAGCATTTCAAGACTTTCAATAACACCACTTAACTCCCCTTGTCTACTCATTGAGCATTGGCTGATTTCCTGTAGGGAGGAGAATTTGTTCTGGAGAAGTGTTTTGAAGTTAGGGTACAGAGATGGTATTTGAGCTTAAGTTAAAACTGTTTTTTTTTTTTTACCTTTGAAATTTCTTTGCAATGAGTTACTGTGATGCATAGCTTAAGGTTGAGATGCCCAAAACTGCTCTCGCCCTATCAAATAACAAATAATTGTTGCTCATTCATTAGTTAGTGGTGAGAGAATTTCATAATATATGCTCTTTTTCTTTGGTTGAAAAAAAACATAACTTGCCTGGTTGCATGAATCATTTGCAGAGGAAGGTATGTTAAGTAGTGCTGCTGAGAGGTGTTTTAGAAGGCCCTTACTCATTTAGAAAAAAATAAATTACATAAGTACTATTTCAGACATAGGCTTTTAAAAATATCTATGTGATACTTGTTACAGAAAAATAGATATTAAATCATTCCATTATGGTTTTGTTTTTCCTTATGACATTTAGTTCATATTTTAATGTATTTAAAAGTCACTTAGCACTGTTAAGTACAAAATATCTACTTCTACATGTTTTTGGCAGAATGCTAGTGAATGACTCTTTAAATGGTATGGGTAGCTGGAATTACAGACCCTGTTATGTCTGATGTCAGTTTTTGTGATCAATGCTGTGACTTTTGTAACGTTACCTCTAAAACACTCCATTGTGTTCATAGCTTTGTCTTATATAAATGGATACAAAAAAGCCAAACAATCTCCCCCCCTGTGCCAATCATGGTGGATATTGAGGGGCATACAGAGGGCTAAGACAGAAGTGTCATGGTCAAGAGTAATCCCACCTCGCTGAGCTGTCAAAATTAGGAGTGTGGGACCTAAACTTGGAACCACTCTTTGGACGTGTTTCCCTTTCTGTCTGTTGACTACATAAGGAATTGGAACGCAGTTGTGTTTAACTTAAGTGGGATGAAGGTGGGCCCTGTGCTTTTAGACTGTTCTCCTATTTTGGCTATATTTGAACTTTGGGATTCAGGAGCACTTTCCAGGTCCTGCCTCACAGCCTGTCCATGTCCTGATTTAATACTGGTGTGGATCCTGAGCGTGCACTGTTTTTTTTCCTCTTCTTTTGCTTCTCCTTTCAACCTGAATCCTGGTTTCCAAGGAAAGGAAATACGGCCATGAAGGTGGAAAGAAGGCCTGTAGTGTGGAAGGTGGAGCCCGTAGTATGCTCAGATCAGGTTCTCAGTCTGAATAATCTTACAGCCCATTGCAGAACACGGATACTCTGCAGTGTAGGTGTAGCGTGCTGATGGGTCATCAGCATCTGCTGATGGGTCAGTACTGTGCACTGAAAATGGAAGAATGCTGGTGACTAAAATGTTGTGACACAATGGAGGCAAATACAATGACTTTTGCAGAGGAGAAAACCAAGAAACTTCAGTTCTACGTTTTTGCAAAGCCACACACTCACAGATTATGTGGTGCCTAAATTTTAGGGTTTATTTTCTTTTTTAGAACTAGTGGATTCAGCCTTGAAATGGCTGCTGAACAGCACTTGATTTCAGTCTGCTGGTAATGGTGTGGGAGAGCAAAACCTTTATTTTGAGGAAGTGATCTTGCATGCTATTTTTGAGGTAACATAATGCGTGGTTGTGCTTCAATTAGGATGGTCAAGGCCAGATGTCTACTAAGCTTATTTCATTAGGATGATGAACTTAGAGGAGGACTGTAGAAGTAGGTGGTGATGGTGAATTTTAAGCACAGGAAGCAGCTCATGTTCAAAGACCATCAGGATATTTATTATAGAAACATAATATGAAGAAACAAGTCTCCATCACAGAAGACTCCATCCCTGAAAACCTGATGATATTTCTCTGCTAACCGAAAGAGATACGCTTTTGCTTCCTTCCTGAGAAACAAATCTGCTATAATTGTGAATACTGACTTCATCTGCTACCCTTTAGCATTTTTCCTGTGATAGTTTTAATAATTGCGGCTCATACGTGAGAGAAAACTAGTTGAACACCTAGAATTGTTAATTTTGCCATTAGTCCTTATGAATGACATCTCTCTTAAGCTGACAAACATTCTTGTGCGTGTTTTTTTTCATATTCACATTCCCTTTTATATGAGGAGGTATATTTCTAAAGATATTTGTAAGGTTTGCATTTCATGTAATTAAAAACCCTCATGTTTTTGAATACCAATGGCAATTCTGAATGCTACAGGTTACCTTGCAATTGCCAAATATTCTTCCAGAATGCTAACAAACATTTGAAAATCATTGTCCTGACCACATATTTGATCAATTCCTTCAGAATAGAAGCGTGGATGAGGATTAACTTCTGCAAGCTAGGGAGTTTTCATTTTTGTTTTCAGTGCAACCACTCCAAAGGCACAGGAATTACCGCTGCTGGGATCTGGCCTGTCTTTTGGTTAGTACAGCATCATCCACCATGGTGTCAAATACAGAAAACGTAGGATATGGTTACAGAAATCGTATGACTCTGACTTTTCCTCCCCTCTAGAAACAAAAATTGTTTGTAATTTTTTTGGCTGATGTAAATGTTGTCAATCTATGTAAATATCAAACAAACAAAAAAAACCCAAACAAAACCAACCAAACCAAAAAACAACAAACCCAACAGTGTTATGTCAGACCCGGTTTCTCTGAAAACTGTAAGGTGGAGACAAAAAGAACTTGAGCATGACTGGAATTGCACATAGTATTTTCATTTTTACAATTATTTGTGCCTTAGCAGTAGAAGAGGTGTACTTTGTGAAGAAAACTCTTGCATCGGTTGGCCTCCAAAAATATTAGATTTTTCCATCTTGCAGCAAGAAAAAGTTATTTTAACAACCAGAATTTTCTTGCAATTTGGGAAAATGTGTTTCCAAAGGGAGGAGTTGTCTGTTTGGGATTTTCCACTCGTGCAGTTACAGTACCACTAAGAGCTTCCAGATTTTTATTTGGTTATGATGGAGTACTTGTGCCCTTCCACAGAGGGACCTGTGCTTGTGGAGGGTGTAGAATTAAGACCCATGAGAATTTCAGTATTATAAAACTTTAAAATAGGTGACTTTGTTGAAGCAGAAGAAAACACAACTCATATAAATGGTAAAATATACTTGTGAGTCACTAGCATTCCATGCTGAAGTCTCCTTCTATTAGGCTAATAATAACAGCATCAGTTTCATTAACCATTATACTTTTCACGTTTCTTGAATTTTGCTCGAGCTCTGTGACAAATACTGAGGGGAAAATGGGGTGAATGTTCTTTTGGGATTTGTGTTCACTTTTATTCTGAGTGATTTCCAAAATATGTCAACACGGGTGAGTACTGTTCTGTTCCTTTCATGGGAGTAAAAAGATGTGCAAGTTCTTGCTGTCTGGAAAGGATTACCAGAAGGAAACAGGGAAACCTAGGGACTTCGGCTGAATTTTTTACTTCTAATCTGGTAGGTGGCATGAGTTTATAAATACTTCTGGATTAAAAGGTTATGTATTTTATCATCCAAATATAAAAATGCTTACATAGTTTGAGTGGAGGCTTGGCATTGGACAGGGTGAGTAGACAAGAATTATTTTCTGAAGTGCCTCAGGGTGGATGGTCCAGTGCTGAGGGACCTTCCAACTTCTCCAAAATACTGGCGGTTGCTTCTTACTAATTACAATTTAGAACTGTGCTTTCTTATTTGACATCTCTATTATAACAGTTTCCAATTTTTGCACTCAAATGTTTACCATGTGATTGCTTTTAATCCACTTTCATAGTATGTACTATTTCAGTTTAAACTTGTTTGAGATGTCAAATTAACTAATAGGCACAAATAAAATGTGAGGAGTTGGTAGAAGTTAAATGATGTTGCAGATTAATTTCCTGGAGCATCTGTAGCCTAGGGAATTTGAGGATCCGGTTGGAGATTGCTGGGCCCAGGAACAGCTCTTGACCTTCCACAGATGTGTGATTCAGCAAGTTAAGAGGTTTGCTAAATTCACTTCTGATAGTAAATATTCATTAACTGTCAGAGCGAAAAATTACCAGGACCTTTAATGTTCTTCACTAACAGAATCTCCTTCTAATGGGATCCCATGGCAATATGTTTCAGATGCATAAATTAGCGGCTAAAATCCTCTTCATCTGTAACACAGACTGTGGACGATGTGTCCTCATTATTGTTTACTTAAATATTTTCACTTGTGTTTCATGGGAGAGTAGTAGCTTAGTTGTGTCACTCCAAAGTCCTATCGGATTTCCCTAGAAGAAATTTTCTTGAAAAAAAAATAATCCTCAAATGTACGAAGAAAGAAGATATTTAAAAAAAAAAAAAAGGCAAGAAACCTTCTTAGTGAAACGAGAACACATCATCAGACTCTAGGAGTGAGTTCTCGGAAGCCTGCTAAGTAATGCACCTCCTGCATGCTTTTGTACTAATTATGTTACAGTGCAATTGCTTTGTACTGGGGAAAAACAATTACTGGCCATAATCCCTGCTAAAAAGATGTATTATGATTTTCCTTCTTGGAAGTTGAAATTTGACCTTGTAAATACTTGTGTTTCATTATAAAAAGGTGAATTGTTCAACACACTGAGGTTTTATCTAGTGGTTTGACAGATACCAGGCACCAAAGAGTAAAATTTGATTTTATGCTTTTCTAGTGAAAAAGAAATGGGAAAACTTTGAAAGAATATTTCTGTTGGCTATTTTTTGAAAGGTAACTTCATAATGAAAAATAAAGAGTACAGTAAAGCAGAGAGAGCACATGTACTACACTGACCTATTTAGTCTGTATTTCATCTGGTTGTGATAATCCTGGATAATACTCCTTAATTCTTCTAAGACTATTTACAAGAAGCTGTGGTCTTTTTTTACTTTTTAAAAATGGTTTGAAAGTAATACTATTGTAATGGTGTCGGATAACCTGGGGTTTGAAAAGTAGTCATACTTTGAGAACTGTAACAATTGACAAAACTGACTTTTCAAAACTGGAAAAAATGAGTCTCTTGAGTGAAATAATTGTATGTCCAGACAGAGGCATCAGGGCTTGCAGGTCTTCCCAATGCTTTCTTTCCTCCTGGAATAAACACCTTTACCTCTTGTAATCATGATACCCCCCTTGCCCAGTATGAGTTATACTAAAATTATGTGCTGGCTGTGATTAACTGGTTGGTTTGCACTAGATTTGAGGGTGAGATCACAGCTCTCCCCTTCTTGTAATTGGTTTAACAGCACTGGAGTGAAACAGCTTTTTCTGCGGGAGTTGTTTGTTTCCATAACTGTCGTCTTTCCTCCTCAGTGAGGAGAAGGGTTCTTGGTGTTGTTCACAGAAACATGCTTTAATGTTTAATTAAGATTGAATCGAAATGTTTCCACATTGATTTGTGCCCGTGAAGAAATTTCTTTTAAGTTTCTCTAAATGATTCCCTGTGCTTCTCAGGTTGTGCTTGAGGTAAAAAATAGCTTATTTTGTGTATGTATATGTACATTTTTCTATAATTTTTGGTTGAGAGAGTAACTTTGGAAGTTGACCAGTTAAATATTAGGCACCATGTTATTGTGCTGGTGCAGAATGGCAAAGATCACTACCTCCTGCTCTTGCACATTGAGACTAAGCATTTTTGGGTAAAGGGGATGCTGACGTTCTAATTTCCCATTCTGCTGTCTGCAGTAATGAATTTTCAATATGCTAATGAAAAGTCTAGGAAAATTGGAAGGCAGAAGCTGGCAGGTAAAGATGACAAATTTATTTTGGCTTTACTGTTGGCTAAAGGAGAGCTGGAAAAAACGGAGACTGCCAGAGCGAGCTTCCTGGCAAGGAGAATTGACCGATCTCATACCTTTGGAAAAAGCACTCTGTATGACTAGAGGTGATAGAAAATTCTTTCTCATTGCATCTGGGAAATTGTTTGCAGCCGGTTACCATCAGTCCGGAGGCTGGAATGTTCCTGCCTCTGCGACTGATTTACATCCTGGGGCAAGGCACAATAAATAAGATTGACATAGAAAGCCATCAGTGATAGTCATCCTTTTTTGTTCTAAGTCTGGTGATTACATAGGCTTAAAGTGGATTTTGTCTTTTTATAGTTCAATCTTTTCTCTTTTTTTAATTATTGCTTTCCATTCCGTTGGTACCTTCATGTCTCAGATGAATCTTGGCTCCTAGTATTGTGTTGGACTGTGGATGAACACCTTGCAAAGATGTTTTCTTAGACTTTGTGGCAACCACACAAACTGAATTGCAGAATAATACTTTCAAAAAGTTCAAAACAAACTTGGTCTGTTTTTGCATTTTGGGCTTATAAATTACCCTTGTTGATCTCATGATATATTACTACATTTTTAAAATCTTTTTGCAGTGTCTGGTATCTATTGCTGTATTGCAAGAACAGTGTGATCTTTTGACTGGTAAATTCAGTCAGATTTTTTTGAGTTTATTTGAAGGGGCACAAAATCAAGGAGACCAAATTGGCTGGAGGACATAAGTTACTCCTATAAGTCATTCTAAACAGGAAATTAAGGGAAAAAACCCAACCCGTCATGGAAATGGTCGTTTTAAGCAGAATAGTAATGCACTGTGAGCCAGTGTTGAAGTGCAGTAAATAAGAAAAATGTGTCGTGGCACTTTTACATACTTACATTTTAACCTGCGTATTAACTACATTGATTAACTGCACATACTAAACACACTTGCGCAGATCTGAATAAACAGTAGCAGCAATTATTGGTTGTCATCAGAGGTTCTTTTTTATATTGGCTATAATTTTTACCAACTGATACAACTTTTTTCTGAATATATGAATATAATTGATTAATAAATTTAAAATATCATCTAGTTCCTCAAAGAGGGAGAAGGATTGTAGATATAGGGATTTTGTTTGTTTGTTTTAATTTGTGGTTCAGGTATGATAAAGAAACAATCTTTTGTCAGCCTTTTTATCTCTTTCCAGCTTGAGGAATATTTAATTCTCTACTTAGGATAGCTAAGCAGTCAACTTGGCTATTTAGAGAACATTGTCCTAATTCTACAAAGGTTGAACAGACTTTATGTTACCTTCCAGGTATGTTTTAGAGTGCAGAAATTAAAACCCAAGGTGATTTAGATTGCATCTACTTGAGCAGCTACTTTTTCTGCGTCATCCAACACGACAATTGAGTTCAGCTGGTCAAGTCGTGGCAACAGTTCTTGACTGTAAATGTCTGGGGTCTGCTTTTTGGCCTTTCTGTTGTAGGATGGTAGGAGAGCTTCCTCCCTCTTTTGACAGATCTGGGATCAGTTGACCTTCCAGTGATAGTCCATTTTTTAGCTTCATTTTCTGTCTGGAGGAATCAACTTGTATTAAGTTTAGAATTAAAATCGCATCTTTACATTAAATGGGAAAACAGTACAAAAATTAAAGTTTTAATAAAGTCATTTGTTTCATAGCATAAATCTTCATCAGTGGTGACTATGGAGGCTTGCATTTTTTCACTATTTGTGTTTTTGTTTTAGCCTTAGAAACATAGTTTCATTGGAAGACTGCTTGAAGTTATTGCAGGTGTTCTTTGTGGCACCCTACTGCTTAGGGAGAAGGAGTAGAAGTATTACATTCCAACAATTACATCCTTTTCCTGAGGTGATCTTTTAGGTGATTTGAATTAGAATACTAATAGCAATTTGATTAGAATTTGAAAACTAATAAATCCAAAAGAGAAGAAGCTTATATTTCAGTGTTGTTCCCACTTTCACCTGCCCTGCTTTTTGGAAGGGAGATCTTCAAAGTCTGGGGATGAAGTTTGAGGGAATTTGAATCAAGAAGCTGGCCAGCCTGGGAAAACATATCCCTGTTGTTCATACTGCACAGCTGTAAGATTTCTGCTGCTAGCAATGTGACATGTGACTCCTCTAAAAACTGTGCTTCCCAACACCAGTTCTGGTTCTGGAAGCTCTGTAATGGGACGCCTCTTAAAAGTAGTTAGGTAACAAGATGAAATCCCTCAACGTTTACCAGTTTCTCATCCATGGAAGAGAGAAATTGAAGTTGGCTATTTTTACTTCTTCCTGATTTATATATACACTGAATCCATGTTCTTGGTGGGAATGCATATTGCATTCTGGCATTGCTACTTCACATATGGCTCAAGAGGCTCAGATCAGGTTCCTGAACATGGAATGAATCTCGTTCTCTGGCTGTTTCTGCATCCCTTCCATCATCCCGAACTGTATCGGATCAATGCCAGGTTTCCGCTGGATTAAAATTTAGAAGAGTCTAATAATACTAACCTTACCTCCCAGCTTTCTACATTAAAGATGTTGAGCAGTGTGTGTTTTTGGCTCTTGTCTCTAGAAAATGAGAGACATAGAGAGTCAAATAGCATGTGATAGATGGTAATAGTTAATGGTTATTAAAGAGCTTAGGGATTTTTTTTTAATAAATTTAAATAATGTTATTTATTTTGTTCACAAAGTAATTCCTTCCTGAAATAACAGTATGCATACTGACAATTGCCCTCATAGTAAAACTTTAGAAAGAAGTTTTTGTTAATCAATATTTAGTTGTTTGAGATACTTAATAGAGATTGATTAAAAAGAGCCAAGTAGCTACACTTCAGTGTATATTTGTGTATCAATGTAATGCTTAAGCCTTCAAAAAGGAGCCCTAAAATACTTTTGGGAAATACTGACAGTGAAGTTCAGATGAATAAATTCAACTTCTCTTTTATCAAACTGCTGAATCAATCCTGCTTGCTGTGGGACCCAAATTCTAGATACTCGAATGAGAGGCTTAATAATATCGAAGATTAAATCTTCCAAGATAGCTTTAAATCCCATTTCCTTCTTGGCTGCTGTAGCAGATTTCAAACACGACTTCTCTACGTTTAGTATCTCTATATATCTGTTAACTGCTTATGTGTCAAAATGTATGGGTACAAATTCTGTGATAATGTGACATCAGTCAATAATAGTCACATCAGATGCTGCCTGCTCCCTGGCTGCTAATCCCAAAAGGTAGGCTCATGTGAACTAGCAGTTGATCTGGAGTAGGCGACTATATAATTATGTTGCTTATCTGTTGTTTCAGATGATTATAGAAAGTTCGTATGCTTCACTTCAGAGGATGGGCAACTTTGTAGCTTACATCCTCTTGCTGGTGTCTGCTGTGCTCCTTTCTGTCTAACTGGGATGCCTCCATTTTGCCCATCGGGATACTTGTTTTGGTAGCAATTGAGCAAATTGTTCAGCAGTGCCTTCCCAAGCCTTTTCTCCCCCATTTTTATTGTATCTGTCTTTAAGCTTGGATGTGCAGTAGAGCTAGCCGACTCCATAGCAAGGGGTCATGGTGGTTCCCTACGTAATTCTGGATTCCTGTAATGGAGGAGAGCATTTGCCCCAAAAAAGAGCACTGGTAATGTAGACTGTTCTCATTTTCACCACTGCTATTTTGTTGTGATAAATGTCTGTGAAAACTGTATAGCTGATTATTCAGACAAATACTGGTTTTAATGGTACACAAAGATAACGGTCTGCTTTTATGGAAAAAAAGCACCTTTGGAATCACAGTGTGAAAAAGAATTCACAAAAAAAATGTAATAGAAAGAAGAAGGAGAGGAATTTCTGAAAAATACTCATGATAGAAGATCTGTCTCTGCTAGGTCTCTGGTTTGGAAGTGTAAAGCTCCTATGGGTGCTGCTGGAAATGCATACCTGTGCAGGGAAGACTCTCTGTCAGGTAGTGTTTTGTCTGCCTCCTTGCCATTTGTCTCCTGAGATGCCAAATGTGTATGAACAGAAGTAGGAGCTGAAGGATTTGAAACTCTCAGGTTTCTAACTTATGTCTCTCGCTTAACTCTCGCTGTCAGGGAGGTACAAGTTCTTCCCTTGCTCTGCAGCTGTCAATACAAAAGATTTTCATTTTCATCTATAGTATTTCACTAACATAAAAATATAATTTAAATATAGGATTGAAATCCGTGGTAGATTTATACTGGTCACTGCTTTTTATTGTCTTAGTCATCACTCCATTTCATAGCTACTTCAAAAGGGCACCACTAAAAATTGATGCTACTATTTTTCACTTTATTTATCACTTGTTCTGAAGCATTATTGCTTGTCACAATCTTCCTTTTCCAGTGGCTATAACTGAAAGCCATAGCTAAACCTTTCTGTTTTTCCAAGAGTTTTATGCAACTGAAGTCAGATGCTGGGAATTTGGACTCTCATGTTACCCCTCTTGGTCATTCTCTCTATTTCATCAGGCCCATATCGTTGGGTTTAGTGGCCCTTTTGAAAATGCCAAAGAATTTTAGGATGCTTATCATACCGTGGCCACGGGAGTGGGATTTTGCCTCTGGGTAGTTCAGTCTTGGTGGTTGCACAGCTGTTGTTACAAGGATGGTGGTACTTTCCTCTTATGAATCACAGTCAGCTCCCAGGCAGTAGTATTTTTGTAAATAGTCGAGTCCCTATCTTGATCTCACTGAGGTTAGTGGAAGTATTTATCTTTGATTATGGGATCTTTTGTTCGGACTGTAGGCTTTTAAGGAGATAGAAGCATGCAAAAATTTAATTGTTCATATTAGTATTAACGAAGATGATTTGAACCAGTATTTAGTCAAGTAGCAAAATGCTTATGCTTCACAGTGGTGCAGAATGTTTGGGTGACTATCATGTCACTGAAGTTATGCCAGTGTGAACTTGATGAGCTCTAGTATAGGATCGAGTCATGAATATCTTACCTTTCTACTGGTTTTGTCACATAAATAAGATAGGATGAAACAAGGAAGTGTAATTTTTGGCATCAGAATTATCTGGATTTTCTTAGTGTGTCTTCCACTACAATAAAATAAAGTGCTGTCACTGGTCATCTCATTTTGTGCCTTACAACACTGGCTATTCTTACAAAAGCTTGCATCTCTGGTTTTATACGATTTTGTAAGAATCCTTGTCTGTATTAGAAAAGGTAAGATTTTGACTTGGGTGGTAACAGAGGAAACTTTGGTAGTGTGAATGCTAAAAATTCAAGAGATGGAAGCAATGGAAGAGATGCTATTAAAAAAAACAACCAACCGTTTGAATTTTAAACCATTCTTTATTTTTTAGTGTTGGGAATAGGTAGAATTTAAAAATCTAGAAAGATTTTGAAATTTGAAAGCTAGATTCTCTCTAGATCAGAGGGAGTTGAAACAACTTAAAAAGAATAACTGGAAAAAAATCCCCCAAACGCAGCTTCTACTGGTAGGTTCAGGTAGGTTCACAGCAAAAAGAGGAATAACCCAGATTTATCTATGGGGTGGGTATTTGTATAACAGGATAATTTAAAGTTGAGGCTAGGTGAATAGAGAGGGCTTGGCAGAGTGCATGTTTATTGATGGTGACAGGTAAGACTAAAGGTACTTGCAATGCCAGGTATTGTTTCAATAACTTTGGGACCAAAATGATTGTATTTCCCTTTTGTAACAAATAACTAAAACTGGCAGTGTTGGAAGAGATCAGAGAAACCGTGGATATTTTATTATTATTATTCATCTTCTCTAAAATGAGGACTTTACTGTGCAGACAATTTGAATAGCAGGGGATGCATGAGGTTTTATAGCCTACACTGTAGAATAGGCTCAGTGCATTTATTATTAAGCATTTGATGGAAAAAAAAGATTATATTAAAAGTGTGGAATGCACCTCCAACAGACGATTGGAAAGAGATTAAGAGATGAAACTCTCACTGATCTCTGTGTCAGTCTTATGACCCTAGTTCTGAATATGTAAGCTGTAATGCAGTATTTTAAAGACGTTGCTGAAAAATGAAAGGAAATTAAAAATCATGGGTTTATTTTTTCACTTAAAAAGGAGAAGTCTTCTGGTTTACTTGCTGGAATAGCAGAAGATGCTGTCAGACTCCCAAGTTCTTTGTGACCAACTCAGGAGACTGTGGCTAAAATGACCACTAAGCCTGCCCTGGGGTAATGGTCATTGTTAAACCTCAGTGGGCTGAATTGATGGCAGCCACCCAGAAGAAATTTCTCTTGTGCTTTTAAATCTCTAATGTTTTACAAGGATATGTACATTCAGGTCTTCTACATATCTCAGATCATTCTCATGGCTTCATTTTAGTCTACATAGTAAATGTATTGTATGCATCATGTGAAATTACTGTTGGGACCTGCCACAGAAGAGGAAGAACATAGCTGACTGTGTTTAGTATGTTCCTTACACAGCACTGAATGTATGACATGGAGTCTAAGAGCCTGTGCTGATGCAGGAGCTGACCTTATCAAAGGAGAAAATAGTTTAAAAAATGTATGAATTTCCCTAATGTTTTTATGTCAGAGCATGGGGAAAAACTTAGTTATTCCTGGAACGTGATAGTCTGTTTTGTTTTGTCATTTTTGGCCTGGTTTATTGTTGTTTTACTTCTGTTGAATAATGATGCAAGTCCTTCAATTTCAGTGGTGATCTAACTTTGCCAAAGGAATTGTGTGGATGCAAGGCACACCCATGGTTATTATTTAAATGTTTACATTGCAGTACCACTTGGATAGGTGGGAGGTGAGGATGCATCTGTCTCCTGTGTGAAGGAAACAAAGTGCATGGGAACGTGTGGAGTGATGGGGTAAAAAGACAATTTAAAAAGAGAAATAGGAAGATTTGGCAGATCATAATATAAATCACACTTAACAAAAATCCAGTTTTTGAACCAAGGCATCTTTCCTGAATAGAAAAAAGTAGATATGTTGTAAAATTTTCACCCTCTAACTTTACCATTTCTGTCCATTTTGACATGAAAATGGTCTGTTTTCTGTAAGCTCTGTTAGTAGATACTGTTTATCACAGGGGCTAATTGCAGAAGATAAATAGGTTGCATTAATACAAAAATTCATATACGCACCATGTGGAATGTCATTACATGTTTCATTTGTAATTTTAAAATGTCTCTTATGAGAGGTCATGTTGCCAGTGAGGACTACCTAGCTCAAGAAGCAAAATATTCCAATTGCATGCGTTATAAATTGCAGTTGATTTCCACCCCACTGCCCCCTTTACATATTTATACACCAGCTATGCTGTTTCTGAGACCTGAGGAATCCTGTGTTTTCTATTTCGTAACCATGAAGCTCATAAGCCACAGACAACAGCTTTGTAACATGGAAATGAATGTGAAATTCAAATACAGAGTGGTTTTGTCCTTTCAAAGCTGTTTAATGTTTGTCCTGGTTTGAGGTTAATATGCAAAAAAATTAAAAATCAGTTGACAGTTTCTGTTTTCCAATTACTGTTAAATGAACTTTTCAGTATAACTCAAAAGATATTTTTTTTCGATTTTTCATCCTCATTCATAATATTTAATGGAGAGTTAAAATCAAGTAACAATTGCAATATAAGACTTCTTAAAAAAAACAGGAACAAAACAAAAAACCACAAAAACTTTCTCCACAACTACTTCTGGCATGCAGTATTAGTTGTAATTCTGCCTATTTTGTTACAGTAAGTGCCTGTTCCAAGTTCAGCCTGATACCACCAAATTAAAAGGTTGGTTGACTAGAAGATTATATAATTTCAAAAAATTATATAAATATAAGATAAAACTGTTCTCTCATAGTCTTTATTTCTTTGAAAGTGTTAATTCTTTGCCTTGTTTTTTTTCATTCATGCTGTGTGACATTTTCTGTATTTGTTTTTTATTTCTAATGCATGAACAAAAGTCTTTTGGAGTCAAATACAGGAAAAATGTAGGCATGCTTTTTAGATAGCATTCTTGTTTTTATTGCTCATTTATGTCAGTTTTCAATACCACTCACGTCTAACTCTACCAGAAAGCCTTAGAAAATGTAATAAAATTATCTGGATGGAGAGAACATTCATTGTCTTTGATGCAGCTCTTCTGGAAACTGTCTTTCTTTACCACAGCCTTTATGAGCGTCAGAAGGCAATCTTTATACAATGGGGGTTCTTCTCCTTTCCCTGGCCGGGCTCCAGAGAGGAGCCATACATTCAGATTCTTCCATGCCTCGTTGAAAGTCAGCTGAGGAAGCTTCAGTCTTCCTGCTAGGCAACAGGGAAAGGTCATTGTACTCTTTTAGGGGAAGGAATTGAACCCAGGGTTCGCAGTGCCACACATAGCTTAGTTCCTAAAGGCGGCGCTTTGTTTTATAGAACATGCACACTTTGTCTTCCCTTTATTCCCACTTTTTTTTTCTCTCCATTTTCTGCTCCTTGTTAATGTGCTCACAGAACCTGCAAGTTAGTTTGATTTTATTTAAGTAACTGTATTTGCCTCAGGCCTGTATTATCGCACTTGGGAAAACAGAGTCAGCAACATCGTTGACTTTTAGATGGACTATAAGCATGAACACGGGGTATTAAAAAAAAAAAAAAGAAAAATGGTATATCTTCTGTAAAAATAATGTAAACCTGTAAGTAGTATTTGCTAGAATACAAAGTTGTTATAAATTATTGGTTACTAAATTGTGAATTATTTCACATGTATGTCCTACTTGAATAAGTGTGTTTCATCCTCGTTATTTTGAATGTGTGATATTCTCAACTACTGTAGTTGTCATACTTACACACACGCACACCCCCGCCCTTCCTGCTGGTTGAACACCATGTGTTTTGCTTAAGAAGAATAGAAAATAATTGCTAATGTGTCAACAGTGCATAGTATTAAGGAAGAGTGACCTCTGCTGTAATTCTTAATGCTTTCCAGATTCAGGAATTTCCTAAATCCTAGCAAAACAGCTTTCTGAATGTGAGAATGTAGGAAAATCCTTTATCCTTGCTCACTGGATTATCATGAATGGGAAAGTTAGTACATGTGGTGATGCTTAACTCTTAGAGTAAAATTTTGAAAGTAATTCTGTCTGGACCTTTGCACCCAGCTGATGTTCCAGTGGTATCTTAAAATTACCCTTACTAAATTATCAGCCCCAATAGGTTCTATGGGGAGATGAAATTGCATCTTTCTTGGGAGACTGAGGTTGAAGGAGGTGACTGGAGTATGTAGAGGTGGTAGCGTACAATCCCTGCCAATACAAATGCCGATGACTTTGTGTTGGTGGTGACTGCGATGCACGAAGGGTCTGTGTACCCTCCCTGTGTCTTTGGGCTGCTGCGCAGCAGGGCTGGGTCTGGTTTTCCTGTCCGTGCTGAGCTCTGCCTCTTCTCTCTGCAGCTCCCAGACGTGCCACTTGCAGTTAGCATAGCTGGAGCTAATTTCACATCAGCTGCCTGTGTAGTTATTCATTTTCGCTAAACAGCTGCTTATGGTTTTATCTTTTTCTATATCTATTAATTACACTGTTCCCTGTATTGTCTCATGCAGAATAGTGCACTTAGACATGCTAAAACTGTTTAGATGAAGTGGTAGGTGTATGTGGTTCAGCCTTTCATCCATGCTTACTGGGGTGCATCCAGCTGGGACCTGACAAATACCAGGCCCCAAGGGCACCACCAGCTCTGACTGTCCCTGCCCACTCCCCGGGGCTCCCCCCACCTGCTCACAGCCCAGGACCCCATGTCACCCCCCAGGGACCATCAGCCCCTGCCCCAGTGACGCCACAGCAGGGCAATTCTCCAGCTCCCCACAGCCTGGCCTGGCCCACACATGAGTCCATGTCCCAGCCCAGACTCAGCCTGCCGCCATCCCCAGGGAGGTGCCCGATGCCCAGGGCTGGGGCTGTCCTGGTGCCCCCGGGCCGCCCTGCTCCTGGCTGGGGTGGTGGGACGGGCCCTGGCTGCCAGGCCCTGCCCTGATGGACCTCCACGGGGAGCCCCCAATACCCCCAGCAGCCAGGTTGCTACTGGCTCAAGTTACGCCCTGACATGAAAAAAGTGGACGAAAAAATGGCAACAACAGGATCTTCTCCCCCAGATTTCTTTTCTTTGGCAAAAAGTTGAGCTGCAGCATTGTTGGACAGCCAAAGATGAATGCAGAAATGCTGCAGTAGTCACCTAGATTCCCTCTTTGTTTTGCTCAAGATGGATGTGATCATTTGAATGGTCCCTGTCCTTTCTCATGCTCCTTCCTGGCACCAAGATCAAGTAATTTCTCCTTCTTGGACTACTTCAACCACAGCAGGTTTCCATTTGTTTTAATTTCTTCTGCCAGACATGATCTGCCTTCCAGCTGCAGTGAGACAAGGTCACTTGAACCTTTCACTCTGTTGTGGGTGGTTTGTTCAGCCCATCACTCCTGGAGCCCAAGTAGGGCCATTGCCTTGTACTCTTTTCTGCCTTGCACTGGAGATGGGGCTTGGCAGACTGCTGAATGAGCTGTGCCACGGATACTGTGTGTCAGTATGCTGCTGATTAATTCTCCGATGGTGAGAACCAAAGGGGGCAATGACAGAAGCCTTCCCTTAATGGAAGGCTATTTTCCTGGCTAGAAAAGTTCAAGAGAACTGTGACTTGTGTTTACAAGTGCACTTAACAGAACAAAAGCTGTTGAAAAAGGCAAAGAAAATGGTGTTAACCAGTTCTGCAAGGAAGAGAGCTGGGTCTGGAGAATTTGGGTGACTTGACTGATCATAAGTTAAACTAGTTAAGCTTTTGTGGCAAAGAATGTATATAAACAAATTGGTTTGTTTATTAGTAGTAAACACTGCTGCCACAGTCTTCAATAGTAGCATGCCTGCAGCCAGATGATGTTCTGTTGCGGTGAACTAAAATTAAGAGATGATGTTAATCTACTGTAAACACGTAAACTGTTTATAAAAAATGGGAGAACATTGGCTTTTTCAATGAGGACAAAAAGAACTTTGTGCTGCAACTAATTAAAAATTAATTAAAGGATTACTCTAAGTTCCAACTTCATGGCTACAAAACTTAGGGTGAAGATGTGACATCTGTCTTCGGGAGCTTCTACGTTTGCTTTGGCACAGAAAGGGTGTTCTCACACACACCTCTAGGTCAGGTGGTTAAATGTGTTTTATAGGTGGAGCTGTGATGTTTAGATGCTGAACACCTCAATTACATTACATTAGCAAAGTTGCTTCTTGTATCCATTCCTTCTGCTGACGTTTATGTAACGCAGAGGAAAAGGGGCACATCCTATTTGGTTGAGGAGGGCAGTGGATGGAGAGTTTAATACAGGAACAAGAGGAAGATGAAAGTGAGAGCATAGGGATAGGAACATCAAAAGGATGGAAGCACAAAGAAGGGATGGTGATTGACTGGCAAAAAACTGAAAGGAGGAAGAGTCAGTGGGGTTGTGGTGAGCAGGAGACCAAGAATAGGACATTTAGAAGGAGGAGATGGCGGGGGGGCGGGGGGGGGGGGGAAGGGGAGAGAGAGGTGGAGGGGAAGGAGAGCCACAAAAGACCAGGTAATTGAAGACGAGGAATGAGAAGAGCTGAAGTAATGGTGGAGAAAGGGCTTTAGATAACATACCCTGGAAGTCGAGCCCAAGAATACTTGGTCTGCGCCCAGTTCTTCTGTCCAAAAATACATTGAAACTGCAGACAGTGTGTGTCATCCTCCTTTTGTGGTTTTTCTGTGTAGAAGATAAAAGCCTTTTCATTGTCATCATTTGCTTCATCAGACAAGCAGCAGAAAGAGCAGACCCTGATCTCTTATCGGAATAGTTTAATATTTTTTTTCTTCAGTTTTAAGTTAAAAGTCTGTGCTAAAATACTATATGATTACAAGTCAAGCGCTCTGACTTGGAATGGGAATTGGTAGTATTAAAGCTGCAAATCCAAGATAAGAATGTCAGCAAATCTTTATGGTTAGGTCTGGCCAAAAGAGTACAAGAGTGGTCCTTTAAAACAAACTAACTAGGTGTTAATAGCACTCATTAAAATTTAACTGCGGGATTTAAAGGGCTTGTCTATACATGCAGTTACAGGATTCCTTGGGTGGAGGCGTTGCCTCTGGAAGAATGGTTTATTTCCCTTGATCTTAATCCACTATAAACTAGCTTGTCCATTCAGTTTAAACTGGAATAAGGCAATGGTGTTCATCAATTTGTGTGAGATTAGTTTAAAAATCTTTTTTTTACATTTGTCTTGTTTCTTGGTACTTCAGGATGAGATGCTCCCTCTTTTCAGTTTATTCGGTAGCTGTGAGAATTAGGCATATCACTAAAAAAGAAAAAGGGAGAGAAAAAGTAGCATTTCTGAAATTGCAAATTTAAAAAAGTTACAGCAAAGGTCCCGGATCACGGAAATCAACACTTTTGCCGGGAGCTAGTTCAGAGGAATTGTACCTGACTTCTAGGCAGCATGGACCTTGTTAGGTGCCTTTTGAATGCACGAGGATGGGTGTATGAGCTTTCTGTCTCAGTTCCTTCCCAAACCAGTTGAGGGGTGTTTTTTTCTGTTTATGGTTCTTGCACCATAGTTACTAGGGTGATAAAATTGTATACTAAAGTTAGTATTGGAGGGAGAGGTTCTTTGGGAAAATTTTCTGGAGAAGTTTCATTCTGGAATTATATTTCTCTTCTATGATCCCATCTCATAACAACCTGGATTTTAATTTTTATTTTTTATATATATATAAAAATATTCAAGTTCTATTAAGTCTATATTAAATACAGATAAATAAAATTACATGAATATAAGTAATTTTATAAATATGTAGATGCTCTTGGGCAGACATTGTGTTGCTTCATCTGGCTTTGCTTTCTGTATTCATAGCTGATGAACTGGGTGGTACAAGGAGAAAGTAAAAATGGAGTTGTAAGATTATTTTCATTTACTTCCTTTAACTTTTTCTCTGAGCGGGCTTTTGTTTAAAACAGTTCTTGCAGAAGTGTTTGCTAAAGATAAAAAAAGAAAAAAAAAATTGCAATAGCTGTCTCTTCCCGTAGTTTTTGAGTATTTAGCACAATGGAAGACAATCAGTGCCTACCACAGTATAAACAAACTAACAAAGAAATGCAATAAAATATGTTGTTATCCTTTTCCTGTGTTTCAACTTCTAACTTTCCCTTGCCCCACTTGGTTGTGTGAGGACAGAAGAGAGAAATATGGTTCATGCTGTAGTGCAAACACAGGGCCCAGTCAAGTGATGGGGCAGATGCAGCCAAGTTCACCATGAAAGTACAGTAACAAATTGCATGTGTGATGCCTACAGGCATGGACAGAGGGTGCGCTGTCTGTAGGGAAGTGTGGGAATAACTTTGGTATCTTTGTTATTATTCCATTTCATATAAAAATACTTAAACTACCTGTTTACTTTGCTGTGTTCAGTGCGAGTTGGAGATTTTCCAGTGTATTCACAAAATACTGTAAGAACATCTAACGTGGCCACTAGCTAGTACTCTGTTGAACTGGTAGTTTCCTAAATATATACAGCTAAGGACCAGTGGGTATGTTACTGCTTTTCATTTATCATCACTTTATTTATGATTGAAGTTTCAGAATGTTTTTTTTATTTGTTTTCAAGGGGATTTATTTTGAATGTGGGTGTGTTTATATATTTATAATTTTTCTTTCTGAAGATGTCTAAGCTAGGCACTTTGAAAAGAGCTTGAGCTTCTGTTTGCTGTTGGTAACCGTGACTCATCTGTGTTATTTTTAACATTGCAAACATGAATTTATTTTTCCCAAATGATTCTGATTTTTTTTTTTTCCTATGGTTGAGTTTTTCATTTTATTAACCATAAATCTGGCAACCTAGGTTATATATCTGTAACCCAGCAAGCTGCCTAGAACTGAGTATTTTAACAATCGCTATTGTTGTGTTGTAACTGGAGCTGTTAACGTGGGGTGACATTCTTGCCCTTGATCAGCCTGTAGGCTTTGTGCAGCTGTTCTGGGTGGGATTTGGGGAGACAAGATCCATCACACCTACAGTGCCTATGAGTCCCTGAAGACGAGGAATGTCTCTGCTGTAGACATTGTGATCTTAAAAAAAGGCATGTCCTTGAAACTCGTAGACAGAATTATGTTTGTAAACACGTCCAGAGTCCTGCTGATTTGCTTCAGGTCTTCACTGGACTGACTGAACCAAAGAATTAGACAGGCTTGGGTTCACTTCTTTTTAACTTCCCTAGGAACATTGTCAGAGCCAATCTTAAGAAATTGTTTCTTCAAAAATAATAATGTTTTTGCAGAAGCCGGAACTTCTGCTGTGTCTACCATCCTAAATAATGCTTTGCAAAATCCAGGTTTTCTGAATAAGCTTTCCCTCCCTCAATGGCAGTGTCATGTGAGTCCCTTGGGGATTTTGGAGGCAATCCTCAGCACTGCGTAATTGGTTCAAGAAAATACCCATCTGCCTGGGAGACTGGTCTCTGATCCTACCTTTCAGCTTTGTCATGATAATAAATATTGTATTTTTGCTTTTTTGTGATGGTGTACAATCTCAGTAAGCCATTAGCCTATAAATGTTTGCCTCTGCAAAGACGGTGGTGCCAGGCCTGCTTGTTAAACAGCTTTTTAATTCTTTATCTTTTTATTGTTAATATTCAGTAATCTGTAATTCTCTAGTCATGGAAGTGTAGTGTTTCAAAAGTCTCTTCTAGCACAAACATCCTGGATTTTCGCTTGAAAGATCTTCTGCAAGAACGGCCAGTCCTGCTCACTGGTTTGTAAGGCATGGACCACTGCTGCAGCATCTGCCCCAGTTACTCCTTGTTTCAGTTTTATATGGTCTGTGTAACTGCAAATCTAATATTCTTTCATGAGACTCACAGAAATTGATATCCCTTGTAGTAATCTAGGTGTGAGAAATACGTAGTCCCATTCTGGCACAGGGACAGTTCCAGAAGATCTCCGTGTTAGGGCTTTGCTGGACCATGTCTGTATGTGGTTCATGGAGCATCTTTGTCAAAGATAAGTTTCAGTCATGCCTTCTTCATTTTATTTTTTTTTAAGCAGAAAATCGGACTGATTTTCTAGGGGATCATTTAATCAGGTCTGTTATTTCTCTGTAACTGTACCTTACATGAAAGAATACAAATTTCATGCGGTTTAATTTGCTGCAGTGAGCGTAGAACAAATCTGATGGATAGAACAAGCCAGTTGTTAACAAAATCCCACTCAATTGAAAATAATTTTGTCTTCACCCCAAGTTGTAGTCACACTGCTACTGCAGTACTGTAAAATCAAGTACTTCACATCTTGTCAGCATCTTGTGACTGGGCAGACTGTATCTTATTTCGTTACAGTAATTTCAGACAGTAATTCATTTGATCCTTTATCTCAGGCAGTAACTATTTGAGGCTTACAAGCAGAGCTTTGGGCTCTTAGCTTGGTAATTAAAAAAACCCAAACAAACCAAAAGGTCCTCCCTTTAAAGGACCGAGAGACTTGTAGGGACTCTTAGATGGCACCTGAGCTTGCTTTTTAGTAAGGTAGTGAGAGAGCGAAACTAGACCACACCTGCTCGACCCAGTCCTCATGCTGTTAACCTTCACTCAGGTTTGCTCTTGGTTTGAGGGAGGTGGGTCTGGCTCTGCCATGGTGGGTGACTTTGTGCATCGGGCTGTCTGAGGGCTGTGTTTCCTTCCCATTTGAATGACAACAGTATAGGTCAGAAGGCAAGTCGTCTCCATAGCGGAATGCTTGGGTCAGTTTCCTTTTGCATGATTCCTGCCGTGGGTTCTTGTGGGAACCCCTTTCCTCCTCCATGGTCGTTCCTGTCACCTGGTTTCCTTTCATCAGTTCTGTCACACAGCCTCATGTGCCAGGGACCCTCCTTGACCTGGTGCTTGTCAGCGTGTAAGTTCTTCAGATCATGGGCTAACCAAGGTTCATGAAGTTTCATGGTTGTTCTTAGCTAGCATAAAATTTCTGCTTTTAGGATGTTAAATGTCTGTGTATAGAAACGCTGTTAATTCTATATTGTATTATTAATAAAAAGCTATTAGAACAAAATCCATTTATAGTCCAGTAATATCTGCAAAGACTAAAAATACATCTTAACTTGGACAGCAAGGCAAGTTTTGATCTGGCAACCCTGGTGGTGGTAATTAATCCCTCTGCCTGGGACGGGCAGGTGGCATGTCACTCAGCCTGCCCCCCTTACTGTCATCCTGTCTCTGTTGTGCTTGTGGTGTCTGTCTCAGAGTACATTAGACTTTTTAAGGTAGTATTTAATCTCCTTTTATAGCACAAATCTCCTATTGAGAATAGATCTTTAAAGATTTAGAGGGAGCCAGGCAAACGTGGAATAAAAGTTGTCACAGTGGATAAACTAGTAGTGATTTTTGTAATCCAGTTAGAAATCAGTCTATACCCTAATCTAGTGTTCTTCCCAGGACTTGGAGTTTTCTGAAATATTTGCATTCTAATTATGTTTTTCATTATTTCTCTCTACAAAGTAATTTTTGTTTGTAAGCTTGAAGTACATTATATATTTCAGAGTTCCAATGGAAAACCGTGATTCTAGGTGTTCTACCATATTGTTTTTCATCCTTCTCCCATGAGATTAAATGAAATACAACAAGAATTTGAATTACAGGACTGAAGAAAATCAACTACTGCTGAAGTCAGCATATGGGTATTTTTAGTCCTGTGAGAACAGAAATTGGCTGTCAAGGTTTTAGTGAATAATTTATGTTTTGCTGAGTTGAGAATATAGAGTATGGCTTTTAAAACATGGGAGTAAGACTAACTGAAAATTGAAAATTTGGCTACAGAAATCTCTTGAAGCCTTTGGGGATGAAAGGTTCAAAAGGCTTAATTATTTCGGAGCAAGGGGCGGTAGAACTCATAAATGAGTACAGTCGCTTCCGCAAGAGAGGTATTGTACAAGTGCACTCACTTCATGTTATAATCGGTATGAAATCTATGTACCTTTACGCTTCTGGCTAGGGTGGCTAAATCCAAAAGAAGGACCTTTTGTGTTCTTTGGAGCAATGATTTTGAAAAGCAAGCTTGCGTTAGCTAGTATATCAGTGCGGTTTGTGCTGGAATTTGTCAGAGTGAAAGTAGGCTGTAAAGGTGTGACAAGATACACAAACCTTTTGAGTACTTCCAGTTCTCCACATCTGAAGGGTGCTGGAAGTCCATTCAAACTCTGGCTTCATGGATGCCCAGCTTGTGGGCACAAGCATTTCAGATAATTGAAGCTTCTCTGCAGTTGAAAAAATGTAGTATCTGTACACATTGTGTCTGGAAACAGAATTTGATTGATTTTTGACTTTACCTTTTACTGAAAATGTTCAAATAGCTTAGTAATTTAAGACTGACAGTAACAAAGGATATGAAATGGATAAAAAAAAATAAGTTGTACAAATTGCAAACCCAAAAGTTTGTAAATTTAAGTGATTGAAGTTTTTTATTCCAGACTAACTTGGAGTTCAATAGTTGGAGTATCCTTTGAGTTTGTTCTGGGTTCATGAGAACAAATGGAGATATTTTAATACGAGCTAGCTGTGTAGGTGTTTTTTGTGGTTAGCGAAGAAAAGATGGTCCTGAAAGAGCTCACTTTTCACAGAATCACAGAAATTTCTCCATTGCTTATAAAGAAATCCTATTATGACTCCATCAGATGAACGCATCTACACTGCAGTTAGGTGAGATGGATCGTGCTCCTATCATTTTCATTTTTAAAATTGTCCACAGCAGAGGTATTAAGGAACAGTCTGAGGAGGGAAAAATCTTGTGTTTTTTTACACTGTATACTGGAATTAGGGATCAATTATGACCAACGATATTAATGTAATTTTGAAGAAGGTTTTAGATACATTACTTCAGTTATTGCCGTAAGGTACAGTGCTTCAAACAAGATTCAGCATTCCCTTACTAAATTTCAGAGTGCAGAATATCAGCCTGGCACTTGCTTTTTGCAGACTCCTATGGTCACACACGAGGAGGTGATTTAAGTTGGCAGGAGGGTTATGGCCACATGTAAAACGGTATCTCTAAGTACCAAATGTACGTTTTGCTAATCATTTTCCATTTATTTTCTTGGTTCAAAACTCCGGATCTTTCAGAAAAACAACAAAGCCCTGCAGTTATTATTCATAGAGAAACATTATTTTAAATGTACTTTATGCCTTTTTTTTTAGTGACAGTTTTTCTGTTAGGTAGGTTACTTCAGGTTACAGATCTCCCCACCTTTTTCTTTCAGTTACAGCAGAAATGTGGCTACTATTTTAATAACTTCCTCTTTGCAAAGAATTACTTGAGAAGAAAATTGTGAACTCTGAAGTGAAGATGAATTTTGTCACTAACTAGTGGGGATGAGATTTATGCATGTGCTGGTTTTCTTTTTTTGTTTGTTTTTTTTTCCCCAACAGACTTTGTAACAGAGACTACGTTTTTGCTGAATGCTGGGAGATGCCACTGCTTTTATTTCTGGACTTGTGAAAAAGATCTTGTTCATGATACAGCTCAAAAAGTGTTTATGCTTTAAAAAACATAGGTAATAAAAGAGCCAAAAAGCTCTCAAAGCTTCTCAAAAAGCTTTCATTAATAAATGGACTTCCTCAGGCTCACATAAACCTGTTCTGAAATGTTTGCATTTAATCTGAATAGTAGCAGCAGGCGTTAGAGAATTCACATGGCTCCATTTATAAGACACCAGAGAACCCACAGGTGGGGCCATAAGAGGGGAGAAAGGAAGCGTCTTGCTCCCTTCTCACTGCCCTGCCTGTAGGAGAAGCATCAAGTGAATCTTGCACTTTCTCAGACCAAAATCAATCAACTTACAGGAAACCAGCTGTCCTTGGTTTCACTGATCATGAAAGCACATACTAGTTTTGTGCAATTTCTAAAAGTAGGGTTAGACTGCCTGGGCAGGGAAGCTGCCATGCTTTTCTGTCTCGCTTAGAAGCTCCTACCTCTTGTTTGAGAACCCCAAATGTTTTCCAGATGGTTCTTTGACCCTTACAGCAGGGTTAGTTGTGAGCAGTGTCACTGAGCAAGAGTTCTTTGTGGAAGGAAGTTGAGAAGTGCCAGTACAAAAGTGTCACTTGGACTGACACCAGGGACATTCACTGGTATGCAGCTGTAGACTGAACCATAATAAAAGTGTTGCTTGTTCTAAGGAAGCACCACCTTGACTTCATCACTGGCAGTAGAAATTATTCCAGTTAAGGAGCTTTGGTGAAGCAGAGCGATGCTTTTAGCAGATGCTTCACCTGTAACTGTTCTGTTCTGGAATGTGCCAGGGTTCAGGTTTCTGCTCATGATATGCCTTCCTCTTTAAACCCAAGACAATAAGAACAATTGCACAATATGCTCCTATTCATTATCTTTTTGTTTAAAGAATTAAATATTTTAAATAATATATTTAAATAATATACATGGAAAATCCAGCATTTAGCTGTGATTTTATTTGTGACTGCTTTGTTGAATGCTAGGGAATGTTTTGGCATGTTCCGAGCTTTGTATTCACTTTCCAGAAGTCCTCTCCTTCTTTGACCTCTGTGACTACTCTGAAGCAATTAACTGCAGTCCTCTTCCTCCTGTGCTTTTTCTCTCTCTTTGGTTGTTCCAGTGGCTTTTCCGTGAAGGAAGTCCTCCTTGTTCTTTTCCTTACTCCTTTGAGGTTGTGATGGCTCCTTGCTGGCCTTATCTTCCATTCAGTGTTTCTGGGCAGTCTCTTGATCCATCTTCGTGACTTCATCTGTCTTCATCACTATGAAGGTAGTGAGACACTGGAACAGGTTGCGCAGAGAAGTTGTGGCTGCCCCATCCCTGGAAGTGTTCAAGTCCAGGCTGGATGGGGCTTTGAGCAGCCTGGTCTAGTGGGAGGTGTCCCTGCCCATGGCAGGGGGGTTGGAACTAGATGATCTTTAAGGTCCCTTCCAACACGAACCATTCCATATTTCTATGATGTGTTGCTGTAGTGAAGCTGATTCAGCTATGTTTTGCCCCATCTCATTTGTATCTCGTTTGCCTTGCTGCCCCTTGGGTGAAATATGGACAAAATTAAATTCCCTTTCATATTGATACACAAAACTCCTCAAGTGCAGTTACCATTTATCCTATTTTTTTGTCCCTGTTGAGAGCACTTACCAGTTGCTAAGGCTGAAACATGTGACTCCTCTCTTGGGGTCTTACTCTGTAATTCAGACTACAGAGTGCTTATGAAACCTTGCCTTCCTTTCTGTGCATGCAGCGTAGACTGTCCTCCAGAGAGGTATGAGCCTTGTACTAACTACCATAGGATCGATCCATCTTTATGCTACTCCAGATGCTGAGCTTAACCAGTCATTTCAACATATGTTTTCACTGAAATCATCATCTTCCTATATTGCTGTCCTGGAATCCTCGTCTTCCACTATGAAAGGTACAAGCTTCTTGTCTTTATCTTCAGTACCACTCACCAGCCCTCTCTTTCCTATCATTTCTCATTCCTTAAATTCTCCTGTTCTTCTGACAGTGCCATTTTCAAAACTCCCTTTGCCTATTGCTCTTGTATTGCTCTTTATCAGCCACTCTTCATGCATGTCAGTGACTCCTCAGAAGTGACCTTTTCTTCTCCTTGAAACCCTAAAATCTCCATCCATGGTGGCACTTCTCGTGTCTACGGTGCAGTGTGGAGCTGCTATGAGCATGACGTCATCAGAGGTCCATGGACCTTTGCGTACGTGTAAAATATATGTTGTGGTGAGTTTAGAGGTCCCAGACTTCGGGGGATCAGGAGAGCAAAGGTGTCCCAGCTCCTCCAGCACTGCCTTGGTGCCTGCACCACAGAGTAAAATCCCTGTCAGGCTGGCTCTGGCAATGCAGTTAGATCAGATGGGAAGGGGCATTTATGTGGTTAGTACGTTTAATGAAGCGATGGGTACCTGCCCTTACTCACATCATCCTCAAGACCTACTGACCCCTTGTTCAATAAGCTTTAGTACTATCACAGGACTTGATAAATCATTTTTGCATCATTACCATGGATGATTCAAGTGATACTGTATTGCTGCAGTGAATATGGGAGGGAAACAGATAATTGGATAAAATATGTCATTTTAATTGGTGGTTTACATGTGGAAATTCACTTTAAGAAAGAGTGATAATTATTTCAGGGTATTTTTTATGTGATTAAATTAGCACTGTTATTCCTTTCTCTGTATCCTGAGTTCACAGCTTTTATGTTTAACTTAATAGCACCAGTGTAGCCACATAGAGAAATTATGTGGTTTGCCTCCCTTATTAGCACAGGTAGAGTGTTTGTTTCATAAAGAGCAGGAATTTTGTGATCATACCAAAGCTCATGTAACGCTTTCGCGGCTCTCTGTGAAAGTTAAAGGCAGAGATGTATTTTGATACAGACTGTGAATGCGTGTGGTAAGTCTGCATTAAATGGGGAGTTGCAGAAGCGCTGGATAAACGCTCAGCAAGTTTGCATGCTTTAGACTCTCAGGAATCTAGAATAAGAGTTTAAGATGGGAAAGATAATTTGATAATAGGGGCCACCTGCCTGCCCAGGTAGATTCCACACCCCCAGCATGCTGTTAAACACACATGCAGTTTCCACTTGCCTTCCACTGCTTTTCCAGGTGTTTGTACAGCTGTGTATTCTGTATAGCAACACTATATTTGAAAAGCAGTGGCATCTCATTCTTCAAGTAAATGATTTTCCTATTTTCCTATTCGACATCATTTTGCACATCTCAGCATGACAGTTCAATCAACTGGTTTCTCTTTACATGAATGAAAAAATTGCTTTGTTAATATGTCCTTGTGAAGTGGATGAAAGACTGTAGATATTCCCGGTGAAACAGGAAATGTATTTGAAACACTCTGACTCCAGGTTTGTGTGGTAATCAAGGAAAGTGGTCAATGAAATTTCCAAATTGCTGGCTTATTTTAAAAATGAAGTGTGTTCTTGAGGCCAAGTTTTCAAATTAAATTGGCTGGAAGACTTTAAATGCTATACTATTAAATGGACTGGAACACTTTTTAATTTAATACTTTAATAACTAATTTTTTTATATAAGCTGGCATTAGATCTCTGAAAGTGTGAAAGTGGTTTCAGAGTGTGTGTGTTCTTTGTCTTCCTGCGACAAGAGAAAACATCCTAGTAGTTATTTTTACATTTCATTGTTGTGGAGGAGAATCTTCTATTGTTTGTGAAACTGAAGGGAGAACAACGTGTGAGTGTGCTGGTGGAGATGAATGAGGAGCAATATCGTATATGTCTGTGGTGTAAACGTCAGCTGGTGAGATTTTCTTTTTTTTTTTTTAAATGCCCAGTGGTTCAGATTCTTGTTCCGATTGTCTTGACACCGCACATAAATGAATTAATCTTCTGTATTGTAAGCGTATTAGAGTATGTGGAGAGACATAGCAAGACCTACTGATTTAGCCAAACTCAGCATCACAGATCTCTGCCCTCATCCCCTATTTTCAAGCTGTCTTGACTCTGCTTGTGAGTATATTCATGTACGCTGTACACTGCATTAAAGTTTCATAGTCTTAGCTTGTACTGAGGAAACGGCAATGTAAACCATGCTGCTTAGAGGCTCCGTGTGTCACATGGAAACATTGCTCCTCTCCTTCCAGTTCTTCATGCTCTGCGGCAGTCTGGAGTTAGTACAGTTCCTGCAACCACAGGACTCCAAAGGCTGGCTGAACAGTTTGCAAAGGGAATGCTATTCTGGGTCTTCTTTTCTTCTCTCGGGACCTTTCCATGGATGTATCCCTCTGCTTTTTCTCCAAGGGAGAATGCAAAAAGCGAAGCAGGACTGGATCAAAGGACAGAAATGCAGAGAGTCAGTGTAAATCTCCACTGACTTCTGGGGGCTTGGGGAAAATGACTGCAGTTTTTCTTAGTGCAGTGCTGCTTATTGATGTGACCTGAGTTTGCTCTGGGTTGATGAAGCAGGCTTTTAGTCTCACAAGCCTTTTGCTGTTTGGTTAGGTGTGTCTTTCCAGTATGGGATTTCTGTTAAAATTTGCTTCAACATTTTAAAATGTATAAGCTGTCATCTGGCATTGTAGAAACCCGTTTTTAATTTGTATTAATCTCTCACTTAAAAAAAAAAAACCATCTGGTTGAGGTGGTGATGTAAAATGGTGATACAGCCACAGGTCAAAAGGTGCTATGATATGCCTCACAGCAGTGTGATGTCCACTGAGATGGTGTTTTGGACTACGTGCAGGTTTTACGTGTCTTTATAGCGGGATGTGACACTTTCACATGGGCCTTCTCTCACATATAAAAGGCAGAAATCAAATAATACTGAAAACTCAATCAAATTGGAAAACAAGTATTTTCATGATGCTCGCTGCTGTCTATAGAGTTCTGCTTTGTTGGGCTCTTTGTAATAGTGTTAAGCATCTGTCCTGATACAGGGCTTGAGGGAGAGGGCTGTACAAAAGGAAATGCATGAAAAGGTCACTGAGCTTTAGTATTTTGTTCACAGAAGATCAATACTTACCCAGGAGTGATTTTCTGGTCAGAAAAGAACCAGACATGGAGATCTATAGCACTGTGTAGGACATATTTTCCACATGACTTTAGTTAACCTGAATTGGTTAATTACTTATTATTTTTTTAAAAACCTAAATAAGAAAGTTGAATGCTGTATCGCCTTTTTTTTTCCCATCTTCAACTGGAACAGGCCTACAGGTAAATGCTATTATTTCATTGTAATTCTCCTCCGTTTGTTTTAGTTGTTGATTCCTTGTTTTATGCTTCAGCTGTAAACTTTCAGGGGCTGGTACCCTTGTTTGATTTGTGTTTCTAAACTTTGTAGAGCACTGTTTGCTGGGACTGGAAGACACTAGAAAAATGCTTTTTGAGCTTATTTCATGTGTCATTTCTGATTAGGTGTGAGTTAGCTACTTAGTACAATAACATTACACAATGCTGTCTGACTGACTTCCTGTGAACACAAAGTGATTCCTTTGGGTTCCTCTTGATTTTGATGTATGTGTGCACACAAATGGCTATATTTCTTCCATACAGGTGTGGATATCATTAATTTACATACTTGCAAATCATATCAGAAGTATAGTTCTTGTTCCAGTAGTTGAAGGTATACATAGCGTCTTCTGTGTAGAATGGTAAACCTGGGCAAACCTGCAGAGCTTTTATGCAGCTGAGTTATCCTCACGTGTTTCAGGTGTAGGCCAGCTGAATTCTTCATCCTGCTTCAAATGTAGATGGAAAGTAGTGGCAGAAAAAACATCTTAAGTGAGAATTTGATGAGTGCAGTTTCTTTTTGAGCCAGATGGGTGTGCAATTAGCAAATTTTTGAATATTTTGAGGGCACAAAGCACTTATTTACAGCCTGTTGTGGTTTCATGTTTGCCTGCATTTGTAGGATTGAGGTGCAGTGCATTATAGAGTATCACAAGCCTAAATGGCAAGCCAGTCACTCTGATGGTTTAGATTTTTTTTTTTTTTTTGGTGTGGTTTTATCTGCATGTGGTCTTTGTTTTGGTTTTTGAGGTGGTCATAGCTCTGTCAAAGTCAATGGGAGTTTTATGATTGCTCCTTCATCTGCAATTAGGATTAAACTCTCACCTCTAAAAATATCAAGAAGTCTTATTTTGTTTCTAGCAAACTATAGTGCTAACAGAGAACAATATTCTGTTTTACACCTTCTCTTTCTGTTTCAGGAAGTATCTCTTGGTATCAGTCTATATCAGTCTGGATTATGAATGTTGATGTTACAATCAAATGTATCTAACATTCATGGTGTCATGCATCATCTGATATAGCTGGGAAGCAGCTGGTTGGGAAACTGTGAAGAGTTTAGCCACAGCAGCCTAGGTCTTTATAAGACCAGCATGTGAATTCATGCTCACAGGTACAGCTGTTTTACTACAGTTACCCAAAGTAGCTTTAAGAGTGTCCAGAGCTTAGCAGCAGGAGCTGAGGTCTTCCTGGGGGCCAGGAGGCAAGTGTACTCAAGCCATGCAGGCAGCTTGAGCTCCCCAAACTCCAGAGAAGTCTTCTCCTCCTGGTTGATTCATGGAGTTCTGCTAGATCTTTATCTTGCATAGAAACTGTGTTTTATTTGTTTGCATATAGAATTGGGTCTTTTGTTTAAGAAACAATACATGAACAACTGGTGTGTGTGCAGCTGGAGGGGAAGGTGCAGCTAATATTACGATTTTATTGTTGACTCTATATATGAGCCCTGATAAGCCCATCTAATCAATTAACAGGTTGTTTTGGGGTTATGAGTCTAAATGTTGCATTTCATTTTACAGCAGGGTAGCAACGTATCTTCCAGAGCACTGTGTTTTGCAAAGCCTTTTACAAGAGCCGATGGCAAAGCAAATAGAACAGTTTATGTGTCACTAAAGACTTTATTTTGCAAGCCTTTTAATTTCATGGCAAGTATATTGCTAACGTATCAAAGCAATTAAGTTCAGATTTTATGATCTGTTCTATCCATTTTAATAAATAGACATATTAATCAAACATCATCCTGGTTTGTAGTTAAGAAGAATTGCAGAGTTTCAAAGGTAAATATTGTTCCAGATCACATTTAAACTTCTGTAATATTTTAAGTCTTCTCTCCATGAATTAATCTGTAACGTTGTTTCGCTGCTTCACTTGCAAGGCTGGGAAGCTGCTGAAGAGGGTCACTGGAACTGCGTGAACAAACATGCATTAAGTAAAGCACAGATGAAAGAGTGGTATCTTTGGATTCTGCTTGCAGCTGCTGCAGTCAAGACAACTTCATTGGGAAGACCACTTAAGGGATGACTGAATGTAATGCAAATTAAAATGCTGAAGTTTCCCAGTTTATTTTCAGTCTTTTTCATTTTTAGTATGTGCTTTCCTGCAGCTTTTATAAAATTGAGCACTTCCCAGTCTTTGGTGCATTTATGTCTGTCGTCAAATTTAGTTCACATTCTGCCTACGAATTACATTGCTTATCTCTTTAAAGAATACTTTTTTTCAGAAAACATCTGCATTTTTATAGCTAAATGCATACCCACAAAAATGATTTGGCAAGTAAAATTTGCAATGCTATTTTGTGAAAGAGAAATAAAAATATTCTCTTTGAAAAATATATCAGAGATCCCAAGCGTTGATTGTTTTTATGTCATGAAGGCTGAACCCTAATGACGTAGAAGCCAATGGGGGCTTTATTTAGTAAAGGTTAGCTGTTAACTTCAGTGAGGTCTGAGTTTGGTCTTATTTGACTGTGATTCCAGGAAAAACACGTGATTTCTACTTCATCTTCAGCTCTTGATGTATGTAGTCTACAGTTTAATAAAAGTAGAGCATGAAGGGGCATCAGATCTTAGAATAAATGGGGAAAACTTTTATTCTAATTCATCTTTATAATCAGACCAACTGTATATGTGACATTTCACCCTAGTGTGTAAGAAATTTAATTGTTTTCCAGAGGAAAGGAAACTGGAGAGAGACATAAATTCTTCACAGAATAATTAGAGCAACCAGGAAAATTAAGAGAAGACCTCAACTGAGGTTCATGTTTCACTGCTATTTAAATTAACAATGCACAGCTCAGGATAGGAGTAAATTTGAATTGCTTCCATAACTATGTGCATACATGATCTGACGTGACATATAAAATGAAGCTTTCTAAGAGTTGATGGCTTGCGTGATAGGGTTATGCAGAAGAGGAGCTACTCTCCTCTCACTTGAAAGACCCTTGCCGTGTCAATGCAGACCTCATCACAGGTAGCAGTAATTGTGTGGGATACGTTTTCTGGAAAAATGCAGGTCAGATGATGCAAATTGCTGAATATTTCTATTTGTGAGTGTAGCAGTTGATTGTGAGACATGTTGGGGAAGCACAGAGTCTTGCCTCACCAGTGTCCTTTTCTGACGGCAGCTGGTAGTGGATGCCTTGGACCTAGTGGTACTTTTCCCATCCTTGTGTCGTTTGTGGCCAAAAATACTGCAAACAGTGATGAGAACACCAGCACATAATACAAGCTTTTCTTAGAGGGTTTAAACATAAATAATAAATATTTTGTGTGTGAGCACTTTCCCTTAGATTTTTCTGGTTCTTGTTGGATATTTTTCTTGCATAACCTAACTTCCTCTGTGGCACTGCATCAGCTCCAGATTTCAGATGTTTGTGAGTAACATAGTGAGAAAGAAGCACTTTGTGCCTTACCTTTCTCTCTGAAAAGCTACATTTGTATATATGCAATGGTAGCATCATTCATGGTGGCATGATGCAATGGTAGCATCATACGCATGCGTATGCGTGGAACATGTCAGTGGTAGTTGAAACTTCACATCCGTGAGCCAGGTTGGAATTGATGCTTGTCATGAAGGAGGAAGTGATAGCAATAAGCAGTAAGTGGGAAAGAGAAATGAAGGAATTTTACCTGAATGAAATAAGACTTTAAAAAAGAGGTTTAGGTTTTCATCATTTTTAAGAAGTGAACCTCAGTTAGGCAGTGCATTTCAAGAGTTTGTGCCTTCCTTAGGAATGCCTAAGAATAGTCATTTGTGCGTGCATTTCTTAAATAGTAGGAGATATCCTTTGTGTAAGAATCCTTGTCTATCGTGCTGCTTCTTGATTTTTTTGGCAGTTCTTCAGGGTGAAACCCCAACATTATGTCTATCTTGAATTTCCTTATCCAGATTTCACTATCTAGTCTCATAAACTGTATGTGTATGTGTGTATATATATATATATATTTATTTCTTCCTTCTCACATGTGGACCAAGTCTCTCCTTTGCTCCATGCTGTTACTATATATCTTCCTCTGTACTGTCTAAACTGTATACCTTACCAGTCTGTCTCCAGTTATCTTCCTATTTTGTATTTGGCTGACAAGGCCTCCATTCAGTCTTTCTAAAAAAAGAAGTAATGCGATGCTGTCTCCAAGGCAAGCTCCTGCAAACTGCTAGCACTATTCCCCAAGCTGTCCTGATGTCAACACCAACAGGGACATAAACAAGAAATGTTACAAGTTCAGATTTCATAAATCCAAGGAGAAGCTGATCAAATTTAAAAAAAGACAGAGGTGGTAAAATATAAAGTGTTGCTTTTAAGCTTGACAAATGTCTCCTGCTCTTCATGAACAGCTGATTTAAGACTAGCACCATTATATTTTAAAATGCATGAAGTATTCTTTTGAAATCTAAAACATAAAGCACTATCTGTAGTAAAATATGCTGTGTTAGAGGAAGCAAATACCTAAGGAAAAAGCTGGGTTGTCAGGTTAGCTTTCTCTGAGAAAAATGTCATATTTAGCCAGGACGTTTGGGGGTGAAGGTAACAAGAACTTAGTAGATATCCTCTAGCCAAGAGACTAATCTTTAATGACAAACACTAAATGTATATTGCCGTTGTAGTTCTGAGTGACTAAATTAAGTATTTCAGAGACGTCTGGGTTTGGTGTGGGTTTTTTGGGTTTTGGGTTTTTTTTTGTATTTTTGTTCAGATTTTTTTCGTTACAGTTAGAAACTGTTGAAAATAACTTGGGAGTTCTCTGTTTTCCTGTAGTTCTTCTCATACAGTAAATATTGACCCCATAAAAGCAGGTGCTGGAACTGTAAGGCTTGCAGACTCAAAGTTTATCTTGACTATTGTAGTGGGGTTGAGTATGCAGAAATCCCCATATGAGGCCTCCAAGTTTATTTTTTCGCAATTCTTTTAGCATTTCTACAAGACCTCACCATAGCTGTCATCTTGTTAGAAACACGGATGCTAATTCAGTCTTGATATTTTTATAGCAGGAAGAATATATATTTTTTTTTATTATTGTCAGAAGTCATTGCCATAGGCTTTTATATGCTGAGTTCTTAATGAAAATTTGATGCAATAGGATACAGTTCATAGCATAGGTCTGTACTCATACACTTTACTGTATAATAGTGTTTTATTCATTTCTAAGTTATCTAATTTAGGATACTGTACAGGATCAAGGATAACCCCAGTTCTTGCTCATTGCAGGGGGGTTGGACTAGATGACCTTTAAAGATCCCTTCCAACACAGACTATTCTATGATTCTTTGTAACAGAGGTAACTTTCACTGAATCATTGTTTCAGGTAGTCACATTTCATATACAAGATCTACAGGTAGGCGTAGTTTAAACCCAACTATAATTAAGAATACCCAGTAATGATGTAAAAGCTGGTAGATTTACCTGTTAGTAAGGTTATTCAGTCCTTCTCTATGGAAAATCCTGTAGTTTTAACTTTCCAAACTAGACTTGTTTGAACTGAGATTTTACATTCCTAGAGACTGTTTCAGATTGTGATAGGTTTGTTGAATGTCCCCTGGCGCTTAATTAATGAGCGAGAATGAATAATTGGTACAAATGTGGAAGACTTGTGAGAAGTTAAAGTCAAATTTGCGGGAGCAGAGCACAAGGCCTAGGTAAGGCGTTTCAAGCACTGACTGGAGAACTGGATTTGTTGCCTATTTCTTATATAGCTTTGTGATTCTGGGTGAGTGTCATAAATCCCAAGAGATCATACTTTAATTATGCTCTGTTTCCTGAGTGGGACGTTTGAGATACTGGCATCTAGTTTGCAGAAGGAATATTAGGAACACTAGAGGAAAACCTATGGTGAAATAAATTTTGTCTTCAGATCTTGAAAAACGGTGAATGAATAGGTTTGGTCCTCCGTATTCAACAATGGCATGAAATACGTTGTTGAATAACTATTCCTTAAATGAGTAGCATCCCTTCTATGCAGTAGACAGTAGTCTCATAAAAAATAATAAATGATTTTTTAATTAAATATCATAACATGTATTCCCAAGAACATTGTATTAAAGTTTCACAGCCAGTTTTAATTCCAGTTTTAACTCCACTTTTGAGCGCTTAAATTTTCAACCTTAATAATATTCTTTTAACACAGCTTTTTGAGTTTAATATAAATAGGTATTGTAAATAGAAACAATATGAGAAAAAAAACCTATGAAGTGCATTTATACATGAGTAAGGAATAACGCCTATCAGGCATTTGTAAATACCTGGACAAATGTGGAAAAACCTGTTGCCTATCTAGCCATTCAGGTAGGCAAACAAATATCAGCAGAGAAGCAAATGTAACAGCAATGCATAAAGCTGCCTAAGAAATGGAGATTTTTTGCAAGTCTGTCACGAGGTGATGGAAATCCAAACTTTGGTATTTTCACAATTACAATGAAAAAAAGCAGCACAGAAATTTGCAGCTTGTCTGGAGAACTGAGGAGTTTTGTACTCTTGCGCTCTTCTTGCCTTTCCTGCCATCAGCGTGGAGACAAGCGCACCATTCTCCTTGTTCTCCTTGTTCAAACCGGTGGTGTCTGGTGTGGTTGCTCAGAGATGGTTTCAGGTTGCCTTCAGGCAGAGGACCACTCAGCATCCTTCCCAGGAGAGCATTCAAGGGATGTCAATGCCACTTGTTGCCTTTGGTATAGTTCTGTTAGGAAACCCATCCTCTTGAGAAATGGGTCTAGTTCTCAGGCACTACAGTCCATGCAAGCCACAGGGATTCGTGGAAGGCGGCATTGGTGTTGGGAGGATTTGGCCCCTGAATTTGTCCTTGGGATTGAGGAATTACAAGAACACACAGTGAGATTACTTTAGTTGCAGCAACTGATTTTTAAGTCCGAATTTTCTAATCTGGAGCCTCTTCAGATGCTGCTGTATGGTAGTGTAGGTTCGTAAAGTAGGTGTCAATCTATTAAAGACTGAGAACATCGTGTTGTGGTACTTTCCAGGCATTTCATGTCTGATATATCAGAATAATGTCTGTAATATATGTGTCTGCAGTAACAGGTAAAAGCAAGTTGATTAATTAACCATTGAGGGTTTATTGTGATGATGACAGAGCAGATGATTTAGGAAGATGTGCTTTCTTTCTGCAGCTCCTGCCTCACCTGTATTCTTAAATTACCTTGGTTTAAACAGCACTGCTGCTGCTCGTTTCGTGGTGATGCTCTTTCCTTGCTACTCACTGCTGGTAGAGGGAAAAAAAAATAGACTTCCTGGTTTGAAAAGCTCAACGTTTGTGCTCAAATGTGTATTGATGCACCTAAAAGTTCAAAACAAACAAACATAGATGCGTAATTTACTTCTTACTGTGAGTTAAATACAGCAGGCTCACAGTTTTGCTTGCTGGGACAGCAGATGGGCTGTTTGCTCCTGTTTTTTTTTAAAAAGGGGAGTTGCTACTTTCTGACAGCTTAGAGAAGCCCTGGTCACTCCTTGGCTCTCCGTTCCCTGAAAAGAAAAGAAACTCCGAAGTTTTGAAGGGAAGAATGAGCCAGTTTGCTGAAGGTGAAAAGGACCAAAGCGCAAAGCTGGTGGAAGTAATGTGCTGCATGGGTCAGTAACGCGTGCTGCCGGGCTGGCAGGGCTGCCTTCGGGAGAGGGCAGAGCTCACCCGGGGGAAAACTCTCAAGAGACTTTCAGGTTTCCTTCCTTAGTTTGGTGCATTTTTCCTTGTCTGTCTTCTAGTTACTTCATTTGGGGGCTTGATTTGGTATGTTCTGCTCTGAGCCGGAGTACACTGAGTACTGTTGCACTGTGTTTTCCTCCTTATGTGCATTTGCTTTCTGGAAGTATTTGGTTTTTTGATTAAAAGTCACAGTTGTGGTGTTTTAGGTTTGGTGGGTTTTTGTTTGTTTGTTTGTTTTCTTTTTTGTGGTGGTTTTCACAACATGACAGGTGACAGCTTTTCTCCTTGTTATGCATTTGTGTATGTCAGGTGCAGAGGTTTTCTACGAGTGTATGTGTAATATATACATATATAAAAGGAATAGGGGTAGTAAGCATCACTTCTTTTATTTATGTTGGCATTTTAATTGAAAATAGAGTTGAAATTGATAGTCACTGCCTGGTCTAACAAGACACAAGGAAGTGAAATTTTTTTAAAACTTTTTTTTTAGTGTCACCACGGTAACATTTCCTGAAGTGTGAACTTTTGTGGTAGTTAGTCAAAAGCAGCTGAGCTTACCTTATGAAAAAAACCACGTTGTACACTTGTAGGCTGAAATATTAAATTCTCAGTTTTGGAAACTTGTGTTCCTTTTAAAACAGCTACCCATAATGGAACAATTACAAGTGAAAGTATTTCTGGATTTTTTTTATTTCTGAGATTTTCTGTTCTCTACATCTACCAAACCAGAGTTACTACCTTATTAGGATAAATAATTGGTGTCAGAAATGCTGTCTCAATAGATGAAGGCTGTAAGGAAATGTGTATACAGCAAAAAATTTTCTTAATCTGCCAGATTTTTTTTTTCTCCAATAGCACTGCTTTGCTCTTTAGTTTGTGTCTTACTCCTCTTTTTTGGGTCCTCAACTAGCATAAGAGAGTGTGGAGCCGGGAAAAAGCATATGCCAGAAGCTTGGAAGATCTTGAAGGGTACGGAGAAGGCATTTAGGGAACAGCTGCTATTCTGTGGAGAGCTGAATGTAGACATATACTACACATAGTACTTGAAGAACTCATTGCCACAGTGAACTGTGGCTGCAAAAGCTATAGGTGTGTTAAAAAAAGGATTGAAAAAAATAACAGGAAAAAAAAATACGTCTATGACTCTTAAATGCAAAGATATGTATAAGCATGTAGAAAGTCTGTGAGTCATATAAGGGAGGAGTATACAAAGGCTTCACAGGCTTTTGCTTGTCTTGTTTTTGCATTTGTTCCTGAATACTCCCTTCTCACTACTGTTCGGAACAGCATACGGTGCCCAGTTTGGCCCAGGATGGACTCTTGTAGGATCTCATGCCGTTTTGAAGACCTCAGTATCACACCAGAGGCTTGAAAGTCCAGGAATATGGACTTTCTGTGATATTTTTTTTTTTTTTTTTTTATTATGTTACCGTTGACCAATCTGAAAACAATATTATTTAATGTAAAATACAGGATCTGATTCAATCTTCTAGTGATGGTGGTAGCTGCAGGAGGGGTCTTGTTTTGCTACCTGAGCTCATTGCTCATTCTCAGCCACACTGCAAATAGCCTGAGTCAATGAAACAGCTGCAACTTTGTTGTACAGGGTCTTAAGGGATCTTGCTATTTCAAGCTTGCACAGATGGTCCTGGGCCTAATGCACCACGACTCCTGCTGCGGGGAGCTCGGGGGACTGTGAACAGGGTCTGTAGCAGTTCTACTGTCTAGTGACCATACATAGGTTTGTGGAGATGACTCGGGCGCTGGAGTGATGGTCAGTGTTTCTCTAACAGGGCTCTGTAGAATACATATGGATGGGAAGTATATACAAGTGGGGTGCTTTCCTACCCCGAGTCTATTTCTGTTTCTTCTCAATATTTTGTGGGTGGTTACTGATGCTAACTGCCGCGCCAGGGAGCAAACTGCCGGGACCCATATCTGGGTTAGTGGACATCCCTGTTTATGTTAGAGGATTAAAAGACAGAGAGTGCTTTCTCTGATTATTGAAGCTGTAGCTGATCCTTGTGTGGTGGAACACTGGTGATACTGCAGTCAAAAAGCATAGTCATTAAAAAAGCTGGCTTTGATATAGTAAGAGATTTTCTATTGGTAAACACTTTAATAATTAATTGGATTTTAGAGGCTATAAGTAGTATTTATAGCTCATAAAAGTTTGCCTTGATCTTTTTAGTACATTTTAGGGAACGGTTGACTTCTAAGAAGTTATATTTTTGTTAGTAGTGTTGCTATTGTGCCAGCGGGGCTGTCACCCTGGAGGAACTCACCTGGAACTTGTGCTCAGGAAACTTACATGTGACATGCTGTGGTGTACTGCAAAAACACTTGCATGCTATTATTTTAATGAGACGTTTTAGAGCCTTTACAGGCTATTCTGTTTTTAAACTTTATTAGAATGCTAATTTTATAAATATATCCATAAAAAAAAAAAAAATCTTTTGCATCATTTGTAGGCTGTTAAACCCTTTTATTTTTCCTTTTTACCTCCAGATGAACGGGACAAAGTACAAAAGAAGACCTTCACAAAATGGATAAATCAACATCTCGTGAAGGTCAGTTGATATTTCTGTGATGTCTGGATGACTGATTACTACAGCAGTGATTGTGTCTTTTACTAAGTGTTTGATTTCAGGATGCAGCTGTGTTACATATAATAAGGAAGATCTTAAATTGTGAGATTTATGCATGTACTTTGTCTTTGAGGAGTCATGGGGGAGTTGAAATGCTGCTGTCTGATATCCCAAGGTGATCTATTTGAATACTTGCATTTGAAATTAAAATGAGTCAAAGTTTAAGGGACATGATTTCTTTCTAGAGAACTTGGCTCTTTTCTGCAAGTAGACTGTTATGGTTGTAGCACCACAGCTACGGCAAAGGAATTTTTGTTTTGTTTTAGTTTTGTTTTAGTTTTGTTTTAGTTTTGTTTTAGTTTTGTTTTAGTTTTGTTTTAGTTTTGTTTTAGTTTTGTTTTAGTTTTGTTTTAGTTTTGTTTTAGTTTTGTTTATTTATTTATTTTATTTTCATACCACGTTGATTGAGGACAGAGAAATGACCTTGAGAATGATAGCTCTAGATCATCCTCCGGCATCAGTATGCTGCTCATGGATTAAAAATAGAGGCATTCTAGGGACAAAAGTCACTTTTCAACATCTTTATTCTGAATAGCGGTGAACTTTGCTCGGGGCCAGAGCACATCATTATAACAACATGTATAGCTCGGAGTCAACAGACAACTAAAAGCTGTGAGTTCACCTTCACTGCATGGCCCTTCAGTTCTAAATTTAATCTGCTGTTTCAGCGCCAACTGTCTAACCCAGACATTTCTCTGGAGCAACAGATTGTATAATTACTTAACACAACTTGCTTTGATTTTTTTTTGTCTTTTTCCCCAGAGGTTGCATTCATGTAGAAGTCACATTAAATAAAAATGTATCTGCAAACTGTCAGAGTTGAGATTTAATTAATAAGCATAGTGTATAATGTTCAGAAACTGCTGTAAAGATTCACTCATGTTCATATTTAAAGAAAAATACTTTCTTTTAGGCAGCAATTTAATTATATCTCTCTGCTTCTTGTGGCTGTACTTATGGGTATTTGAGAAATATTGGACACTGAAGCAGAACAGAATTTCTTCAGGGATGTTCACAATTGACTTGGAATGCAGAATTCTGGTTTTGCATCTTTTTGAAACTAGGGTAGCTCTTGGAAATGATGTGACTTAGGGAGCTAGCAAGGCCCAGACGTGAAGTTGGTCCCACGTTTATCTTTAGCAAGAGACCTCTCTTCTCGAGTGGTCTTTCAGTCCTTCCCACCATGAATGAGCCATCAGGAGTGGTCCTGACATCAGACTCTGGGCAGCAGCAGCTGTGCACAACCTTTCCATGCACATGGTGAGTCTGGAGTGGCAGAACGGTTTTTAATACTGCTCATACCAATAGGTTTTCCTTTGTGGATTTGCTAGACCTAAAGGAATCATGCTGTGTAGAAACAGCTACTCTGAAGACAAGAGACTGCAGACCTGCAGCCATCCCTTTATGGATTTTACCTCTTATTTATCATATAAGAAAAATATCCATTGCCCAGTACTTCAGACAAATTAGATTTAAAGAAAAAACCATACAGGAAGATTGCTAGTACTCTGGCAGCAACATGCAACCTCCAAATTAACCATCTCCTTCTAATTGAAGGTAATTGTTACAGTGTTTGTAGAAGTTACTTATCTTTTTCTGTATTAAAGATGCATTTTAGAGATGTAGTTTTAATTTTCTGTGGGAAACTGAAAACCCTATCTAAAGCTTCTAAACACAAGTTTTAAATGATACCTGTTTTTACAGATGAGCAGTGTATTGAAAATTATATTTCTATACACCATTATTTTACACAATTTTAAAACATGCACAGTCATCGTTGCCATACTGTCAACCTCTTGGGAGTAGCTTAAAAAAGATTTAGACTCTAAACCTGTAAGGAAATCGGGGTAAAGAGTCCACATTAAATCCTTTTGACTTGCTTGCCAAGGTCAGCGGCTTTAGACCTTCATTTTCAAACAGTTCTCTGTGTGAGTGATTGTAGAGATATATATATATATAGATAGATATATATATATATATATATATATAGATAGATACGTGTACATGTGTGTGTCTGTACTGCTGGCCTTGATTTTCATCTTGGATCGCTCACTTTAGAATTCAAGTAAAGGATTGTTAACTTACACAAATATAGCTTAACTGTGGCTCTTCCATTAACTCTGAATTTATGTAACAACTCATGTTTTTTGGAAATACTCAATTTGAAAGCAGTTGGTGATACAGTTGTCAAATTTCTGGTTTTACTGCATTGTTTCTAGGACAGTGACTTGCATGGAAATTAAAATCAATCCTTCAAATGCTGTCTTTTAAGACAAAGGCATATTTAGAAAATACTATATAATGGAGGGAATGCAGAAAAAATATCACCATAAATGACTGCATTTCTAGCAGAGTCTCTAGACCTGTCCTGGTCTATGCATTAGGTTGAATTTGAGTCCTGGTTTTCAGCTTTATTACCTTGGATTTTATACAAAATACATGCAACTCGTATTTGCCCACTTGCTGCCAAAAGCTTGTTGCAGACACCAAAAAAAAGGTAGGAATCAGCTTATTTCAGGCATCTCAGTAGCTTTATTTGAGGTAGTTATCCAGACTTCTTTTGAGATAGCAGAGAGAACAGGCCCTTCTAGATGTCTCGGACATCTGCTACTTTAGGGGGAGATGAATTGTGTCCTAGAAATGCTTTCACTCCACTGACTGAAAAAGGAGGTCGGTGTGCTTTATCTGTCACCGTGTAGGGTTCAAGAAGTGGAAAGGATGAAGGTGATCATGGAAATTGAAAGCATCAGACCATGCATATGGACAGGACCCCACTATGGGCATGGGAATGGATTGCATTTTTCTGTCATCTTTTTTCCGTCCTGTGTATGTTCTTTACTTTCTCTTTCCCCACTTTCTTTTCTCGGTCTCCTGTTTCTTTTTTGGTTTTCTTTTCTCTTTTTTTTTTTTTTTCCCCCTTCTGTTTCTGTTTTCTCCTCTTTTTATTTTTTCCTTGCTTGTTTAGTTCTTTCCTTGCTCATTTTAATTAATCTTCTATTCTTCTGCAATCCTTGGGAAAGTACCAGACTCTTATCCCTTTATAGCTGTATATTCAAAAGAGTTTTTTCTAGGTCAGCAGCACGATGCTTTTACGGGTTACTATCATTCGTTAGGGGATGGCATGGAAGCTTATTTTAATTCTTCTAATTAAGTTCTGTATTTATGGGATTCACTGAGTAACCACAAACAACAAGACAGCTGAGAAATATTTACCCTTTTGCCCGCCGTTGCCCATCTTTAGTTGCATTAGATTCAAAGCGTCTTAAGTGCATAGTATATAAAATTCAGTGTTTGAGATTAGTGCCTTGTCAGTTCAGCTGACTAAGTTAAGCATGCATTCATGTACTTTGCTAAACTAGAAACGTAGTCATTGCAGAAATATTTCCTGCAAATTATCTTGAGATATGTAGTTTTAGAGACAGGTACCTAATGTGTTATTTGCAAAATTCAGCTGTTCAAGTTATCTTTGAATTCCACAGTTGAGGATCAAGTGGACTGTCACTACATTTTTTAAATGCTGAAGTTTTGCTTTTGATGTGATAATACATTTTCCTAGGGCTGATTAGAGCATTGCACTTGCTAAGGCTACTGTTTAATGTCTGATGGTGAGGCTCCAGTTTAAACGTTATCTTTCACTTCTTGTTGACATGTGGGCTGGAGAGGTGAGATACTGGACTTCAGACTCGCCTGCTGCTGTGGTATGAGCTTCCAGGGAGAAACTGGCATACCGGCGTAGTGTAGCAGTGGGGTAGAGATCTCCTCTTAACTCTCTAAACCTACCTCTGCTTCCAGCAAGTGTTTCACTTTGCTGTTGTCAAAATAAGATGTTAAATTTGAGTACTTGCTACAGCAGTAAATAACCCTTGATGTAATAAGAACAGATAAATTTGTGGAAGCAAGGGATTTCATTCTAGTGTAGTGTTCGCATGGTCCTAAAGCACCCAAAGAGAAATCCAACTTCCACAAAAGCCCAGAAATTCTTCCTGAAACTCCTTTGAACCCCAAACCCTAAGGAAAAAATGAGAGAAGTGTGAAATACACGGGGAGGATGAAATAAAAGTGGGAAAATAAAGTTGATGATGGAAAAAGGAGTAAAAGCAGACAAATTCTTCTTTGTTGTTCAGTTCCTTTCTCAAACCAATTGAAAAATATTTTTGTAGTGCCAGATCTTAGTCTTGACAGATTAAATGGGATATTTTGAAATATTTAGTTTCTTTATCAGAAATTGTGATAAACAGAAAATAGGACTAAAGGCAAGGCAACCACAGCATTCTCTTGGAGAAACTGGCTGCGCATGGTTTGGACAGGAGTACTCTTTGCTGGGTTGAAAACTGGCTGGAGGGCTGGTCCCAGAGAGTGGTGGTGAATGGAGTTAAATCCAGTTGGTGGCCAGTCACAAGTGATGTTCCCCAGGGCTCCGTATTGGGGCCAGTTCTGTTTAATATCTTTATCCATGATCTGAATGAGAGGATTGAGTGCACCCTCAGTAAGTTCACAGTCGACACCAAACTAGGTGGGGGTGTTGATCTGCTTGAAGGTAGAAAGGCTCTCCAGAGGGATCTGAACAGTTTGGATCGATGGGCTTGAGGCCAATGGTATGATGTTCAACAAGACCAAGTGCCGGGTCCTGTGCTTGGGTCACAACAACCCCATGCAGCGCTGCAGGCCGGGGGAAGAGTGGCTGGAGAGCTGCCTGGCAGAAAAAGACCTGGGGGTGTTGGTCGACTGCTGTCTGAATATGAGCCAGCAGTGTGCCCAGGTGGCCAAGAAGGCCAACAGCATCCTGGTCTGTATCAGGAACAGTGCGGTGAGTAGGACCAGGGAAGTGATGGTCCCCCTGTACTCAGCACTGGTGAGGCCCCACCTCGAGTACTGTGTCCAGTTTTGGGCCCCTCACCACAAGAAAGACATTGATGTGCTGGAGCAGGTCCAGAGAAGGGCAACGAAGCTGGTGAGGGGTCTGGAGAACAAGTCTTATGAGGAGCGGCTGAGAGAGCTGGGGTTGTTTAGCCTGGAGAAAAGGAGGCTGAGGGGAGACCTTATTGCTCTCTACAACTACCTGAAAGGAGGTTGTAGAGAGGTGGGGGTTGGTCTCTTCTCCCAAGTAACAGGCGATAGGACAAGAGGTAATGTCCTCAAGTTGTGCCAGGGGAGGTTTAGATTGGATATCAGGAAAAATTTTTACACTTTAAGCGTTGTCAAGCATTAGAACAGGCTGCACAGGGAAGTGATTGAATCACCATCCCTGGAGGTATTTAAAAGACACGTAGACGTAGTGCTTAGAGATATGGTTTAGCGATGGTTTTTGTCAGCGTTAGGCTGATGGTTGGACTAGATGATCTGAAAGGTCCCTTCCAACCTAGGCAATTCTACGATTCTATGACCAGACACCAGCTAGATCAGTGCTCTGATGGGAGAAATATGCTGAACACCCAGGTATCTTCCCTCCGAGGGAATATGTTTCTTCTTTTTCATGGAAGAAAAGGTGGTAGAGAGTCCCTTAATTGACCTTCTAGCAGTAATATAGGACCTTGGGGTGCCTGAGCAGCTCCCTAGAGAGGGAGGGCTGTCCTGCCTATGGCACCAGCAGGGACCCCTGCCACCCTATGTCCCCTGTAGAGCAGCTTGGTTTGGGACTGGCTGGACCTCGTGAGAAACACACTGGTGGTGGGAGCAATGGGCAGCATCCTTGCGCAGTCATTAGTGGCTCCAAAACTCAACTTTTAAAGGTATCATGAGCAAGAAGGCTTTTACAAGTAGCAGAAGAAAATGCTTTTTAAACTATTGTTTTAAAGCTCAGGGTTCAAAATCCTGTACTGTGTCGCAGTGATGGTGCATTAGAGAGCGAGCAGCTTTTTGTTGTGCAAAGACTGAATAAATAATTCAGAATAGAAAACTGAAGTTATTGATTCCTGTGGGTCTTTGAGGCAGCACACGGTTTGCAAATGGCCACTTAGGGTCGATTGCTTTGTGAAATGTTCAGGTATGCGCTTAATGGCAGAGGAACCGTTCCTGATACAGCACAGTCATTCCCTTGCTGAAAGCTGGCACTTCACTGACAGTAGTAGTTATCATTTCAGATAGCACTACTCTGCAGTATCTTCTTTTTAGCCATGCAGTTAATCTAAAATTCCCCACCTCCTCGTCTTTTAGAAATGAACATTTTTTAGCTCTACATCTATATATATTTTAAGGGATGAGGCACCTGGTGTTAGTCTAACAGTAGGGACTCTTTAAAAAAAGTCTCAATGTAACAGCTTTTATTTTTGAAACACACTTGGAAAAAGCATGTTTGGCGTTTTTTTTTTTTTCCTGTGTTAAGGAAAATAAGATGAAGATTGCTTGCTCTGCTAGTGCATCTAAATGAGCCTTCTCTGTATTCCTTGTAGTTACTTCTGACAGCTGCTGCAAACTGCTGGGAGCAATTCCTGTGAAATCTGACTTCCAACACGGCATGCAGCTTGCTTTAGGCATTGGGTGCAGCTGAAGTATCAGTATTTCCTTCTCTGTTTTGTTTTTGAATTGATCAGCAAGACCTATTGTCTTCCTGGTACAGGAGAATATTTCAGTTTTTCTCCTAAAAATGTTTGCTGTTGTGTGTTCAGAACTATTCTAAAAGATCTTGAAGTGTTTTTTCTTTGAGACGTGCTCCTTCCGAAAAATATATAAAAATAACTCTTGAAGAAGATCATCAGTTAGCGATTTAAAGAAGTATCTGATTTTGTTATTATCCATTGAAATATGCACAGTTATAGTTTGTTCATGCTACATTGTGCACAAATTTTTCATAAGTCTTCCACTTGGAGGCAAACCACACATCTTTCATCTCCTTAGTATAATGTATAGCTGTTTGCAAAGCAGATCAGCAAGCAAACTCAGGACTTTTTTAGTATTTAATCAAAGTTTACCAATGGAGGAAGGTAACCAGGAGACAGTGAGGAAAAGTAGCAACAGAATACCAGAAGTTAAAGCTGAAAAAATGGAGGAAATTTGTACAAAGTTTTAGAGGCTAATGATAAGCCACATCACGAAATCTCTCTGCAAGCAACTATATAAATAAATCCAAGTCAATAAAAACTGTGCCATGGGTTTCAAGTTTATTTGATCCTCTTAATTCATGCAGACTTCATGACTAATTGGCAGCAGGAAAGAGAATAATTGAAAACAGTAAATTAAATATGCATGAAATACATGATAGCTTGAGTGCATCGATACTTTTATGGCATGCAGTACTATTGAACCAGTTGAGTGTATGTTTTATGATCCTTTTTGTGGTGTTTGAGTTTTTTTAAATTGTTTTATATAGGTGCTCATATATGAAAGAATGGGTATAAGGAGAATTAAGTCTACCATGAGATTACTGTACAGTGAAATAGAACCACTAGAATCAACACGTTTCCTGTGGTAGACTAATATATTAATTCATTCTCTTTTTGTGGGTTCGTTGTTTGCAATTTACTCTCAGCATAGATTTTTAGTATTATTTCTTCCTTAGAGATCACAAGAGATAAAATTATACCATTTGCAATTAAATGTTGGCTTTTTAATTAATTGTTAAATTATGCATGGAATTATATTTTATCTGTATATGTTTGATGTATCCACATTTAATAATAATTTTTATATTGGTTTAGAAATACTCTGGCTTGATCTTGCTGACAGTGTAATTGTGCCATTGGCTCCAGTGGGAGTAGTATGTGTCCCAGTATGTGGACTCCAGACAGTAAGAAACCTCCAACATTGTCATAAACATTACCAAAATATTTCATTCTACAACAGTATTTCATATACTTTGGAAAGCCATTGACCCTAGGTAATGTAGATGTGTGACTCCATGGGGGCCTAAGAAGGCATCAGAATGAAAATGTTTTTCCTGTAAAGAAGATATTGTCCGCTAAAGGCTTTTATGGTGCTTTGGCCAAGAAAATTTAAAGATAGTAACATAATGTTTAAAATTCTCATTTACCACTGAAATACAGTACCTTGGCTTTAATCAGAATAATGTTATGTCTGTCAACCTTACATTTTACCGGCTTTAGGCAGATGTGCATGGTGTTGCCTTTGATCTGAGTTAGTGTATCCCTGTAGTTTTAAGTTGTGAAAGCCAGATTTATTGGCTGGGTTTGATGTTATTAGCATTACATTTGTATACTTTAAACAATTAATCCCTGATGAGGTATATTTGGTGACATGTAGTACAGGGTTGGAAAAGCGAGGGCAAATTGGAAGCATGGAGGGTGAAGAAAAGTGGTGGCACTGTGTCTCTGGCCTAAGATAAAATGGGACAAAAGGTGACCGTGGCTGCTGTCAGTTTGAGGCATTGAGCTGGAACATGGAGGTTGACAGTAGATTTTTGGTCACTAACTAGCATTGGAAGGACAGGACTGTGTGGCAATGGGGAAAATCATTTATCCTCACAATTGACAGGAGGAGCAGATGTGGAGGTCTGCATTTGAACACCGATGAAGGTGCCCTCTGTAGCCTATGCAAGAAAGAGGTATTTCTGTGGAACAGCTCAGCTCATCCCCAAGCAGGGTGTGCAGACCAGGTCAGGGCACGCTTGCTGTTGTTTTCCCTGCCTGCTGCAGGAGTTGGGGTGGCTGCCTCCGGTGTGGACGTGTGTCTTGTGAGAGAAGTGCCAGCCAGAGAGACCTCCAGCCTGTCAAGTTCAGAAAGTCACTAGCAAAGCTGCTAGTTGGGTCTGGACTGATTGGGAGGGACTGCCTCAAAAATTAAAAAGGGAAGGTAACTTACCAGCAAGTGATTGCAAAATCCCAGGCTCAACTTTCAAAGAAAAGAGAGAAGTGAGAAGTAGAAAAAGGGACAATGGACTTCTGAGCAGCGGAACTGGGGAAAGCAATAGGTAGGGTCTCCTGGGGAAGTAATCCAGGAGAGGGAGGAATGCAGGAGATCTGGCAGTCACTGAAGGCATTTCTGTTGGAGGCACAAAGGCAGCCTGCAGACAGGCAGGACAGATAGGAGGCATCATATAGAATATACTGCTGCTTTTAAGAGACTTGTGAAATACAAAGAAACCCTACAAGAATTAGAAATAAGGGCAGCAGAACTAAAGATTCATATGAAGGAGTTACTAAAGCATGTTGGAGTAAAATCAGACAAGTAAAAGCTCCGGAGGAGTTACAGTAATAGTGTGACATAAAAGTCCCCAAGAGAAAGGTTCTGTAATTATGAGGAAGAATATGAAGAAGAAAGGAGAACTATGGATACATTACCAAGGAAAAAAAATGAGAAATAGTATTGAATGCTACAGAAAAGTCTGAATTTCTCTGGTCTCTTCAGTCTACAAAATACTGACTTGATGAAACACATTTTAACAAGATCAGGGTAAAATTCAAATACGGAAAGCGCAGATCAAAGAATATTTAGGTAAGTTATGTGCTTTCTGGTTGCACAGCTTCATTCACCCACCAGGAACTAATTGAAGTGATGTACAACATTTTATCATTCTGTTTGAGAATTCAGAGAGGATAGGGGATTTCTAGGAGTCTGCAGTTACAGTAAGCATAATACCTCCCCCAAGAAGAAGAAAAGAATGGGGAGTTGCAGACCTTGCAGGGTAATTTTTCTCCCTGGGAAGACAGTGGGACTGAACTGTCACTTATCCCACCTTTGGCTGGACAACTGGTCTTTGAAAGCAAGTGGACAAAGGGGAAGCGATGCATGTGGTGTATACACATTTTTTTGACATGCTACCACGTGTAGTCTCATTAGCAGATTACTGTCACAGAATTTGAATGAAGGAATCCCAGATATTGTTTGCTTGGATATTGCCATCAGTAACAGCTGCATCTAGAACTGGCGCTAGGAGGAGACAGTGCCATCAGTTGTGGCAGCTGCTGTCATGGCTGCCATCAGGTGCTGCCACAGTATAATCTGGGAGGCCACACATGTGAGCAAGGACCTTTCACCCAGAGACGGCATCCAAGCACCCACTGCTCTTGCCATGCTGCATCCTCAAGTGAGAACTCAAGCTCCGTCATGGGAATGACACCCCTGTTTCTCCCTGTAATGTTACTCCTGTTATAGCTGCGGCTGTACTTTTCTCTGGTTCAGGCCTTTTGTCCTGTTGTCAGCAACAAATGTGGCCCTCATCCTGCCACGGTTCTCACCAAGGTCCGTCACCTGCACTGGGCTGTGTTGGTTTATGCCCAGGGAGCTCCAGGAACTACAGATGAGCTCCACGCACTGCCTGTGGACCACTATGGTGTTTAGGAGACAGCTTGTAATTGTGCCTTTTCACAGACACATGAGTGTGCTTGTGGGCACATGGTTGTGAAACTCCGCCTGGCCGCACAACTCTTGATCTTTGTGACAACAAGAGGTTTGCAGCAGTCTGTAATAAAGCAGTAAGAAGATAAGTCTTCTTGGAAAGTCAAGGACAGGTTGTGATAATTGAGTTTGTTTAGTCTGAAACAGAGAAGACTGGAGGGAGATGTGATACCGTGTCCTCAGTATTTAAAAAAGTGGTTATGCAGAGGCTGGTGAACAAGTGTTTTCTGAGGTCAGGCTCTAAGAGGGGGAGAACAAAAAATTCAGATTAGTTTACAGAAGAAGATTTAGTTTGAAGATTAGCGAGGAAAAATCTCCCTCCCTGGAAAGCAAATAAACATAGTAAACACTGAAGTACATGTATTACACACTGTAGAATTTTCTTCACTTGAATTTTCAGGAATAAATTAGAGAAGCATCTAGCCAAACTCAGTCTGCTCCACTGGACTGGGTTGGGTGAGGTGGTCTGTTTAGTCCTTTTTAACTGTACAGTTGTATTATTCTGTGACAGCCTAGTAAGGCCCAGCCCTTCTCTGGCAAAATAATATTTGACTCCTAGTCTTGGAGCTCATCACTGCCAAGTTCTTCACCAAACCTTGTATTTTCATTAAATTAATGATTTCAATCTGCATCAATCCTACAGTACCGATGGGAGTGCCCTCTTTCGGTGAGCTACCCTGTAAAGTGAAACTTAGTGATGTTTGGATTCTGTTCTTTGTTAATCTGTATTTATGCCTTTGTAAGTAAAATATTTTTAAAAGGGAACAGGATAAATGTCACAAATGAGGCTTTAAGCAGGTTGTGAGTCACATTTCAATTATCATCAGTAATGTGTGCTGAGGCACTATCTCCTGACAGCTAGAAAATGTGACAGAGATGTAGAGAGGGTTTTATAAAGTGGGTGTTTTCAGTCTTTTTAAGATTTATAAATATATTTATATATACTTATACACAAAAGCATTTGAACAAAGAGTACTGCATTGAGGAAAAATCATAAGAGGTTACTGAGGTGCAAAACATGAGAGAGATGGACAATGCTATGCATTATAAAATAAGCTGAAATGCCTTTACGCAAATGCATGCAGCATGGGAAATAAGCAAGAAGAGTTGGAGATGTGCCCACACCTCCAGGGCTACGATCTTACTGGCATCACAGAGACGTGATGGGATGGTTCTTATGGTTGGAGCGTTGGAATGGACGGATACTGATTCTTCAGGAAGGACAGGCTGGGAAGATGAGGAGGGGGTGTTGCCCTCTATGTCAATAAACAGCTAGAGTCCATGGAGCTCCAACTGGGGATGGATGAAGACCCAATGGAGAGCTTATGGGTCAAGATTAAAGGGAACGCAGGGCCAGGGGACAATACGGTAGGAGTCTACTACAGGATGCCTGACCAGGACGACAGAGTAGATGAGGCCCTCCACAGACAGATAGGAGTGGCATTGCATTCACAGACCCTGGTCATCATGGGGGACTTCAGCCACCCCGCTATCTGTTGGAAGGACAACACAGCGGGGCACAAGAAATCCAGGAAGTTCTTGGAATGTGTCGATGACAACTTTCTTCTTCAAATGGTAGAGGAGCCAACAAGGAGAGGAACTATGCTGGACGTTGTCCTTACCAACAAGGAGGGGATGGTGGCGAGCATCAAGCTCTAGGGTAGCCTCAGCTGCAGTGATCATGAAATGGTAGAATTCAAGATCCTTTGGGCAGCGAGGAGAGCACACAGCAAGCTCACTACCCTGGACTTAAGAGAGCAGACTTTGACCTCTTGAGGGACCTGCTTGGCAGGGTAACATGGGAAAAAGTACTGGAGGGAAGAGGGGCCCAAGAGAGCTGGTTAGTATTCAAGGATCACCTCCTCCAAGCTCAGGAGCAGTGCATCCCAAGAATGAAGAAGTCAGCCAAAAATGCCATGAGGCCTGCGTGGATTAACAAAGAGCTCCTGGACAAACTCAAGAGCAAAAAGGAGGCCTACAGAGGGTGGAAGCAAGGACGGGTAGACTGGGTGGAATACAGAGAAACTGTCCAAGCGACCAGGAACCAGATTAGGCAAGCTAAAGCCCAGAAAGAATTAAATCTGGCTAGGGGCATGAAGGATAACAAGAAAAACTATAAGTACGTCAAGGGTAAAGGCAAGACTAGGGAAGATGTGAGCCCTCTCAGGAAGGAGACAGGAGACCTTGTTACCCAGGATATGGAGAAGGCTGAGGTGCTGAATGACTCTTTCGCCTTGGTCTTCGCTGGCAAGGGCTCCAACTACACACCCAAGTTGCAGGATGCAAAGGCAGCGTCTATGAGAATGAAGAACCGCCCACCGTAGGAGAAGATCAGGTTTGGGACCATCTGAGGAACCTGAAGGTGCATAAGTCTGTGGGACCGGATGAAATCCATCCACGGGTCCTAAGGGAGCTAGCAGATGAAGTTGCCAAGCCGCTTTCCATTATATTTGAAAAGTCATGGCAGTCTGGTGAAGTTCCCACTGATTGGAAAAGGGGAAACATAACCCCCATTTTCAAAAAGGGAAAAAAAGATGACCTAGGGAACTACAGACTGGTCAGTCTCACCTCTGTGCCTGGCAAGATCATGGAGCATATCCTCCTGGAATCTCTGCTAAGGCACATGGAAAATAAGGAGGTGATTGGTGATAGCCAACATGGCTTCACCAAAGGCAAATCGTGCCTGACAGATTTGGTGGCCTTCTATGATGTTGCCACAGCATTGGTAGATAAGGGGAGAGCAACCGATGTCATCTACCTGGACTTATTCAAAGCGTTTGACACTGTCCCGCATGACATCCTGGTCTCCAAATTGGAAAAGCATGGATTTGATAGATGGACCACTTGGTGGATAAGGAACTGGCTAGATGGCCGCACTCAAAGGGTTGCAGTCAATGGCTCGATGTCCACGTGGAAACCAGTGATGAGTGACCTTCCTCAGGGGTCAGGACTGGGACCAGTGCTGTTTAACATCTTTGTTGGTGACATGGACAGTGGGATTGAATGCGCCCTCAACAAGTTTGCGGATGACATCAAGCTGTGTGGCGCGGTCGACACACTAGAGGGAAGGGATGCCATCCAGAGGGACCTTGACAGGCTTGAGAGGTGGGTCTGTGTGAACCTCATGAAGTTCAACCAGGCCAAATGCAAGGTCCTGCACATGGGTCATGGCAATCCCAGGCACAGACACAGGTTGGGCAGAGAATGGCTTGAGAGCAGCCCTGAGGAAAAGGACTTGGGGGTGCTGGTGGACGAGAAGCTCGACATGAGCAGGCAATGCGCACTTGCAGCCCAGAAAGCCAACCACATCCTGGGCTGCATCAAAAGGAGTGTGGCCAGCAGGTTGAGGGAGGTGATTCTGCCCCTCTGCTCTGCTCTGGTGAGACTCCATCCAGCTCTGGCGTCCTCAGCACAAGAAGGACATGGACCTGTTGGAACGGGTCCAGCAGAGGGCAATGAAGATGATCCGAGGGCTGGAGCACCTATGCTGTGAGGACAGGCTGAGAGAGTTGGGGTTGTTCAGCCTGGAGAAGAGAAGGCTCTGAGGAGACCTTATAGCGGCCTTCCAGTACCTAAAGAGGGCCCACAGGAAGGACAGGGAGGGGAACTCTTTATCAGGGAATGTTATGATAGGACATGGGGTAACAGCCTCAAACTGAAAGAGGGGAGATTTAGGTTGGATATCAGGAAGAAATTCCGTACTGTGAGGGTGGTGAGGCACTGGAACAGGTTGCCCAGGGAGGCTGCGGATGCCTCATCCCTGGAAGTGTTCAAGGCCAGGCTGGATGGGGCTTTGAGCAGCCTGGTCTAGTGGGAGGTGTCCCTGGCCATGGCAAGGGGGTTGGAACTAGATGGTCTTTAAGATCCTTTCCAACCCAGACCATTCTATGATTCTGTGTGATTGTGTGAAAGTCACAACTGGTGCCACAAGTGTTAATGGGCTGGGAGCATGCGTGGAGTCGCATGGGACCTCGCATGACACGCCACATGTGGCATCCGGCCCCTGTGCTCACTGAGAGCTGTCTAGAATGAAATTTACTTTGGTGAAATAGGTACAAAAACTGTCTGTATATTTCTGTAATTTAAATTAATATTTAGAATGTCAAATTGTAGCGATAAGGGAGTAGATGTCCATTTTATGTTAGTCGATACCCATTTCTGCTGAGCTGGTGAATCTGCGCAGCATGGGCTCTACTTGGATGGATTACCTGATCCTAATATGCAAAGTTGCAAGCAGCCGACCAGAACTCTGCAAGTGTTAAAAACAGTGAGGGTAGTGCTATGATAATGATGATGAATAAGCGGAATGGGACGCATGGAGGTATTCCGGGTGGCTGGACCAGTGTTGATTGGGAAGAACCCTTTAGCCCATTCTTCAAAAAGATTTGAGATGTGTGGGCTGGAATGGAGACAAGATTTATTTTTCTGTAGGAGGCAGAAAGAAGGATTTTTGACATTTAGGACATTTCGTTAAACATGTTCTGTACAATAAAGGTGTTTCAGATATTACACAACTACTGAAATCCAGAAGAGGACTCATGGATGTGCATGTTTATGTCCTGCTGTTTGATACATACATAAGATTATGCGCTTGCATATTTGCTGTTTTGGGGATTAGGAGAATATTGGAATGCATTTCATGAAACCAAATATAGGAAGATAAGAAAAATGAAAGGACAGCATTATCAATGGCCTGATTTTTAATTTTTTTTTTTTTAAATTGAGCAACAATATATTTACCTTAAAGCAATACAAGTAATTTTTTTAATTATTATTAAGAGTTTATCTAGAGGCATGTGAAATAATTGAAGGCTGGGGGCAAAATGCAAAATAGGGTATGCAAAAGCAATGGATTAATCAGATGATTGAGTTGTCTGGAAGGGATGTGAAAGTTAATGTAAAAACAAAACAAAAAATCGTGACTGATCCAAGCTTAGATACAAGGACTTGTGGAGTGTGTTCAGATCACAAAGTTCTTGTGCTAATAGAGTGTAGAGCATTGTCCAGATGAGAAAGTGAAGGATGAACCCAAGGATGCAGCCAAGGATGAATCTTGATGTTGGAAACATCTGTTACAAAGACACATCAGGAGTGTTGAACTCGTTTTGGATGGGAGACTTGTTTAAAGGTGACTTACTAAAAGTGGTAAAGTGACTTTATGCGATGGAGTAGTATTAGCTGTGCCTGCTATTTGGGAAAATTAATATCCAGCAACAAAGTCAAACAGGTAGAAAATTACTCCTGGGTATGAAATAAAGAACGATTTATTTTCAGTGAACTGCAAGAAATATTTCCTGCAGAGTGGATTATCAGACTGACAAGCAAAAGGAAAGAGTGAGAGTGAGTTTTGGACCCTTGTACCTACACCTGCATCTGCCAGACTTTGCTTGCAAGGCAATAGGTGCACAGAAGAGACTGGGCACAAGGTTTTCTCTTCATGCCATCTCGCCTCTGGCCCTGGTTGCGGATCCATGCTGTTGGGCCCGGGGGGAGCTGGTTGATATGTTCTGGGCAGTGGGTGTCCAGTGCTGGAGCGTGTGCCTGCCCGGAGCCGGGGGAACAGCACCATCTGCAGCCCAGCGCCCGTCCCCCGGGAAAGCTGTGTCTGGAGACCTCTCTCGCAGGATTAGCCAGTGATTAAATTCTGCCAGAACTTGTGTGCCTGTTTATTTTTAACAGGATGGATGAAGTTTACTATAGGATTCAGTACAAAACAAAGATGATGACCAGGGTATGTATTTACAGTTAGTTTTTTCCTTAGAAGTAAATTTTGGGTTTAAAGTAAGTAGACTAAAGAACATGAGAGGCTCATGGGGAACGATGTCCATCCGCACGTAACCATTTCGGCTCCCTGATCTGTTGGTGTGACATGAGGTTGGCCACGGACCACAGCTCAGCACCTCACTGTGACAAGCAGCTCATTGGGATGGAAATTACCCAAGGTGGAGTGGCCCTGCTGTGTATGGAGCAAGACTCATGTGCTTTACATGGGGGAATCTAAGACGTCTGTAAAGCAAAATGAGTAGTCTTGAAGATATTTGAGGAAGCAGCCTTGCTTGGCAGATCAGTCACGTGGGAATATTTTGACAAATCTGATATTTTGACAATTACATGCTGCCTTTAAGCAAGGATCGTGTTACAACCTGTTCAGAATTTTAGAATGTCATAAATCATGCTGTGTGTGTTGGCATAGTAAACCTTTATTTTTGTACCTAAATAAAACTTTTCGTATATTTTTTTTATTCTTCACTCATGACATAGGTTTGTTATCATGCAGTTAGACCTGCCAGTGTGATTCCTTAATTTTCAAAGGTGAAAGGACTAAAACATAGAAATTTTCAAAATGTACAGAAAACTGTTTCCTCATAAGCAGTGCTTTTAAAACAATTTGCCCTTTAAAAAACAAGCTGAAGTACATTTTAGGAAGATGAAATATTAAGGAAACTCATCAGGATGTCAGGGCCTCATGCAGTGGCCAGAGCAGTTTTTTGAGCAGTCTGAATGCTGATAGCATTTTCTGTGGAACAGTGTAATTACAGCAGTTCTTAACTATCTGTGTCTATTATCTCGGAGAAAAGCGTTTTACTGTAGCTGAAGTGAATGGGAGTCTTAAGGGATCTTTTTTCCTTGGGCACTGAGTCAGATTTTTAAAGAATAAATTTGAAGTTTATTGTGAAACTCGCGATGGCCTTGTGCCAGCTGTTGTTTGGACTTATCTGTGACCTCAGTGGTAATTAAGGCCTGACCCTTTTTTTCCAAACACACCCCTTACAGTTCTAACTTTTGAGCCTTATCCCATTTTCCTTTGGAAAAGTGGTAATGCTTTATGTCTGAGCTGGGCATTTAATTAACTTTGCTTCCAGAAGTGAGGAGAACAGTACTTGAAAAGACTTTCTCAGGCTATGTGGTCTGAAAAGCCTCTGTTAGAGCTGTAATATTATAATTCTTGATAACGCCTGGGAATGATACTGATTTTATAAAGGCTTGTCAGCTGAACTTCTGTTTTTCAAAACAAACATGATTCAGATTTGATTCTAATTTTGCCTGTTCTGGAAACTGTAAGAAAAGGTCTAATTTAACATGTTCTCATAATGATCAGTTTAGCTTAATTATAGGTAGGGAGACTTCTGATGTCTTAAGAAAGATACTCAGTTATAATAGTCTGCTTTCTTCACCCTGTGAAAATGGATAATTTTCAAGTTTGTGAGCACAAAACTCGGCCTTGTTTCCAAGCTCTGCAAGCCTGCCAGGGCTGTGGCAGTTGCTTCACCTCCCTCAGGGAGTTCCTGGCGGCCTCCGGTACATGGGAGTTACTTCTAGCTATTCCTGCCTGATCTGATTATATACTCTGTCCCGCCTCTTTTGCCTCAACTCTAGATTCTGCAGCACGTTAATGTTTGTTTCTGCTACTTCCTATGCTATTTCAGATGAGAATGTGGTCCCTTGCATTTTAGGTGCTGGTCTGGAACATGCTGTATCCTAATACGAATGTCTGTGAGATCTGTCCACGTGTATGCTGGGTGTCCACCTGCTGTATACACAGGAAGGGCCACAACCCTATTTTCCTTCTACATTTACTTTTGAATAAGAAAAAGGGTGTGATTCTTCTGTGTCTTCATAGAATCATCATAGAAACATAGAATGGCTTGGGTTAAAGGGACCTTTAAAGGCCATCTAGTCCAACCCCCCTGCAAGGACCAGGGGCATCTTCAACTAGATCAGGTTGCTCAGAGCCTCATCAAGCCTGGTCTTGAATGTTTCCAGGGATGGTGCATCTACAACTTCTCTGGGCAACCTGTTCCAGTGTTTCACCACCCTCACAGTAAAGAATTTCTTCCTAATATCTAATCTAAATCTACCTTGTTTTAGTTTAAAACCATTACCCCTTGGCCTATTGCAACAGGCCCTAGTAAGAAGTAGAGGTGTAGCCCTGTTAGAGAGAGCGGCCTTCCTACTGTGCTCCAGCCTGTGCATCTTCTGTCCATCCTTTTCAAGACCAAGCTGGTTTTGCTTGCAGAAGCATAAGGGACAGTCCTTCCCCTTTCACCCATATAAGCATAAGCAACCTGTGGCTTTATTGTGTAAAACTATAGATTTTGTTCCAGTATCAGCACAACACAACTAATTGTATCAAGAAAAATTGTAAGAAACAGGCTTGCTATGGAAGATGGCTTGTTCTTTGCTGTGACCCATGGCAAAAATAGAGATCACTATGTGCAGATTCAGTTCCCTAAGTATGGACATCTAGGGCTGTTTGAGATGTGTAAGGGTATTCAGGACAGACATCTGTGGAGGACTGACCAGCAGGACTTGGGCAAACAGTCCTTCTGGAGAAGCAGGTGGAGACCGAGTGGCATACCCCCTAAACATAAACACAGAACAGCCCTATAGGTGTGTGCCCAGGCAGCTGAATCATGCCTTCATTCTCCCTCAGTGGAAATGAGAACCAGGCAGCCTTGAAGGCAGTGGTGACAGATTAGCTGTGATGCCAGACATGGAGGAGGAAGCCAAGCCCGGTGGGCCAGGGTCTTTATCGGTTAGAACCGATAGCAACTCAGTTGTAAGGACAACCAGATGTGTCAGCTGAACAGTATGATAAAGCTATGTGAGTTATGCGGGGTATTAGATTGCCAGCTTTTGGAGGCGGCAGCCATCTTCACGGTCTTCATTTGTCAAATGCCTTAACATGATGGGGTCTGGGGACAAGCAGCTCTGTGACTGCTACAGTTTTGAAAGTGGCTTTTTTCTAGTGGTAGTACAGGTTCCCCAAGGCACTAGACTGCAAAGTGTAGGCTTACTGGTATCTCATACTCACGTCGAGGGGGATGGAGCTTTCCATACCACAAACATCATAGTATACATGCCAGAAGATGAAGATCAGAAGATGAATCACTTCTGAAGCAGTGCCTTAAATTCTCACAGTCTCCTTTTGATTAATGAAACCATTTTGCTTCTCTTGTTTAAGTTTTGTCAGATGCTCCTCAGCCACTCAGTATCTCCCACATCTTCCTTAAAGAATCTGTTCTCATACCCAAATTATCCCATCTGCCTCAGTTACGTGGGTATATTGCAAAAAGTTGCCCAAGGCAGCATGTAACCTACTTTGCACATGGACCTTGCAAAATGTAGGGCTGACAATTCTGCGATTTCATTGAAAAGCCTCAAGAACTGTTATGAAATGCCATGAAGCTCAGCAGATCCCACAGATCCATCCAGGACCCCCATCTCTATCTAGTACTTGTGGTACTATGCGTTCTGAAGGAGGCTGAATGTGGCAGCAAAGCAGCAATGAAACAGTGTTATTTATTTCTTTTGAGTTTAAAGATCTATGAATTCATTATATAAGTTGAGAGACAAGACTTTGCTCAGGTATATCTTGCATTTCAGTATAAAAGAGATGATTTTGCAAGCTTTTCCTCAAGTGGCAGTGTAGGATCTCTTGAGAAGCACAAGATGCTCTTTTAAAATAAGCAATCTGCTGCTTTGAGCGAACATGCTTGCCGCACACCAGTTGCCCAAATACATCTTTTTAGGTGCACATCTGCTGCTCAAAGTATTGGAAGAAATTCCTTACTATGTTGTCCCACACCAGCATACCAACACAGTATGTCCTAAATAATTAATCCTCAAAGTAACTGTCAGCCAATGGCAGAACCTAAGACAGACGTCTAAGGTGTACTGCTGGTTTTCCTGTTTTGACAGCTGTATGCCACTTTCTTCACACACAGTATGAGTTCATCTCTGAAGCATCTGTGATTTCTAGAAAGATAAATCGGGGAAGATGGTTGTCTCTATAATACTTCGTAAACCTCAAAGTATAAGAAACAAATAGAAGGTCAACAAATGTGTGTTGTGAGAGACAGACTGGCAGGATAACAAAATTATCCTGCACTTAATGGAAAATAAAAGCAGATGGATTAGAAATGATAGTATTTTCTCATCCCACATTCAGATACCTGCACATTGGGCAGCTCCCGTGAGTTCTACGTTGAAAAGAGCGTGGGCATTGACTTGATGCTGCACAGATAGTTCTTCAGCTGTGCTGGTGCAGTGTCTTTCAGATGTATGCTGCCTTTCTCTGTCCTTAACTTGACGTCCTCCCATACCTCTGGCCACCAGCCTGTGCTGTGGATCTGCTCTGGTTTGGGATTCTGCTTTCCTGAGGGCAGTGGAGAGTGGCACATCCCAGATGGCGGGGCAGGCAGGAGCGGGGAGCCCTCTCACAGGGTTTTATTGTAAAGAAAACTTGCCTGCTTTTGTTGGAAAGAGTTTAGTACTCAGTTTGGCATAGTTCTTTGAATAGGAAAGTAAAAACTCACAGTTGTTTTGGGCTAAAAATTAAAGACCTTTGTGCTTTTCATCTTTTAAGAATTTAGCATAATCAAATATCATATCAGGGATTTTAATGGTATCTACGTAGCTTCCCTTTTCTTTCTTTTCACCACAGATATAGTAGGAGAACATCTGTTCTGTTCCTCTGTTCAGCCTAACAGTACTTGAGTATTACCAGAGAGTTTTTCTCTTAGAAATTTCTTTAAATTAATTGTTTACAGGATTTTTTTAAAAATTATGTTATTTTGTGTATGTGTGTGAGTGTGTAAAGCTATGTATATGCATAAGATGCTGTGTAACTTGACCGTGTATGCAGAGTCTGTATAAACGTTTTGGAAAATATTATCAGTTGTAATTCCTTATGGAATAGTCTTCTAGATGACTCGTTACGGCTAGTCTTCAGCACAAGCATAAATACCCTCTGATATTATTCTCAATTAAGATGACGCTCTTTGTGGAAACAGATTGCAGGGTAATTTTGTGTTTAAAAGTTGAAGTAAGAAAACCTGAACATAAAGCATTTATGAAGCTAATCACCAGTATAGAGACAGTTATTTATTAAACAGGACGGATCTAGAAATTCCCTTGAAAGTCAGGTAAACAGAGCTGTTGTATAAAGCTGAAGATCTGGATTGATTTCTGCTTCCCTCATCATACACACAGAAATGTTGGCTGTCAGAGGAGTGTCCCATAGATTTCATATTGGAAGTACAGTTCATCTCTAGCAGAGGTGATAACTTCAGACGAAATTTCTGATGTCATATTTTAGCTTCTGTAGGCTCAGGAAGTTTTTGATCTGGTGCCTCAATGGGGAAGGCCAGGAAACTGGCATTAAACTGTAGCTGGAAGGCCATCAACCTCTGCCCTGGCTGGCAATGTCAAATGTTTCTGCTTCTGAGAAATGAGGTCCTTTGTTTTACGTTTAAAGAGAAGCCAGCTGAAATTGTTAAAGAAATTTCAGATAAAGTCATACTTAAGCTAATGTTAAGAAACAAGAAGCTGGCCTGTGGATGGACATCTCCCAGCTTTGTTGTGCCTGTCAGAAAAGTTAGGGTGTTCGGCTGTCTCTCTTCTCATTATATCTGCTCCCTCGCTCGTGGTTGGCCTCACAGGGTTTGCTGGTTGTCAACCCTTCTCAGCCCAGCTTGTTTAAATGAGACTGACCATCTATTGGGGACACCACAGGAGGGGATCAGTTGGATTGGTGACTGCTGGTGGTAGAGTGTTGCTGAGCTGTAGGGAGCATTAACTTCTGCCACTGGCATGGCTGGTGGGAAGGGCTGTGCTTGTCCTTGGCTTCACTAGGTCAACCTGATGTCATGTTTCTTTGATATGGTCTATAAGGTGGATGTATGAGCCTTTGGGAGAACTCACTAAGTACTGGGAAATCTGAGGCGACAAAACATGTTGTCGATTGGTGAATGGTATGCTTTGATTAGTAACAAGTCCAGAAAGTGCGTTAACTTTTGGCCTGACTCCAGTGAGCATGCATGCTGAGGGTAATATTTATGTCATGTGTATCTTTTTACAATTCATTGGATAAAGCTTATTAAAACTTGTTTAAGTCAAAGTAGGTGGATATCTAGTATCATTTAAATTGTCAGTTACTGATTATTTTTTTTGTTGCCATATGCATTCATTACCCATAACTTCATACTATTTTTCTTGTCCTTTTCAGTAAAATGAAATAAAATGCAATGGAACTGTGCAAGTGCAGACATAGATGTGAATTTTGCCTGTTACAATTAATTTCCGTTTGTAAATTTGTCATGAAAGTGAATTTGAAAAGCCAAGGTGGGGTATAACTGCGGGTTATCTGTATATCAAAAGATATGTGTGAATAGGAGTGTGAATTCTCAGGTATAAATGGGGATCTTATATTTAAATTTTGCATTTATCTGTGCAGGTTCGAAAGCATGTAAAAGACCTATATGAAGACCTAAGAGATGGACATAACTTAATCTCGCTTTTAGAAGTCCTTTCTGGAGACACCTTGGTAAGCTTTTAGATCAGAATGCAGTAGTTCCAGTTTGTTACATATACATTTGCTGTGTTTGTTATCTCTTTGGTAGTGACTGCTGGAGGTTTCTTTGATATTTTCCATAATCTGTAACTTGATACCAAAGACATAAATTGTATTTCTGTTGGTAAAATATTACATTGTGAATTCTCTGGGGGAATGCAATCTGTTCTCTTCATTTCTTGTGGTCAGTGAGACTTCCTTTCTTAATAGGGTAATGCGCTATTTTTTCTGTTTTTCCCTTTTCTTTACAATTTTTCTTTTAACAAGTATTGGATGCTTAATATCCCTTCGCATTAAAGGGAGTAACTTACAAATAGCAAGGATAAAATGTCCCTGAAATTGTCTAACACACTCCTCAGGTGTCATTTCCTTTCTTTGTGAGCATTACTTCCCTTGCTTGGTATTTGTTCTCTTCATTATGTTCTTCTTTTCATGCTCTTCTTTTCATTTGTGGTCTGTCTTGTGTCTTTGCTGTCCTGTCTCCTGTCTATTATATTCATTAGCCAAGAGAGCGAGATTTTTTGAAGACCTTACGGTTGGTGAGTTCAACAGAAGCATGCGCAAATGAACAGCATGAGGATGTGGAGGATGAGGATAAGGGGGTAGGTGCCGACCCCCATAACTGTACTAATGTAGTGTTTGAAGTGTGGTGTCTGCTGATGTGAATTCTTAGTTTGGTGTGCTGCAGTAGCGTGCCGTAGAAAGGACAAAAGAACTCACGTTGTTTTATGATGGAGGTATGGTAAAGACAAATTTTTATTCAGCCTTTTTGCAAACAGCTAAAACACAAATGTTCATTTCTATTTGGTTTTTTTCGTCAAACTGTACGAAACAATGGCACAAATGTGTACTGGGCAACATTATCAAGATGTTATAAATTAATAATTTTAAATAATAAATAAGGAAATACCATAATTCCATTAAACCAAGATATTTTTTTTACGTGCAAACAGTGTTGCCCATATACAAGTCATTTAGACAAAGGCTTGAAGGTTCTCCTTAGTGAAGTCAATAGCAAAAAATTGATTTGTCTTAACTAGAAGCACCAGTCTACTGCACCTGTGGTGTATTTGACGTAATACTGGATAATATTTTTGAAATGAGGTAATTCAGGTGTGCAGATCTATTTGTTAGAATTTATAAAATGTAATAGTTATTTTTATCAAAGGAGATAGTCAAAGTAGAAGTTAAGTGACAGCTCTGAGTATTGGCTACTAAGTATATGGATTGTTTGCAGGATTTATCTTTCTTGCAACAAATGCTGAATTATCATTTCACTGTATTTTAACCATCCAGAAGGGAAATATCTACTTATAAAGTGTAAAATGCTGAGTGCTTGTTAGTCCAAGTGAGCTGTATCATGCCTTTGTAGACCTTGCATTGTTAGCATTTGCTAAAGCAACTCGTTGTCATAGGGCTCGAGTGCCTTCTTGGCTCCCTGTGTGTTGCACTGCAGTTGTCCATTTCAGTGGAATTTGTGCGCTTTTTTTTTTCTGGGGCATAGCGTAACTCAAAATGCTGCATTTTAGCTGTACATGGAAAAAAATATTTCCCCTCTGAGATGCTATAGCTAACTATCTAGTTTGGGCTTTATTATACCCTCTTTGTTGTGGAAAACCAAGTTCCAGTATCTGCAGTTCTTCATTCCATCCAGGGAAGCTACTCAGTAGCAAGGGCTGCACGGCTTGATGCTGGGCCATCGGTGTGAAAAACAAGGGGCTAAATCAAAGGTTCTATAATGGAAATTAAAATTCTTTGTGTTCTAGTTTATGCTTCTTATTCAACTTCATTTTCCCATGTTTCCTTTTGGCAAGCATCTGATACTCCACAGGGGGGAAAAAAAGGCAACTAGTTAAGGCAGGCTTGGGCTTACCTGTGCGTTTCACAGTGATTGTCTGAGGAAATACTCATATTCATGGCTGATCCCCAGCAATTATAGTCCGCTTCAGTTTATTGCTGTGAAAGTTTGTGAAAAATCTGAAGTAAGGAAGAAGAATAGAAGGATTTGGATATGATGATGATGATGTAAATTTAACTGCTTTCCCATTGCTGATCTGTGACAGCTAAGTAAAGTGTGCTTTTTCTGTGTGGTTCTTCTTCTTGCTGATTTTACACTAACTGCATGCAGTTTTGCCATGTTTCCAATAACACACCATTCATGCTTATTTTGCAGTTTCTTCTTGCTAGTTTTGACCTTGCTTTGAGAAGAGTGACTTGTTTGGGTTTTTTCACGCTTTGTAATGAGCGCGACTTTGTAATGAGTTTAAACTTACACTCTAGGGCTGTATATGTTGTAGTATTCTGTTTGGAGGAAGGTATCGATATCATAATGATTATGCAGTGATACCATAAATAAACAACATTAAGTCATAAAGGTGCATACAGAGGTAAGCTTTTCCATCACAGAGTTTACCAGAGCAACCAGACCATAGAGATCCATGACATTACTCATAATTTGCTTTGCATAATGTACTGTAAATATTTTTTAATAATATATTGCAGTTTGGTTTCTGTAGGTAAATTCATGTTGGGCTTGTTTTAGCCCTCTTGGCCTAAATAGTACTTTACAGGGAAACAGCTATCAGACTGCATGGATCAAAGTTGCAGTTTGGGACCACTGATCTCTCTTGCCATCCACTGTGCTAAAAAATGTCAAGCTACAGTTTAAAAAATAAAATAAAATTGTTAAAGCACGCTTTTCCACCAAAGGTATCTGCTTCATTAAAACTGTAGTGTTTCAAATGTTTTACGTGGTATCTTTTAAATCAGACTATTTATTCTTTTGTCTGATGAGAAAATCTCACAACTATTGTTTTCCAATTTTAGCCCCGAGAGAAAGGTCGGATGCGTTTTCACAGACTGCAGAACGTCCAAATTGCACTTGAATATTTGAAAAAACGCCAGGTACGGTGAAAATTTTAATAAAAACCATTAATGAAAATTTCATCACCTGTAGCTAGTAAATAAAAAATATGTCCTGCTTGGTCTTTTATGCATGTTGTGTAACCACTGCTGGTGTAGCCCTGGCTTGATCTTGTGCTTGAGGTGGTTAAGAGAGATGTGACAAAGGTAACTTTACATCAGCTTTCTCTGAGCAGTAACATCAACATGGTCCATGTGGTATATGATGTTAGGAGAAAATTATGGGTAGGATTCTCAGGAGTTGCTTATAGTAGATTTTGCCATCTTTCATGCTGCCCAGACTCTGGCTGGTATGCAGTTCTGTTTACAATCTGATTTTTAGTGCAAAATGCAGATTGAAAGAAATCAGAACATTGTGTGGGAGTTCCTTGTTTTGATTATATCTATTTTGGAAAAACTTTCTCAAGCCTTGATCCTGATGAAAGCAAAACTGGTGCCCTAGAAAGGCATCAGAGTCACCTGGGCTGCGGAAGATTCAGGCTTAATTTCACCTGTACCTAGTTTGAGCAAAACACTTGAAACCCACATGGCTGGGTGGTTTTCACTGCTATGAGTTCCTTTCCTCTTTCAAATTTCTTATACACTTAAAGGATTCTTGTTTTCTCCCTTTGTAAAATGGCAATATTAAAAATGGCCAAAACATGGATGGAAAGGAAAAACTGTACTTCCCATCCAAATGAGTTGACACTGGAAATCTGCTTTCTGATTAGTTGTTGTTTGGTTTTTTTTAAATTATTTTTAATTTTATTTGCTGCTTAAAAGGTTTGAAAAAATATGAGGTAGCAAACCATAGACAGTTACTTAATTTGGTTGTAAAAACAGATGTCTTTTTGTATCTTGAGTAAAATTGTAAACTATCTTACGGGTCACTGAATGATGTATGTGCACTGAGAACTCAATCCTGCTTCACTGAGTTCAAAGCAAACTTTTCCTGTTAACCTAAGTGAGCCATTGAACCAATACACTACAAAGTAAATGAATAGCTACTTGAAATGATAGTCACAATGGCGTTTTTATGCTGCACCGTGCCTTATTTATGCACGACAGACCATGCGTGTTAAAATGTAGGAGATGTAGGATCAGGTCATCCTCATGTTTATGAACATGCGCGTGTCATTGGGAATTGCAAGTCTCCATCACGCAGCCGTTGGTTGTGATTGGAGGATTTTTGTGGTCTCTTTAGCCTCGCAGTTTTGAGAAGATGGCTGTATTCTACTGCACCAAATGCTTGTACGGCTTTGGTCATCTTGGCAAGTTGCCAGCAGGACTTGGATTTGATGAAAGTTTCAGCCTCCTGTTATGTGTTTCTAAACTGTATTTAGGAGGTAACTTGCTCAGATTGGCTGTATAACCTCCAAGTGCAATGCTTTATTGTGATTGTAAGGCAGAGAGATCCTGTATGTTGATAATTTTGAAGCCTGACTTGGGAAAAAACAAAGAGAAAAAACAAAGATAAGGCATATTTGACTATCTTGTAGAGTTTTGCCAAAGACAAACAGTTTTTATAATGCAGTGAGAGGAAGACATTTGAATTTGTTTTTAATTTCTTCTTTGAACTGTGGAATACACTCTTTCTTCCAGAGAGAGTGTTTTTGGTTTGGGTTCCCCCCCCCCCCCCCGCCCCGCCCCAATAGTTAAGATTATGTCTGCAGATCAAGAAGATGACATGCCTTTGCTTGTTTGGTTGATAACAGGTTATATGTTAAAAAGCATGTGCATGTAACTTTACTAACATAAGCATAAAATGCCTTTTAGCTGAGTCGTCTTTAATTGCTAGGCTATATGGATACATAATACATATAGAGAAATTAAATGTAATAATAAAATACAACAAAGAAAATAGAAGTATTGAACTTACTCTGGATGTGAGTTTATGGAAGTGGCAATAATCTCAGCCTTTGTTTCAATCCTATTAACCATTTCATGTTTATAGCACTGTGAATGAGCAGAAGTGATAATAATTGTTGTCATTATAAAGCTACTCATTATTTAACTGTGATACTAAATTCCTGATTTTATCAAGCCAGACCATTAGCGGGCCAGTTCTCCTGCTGCTGAATTCTTGCTTTGGCGCAGGAGAGCGTGGGGAGGAAGAAAGGCAGTGATAGCTTCACAGGTCTCAACATTACCCTGAGACTGATAAACCACTGACACAGATCATCGTATTCTTGTTATCCTTACCCCCTCTGTCATACCTTCCCCCTCTGATGTGGACTGAAGTGAAGGGTATTTGGCACGAGGAGCAGATCTCCCGGCGTAGTGACAGCTGAGGAATCTTCTCAGCTCAGTGTGGGTGGGAGAGGGCAATTCCTGGTGGGCCACTTACAGCCCGAATGCAATTCCTTTCTGCTTTTGAGAATTGAAAAAAACCAAGAGTAAGCTTGGGAAGTGAGTAATGCAGTATGTATTTGTGGCATATTTATCTCAATTTTCTCTGTATTTTCTTTCCACTATCCACTATCTATCCACTATCTTTCCACTTCTAACCAGGTGAAACTGGTTAACATCAGAAATGATGACATAACAGATGGGAATCCCAAATTGACTTTGGGGTTGATATGGACCATAATTTTGCACTTTCAGGTAAGTCTAATTTTCTTTGACAGTGTGTTTTCAGTCAGATTCTTGAGTACAGTTATGATGAATGTGTCAATTTAGGCAGGACTCCATGTGCAAAAAATACAGATTATATCTCTTTTCTAATGTGTATTTGAAGGTTTTGATGATGTGTGTTATTTCATGATGTAAACTGAACCTGAAGATGTCATTTGTCTGCTAATTTCCTGTCTGTGGAGTGAGAGAAAGTAGCTTGGGTTTTGAATATCATTACAGACAATAGCTGATGTATTCCTTTCAGCTTTTGGACAAACCGATCTTGTTTTATTCTGCAGACTTCTTTTGATGAGTTAAAATATATTAAAATGTTTTAAGTCTTTTTTCATTCCGGATATGAATTTCTCTGCTGATAGGAGTGTGTTGGCAAGCACTACTCTCAGCCTTTTCGAGCAGCATTTGTTTTTAGCCCCAGCGATGGTAACGCAGGTCACGCTAGGTGGCACTCTGGTTGTTGTACACTGGCGGGATTGTGTACAGTATAATGCAGCTTTACAGTGTGTGGTGTTAAATTGCTCCTCAAAATGAGCCTTTCACAATGGCCGTGGCTGTAGATGATGTAATTCGGATGACAGATAATTCCCATTTAGTGACTGCAGCATTGTTAGCGATAAACTCGCTGCTGTGCAGGCATTTTAAATGATCAGAAAATTACATGATCACAGAGAACAAGCGTGGTTCACTTAAGAATATCCTGCACTGAATTTATGACTGGAAAAAAAAACTCTTAAAAAAACCCAAACAAACAAACAAAAAAGGCTGCTGGGATCCAATTTGCCTTTCTGCAAATCCTCGTGAGGAACAGAAGACCGGTGTGGCCCTGGTCTAAACGGTGCATGGCTTAGCCCAGGCCAGCGCACAGGGTAAAGGAGAAGTCACTGACTACTCACCACTAGTAAGGACCTGAAGTTCCCTCAGCTCCCCCATGTTGTGTCGGTCTTTGCTTCCCCATGGTTATACAGAGAAATAAGGCTGGGCTTAAATATATTTAAGCGTGACCCACAGAATAGGCAGTGATTGAATGTTGCTGCATTTTAAGAATTAAAAATTAATAAAAACTTACTAATAGAAGCTGTTAGTGGAGATTAACCTTTACTTGATGGATGTTTTATCTTTCTGAAGCTGATGAACAGGTTTTTGCAGGATGACATTGTTAGTTTTTCTCATTAGCTGAAGTACAGGACTTCTGACACAATTTTGGGTGCTTACAAAAAGTGATGAAAGTTAGCCTTACTAGTTATAGCTGTTAGCATTACTAGTTCTAGCTATAAGAAATGATGGGAAGGAACAACATTTATATAAAGTTAACTAATTTTGGTAAGCTGGTGTGACAAGGATTTTCCCCTGTAAGGTAGCCAGCTCCATACGAGATTTGTAGAAGCTTTTAAATTGTAGCTGAAACACACTTACTTCTCTGTCCTGACCCCCAGTAACTGCCAACTAAATCTTTACCAATACAATTCGGATCTTGCAGATTTGTCTGCTTTTATTTTTTCAAAATAGTCCCTTAAAAAAATCGGTGTTAAAATAATTTAAGAATGAATAGTTGTTCTTGGACTAAATATTAAGCCTCATTAGTAAATAAGAAATAACTGAAGAATGGGATTTATTGAAAAATATTTTCTTTTTGCTATTACCTACACTGAGTGCAGAAGGGATTTGTAAGGTGGTGTAAGAGACACCCTCTTTGCTAATCTGTCCTACCCTGGCATTTGCCTGTACACCACTTCTTTTGAAGTATATGGTAATTTGATATCACTGACACCCACATATGGCTGATTTGGCTTCAGAATGTATAAGGAAGTTCAGAAGAACGTGCATACTTACACCTCATGTAATTTTTTTTGGCTTCACTTAGATTTTGAATGAGAGAAACCTCTGAAGAGAAAAGTCTAACAGCAGATGTCTAACAAAGGGATGAAGCTTCGTGACAATAATTTTGTGCATGGAGTGATCCTATAGATATTGGGAAAGTTACAGTGAGGTTCAATTTGAAGTTAAGACACCTAAATTCAGGCCCTTATGAGGAGCTGTGTTCGTATGCATTAAGTGTCTAAATTGTCTTGATAATCTGATAATCTGAGTGATAGAGGTTTAGTCTATACAGCTAGTATAACCTAGAGAGTGAGTCAACTAACCAGCTACTAGGGGCTCACTCCATTTGACTAAACATAAACATCTGTGTGGTTGGAGATTTATGAGACACCTGTGTAAGTATGAGAAACATGGCATTGGTCTTATGGGAAACCCACTGCCATCTGGGAGGAGACAGATCAGGCAGGATAAACTGCATCTTAAATGATGATAAACATGTGAAGCAATAGATTTGAGGACTGGAGGGCTAGTCAATACAGTGGGTGAGGCTGGTGGAGCAATTCAGATCACTTGCAGTAAGTGCCTAAAGTACCTACTGAGTTACTCAGTTGTCCAGCATAGGTGTTTAATGTGATCTGAGATGACACATCATATCCAGTAGGATACGTAGTGGGAAGCAAATTTCCTTAGGTCCTGTGGTGTATCTGCTGTCCCCATGTCAATATCTCAGATAGTTTTTAAGTATTTCAATTGTTCTAGATGGTCAATTGACTTTCTTCTTACATCTCTGCTTCAGGGTGTGAAACATTGCTGTTCGAGATCCATTGGTTATGCTAACTAGATCTCCAGGGCTTTTGATTCAGTTTCCTAAAGACATGTGGCATTTGAGTAATGTCTGAGGTGTGCTAGAGTATCCAGGATATGCACGTGGAGTTTTCTGATGAGACACCAGATCTATGAGACACCCATGCTCTTCTAGACCTGCGGCTGGAGGCCGGTTGGGATATAGCAGGATATCTTAAAGAGCTTTCGAAGTTCACGTTTAGGAAACTTAAATCTTGCCTCCACTGGTTAAAATGGGCTCTTCAAGACCTAGCCAGCATGTAAATATATATATGTACACACCTACGTTGATGTGGCTTACTTGGAGCTGCCCCTTAAATTTTCCTAGCATTTGCAGAAGTAGTGATTTTCTCAGTGAGTTTAAGGGGTTGTTTGCTGCTCCATCATTTAAGTGTATTCACTGAAGCCTGAGAGGCAGTCAGGATGCCAGGGATTTTTTTTTGGCTGTTGTTTGTGGCTTCTTGTTTCTCTGAGTCACGGCACTTACTGGGAGGATAACATTTCCTCAAAATAGAAAATCCTTCTGAGTATCAGAATGAATTTAGGAATGATTTAGGGGAAATACATGATGAACAAAAATAAAAGATGATACATGTTTGAGGATTATGTTTCTCTTGTATCTGAGTTATGTCCAGAGGCGGTTATGGCTTTGTAACTTGGTACCCATAATGAGATAAATACAACTGTTGTTCTGAGTTATACCACTGACTTCTGCAGCTGCACAAGTCCAGAAATTGTACATTCTTCTATGTCCCAAGCAATTGCATCTAAGATATAGAAAAGATGGAATGGGAAATGCAGTGGTTTATTGAGTTGAGTATGTTAGGAAATAATTTGTCCTGTGGGTATTGAAAATCCCTGAGACATGTATTTTATTAGGATTTAGCCAAGCGTTCAATGTATGCATTTCACATGCTTGTAATAATATGTGGCTTTTAAAAAAACTCATTTTCATAATGCAATAACTACTGTAAGTTATTTTCCTGGCACCTGTAGAACATGCTAAATCAGATTACAGTACTTGGTATAATTATAGGCCATACATATAAATATCCAAATTAATGCGTGAATGGACTCCTCCTTCAACACCCAGTACATTTTCACTGATGACGTCGGAGATGAACAGAATGAAAGCAGAATTTGGCCTCAGTAAGTAACCACAATTTTAGTAAGATAATTTCTGTGAAAATTGGTGATCACTTATTTTCAAACCACTGCAAGCATTCTTTAATTTAACAAATGTTAAATGTTTAGAATAATTTGCAGTTGGTTGAAAAAACCACACCAAAACAAAGCAAAATCTGAAACTTTAAACTTTCAGGCATCCAAAATTAGGCCTTTGTGAACTCAGACCTTAAAAAATTTCTGGAGCTTCGAAGTCATAATTCAGCAGACTTTTTCTGTTCAATTTCGTCATCATTTTGCAGCTCAGGAAACTGCAGTGAAATACTTTTCTTTAGACTCCCCCCAGCTCCCTGCTGTTAGGCCTCTTTGCAGGATGCTGCTTTTCGAGGCTCTGGTCGGTAACTTTTTTGCTCAGATGTGTTACAGTACCATCCAGCCCCTTCTGGCCAGACAGCTGCTTCCTCTCGGGCCTCCTTAGAGCACATGTAACCCCTTCACATTTCGCTTGTCAGCCAGCAAATACTTTTTTCTTCTTTTTTCCTGCTGACTCCCTGTAAGCCTTCAAGCAAAATTCATTCTTTATCATTCTTCCCCGAAGCAGTCTGTAGACTGTTCATTTGGTCCAGCAGATCAGCAGTTAAACTTTTACTCATGTTGAGCAAAAAGGTAAGAAGGGTGGATTTGTTTGTAGATGACTCGGCTGAGATAAAGGACAGTTACCCAGCCATTTCTCAAGTTCCTGATACCCTTTACCACAGTTAGGTGTTCAGAGCCTGCAGTGCAGGTACTAATTTTGAAGCACTCTTGCATCGATTGTGAAGGCTGTGGCCTTCATACAGGGTGGCCAAAGGAGGTGACAGCTCAGCTGTGGTGGCCCATTCCAGTAAATGACATGCAGTAGGCAGAGGAATAATGGGATGTTCTGGGAACTGTGCATCTTCCTCTGCTTCAGCTGCTCTGCTGTTAAATCTGTGATGGGGTCACCATACAAGAGAGATGCTGCCTGCTTTCCTCCTGTCTTTCCTGAGGTGGCAGTGCGGAGCTGAGAGAGCTGGGTCTGGCCTTCGCTCGCCATTCTCCTGGCACCTATTTCTGCTGGGAGCACTTTGCTGGCAGCAGCTGTCTCTGAAGCTTGCCTCTGGGTCTTGCCAGAGCCATAGGTCTTGGAGCCCCAGGATTGAAGTTTAATCTGCCTTTACTTTAAAATAGCTAGAGCAGTTCAAGGTCTGATCTTCTCAAAGATTTAAAGATGGAGCTATGTGGCCAGTTGTCTAATCTCTGACTATAAGTGGTCGTAGGGTAAACTGTATTCCACCTGGGAGCTGCAATTCCCAGTCATTAGCCAGTTCAGCAGACCTGTCATTCAGCGTATGATGGGGTATACTCTTCCTGTATGTTATTCTTCAGCTGAGCTCCTAGTTATGTCTTCCTGAATTCTTCAGCAATTTAAAAAAAAAATAAAAATTGCTAACTCACAGGTAAGAAAATGCATGTGGAGTTCTTGGAATTTCTGGGATTCATCTGAGTCACAGCAAGGACGAGAGGCATTAAGGCTCATTGCAGGGTCATATTTAGACTTTACCTCTACAAATAATGCGTTATCTGTTGGAGGATAAGATTTACGAGAAGTTAGATCATCCGTTTGATTCTCTTCATCCTTAATCTCATAAAACCATCAACAAGGAACAAATTCCTGTTTTTGTAAGCCATCTCACTGGGTATAAAACCTCTCCTGTTTAGGGTTGTAACTTTTGGTACCTCAGTGGCACCTGAAAGCTGAACAGCTCTTCCAGATTTTGGGCAGTGGTTGCCAGGACAGCTCAAACAGCTCCAAATGTAACCTTTGTTATATTGTTTGCTGGCAAGCCTTTATTTTTTTGCCTTGTCCTCTATCTTGTGGTGCTTTAATTTTCACTTTCTCTTTGGCTTGTGTTTATCTCTCTGTCATTCTGCATGTGACCCTTGGGCTGTGCAGCAAAACGCTTGCTGGTTATCTGGTATGCTGTTTTAGTACCGTGAAATGACATGTCCCGTTTATGCTAAATGCTCCATTGCTTTTGCTGTGTTGCATAAACAACAACAACAACAACAAAAAAAAAAAAAAAAAGAGGGGGAAGAGATCTTAGATCCAAAACTACCTGAAATGCATTCCTAGTAAGCTTTTGATCATGTTATTTTAGGATAATAGATATCAGGTGCAGTTTGATTGGTAAAGTGAAATAACCTTTCGTTTACTACAGTTGCTAAGTATATGAAACCAGTGACAAAGCATAAATTAACAGTGTACAAAGCATGAATGGACTCAGGGTTTTGCAGGCTAACAAATACACAGTTATTCAACAGTGTTGCCACTTTAATGTGTACTACGCCTGTCCCATGTTAATAGTGTAATGCATTTCACAGTCACAGACGTGCTTGACAAGTTACAGAAATCTAGGGTTAAATGCAAACTCATACAAATCCGCATGAGCTATTTCATGTCTTGATGTTGATCTTCTGTTTGCCATGTCTTAATGTTAACCTCTTGTTTGTGATTAAGCAGCGTCTAAGACAGATCAAATTGTAGACAAGTGTTGGTCTAATCCTTTATTCATGTTATACTTCTTAAGGGTTTATGTGCCAGAAAAAGTCTTTTGCTAATCTCCCCTTAAAACTTTCCAGCGTTGGTGGGTATCTTTGGGCTTCTCGTTTAAAAAAAAAAAAAAAAAGGAAAAAGAAAATAAAAGAAACACACCAATCCATGATAGTATTATAGTATTTTTAACAGCTTCAATCATCTGTATCTTTGGCTTTAGCCAGCTCTGAGCTTCCATTCAGGTCTAGTCAGATGTCTGAGACAAAGCCCCTGGTGTGGTCAGGTCTTCGCTATATTGTGGCGGTTCTCGTAGGCTTCAGTGGTAGTCTCCTTTCATTCTTTAGAATATCGTATTTATTTGCTCTAGCAGACAGGTTTTAGAAGAAATTTCAATTTCCGTTTTCTTTATCTCCAGCTTAATCTTGTTGTCTCCCTAGCTAAGACCAAAGTTGTGACTTTACAGAATTTCAATTAGCTGAAAGTGGTCATTTGTCTTTAGTTACTCACAGTGTCATTTATCAACTTCCGTTAACATTTTGCGTATTTTTTTTCTTATATTAAAAAACCCACAACTAATATAAATGGAATTTGTCAGTTCTTTTGTCCTTGATCTTTTCTTTGGTTCAAGAGCATAAGTGACTTACCAAGTTAAAGTGAGTATAAAGTTACGTTTTGGTTTATGGACAAACAAGGAACAGTAGAAAGAATTGTTAATAGAGAGGTGGTAGCCTTCTCACTCAGGAACAGCTGGTAAGTATTGCTAAATTGGTTATTAAGTATCAAAAATACATATTTCTTACGTATTTCTAGGAAGATAGAAAGGCACAAATGCTACTAATAGTCTGTAGAGATATATTTGGAATGCATTTATTCCTAGCTAATATTTAGAAATGGTTAAATTCTAGGAGCAGTTGCAGAAATACTCTGCATCTAACTAAATCGACCTGGAATATGCAGCAGTAAGACAGGATTGTTGGGACCACTGAGCTTGTAACCAGTGTTTCAGACCTGATTCTTGTATTTTTTGCTGCCTCAATTTTTTAATTCCACTTCAGAAGAACCTGATTTTCTGAAAAAGTGAATTACCTACTCTTAAGAAAAAAAATATCCAGATTTAAGGTATATGTGAAAGAGCATGTACAAAACCAGAGACTTTCTAAATTACCAATTACATTACAAAACACAGATTGTCACCTGTAAAATAACAATATGTGTTTCTTCTGACCTATCTTGAATTAGATTTCCTTTTACATTTTTATGACAGTCAGAGTGACACCAATTCTAACAGGAGTTTTGAAATAACAGAGAATGCTTTAGGGACATTTGCTCTTTGGAAGACTGCAGTATCATGCTGATTATTAAACATGTTAACAGTTTAAGGAAAGTATATACTAAATCACACTCCATTAGAACTCAGATATTCTAATATACTTATTGTTCAGAAACCTTGGTGCCCACGTGTTTTAATTTAAATATGCACTTGCATTGGAAAATTTAAATTTGCAGTATTTTTAAGCAAATTCTTAACTCCCGTGAAATTTGTGGGTGAAGAACAACGTTGGCAATGTACTTGTGTTAGGCTATATTTACTTTAATACATTTTCGATTAAACATTTAATACAGCATGATAACTTGCAATTTTTCATTCAAATATGGGACACTTGTCTTTAACCTTTCACATAATTTCTGCTTTATCAGGATAATTGTAATAAGTCTTTTTTTATAAGAGTATGTAATGTAATATTTCAATATGATTATACTATATTTTACCATGTATTATTATTATTAGGCATGTTATTATTAAACCAAAAGTTATATCTGTGTGAAATTAAATCAGTCTCGGTCCGTTGCACTGCAAAGTCCTGAATCTTCTTTTCTGATGAGAGAGGAGAAATAGAGGTATGTATTCAAGAGTAACAGCAAGAGTAAAAGCCATTTGTTTGTACAAACACAGTGATGTCATTTACGAAGACTAATTTTTTTTTTTTTTTTAATGTGCTCCTCTGTTAGTTAAAGGCGGGGGGCAAGTCAGGACCCTGCTCAGCCCCATATGGATGTCTGTTTTAAATCAGTGAGTCCTCTGGGCCTTGACTGAAAGTCGCTTTTCAAAGCTGATTAGAATACAGCTTTTTACTGTGAGTAAAGGGAGCAAATGTCACAACCGCACCTGTATGTTAAGCACACTACAAAAGCAAATACAAATTGAGGCCATGAAAGAGAGTGTGGTCATGGCATAACCATCTGCTTTGAAAAGAAACATGTTCGCATTGTGCCTGTATGTAGTTGCCTGTCTATCAGTGGTCCAGGGTATTCTCTAACAGCCTTCTAGTCCCTTAGTGTTACGGTATAAAATATTATAAGCATTACTGTCAAATTTTACCCCGGTGCCCTGAAAGTGGTCAGCAGTGAGCATCTGTATTGTTGGAAATTCTTTAGAGGCTGATCCTACTTTGCTGTATTATTCATTCTAGATCCCGTCAGTAAAATGTCATAGAATGCTTCAGTGGAACTGGCCCCTGGGGATAAAGTCTCTGGGTTTCGTTATTGCAATTCCTTTTCAAATAAACAAGGGAGACTCAATGGTAACACCTGATAATGCTTGGCAAGTCACTCGGTAGTTCTTTCTTGGCATGAGAAACCATACGCATCTACCTCTGCTGCTGCGTGTTGGTTTTACTAGGTTTTGGATACTGGTAACAAAAATTAAGCTGAAGCTTCAAACACAGATATTTTTCAAACCAAGTATGTTGGTGATTAGAGTTGCTTGCATTTTAATAGTTTACATTTCTACCTAGTTTTCATGTGTAGTTAGATGCTTCTTGGCTGTTACATTCAGAGCTACACACAGATGCCTACAGAACAGGAGCACAGGAGGAGGATAATGCTCCATTTTTATAAACGGTAACTTTGTGGACAGTTTTCTAGACAGACTGGCTCTTACGATTTGTTTCACCTTAATCTGCCAGAAGGTTTAAATCTGCTGCAAAGTTACAGCCCCTAGTACGCAGCGCACCACTGCCCTGAGCAAGCTGTTACGCTTGTGTGATAGTAGTGAAGCAGCAGGTTATTTATAGATGACAAATCAGTGAAAAATCACATCAGCTGCTATAAAAACTCCACATACAAATAAAAATTTGACTCCCAACAAGCTGTCAGAGCAATCCCTGATCCTTCACTTTAATTTTTCCTTCTGTGGATGATTGGATACCTAATAAAAACATATGCAGTGCAAACCAAATCTGCTAACTAAATCCCTGCTATTTGCTGCACTGCTTACTTTTGGCTTTGGAGTGTAGCTAATAGTTTCAAAGGTTGCTGCATATTTTTCTACTTTATCTTGCTCGAGTTACTAAATGAAACGGGAAGTTAAAATGCATGCGAGAATTTTCTATTGCTCATAAATGCTATGTCATCTCTGTGAAAGGCCATCAGCATTACAGCCCAGCGCTGAAGCAGTGATGTTTATTTAAGAGGATTGGTGGCCAGAAATAAGCCACAGTGTCTAATCAGACACAGGCCCTGCCTGGGCACCGTGCCACAACGTTTATTGCGTGTGCATTTCTCATAAGCAAAATGGCTACGTACTGAGGAGGATGGACATGAAGTCTGGAAGAAATTACAGGGCAAACGGCGGTTCTTAACTTTCTGAGAAGAATTTAAGTGTATGTAAATATACTTGAATGAATGAGATTGTGCGACTGTGAGTTACCGAAAGCCAAATGGGGAATGTCTGTGGATGTGTGAGGGCTGCAAAGGAAGAACAGTGTTTAGATCCTGCCAAAGCTCCCTTAAGTCCAGCTAAACATTCCCCTGGAAGAAAATATTTCAGAAGAAAAAGGAGAAAGAAATCAAATGACGAGGGACCAGAGTCAGTACAGGTTAAAGAAAATGAAGAAAAAAGGCAGTATGAAGTGGCGATCTCTGAAAACACCGAGAATTGTCCCAAGTATGTGGAATTGGCTGATTCCTTCCCCCGGAGAGTGACAGTGGATGGTAATGCTCTGCCTGTGAGTACAGACCTTTCGTCTGATCTTGTTAAAGCAGAAATTTTACCGGGTGAAACAAAGAGGGATTCTCATTGTGGGGACGGTTTTCATGGTGATAATCAGAGGCTCACCAAGTCTGATGAAGCAGAGACATGGTTAAAGAAACAAGAGAAGAGGAGTTCAGAGAAACACTGTACATGGAAGAGGAAATGCTCAGAGGATAGCAACAGGAGAGAATTAGCATTCCTGAAGAAATCTAGTGGTCTTTGTTATGGAAAAGCAGCCAGCTTGGATTCTGCTATCCACATTTTAGGCAGACAACGTGAAGAAACCGTGTTAAACATAACTTCTTGCAGAATCGTTGAAGATGTCCCAGAAAGCAATAAATCTGAAAAGTTGCATCACTTTCTTTCTGAAAGCAAAAGTGATCTGCTGCTTCAACAAAAGAGGTTTTATTCTTCTGATGCTGTGCTTTCCCAATTGCCAAAAGAAAAGGCATCATTTAGCATTCTACCAAACAGAAGCAAGGTAAGTATTTTGGCACGGTGCATTGTCTTTGAAAGCTAGCTCAGAATAAGTATTGGAACAGTATTTTTACTGTTACAAAAATATCTTCACTTTGCTGTCTATAAGCCTTTTACACATGCTACGATAGTATGGGTTGTCATAGGACAGAACATATTACTTCATCTTTTTCACAGGTTAAGTAATAACTCTGTACTTCAGGGGTGTTGATGTATCCTTGTGCTGTTTTGCTGCCTGTAGTTTGATTTGTTTCCTAATTTAGGAAAAGGATTTTCACGTTAAAATGTTTCTAGCAGGTGGAGTGAGTTTTAGATAGTTGTTTAAATTCACGTTCAATATCTGCAGTAAATTTTCATATCAAGTCTTGACTGTCTTGCAACTCCTTTGAGTCTTGTATCAAGGAAAAGAATATTTGTAATTCTTTTCAGTTATGGCTAATAAGAACTGAAGAAAGATAGAAATATGTAGGCATCTTGAAACAGAAGTGACCATAAATCATCTTAATAATGCTCTATACTTCTTTTAAAAGATCTTTCCTCCCAAGCTGTCTATATGACCTATTAATATTAAATATTGAAATTCCATCCTTCTCTGAGTGTAGGATTATTTTCCTTTTACAGTAAAAAAATGTCAAAATACGAGATTAATTGCAGAGTATCGGAAGGAAAGCAAGTTTTTGTCTGTTGGTATTCATGCTTACCGATTCAATCCGTATTACCAATTTTGCCCTACTTATCTTCAGCAGAACCCAAATCTATAGGTGTGGATCAAATGTTGATACCAGGATATGGTCCAAAACTGCTTTCCCCTGCTCAGCAGGGACATGCGGGCTTTGAGTTGGGCAAACGGACATATGCAAAAGGTACTCTTCTCAGCAGAGAGTAACTACACTTCTGTTTATATAATTTACTTTTGTAACAGGAATCAAATTATACTTTTTCCAAGCTTAGTTTTTAAGTACAGATAACACACCCAATTACAACACACAGTACACACTAGTACAAATAACCTTCTAATTCACACGGAGATCTTTGCCCTCTTAATCTTAGCTGGAATTCAGGAACAGCTTAGGGATGTTCTTTGATTTGAACAAAACGTCATTACTGAGGAAAGGAGTAGGAGGTCTTGTCTGTTCAGCCAAGCATGGCTGCTTTTTTCCTGTTTAAGCAGAGTACTACAGCTTCTAATATTGCTGTGGTTGTTATTCCAGCCAGGGGTACACCCCTTGTCACCACAGGGGGAAGGGGGGAAAAATGAGGCTTTTGCTGAGCACCTACAGCAATACTGAGACTTGTTCTGGTGATATCGATAGAACACTGCATAATTATATGAATATGAAATCTACTGACAGATCAGGCTAAATGCCTGAGCTGCTGGAATTTCTGGTTTTCAGTTGAATTCCCTTTCTCCACCCAAAATTCTGAGTATTAAGTAATTTTAAGAGCGCCTAGCTTTGACCTGAAAACAAATCCAGGAAGAAGACTAGATTTCAGACTCTAGCTTATTTCACAAAGTCATGACCACTTCCCTTTTGATTGCATTTGAGAACTAAAGAAATATTTCAATGTTTTGTATTTTAGTGTAAAACAGTAAAGCTGTTATTTATACAAATCCACAAAGTTCCTGTTGTCGGCCTGAGCTAATACACAAGGTTTGCAGTTACCAGTCTCAGTTTTTACCATTTTCCTTGACGTAATTACAGAGATCAGTAGCCTCCACTCACCTTGTCAATTTACCCACACTGTACTGTACTTTAAGCTTAACGGATACCTCAGATGTGGCTGCTATTTGAAAGCATGTTGGGTTTTCAAACTGACAGACACCAGAGGAAACTCATTGGTACGGTTGGCTAATTTGTGCTGTCACAGAGATATGACATTTCGCCCTGTGAAACAGCATAGCCCCCACGACTGGAATGTATCCTTTGAGTTTCTTTCTGTGGCACATCTTCCTATGCATGTAGAACAATTATGGTTTGTGTTCAGATACGTGCTACCTCATTACCTCTGTTTTCCTATTTGCAAAATTCAGGTAAGCAGGGTGTTCTGGAGCTTGGTCCTGACTTCTCACTAATAGCTTTGAGATAAAAGGTTTTTTTACTCTCTGCTGGTGCCTAATTTCTACAGCCCTTGTTCCTATTACAGGAAAATTACTTCCTCAAGCAAGATATGCTCTGATAGTGTTCTAACTCAGGGCTGTTCTAGAGCAGATGGCAGTTTGCATTAAGGTCAAGAAGTTGTGAATCAAGATGGAAAGAGGCTTCCTACAGCAGACCCCTTCTCAGTGATGTTTTAGCACAATGGAGGTAGAGTAGAAAATCAAGGTTGTAGTTTTGGCTTCTCTACAGGGCATACCGCCACTGTGATTATTTGATGTCTCCTGTGTTGAAACAAGCCATGATTTTCATTCAGTATCAGCAAAAGAGAGCTACCAGCTGGTGTTACCACCAGTTTTTGGTGGTTGTGAGCTTATGTCAAAACCAATGACTTACGTGTATGACATTATCAATCATTATCGTTATTCTTCCAGCCTAATTTGTGGTAGTTTCAGTTCTGGTTTATGAATGTAAATGTTTTCTAGAAAAATATGTCTAATATATAAACAGAGTCATTCATCTACTTCTAGTACTCAACTGTTGACTTGGCTGCAAGTTCCTCAGCTGCTTTTTGGCATGCATCTATGTAGTGTTTGATGCAGTGGATTTCTTATCTCATTTACAGTACTACTAATAATCTGCAAGAAAAAAACACCATATATTTGAGTCAGCTTGAAGGCAATACACTTGCTTTTAAATAAAAAAATGTAGATTATTTGTAATCAGCATATTCAGTTGTATACTTCTGGCTAAGTCAGTCATCTGTTATTATTGCAAATAGTTGTAAGATAACAAGACAACTTCCAACTATGTTCACCATCATATAATCTTGTATTATTCATTCAAGTAGTACAGTTAAGGGAGGGAGAGATGCCAGTTAGTCTTCTGGAATGTGATTGACAGGGCAAAGGTGCAAAAGTCAGGAGTTTTGTTCTATTGGCATAGTATTGTTTCCTTCCTTATAATACTCAAAAGAAGCAGGCACGATCCGCCTTAAATGCTGGTGAATGAAGGAGATCTATAATCATTGATGGACCTACAAAACTAGGGCCAGAAAGGTTCTGCACGGGTCATCAAGGTCACCTCTGTACCTGAAGGCAAGATAACTTAATGAAAACCGTTCTTGACTGATACTTGTTCTTCTGTGTGTGCCTTATTGGTGGTTTCAGTGCTTTTCTGGGTAATTATTCCAGTGCTTATCTGTCTTTTGTATTAAAAAGTGGTTTTAGCTGAAAACATGTATGCTCATTTTAAACTCATTAATTCTTTTCCCATTCCCTTTTTTACAGCAGCATTCTACATATTTAAAGACTGTTGTCACATCTTCCCTTGGTTTTTCCTACTTTAGAATAAATAAACCAAATTTTTCAATCCTAACAAGTCATGTATTTTTAGATCTTTCTCATTCTTGTTTTTCTCTTTTGTTCTGCTTCAAGTGATCCAATATTTTTTGAAGGGTGTTGCCCAAAGCTGGACTCGCAGCTCCATAGAGCCTTGTGAGAGCTGAATAGGAGCACTTGAATTTATGGCCAAATGGAAACTCACAAAGTCCAACTGTAACATCAGGGGAGATGACTTCTTGTGATCACATGCAAGTTCAAATTCCATTTGTATAACTATACTTCCCTCAACATGCTGTTAACAGCCCTTTTCAAACACAACACATAACTAACTACTTAGCTTATGCGGAAAATAGCATTTCAAAATCTCTCCATATTCATGTATGCTTTTTTCTCTTATTTCTTTGCGTTCTTCAGACTTTTCTAGCTGACATCAGAATACATTTCATTATATATCGTACATCTCTAGGCCATTATATATTTTTGTGCAGTTAAGTACATTATGTCAAGTTTAGACTCGCTTCAAAACATTTGGGATAAGATGTAATTGGAGGGAAGACTCCTTACTCTCTGTACCAGTCTTGCTCTTCTTCTGTTTGCACTGTAAAAAACAAGCCAGGGAAATCCAGCACCACCATTGATCTCGTTTGGAAGGTGTTCTCTGATCTGCTCTTTGGACTCAAAACTGCATCAATGAAATCGGTGCAAGCAAAGAGCTTGAGGCTTTTTGGTGTATGGATTTTGTATACTGTGTGATGCAGAGGAAACTTACAGGCAGAGAAAAAACACTTGCGGTAGCAGAGGGAAACTAGTTCTCCCAGTTAGAAACAAGAAATAGAGTATTTAGTGCCAATTAAGACTTTGATCCTGAGAGACTAGGGCTGTGCAGAGAATTAGCTGTCTCCTTTTTCTTGCATAATTTGTAATTCACAGGCTTTGAGATTATTTGGAGAACTGTATCTCTAGCAAACAACTGTTCAAAATCATGCAAACTCAATAATTTGTTCCATGCTCAAGGAACAAATGTCCTCTAGTAAGAGATGGTAGCAGGTAAATGATGGGCTTGTGGGATGTAAGAATGAAAGGTTCACACAAACTGTTTGCTTTGAAGAACAAAATTCAAACAATAAAAGATTTGATTGCCCTTTAACTTATTTTCTGTCCTAGTATTCCTAATTTAGTAGTCCATCTTTTTCTTTCCTGTGGCAAATGATGTTATAACTGTTGATGATAATGCGTAGTTGGTAGATGAGTAGCTCTGCTGTCCTTATTGGATTATCAAAGGGAAGATGTGCGCTCTCTCTCTCTGACACCTGATTTTGTGGGGTATTTTACTTGTTAAGTAGTTCCAAGTTAATAGGGCATCTTGCAAAGTAGACCTCATGTTTTTAAGCATAATAAAATATAACTCTTTGACTCACCATTTCTCTCAGTGTATTTTTATACTTCTAAAATATGAATTCAGTGTTTATGAAAAAGTCTGAAATCTTAGCCTTGGAATCTGAAATACTTTATTTAGAGAACAGAAGTGCTCAAGCTGTTTCAAGTCTCAGACTAATGTTAGTGTTCCTTAGCCTGTACTGAAATGGGCTACCTCCATGAGTGGAAAGCAATTTCAGTTTTAAACCCAGTCTAGTCTATTCCTTTTTCTTCAGATGGCCAACTAGGGTGCTAAATGGTGCTTGGAAGATTTTGGATTGAAATCCTGTTCATTTTAGGGTAATGAGCTAAATTCGTGTTTTAGCCTTCCAAAATTTGGATTACAAGCTTGCCTAGTGGTAACTTTCAGAATAAGAAATATTCTCCTTGTGTTTGTGTCCATAGCTACAAATGTTATTTATATGTAACAACAGATACAAGTACGACCTTCAGAAGTTGCCTTGATGTCTGAAATCACTTGTTGCCAGAGGAAACTAACGTGCTGTCAAATATGCTGTGTTTGCACTCTCTGCAGTCTGAAATGGCAATTAACCGTGAAGGAGGCTAAAGGTTTGAACCTAGCAGTAAGGAATGGCCATTAGCAAATTACATTGTTAGCTTGCTTAGTTAGAATTTATTTAAAAGTGTGATACTTAAGGATTACACATAGAGGCCTTTCTGAAAACAACAATGAAAAAATTATAAGTTTTTCTTTTGCTGGACATCTGGGCACTTCCAGATGACATCATCTCTTTCAGAAGCATTGTCTGGATAAGTGGTAAATGGTTGACTTGATTTATATTGTGGCCTGGTTGTTCTGTGATGAATAGAAACTAAAGCTACTGAAAAAATATTTAGTTTCCTTTCTTGCTTTGAAATACCAAAGAATACAAGTAACCCACAGAAAGGAAATCTTGTACTACAGATGAGTTCCCTAGATTTTTACAAGAAGATTTCCAGAATGATTTTAAGTTGGTCTTTGCCACGTTGGATTCCCTGTTGTCTTCACGTACAGGACTCATACCGTCTGTATTTTGTGTGAATTCATGTAGTAAATACTCTGTGCAGGATTGATGCAGGATACCTAGAAATTTATAAATAATCACAGCTACATGTGTTTCTCTTCGTTGTTTTAAACAAAAAAGGGATTTTTTTTTTTTTCTCTTTGATTTTTCTCAAAAATGTGCTGGAGATAGTAGGATGCAAAAAAAATGCTGTCAGATCTTTGGAGGTATTTATGGGTTAGTTGAACAGTTAAAACTACTTTGCTTTCTAGCGTCAGTGCCTGTATCTTTCCCTTACCTAGAGTCAGCAGATATGGTGGCCTGTGATAAGTACCTGAAGAACTGCTTTCACAACTTGTCGTTTTGTGGATACTGGGATTGAAAATGATGTAAATCAGTTTGTTCCCTGCATTAAATTTACTTTGTTTACTGTATAGCTGTAAATGCTCATCATCCCCCAGAAGAGTGAAAGGTGGTTAAACAAATTGCAGCAAGCGCTGTGGCAGCTACGTTGCCCTGACATCTCTAAGGCTCCTGCTCTAGTCCCCTGCTTCCTAGTGCTTCCCACCACCTCCTGTCAAGCGTTGACACAGCAGCATCAGTAGGAAAGCTACATCTCTTTGTTCCTGGCACTGTGTTTTGTGTGTCTCTAATGTGAGAAAAACACGTTAATTTCCAGCCTAGTCTGTCTGAGTTCTCCCAGGAAAAGCCCAGACAGAAGATACCTTTGTGTGCAGAGATTTCAAGGCCAGGAGGCATGGTTGTGACTGAACATAGCTCCCTGGTTTGTTGGAATTGGCACAGCTCAAGTTAAGCCTCTTCTGCAGCGAACTCAAGCACCTACCTCACCCCCAAAGTTGTCTGTGGTCAAACCTCCCCCAGCCCTGGCCTCAGGCTGGCTCCAGAGCTGCAGGAGACCTGACTTTCCTGGCAGTGCTGGGTGAAGGCTTGTGCGGTGCAGCCGCTTCCAGGGGTCTCACGGGGGTGCTTAGTGTCCACCCACAAATCCTGGCATTGTCTCAAGCCCTCTTGCCTCTGCCCGAGTCCCTCAGCCTGCTTTTTGTAATGGCTGAGCTACGGTGCTTGGGTCCTTATACAGTGGCTCATGGTACCTGGGTTCTTAGTTCTTCAAAAGTTCTTCAGAATAACATATTATATTATCCACTGTTCATGGAATAAGTGGTAAAAGGTGGCCACATAGAAAAACAACCTGTGATAATCACTTTATTTATTAAGGCATGTCATATTGTTACTCTGTGTTGCATTTTAGATATACCTTGAATACAGTTTCTATCACATAAGGTGCAAACAATACACAAGCAAATTAGAGAAATATCTGCTTCATATTTATACAGTGATAGCTCTCTAAGCAAACTGACTGAACTTCATTAGGGGAAAATTTGAGGTAATAGAAAGTAGTATTTGTATGTAAGTTCCTGGTACTTTCCTGCTTTGTCTGACATGAAGTTGACGATGCTTAGATAATACAAAATGAAACCTTCGGTATCAGGCAAAGTTCTCGTGTGTAAGCCTTTAACCTTTCAATCATTCATAAAATGCTTCTCAGAAAATTCTGTCCTAAAACCTTTATTGTCAGTTTTCAATGTAAATGACTCTTTTATTACTGAATTCCATAACAGCATATATTATAATTTAACCTCTTCTAGGAGAGGAGCATGGTAGCTAAATAAAGTATGTATAATATAAACATGGGTATTACATAGATATGAATATATACGTATGAAATGTGTTGTATTTTTTATGTAATTATGTAACATTTATGTATAATAGTTAAAATATATAATATTAGACTATTATTCACATTATCAACATAAACCAGACATATTTAAGTATTTTTATGTAATAGTATTATATTGTCCTCAGAAATTAAGAGGCTGAGAATTAGCTAACTGAAGAAAATTGTGAAGCTATGAATTTTGTATATCATGCTGAAGATGCTAAGAGTGCATATGTATATAACATGAAAGAATATTAATATAGTACATGAATAATCAACATGTTCATGTATGCAGTTATCAGAAAGTTTCGCAGTAATTCAGAGTGGTTTTCTGCAATATTTTAAACATTATGTGTTAGATGTAATTTTAATATTTATATTAATTATATTTTAGATATCTGATATCCATGTTACTGGAGAGTCAGAGGACATGTCTGCTAAAGAGAGATTGCTCCTGTGGTCACAGCAGACAGCTGAGGGTTATGCTGGAATCCGTTGTGAAAATTTCACTACCTGCTGGCGCGATGGAAGATTATTTAATGCCATCATTCATAAATACAGGTAAGTACTGTGTTTGTTCTCTTGAAAAATATTAATTGCAGCATTTTAATGTACGTAGAGAAAGGGCTTTGTGCTTTATGCACTGCAGCCGTGAAGATGACACTGGCTCTTTCCTTGGCAATTCGCTGCTCTTTGCAGCCAAAGGATGCCTCATTAGCCTTTGTGTGTCCCTCCTTCTTCAGAGGAACATCCCCATGAATCCTGCGCATCTCTTGTGGGGCACCTCCAAGCTGCCGAGAAGAATGTCTCCCATATTCAGTCTTCTCCACAGTCCCTTTTTGTCATTCTGACATATAAGTATAGGAAGGGTAGAATCAGAACTGATCACCAAAGTCCAAAACTGCACTGCTGGTGAAATCCATCAACTACTGCATGACCTGAGATATGCCCAAGATCCCCTTATTCTTCCCTGTACAATGCCCCTGGTGCCTAGACCTTCTTCAGTGTTTCCACTTGGAGCCCAGATCTACTCTGAGATGTGTCCCCTGTAAAATGGTAGGATATTCTCATGAAAAATGGGACCAGTTGGCTTGAACGTTCTCAGTTGGAGAAGGTAATTGTGCTACTTTCTTCCCCTTTCTATGCTTTTGTGATCACAATCTTATAAACAAGCATTTGTAGAACCACTGGTGGCTGTGACTAGAAGCTCAAGGATGCACTACATTAACTTACTTAAAGCACCATTGAAGAAGTCGACTGGCAAGAAAGGATTTCTAATTCTGGATTCTAAGTAAAAACGTGTCTCTCTTGACAAAGTCAACTTCGGCATCAAAACTCAGCAGAGGGATGGAATTTAAGATCATTGCTGTGCTCAGTGTTCCCTCTTGGTTGGTGGCATCTCTCTGGTTTTGTACATTTTTTTTGGTTCGTGAATTGAATAAGAAGGTTTGTGTCTTAGAGGACCTCATGGGAGAGTATTCTGGCCACTGGGCTAATTAGTGTGTACTGACTTGTCCCTTGCAATTTCTGGATTTTATTATAGCATGTGTAAAGAGTTTGTGTTGTATAAACTGGAGCATATCGTAAGGAAGTTTGAAGGCACATAATTTCCTTGGTATAATACCGAAGGAGTGTCCCAAGTGGAGAGAGCCAAATTTGGTACAATTTAATGCAGCTCCAGGGAACAGACCCTGGAGCAGCTTATTCTGTTCTTGGATTTCCTCTTGTGGGAGCATTTGGCTCACCACAGAAGGAAGCCTAGGGAGAGCCAACATGCATGCAGTATGGGGACTAGGACACTGAAATAAAATGGGAGACGAGTCAAGCAGATGCAGCCTTTTCCTCATACGCTGCATAGAGAGGCTGTAAGCATAACATCCAGTGCTCTGAGTCCTAGAAAAGTTAGCTGTGGCAGTGCATAGCTTCATGGTAAAATGGAGCTGCATCTGAATCAATGAGGTCTTTTTCTGATTAACGCTTCTGTTCTGGGTGGCCGGTCAGGGAGGAGGTGCATGCCAGCAAGCAAGTCTTCTTTTAGTAACATTGGCAAGACAAAGGGAAATAGCTGGCAAAAGACTAGGCTGTTTTACTTCAGGACAGAGCAGCTAAAAGAATGAACATAGCACAGGCAAGTATTTGAAAAAATAAACAATTTGAAAGATACAGAGAGAGGGGAGGGGAAAAACGGAAGGAGCTTAATGAGATGGAATAATGGAAAATATTTCCCAGAGCTTCTTCAGAGCCGTATACCACTTACATAGAGCAGCGTAGCCTTTACAGCTCAGCAACTAGTGGTTGTGGTACAGATTGGTTAATAAATAATGAAAAACTTGGAATTCCGTCCTCTCTCTGTGCAAATGTTAATGCTTTGGGACGTGACTGAGTACCTGCAGTTGCTTTGCTGGAGCAGTGTTTCTGGCAGTGCTCCGTGAGTTTCATTCACAGTGTTTCAGCAGGGAAGCACAGGCACCTTTGACAGCACTGCGTTGCACGAAGCAGATGATTCAGTGGCTGAGGAGCAGAGTCCCCATTTTGTGCGGTTCTGTACCGGTTTCCATTTAGCTTATCCCCTTCCTGTAAGCATATCTTCTCCACCTAAGGATCCCGTGTCCTTCCCAGGAATGTTTACTGTCCTTATCTGATGTCTTTTTGCTGTGAGAGGTTACAGATTCTTGGACTCTGCCTTGCTGATTAAATCAATGAGATTCTTCCACTGATTTCAGTGAGCTTCTATGTTTCTTTCCTTTACCGTTTTGTACCGTTAAAACAGAGATAACAATTTCCAGCTATTGCTCACAAGATAGGAATGGTCTTTCCAAACAGTCATCTGATATTTTTAACTACAGTATTTTACTCCAGAGAGCTCTTTTAAAGCTTGGTTTGTGTTCTGAGCAGTAAGTAGGTTAAACACTAACAAAATGCGCGCATTTCTGGCAGTGATTCTCCATATGCTCTGTTTGTCTGTTTTAGTAGCTCCCAGTTTGCAGCTCACAGGTGGTCTCTGGACTAGGCTGAGCATCCTGCAGATGCCGCTGGCTGGCATGCTCTGCCAGGACAGACGACCAGGCATTCCTGCTTGGGCACTGGGGCGGAACTGCGGTGCTGCCACCACAGAGCACCCTGGTGGGTGCACGTCTGCCCATCGTGGTACAGCGTGGCAGCCCCTCCTGTGACAGGAATGCCATGCTCAATGGAGATACCTCTCCTTAGCGTGCACCCTGGCACAGGAGGAGTATCCATGCACTGTGAGTGGGGATGGGGCTCTTCAGCAGGAACATGACTGCCAACCCTGGAAGGGATTTAAGTAGGCCCAGACCTAATTTTAAGGGGATGACATTACAACAGTAATAACCAGAAGACAGAAATACCATGTGTGTTACTGGTATCTAGAATTGCAGTTGTACTGAGCGACAGTAAGCTGTACGTTGGATGGAGAGCACACGCGTACCCATGTCAGGGCACAGTGGTGGGGCCTCCCCATGGAGGTCCATCAGGGCAGGGCCTGGCAGCCAGGGCCCGTCCCACCACCCCAGCCAGGAGCAGGGTGGCCGGGGGCACCGGGGCAGCCCTGGGCATCGGGCACCTCCCTGGGGACGGGGACAGGCTGAGGCTGGTCCAGGACATGGCCCGCACGGGGGTGCACCGCTGCAGGGGCCATAGGTCAGCTGGGGGCCAGGGGCGAGAGCACGAGCAGCTCCTGGAGGACAGGAGCCATGCTGCCTCTGAGCTGAACCTGGGCACAGACAGGCAAACCCCGCGCTCACAGCCCTGACACTGTGGCTGAGAGGCCTTTCCTGGATGCGTCGTTGAGAACACAAGCTGAAGGGGTCCAGCATGATCCCTACAGTTGGGCATCCATGAGACAGGGAGGTGTCACTGTCCAGTTCTAGGTGACAGGACTGGAGTGGCAGGTTATAATTACCTCCTTTCCAGGCATAAGCGATTTTTTAAATTGCAAGTATGCACCAGCTTACTTGCTGTAGCTGTGGAGGGCTGGGCGAGGAGCTGGGCTGTGGATCAGTCGCCAGCGGGCAGGGAGCCTCTGCCCTCGGTGGCGCTGACAGCCCGCCTGCTCTTAACAGCAGGGGAGGATTGTTTCATCTGGGCTGCCAGTAGCCGTCTCCATTTTTTTTTTCTGTTCTGGCAGAGGATCCCAGCAACTTTTTTTTGGTGCAAGCCACCTAAGATTTAGGATGCAAAACTGCAGGAATAGTGCATGGATTTGCCATGGCTCTCTGCTCCACCCAAGGTGTGTGGGAGAAGTAGGATAAGGCCGGCATTTCCCTGGCATGACTAACTGTAGTACCCGCTGCAGCAGCTCGGCGGAGATCAGCAGGCCGGTGTGTGGTGGCTGGGCGAGCCAGGTTGCTCCCCGTCTCCCTGCCCTGCGCACATCCGCAGCCATGCTGGCAGCGCTCCACTTCCAGCGCCGGGCCTGGGGACGTGGGCAGCGTGCAGGCACTGGATCACACACACACTCAAGGCAGTCACCTGCTCTCCTGGGCGAATGCAGGATGTTTGTTTTCATTCTTCTCAAGCAACAAGGATTAGGGTTGTCAGAGCTTTTCCTAAGTGCCTTCAGTCACTTTCTCTTTTACCTCTGTTAAGCGTATGAATGAATTTCCAGTGATTTTGCAATGCTCTTTAAATCAAAGGAAAGTAATTTTATCAATGGCAGAAAAGATAGGAAAAAATTAATCTATTTGAGGTACTTGGCTCCGTATACAACTTGGTTTTTTCCTCCAGATTTTGGAAAATGTAATTTGTTTTCATGTGAAAAGGTTGCTTATGTTTTCAGCAGGTTCGTGTGTTTATAGTCTGTGTTTATAGTGTGAGATTGAAGATTACTCAGATGAACTTCTGAAGAGTATATAAAGCTTCCATTTTAAAGCATCCTATACATGGTAAAATCCCTGGGAAGCGAACAGGGCTCTGCACCAACCTCAAGAACTGCCTTAGGGAGCTCTCTTGCAGGCCCTGGATTTTGCTTTTCATGTTGTTATTCTGTGTGGATATTTGTTCTTGCATAGAAAGACTAAATAAAATTATAAAATTAAAAAGCCAGTTTTAATATGGAACGTTACCAGGTTTGTTAATTATGTGATTTTATTTAAATATATAATCTTTCAGACTCTCTTTTGAACCTCCACACCTTTCTCTGGATGTGTGATCAGGTCCATTACTGAAAGCTACAGGTATGCCCAGGAGATTCGAGAATATTCTGTATGTCTCATCTCTTACGTAATCGGCCTTTTATAGCTTAATTTTTCATTGAAGACGTGTGTTATTTGCTTCAATGTGTTGTGTTGGAAGAAATCTGACTTCAGGCACTTTAAAAAGTACGTGTTGTTTCTTTCATACCATCATATCATACGTAGTAAAAACCTTTAAGCCAGACTTCGAAGTTGGAAGGTGACTTGAATCAGCGTGCAGTGCCCAGATTTTCCTGGAGATACTGCCGTCTACACACTGAGGTCTTCATCTTGCAACTCGATCATGTATTTCTAGTCACTTGACTGTGTTTTAGGTAAATGCTCTTGATTTGTGTTTTCATTTTCTTATGTACATGCCTTTTGCCCAGGAATAAGAAATACTTATTTTTTAGAACAGTATCCCATTGTTAAAACATATAGAAACAGTTGGTGTCCATAGAGAATGAAGGCTACTCTTCTTTCATTAGGAGTTGCATGCCAGATTGGAGCTAGTAATCTAAATTATAGATCTACGTTACACTTTGCAGATACATTTATTTTAAAGCAAAGCAAATTCAAATAAAAAGTTATACCAAAGCAACAAACTGCTTTTTTGGACCTCAGGCTGCCCTGATCCTCTGATGCATAAGGAGTGCAGGCTGTTTCTGTTAAAAAAGTGCCTGAAAATGGAATTTAAGAAATAGGAAAAATAATAGCCATAAGATTTACAGTTAAATGGCACCTATAGACACTTTATTAAGGACAGTGGCTACTGATACTCAGAAAACAGACATGGTTAACAGACCAAGCTCATCTTACTTTCTAAAGAAAAAAAGTGAAGTATGGGGGATAGGAAAAGATGATGAACATCAGACATGCATGCTTTTTGTAAAAATGTGTGCACTCCTTTCCACATTTTATTTTTGTATTCTTACAATTTTTATAATGAAGAGGTAATTTTGCTTTTAACACTTACAAAAGGAATTCCAGAAAGAGCAGTATGTTCTTGTGTAACTAGATAATAGCATTTAATGAGTAGCCCCAGTGGTGCCTCTATGGTGAAAAATAGCATCTGTTCAGGAAGCACTGCAAACTCGGCTCCCAGATAAAGCTGTATTTTTTAAGTTGTAGTCTCAAGTGTTAGGTCTGTTCTCATAAATGAAGCAGGTCCAGCCCCTGCTCTCTGCCCCTGCGGTACAGCAGGGCTTGTGTCTGCATGACTGAAGTCTCCCCTGTGCCCCCCAGCCAGGCTGCAGCCTCTTTGAGAGCAGTCCTGGGTCAGTGCAGTCCCTTGAACTGGGCCCAGGTCTTGCCTGGGAGGGCATGAGTGCAATGGCCATGGCCATGCTATGGGAAGGACTAGCAATTAAAGAGTCATGGGCCCTTGATCTAGGCTCCTGTTCACTTTCAGCATAGATACGTCCAGTTATGCCTGGACTTCTAGGTGAATTGCAGCAACCATACAAAATGGAAAGACGCTGGTTAGGAAAAAAAGTGAATAAACTGTGTTTAGGTCAGGCAGTGGTCTGACAAGCAAGCAGGGCTGTAATATACACATGAAGGTTTTCAGACAACAAAACAAGCGAGATTATTTCATGTAATGTGATACCAAAGCTTACCGAGACCACGTGCAGACAGTTGGCTACAAATTTTGGCAGCATCTAACAAGAACGATAAGTATTAGAAATGCTGCAGAGAGTCAAAGTGGTGATAGAGTTCAAAGGGGTGCATTTTGAGCACAAATTAGAAGGAAAATACTTTTTACTGTATGTGATCCAAGAGGCCATTGGCACTGGTAAACTTTATGGAAGACCTTAACGATGCCTGTACTTTTAAGTTGTATATAGCTTAGAGAGAGGGCGAGGAGAAGATGGCTGTTATCCCCAAAGGAAAGAGGAACAGAGGCTGACAGTGAATGCAGCCCAGAAAGCACGTAGATACACTGGGTGCTTCATGGGGGAGGAAGAGGAATAGAAACTGCAGCAAAGAATGTGTCCCCAAAGGAAGGAGCACTGTGGCAGCTCCATAAATGCTAGATAAAGTGAGACAAATTTTCCAGGGTCACAGCGCTTTTCTTTTGACATATTATTATAGTAACTCTGTACACTTGCAGAATTACTAAGCAGCTGGTTTTTGGAGTATGGTGTAGCAGGGAACAAGCTAGATTCCTGCCTGCTAAATAACTCTTCTGGTTTAGAACAAGCTGTTTCAACCTTACCCAGGACAATTTGCTGTGTATGTGTAGTTAGTTGAACACTAAGCTCCTGGCCGGCAGTGCATGTGGCATCCCTCTGATGTTAAAACTTGTTGCAGCTGCTCAGGTACTGACATGAATACATTCCTTAAGGGGAGGGATAGTGATGCCTCAATTTGCAGTAACACGTTGAACACCCTTGGGGCATGAATGAGAAAGAAACTAAATATTACACAGTGTCAAGCCTTAAAATGCTAAGGGATATGTTTTAAATGAAGAGATTAGTTGGGTCTGCTAGTTTTGGCTTGCCGTTTTGTAACTCATAATTTATTGTTACCCAGCCTTAACAAAAGGAAAATGTGAGTTTGGTTGCATTGCCCCCCACTTCCCACCCACCTCAGTGTTCAGCAGCATGGTTGTTACTGTTTTCAACAGCTTTTGTTATGTAGAAGAAACGAACTTGGCATTAAGAATTGGCAATTTGGGAAAAGATAAATAGCATTTAGGATGATTAAAAATATTGACAAGTGGACACACTTTTAATGTTACTTACCTGAGTATGCATATGCATATAACTAATGGGTTTAGAAATAGCAAGTAACCTCAGCTGCAGTTTAATTGAACACACTCAGAAAAATTCTGTGATGGCTTTTGGTAAAGGCTATATTAAAATAGTACTGGAAGCAGGCCTGCAATTTTAACATCTTGTGGTGGTGGTTAGCCTTAGTGGGTATTAGATGGAAGACTTCCAGGCAGTTGGGTTGATTAATTTCAGCTCTGGACTTAAAATGATCCCTGTGTACATTGTGCTGGATCCTGCTGCAGAGTAGCAGCTGAATGAAAGATAACAGTTTTCTTTTTGCAATAATTGAGAACTAAAAAATATTAGGATGAAATCAAAGCATTTTTCTTGCTTAGGCCAAATGGGAGTAAAGTGAAAGATAAAGCTTTGGATTAAAAGGCCAGGTTTTTATTCAGGTTTCATATGTCTCTTACTCTAGGACGCCTAAGGGTGTCAGAAGCCTTTATCCAAAAGGCTGTGGTGGCTGAGCAGCGGTGCTGTATGTGCCCATGATAGATTGGACAGGGAGAGGTCTTGGTCTTCTGGCTAGTGTGTCAGGCAGTCACTGCGGGGATCTGGAGGAAGTTTTCTCAGGGAGCCGAACAGAAAAAATCATTTGGTTGGGTTTCTTCGTTGTATTTTTTGTATTCAAACACTCCAAGGAAAGGTACATTGTTTATGGTTATTTCTGTAGATTGTACAGTGTGAGTTGAGGTTAACAGCTATGAGCCTTGCTCCTATTTAAATTTTATCGTAAGCAAAAAGTTGGGAAAGTTACTATACTGTTTCTGGTTTTGTAGTGACAAAAACATCTTGTGTTACAAAGAGAATGTAAAGTCTGTTTTTAAAGCTGGTGAAAGGACTGAGATCCTGTCTACTTTCATTCATGTGTATACTGAGCTTGAAATCGACGTATCAAACTTAACGCCAAGTTGTGATTAGGGTTTGTAAGGCATGGCTAAAGCTGAACTCCACATTTAATCAATAGGTCTTTGATATTACAATGCCTCAATTGTGTTTTTATCTAAATCAATGGGTATGGCAAGTTGCAGGTAAAGTTTTGCTGTGCTAACAAAGGTGGGACAGGAGGCTTCAGTAGGTTTATTAAACTCAGTGCTTGTCAAATCAAGGACATGCACGATAGAAGACATTATCTGAATTAGCTGTGTGTGTTGTTAGGGGCTAAATTAATAAGTTAGGGTACCTGAGGGCTTTTTATCTTTATTTTTAGTGCAGTTAAAACATTCATTCTTTTTCTGTAGGAAGTCTTGATATAATGTGTTGGGATGTGTGAAGAAGAGACAGGAAATGTATCTGTAAATAGTGTGCCCTTGTTGCACCGTCACTTGCAATACTTTTTGCAGAATTATTCATAGTATCTGAAAATTTATATGAAAAATTAAGAAAAAGATACAAGGGAGAGCTGAAGAGTTCAGATCACGTGAGAATGTTTCAGCTCTTGAGGGAATAAAAAGGCATGATTGTTTATCTTCAGAGAGGCATTGAATGAAATCTAGAGGCACATAAAATAATGAATAGTACATGCATTCCTGTCATACCAGCACAAGAGAAGACAAAACCAAAAAGAGTGTACAAGTCATAATGATCATGTGAAATACGTTAGCACAGTGTGTCATTGAGGCTGGGGACCTCTGAGCTTGAGAAAAGTTATTTGCCACGTACCTGAACAAAGAATATGCAGAGCTGTATTCAGCAGCATGCTTTTCAGTTTATCACAGTTGTAAGGATAAAATGTTTCTATAATGAGAGTTTTCAGTTAGAAAATTGTTTGCATTTTCCCTGAATTGTGAAGTGTTGCCTAATTTCAGTGATGCGCTGCTCAGCTTCACCCAGTGGTTTGATGTGTTGGGGTAATTTTATTTCACCGTGTTGTGTATTCGTTGAAGATGTTGTTGTAAATCTATGGTTGAACAGTCACTTTAGTCTCAAATCTGAGATTACATTAAATATTTTTTGTACCTTCCCCCCCCGCCAAAAAGATATTACTGAAAAGTAGTCAAATATTTATGTAAATTACTTCAAATAATCTGTGTCATTTGGCCAAAATAGAAGGATTTCATGGAGTACTTTTTACCTGTTTTCCCAGTCAAGTGCTGAATGATGAGCTACGAGACATGATATACCATGCATCTCCTTGAACTTGTTTCGTATTAATTCAATGAGAAAGTCTTAAAGAAGTCCTAAGCAAATCTCTAGTCATCATTGTTATTGGGTCTGTGAGAGCCAGTTAAGCAATTTTGCATTTAAACGTACAGCGTTGCTTTATGTTTCTAAGAGCGTCAGTCTCAAAACATGCATGTTCAGTGAGGAAGAATATTTCATGACAGCTTTGCAGTTATCTAAACTTCTTCTCAGTACGGTCAGTGGATTTGGCTCCTTCTGAAGTAATTCTTAGATTCTGGATAACTTGTTAGTTAGGTTGAACTGGATGTATTGGCCAGGTTTACAACCGCTATAATAAAATACATACAGACATGCTACATTTAAGTGTCTGGATCTGGAGCTGAATCTCACCTCTTATCACTTTCCTCATCTTCATATACATGTAATAGAGACCTTGTGATCTGGGGGATATAAAAAAAGCTGGAGGCTCTCATATATCCTGTGAATGCTCGGGGCTGATTACTGATGGTCAGACCTGGCTGCACATTATTGCATGCAAACCTCCTTTTCTGGGCAATTCCACTTAGTAGTGTTGTAACTATAGATGAAAAGTCCTGCCTGTCCTTTGACTGACTGTTTCCTCTGAAGGACAGCTGCAGCCGTTTCGTCTTTATTTAGATATTCCATCACATTTACGGCCATGATGTATCTTTAATGTTTAATTTTCTAGCTTTTCTACTCAAATGTTTGTGAGTAGTGTGCAAAACTATCCATCTAGGAGACCCGTGAGCCCAAGGACCAGTGCTAAGGAGCTTCAGGCAAAAAAGATCACGTGGTTTAGACGCATCTGGACATCTGGTTCAAAACTTTCTTTTGCCAGTTGCAAATGGAAATTAGTGCTCACATTTCTGTACTGAGGTCTGAGACTGAAGGGTTCTTTCCCAACGTAGAGCAAGAAACTCAGTGAAGCTAGAAAACCTCCTCATGTGTGATTGTTGTCCATAGATCCTTCTGAGACAAACCCACATTTTGTAAGGAATCCAGATCTTCTAAAAGGAGGGTAGCCGAGGGTATAGTGGAAGATAGTGTTGATTCAGGAGTCAGTATTCTACGTCCTCTCCTCAGCATGGGGTTTTCGACACCAAGGAGCATGCTGCAGAACCTTGTGCTGTGTGCCTCCATAGTGGTCTTTGATTCTAATGATGGAGGAGATCTGTTCCTCCTTAATGCCACAAAGTCATACCTGCTTGCCATTTTTGAGCAGAAATTCTCCTTTTCCTCCTCTGTAAGCGATCAGGCTATGTGGAAGAAAATCTGAATTATTCTGCTCCCTGAAACTTAGGTTTCCAAGTTCTCTGAAACGGGGTTACTGAACCCAGCTAGTCCTATATGGTCTTATTTTCCCTAAGACATGGCATCCTTTATATTGAAGCTCTCATGTGACAATGGAAAAAAGATCAGGAAAATAACCGTGGTAGGCGCATGCATTAGCAAAGGGTGCTTCCAAGATCTCATGGTCATGACACTGTATAGAGCACTGTGTTCGCAAGCACTAAGCATCAGTAGAAATGCCCAAAAGGACAGTACATGTTAGTTGAAGTCCAGGAGTCATTCCCATTGTGTTGATGCCTCAGTCTTTCCAAAGCAGGCTCTTTGGCAAGCTGTTTTGAACAAGATTTGTATTTGTACCTGATGTGGAGACAGATTCTTAAATAAGTTCCCAAACATTGACTCTGCATATAAACTGGTGTAAATATTTTTTTAGTGTTTTTGAAACTTTGTTAAGGGATAGGTTAAATGGTAGGTGTTAGTGTATAGTAAGTTAAATACTAAATTGATTCTGCTTCATCATCTCATTTGTAGAGTTCCTGAGAAAGTAACAGGAAATGAATGTTGTAAAAGGTAGAGCTAAAATTTCTGTTTTACATGGTCATTTTCTATCGTCTGATTCCTTTTAGTCTCTCTATTCTTGTCTTTTTTTAAAAAGTATTTTATGATTATGTATTCTGGCATGGTCTTTGATTTGTTTCAGTAGTCCTCTCATCCCTGAAAAATGGATGAGTCTTTCTGGCACCCGTCCTTTTCAATTGTCTGTGAACAATAAAGCAAAGAATTTGTTTAATTTTTATAGGCATTTTCTAATTACAGCAGTGGAAAAGCTAACTGGACTATAGTGACGTGTACGCATCTTCAGTCATATTTTCTCTGAGAGTTTTGCTTGAAACTCACTATATTAATATTTCTGCTCAATATAAGCCAAGAAAGAAATATCCTTTTAATATCAGGTATTACTCAGGCAGTGTCCAGTGTTTTGACTGAAACAGAGCTGTGCAGATTAAACAGCTTAGATGGGTCATGTAAATAACTTCAGGCTTGTCAGTTAGCCTCCTAAATTCATTAATAGTATTTGCATGTGGAATGTTACTCTTATGTATATATGTCTTAATAAAGTTAAAAATTGCTGTAACTTGAGCAACTGTCATCCAGGAACAGTGAAGAGAAGGACGTGGTTTCTTCATCATTGCCTGGGAAAATAAAAGTTCAGTTAAATATCTTTTTCCACTTTGAAATATCAAATTCCCTTCAAATCTAACCTTTTGTTTTAATGGCAGATATTATAGCTGCTAGTTTGGATCTTGAACTGTTTTACTAGGTATTAGGTTCTGGCTATGGGAAAATCTACATGTGCCTAACCTTATTTAGTATGCACGACTCTTTGATTTCATGGAGTCTTTGCAGAGCAGAAAGCTTGCATTTGATCCATGTAACTTCATTTCTTTATGCTGTTCTGCAGATACCGTTCACTCACTTCTCTTTGGGGTGCTAGGTATTTATTTTCTTGAATTGATCCTAATTTTGTCAACTTCCTAATTGAAGTGGTATTAATCACACCTTTTTTCCCCCCTTACTTCTAATACAAATTGTGTCTAATTTCTAACACCTACACTAAGATCTCAATGGCAGGCACCAATCTTTTTATAAATGAAATGATTAATGACAATGTAGAAGCCAAACCCCTTGACTTAGGTGCGGCTGCAGCAAAAGTATCTCCTTTGCATGGAATGTTCCAACTCGGCTGGTGTTTGGGATGTTTATGTGTGTGTTTTGATGGCAAAGGCCCAGCCCGCTGAAAAATTTGCCGTAAGATGATTCACAATATTATGACAGAAGGTAGAGTCATCGTCGTTTACTTAAAGTGCATTTAATTTAATTTGTTCTTCACTATGTGTAAAACCACTTAATAGTGCTATGCAAATTGATATAAAATATATTTGTAATACATGACAAATAACTTCTATAAAACTTGTGTATTTTCTCTTTAGTCTTAAAAATGAAGATGTTTACCATCATGGATGATGCTTTTAAATGCAGTGCATGCTTCAATTAAGACAGTTAAATATATATGAGAAGGATACTCATCACAACTGCAGTTTAAGCAGTTAGTAGTATTTCAGAATTGAAAGGTGAAATGAAATACTAAAGATATTGGAAAATATTTGCGAGCCTCTATGACACAGCCCCACAACACTCGCAGTGCACAATCTGTGCTTGGTTATACCAGATCCCCTTGATTCTTCAGAGAAGAATGGTGGTCAGTGATCAATCACAGCACTGAAATATGTGTGTGCATGCTTAAATGCAAATTTCCATGTACCCAGTTAGCGGGCTTGCAGCAGATAAAAGCGACTTTTATTTTTATTTGAAATTGTGAGAAAACACTCTTAAACAAAACTAGAACAATGCAGCAATTAGTGATTTCCTGAGCCATGTTTTTTGGATGCATTTTTCTGGGGTTAAAAAAAGTCTTTTACTGAGCTGTGGGAGGAAAGCTCCTTTTTCTGTGGCTTTGCAACATATCCCTCTACCATTTGGGCAGGGGAAAGGGTGACCTGCAGAGGGTGGAGGCCCCAAGCCCTTAGCAGTGTGCACTTCCCATGGCCAGTACCAGGTGCTTTTGCATTCAAGTTATAATACCCGCCTTTTCCCTTTTATAAGCCATCAGTGGGCTTGTTCTCACACAGCTGTTGAGCCTTCTGTCTGCTTCAAAAAACCCAAGGCAAGCACTATCAAGACAGAGACAAATGCTGTCTTCTGTAGTATCTTCTGGATGATCAAGACTTTAGATAAATATAGACCAGGTAATCTAGGTCGGTATGCTATGTGTTAAGTATATAATTAACTGAAACCAGCAGTATTCATTGCAAAGTTCCCTTGTTCTTAAAGGGGAACTGGAATAACCCTATGCTGGTAGGAGTTGCAGGGATGGGAAATGACGTTTAAAAGCGGGGGAGGGATCTCACCAAGTGGGCTCTTCAGCTGGGGGTTGAAGCCACAGCACTGATGTAAAATGATGTATTGTACAACAGCAGTGGTTTTTGACTGATTTTTACCTCACGTCTTCTTCATCTAAATGAAAGCTTTATTCTAAGGAGATTATCATGTCAGTGTCTGTGCAGCTTGCAGCTCATTTTCTGGGAATAGTCAAGGCTTTTACAAGAACTTGCCCTTTCGTGTTCTGAGAGTTGGCAATCAAACAGGCAGCCTAAGTGATTCTTGGGCCATTTTTAACAAGTGTGAAACAAACTTAAAGGCAGGTGAAAAAAAATAACAAAACAACGTACACTTACAGAAACCTGCTTCTCTTATCAAAACTGTGCTGTGAAAGCAATCTTTATTACTCATACTGTCTCCATTACTGTGGCTGAAATAGGAGACTGGAGTGCTCTGTTTCCTTTTCTAGTATTGACTTTTATTTTTCATGGATTTTGTGCGCTGCTAAGAGCAGCGGATGATATTGGTTTCGTTGCATTGTTTTCATTGCGCTGAAATGCAGGGAAGAATGGCATGAGCTTCACATCATGCTCCCACTAAGCATATTGGAAGTGGAAAGTCCCGCTGGTTTAGGAGGATTATGTTTCTTTTCACACCACTTGAGTTTTATTATTAATTAAATGTTCTTTCAAGAAATAAAAGGTGCAGTATTATTATCTGTCTTGTAGGCTTGTCTTCTAAAGAGCACAAGGAAACCAGTGGTTCTTCATGGCTGAAAAGAAATAAATTTTTATTTACAGCACCTTGTAGTTAATTCAAGGACAAGCTTGTATTGAGTTTCCCAAAGTTAATACCATTTTGTGATGAAGGGAATTTGGGGTGTTGCCAAATGAAATGTTACAATTCGTTTCAACCAATGTGATATTTAACAGTTTTATTTCTCTGTTGCAATTATTTAAGGCTTCTGCTAGGTAAAACTCAGAAAATAGTTTCTCTAGAAACAAAAATGAGAAAATTTAAGGACTGAATTGTTCACTAAAACTTACGTCATATTTTTGTCTTTTGGGGTTTTGTTTTTGTTTTTTTTCAGTGTGGGCCTGGTTTTCAGTAGAATAGGATTTCAGTAGCAAAGGTTTCAGAGCCTTGTGACTCTTTGTGGCTTCAGTGAGATGAGTTTTTGCTCATCATCTTTGAAAATCCCTTCTTCCTTTTAGCTGCTATGGTTAAGAGGATTCCCAGTGGTGAAGGAGGCAGACAGTAACACACTCTACTCTGAGAACTGCAAGATCTAAAAGCCAAGCACCACATAGCAAACCTCAAGGACAATATTAATTTTGAAGTTTTACATTAATTTAAAACATTAAAGTAGTGATGTTGGTACAGGATAATACTTATGGGCCTTAAAACTGTTTATAGGTAAGATTGACTTAAGACAGGTATTCCATTAACACAAGAGTGTTGTGGCTGGCAATGGAGTGTAGCAGGATGAAGGTGTAAAGGTGTAAGTGCGTGGGGGTTGAGTGTTTTCTACAGGACAACTGACAGCAATGTTTATCTGAAAACAGGGCTTCAATGCAGTTTGAACGAGACTCCTTTAAACCCCAGTAAGAATACTTGTCTTCCAGGTTAAAGAGATGGTTTTGTGACTGAAGTTGTTTCTCTATGGGTTTTGACACGTACTGAAGGGTTTGATGCAGAATGACTAAAAGCTTGTAAAGGTAGTGGAAATGAAGTTCCTCACGTAAATGAGGCCTAAGAGAAAAGTGAGTTTAACCTCCTCAAGGGCAGTGGAAGGGACAAGGCATGATAATGCAATGGCAATGCACATGAGTAAATATGCAAAAGAAAACAGAGAGAGTGTTATATATATGGGATGGCTAGAAACTTTAGCTTGTAGATAAAGAACTGACACTGTTGTAGCTACCTGCTGCTTGTATTTATCACTTAGGACTGACCTCAGCCAGTTCACATGATTTAATGAAATCCTTCTTTAACGAAAACTTTGTTGCTGTATCCATCCATGCTCTTGGTTTGATTTACTAATAAGCAGTGATTTAAAACTGGTAAAGAGTTGTAATCAAGTGTTACTATTTTTATTTGACAGGCCGGACCTGATAGACATGAATACCGTTGCTGTTCAAAGCAACCTTGCAAATTTAGAACATGCTTTTTTTGTAGCAGAAAAACTTGGTGTTGCCAGACTTCTGGATCCTGAAGGTAAGATGGCTGCAAAGGACTTTGTTGCAAAACCCCTAACATTAAAACAAAATCTAATCTGCCTGCAGGTTGTAGCATATTTTTGGGCATTCTTACAACTACATGATAAAGCGCTGCTTCATCTTGCTCTTTTAGATGTTGATGTTCCCTCACCTGATGAGAAGTCAGTAATAACTTATGTGTCATCACTTTATGATGCATTTCCCAAAGTACCAGAAGGTGGTGAAGGCATCGGTGCAAATGTAAGTAGGAGAAAAATATTAGTGTGGTGTGCAAGTTTCATTAATACGATTCTTGATTTCGGCTACAGAATGTTAGATGGATCTTCCATAAGACCATTGTCACCTTTCTCTTTGACATGATTTTCTAGGTGGAGATTTTAGAGGCTTAGCAGCTATTTTGTGTTCTGGACATGAAAATGTTTGTGCAAGGAGCTTAACTAAAAGCAATTTATCTGAAGTTGGAGAAAGATAAGAGTCAAAGTTCTTACATTTCAGTCATGGACCTATAAATTTTGCCTCTCTGGTTCTTATCAATTTGAAGTGTATTAAACTAGAAAATTTTGTTTTCTGGGGAATTATTTGGGACCAAAACTAGAGAGTGAAATCATATGTTTTGAAGCTTTAAGTGAGCTGTACTGGGCAAGTAAATATTGTTTCAGAATTGCAGGGTTTAGAAATCTCTTTTCTATGTGTGTGAAGACCCTCGGACTTCAAAGATAAGGCAAAAATGAGCTTTCATATGATTTTTTCTGATCTGTGATCTGGGTTGTGCTTTCATAGGATGTTGAAGTCAAATGGGTTGAATATCAGAATATGGTGAACTACCTCATGCAGTGGATCAGACACCATGTCATGATAATGTCTGACAGAACATTTCCCAACAATCCTGTGGAATTGAAGGTGAGGTGTGGCGTCTTAAACTCCTTGCTGGAATGACGCTTTATCTTACTGACTCAAAGCGTGCTTGAACAAATGAAGTGCTTGTTGATTTATACAATCAAATCAACAATAGTACTACTCTGTAACCTTTTTAAAATACAATAAATACATTACTAACATAGGAACAATCAAGAACAAATATTTAGCTTGTCACTGATCATTTTTTGTAGAACTCAAGTAGAACAGTATAAAAACGTAAGCTTACAAAGAACTGTATTCTTACAAAGTAAGGTTATATTCACTGTGAATAAAAGTTGATGATGGCTTTTATGTTTCTGTAGGCACTTTATAATCAATATTTACAGTTTAAAGAAACAGAAATTCCACCAAAGGAGACAGATAAGTCAAAAATTAAACGTCTATATAAACTGCTAGAGGTAAGTTTTAACATGCATTGAAACATATAGAAGTTCCCTTTCTGTGGCTTAAAATAACAAATATGTATGAATTGTTAAGGTCTGGATAGAATTTGGACGCATCAAACTTCCACAAGGCTATCATCCAAATGATATAGAAAAAGAATGGGGAAAGCTTATTGTTGCCATGCTGGAAAGAGAGAAAACCCTTCGGCCTGAAGTGGAGAGGTACGCTAGTGAATGTTTGACACGCTTGGTTAATATATTTGCTGTTGTTTTAACCCATATTGAAAATTGTAAATGTCTTCCTCCGTGATAACATGCACATTATTTTTCTAGACCAAGTAATTTTGCCTTTGTTCAAGGCCTGAAGTTCTTTACCTACTTCATAGAAGCAGGTCCAGATGGACATAACTTTGATGGTCTCAGAAGGTCATAATGAATACTTCGGATCATCAAAGCACTTAAACACAAATATAACCACCTTCTTTGTACAGTTAGAGAGCTAGGTTCATATCATTTCACTGTCTCATTTGGACTTGATTTCATATAAGCAACATGTATTTCACTTGGTGCACAGCATTGTGGGCTGACGTCCTGTTCTGACGTTGTTTAAAAGTTGGTTGTACTCAAGAGCGCAGAAAGTGTTTAGATGTGCAAAGCACATAGTAGTCTTCCATGGTAGTAGAATGCGTGACACTGTTTTGTATATCACTAATACCATACTGAGCAAGTTTAAAGTTTTGATGCAGTCTTTGAGCATTTCTGCTTTTTAATGGTACCTCTTTTGAGTCGTGGCAGACACAGGTGCTATACATTCATTAATTAAAAAAACCCTTCTATTTAACTCAAATTATTCTTCTATACTTACCTGGAGGTAGGTATAGACACCTGGATCTGGATTCATTCTGCTTAACTTTAAACATCCAAAGGAGACACCTAAGATCTGAACCACTTTCTAGAGAATCCTGGCACTGACTTTCTGGTGACAACAGGGTGATCATTCTGTCTGGTCTGAGTTCTGAAATCGGGTGTGAAGAATACAGATCAGTGTTTAGGAAGTCCTCAGAAAGACACATTTTAGCAAGAGAAGATCTCAAATACAGTCAGAGTCGATTAAATATGTGTCATGCTTACAAAACCAAGAGCATGACAGAAATGGCAGATTCAATGGGAGGTGTTGATTCACAGCATCCTGCTGGGAAAGAAGTTCCTATAGAGGAATAGAAAGTTGTCCCCACCATGTGGAGCAGAACACTGAAAAGCAGTGGAAGAAACACAGCCTGCTAAATCTTGTAGGTTAATCTGTCCTGACCTGCTAAAAGCAAAATTAGTGCCTGCCTTCGCCAAAAGGCGAATTCATATTTGCAGAAAGCTGTATTATCTTTGTTGAGAATGTGTATAAATGACATTAGTTTATTTCTTTTTAAATTCAGATGGACTGAGCATAGATAAACAAATGTAAACATAAACCCCTTCAGGATTGGTAAACACACTTAAAGTGACAGGTCATATGGTGATGGTCACTGTGTGTGGTGGTCGCTGTAAAATGAGAGAGAAAAGTTGATTGAGGGATTCTTAGTGATCAAGTTAAATTGTTGGTTGATCTGGACACAAGAACTTGATAACGTTTGCTGTATTGGTTACTAGTGCATCTCACCAACATGAGGTGTTGATACAGCTCCTGGGGTGGGATTTGGTTGTGGCAAAAATGTGACCTTAGCTTACACTGAAATTTGGCAAGTACTAAAACTTTGCCTGCAAGCCTGGTGGATGCATCTGAAAGGATCAACACAGATAGCCCAAGTGTGGCCAGATTGGTGTATGGGTTCAAAATTAATATGATGTCAGTGAGGAAAATGACAAACTGAGCTCTAGTTTGCAAACCTAGCAGAGTTTGGCATTACTGCAGGGGTGTGTCTATGCCTTGCTGTGCTCTTCTGCGTAAACACAGTCATCTTACAGTGTGGGTGTGGTTTTTAGGAGGTCCTAAAAGCAGGGGGTGAAATACTGAAAAAATCACCCCTAACCCAAATTCTGAGTTAAAGTGTAAACTTAAGGGCAGTGGTCAGATTTTTCTGACTTGTTTTGTGGTCAAAACAGCAAGAAGTAATTAGCTCTGCATGTGGAAGAAGTTGGAGGGAAATTTGCAGGAGGACAGATTAGTGGGGTAGGGCAGTTAGTAAATACGCATACTTGGACAGTGGAGTAATGATGGTGGGTGAGATGGTGTACAGGTGTCTCACATTAAATTGTTATGAGCTGATTAACCGTGATATTCCCCCAGTTTTATTGTGCAGTTCCATGTGAAGGAAAAGTAGTCAGCCCAACCTGGACATGTTTTATACCGTCCTGTGGAGTGTGGAGTTCTCACTTCACTACTTTTTTGAAATTTTTCATTGAAGAGTCTGAGAAACACTGCAAAGACTTCTTTAAGTTCTTATTTGGCTTATAGACATTTAGTGACACTTAAATAAAATATTTGGCACGTCTGTTTCCTAGAGACGCCCTAATGTTGCTGCCTAGTCTGTACTTGCAAAGCTTTAATGCAAGGTAGGGAAGCCAAAAGCAAGGTAGCGTACGTAGCCTCAGGTAAAATCCTTTGAAGAGCTGGCAGAATATTCATTGCTGGGTTTTGAATATACATTACTGAAGCCTATTTAAAGGAGGAGTGCTAGATGTTTCAAAAGCCAGTAGTGAAATTTCATCCCTAGAAGCTGTACATTTTGTAGGAGTTGTATCTTCTTATTTTTCAGCAAATGTAAACAGCCAGAAGGACCGTGCGCTGGATGTAAAAATGAATAGCAGTAGTTATAGCTATCATAGCAGTGATTCGCTGTTTAGCAACAGTACTAGTGCTCGAACCAGTGTTGATTCTAATGAGAATTTCCTTTCTGTTAATTGTGGTCCTACACTGATTAAATCTTGTATAAGCTTTGGTAATGGTACCTTAGAAGGAAACAGGTAATTTGGCATATGTATTTGTGCTTTGTGTTAGATGCTGTTTGTTTGTTTGTTTGTTTGTTTTTTTAAAGTCCTGCGACATGTCTATTAAATATAAATAATGTTAATACTTACTTTTTTTTCTGAAATACTCTGGCATCACCTAGGTTGGAAATGCTGCAGCAGATTGCAAACAGAATTCAGCGGGACAGCCGGAGCTGTGAGGACAAACTAATACTTGCCCGGAATGCTCTGCAAGCTGTAAGTCAGTTGGTGGTGTCTGTGTTCATTAACTTACTGCAGCGGAATGGCTACTTTAAAAAAATAAAATCTTCAGGAAATTTTATTGCATACTTAATAGGTCCTACTTTTATTTTTGTTGTACTGTTATTTTTAATTTAGCATTGCTTGAAGAAAATACGAAAAATTACCTAGAATGAGTTCTGTTAGATTTTTATTTTGTCGCTAGTCAGATAAAATGCTTCACAATTGTTTCAAGATGAGAAGAAGTTTTTACAAAATCTTAGGATTTCTTACAGCTCATTTCTCTTTGGTTTAGCTGCAGGGCTTAATGGCTTTCTCTTATTTACTCAGGACACCAAGCGATTAGAGTCAGGGCTCCAGTTCCAACATGAAGCAGAGTTAGCTGGCTATCTTCTTGAATCTGAGAACCTTCTCCGCCAGCAAGTGATCGATGCCCAAATTCTTATTGATGGAAAATACTATCAGGCAGACCAGCTTGTGCAAAGGTACTTTACAGTGTATTTATATGAATAAATAAATGTCCCAAATATGGATACCCATTATGGACAACACTTTCAAATCTTTATGGATACACTTCTCAATTTGTCACTGGGGACCCAAATAGAGATTATCAGGTATTCTGGTACGTCTGCCCACAAACATTGTGGGACAGGAGGAGCTGTTTGTCCTCACTTGTGAAATTGAGTAATACGCCAGAACATGACTTAAACGTTTAATGTTTACTAAATATCTGAGTGTAAAGATATTAGCTTGGTTTATTGCACCTAAAATGCTTTTACAATTCACTAGCTTTGATTTTAAAAATGGAGGCAAGATTTCTGGTGTTAGCTGTAGATGTCTCAACAGGTAGTAAGTGGGGTAACATTAGCTTATATGTGGCACTGTGTACAGTCTTATCAGAAAGATGCATTTAAACAGCATAATACAATTTCATGAAGAAACGGCCCCAAAGTTTTTCGGGATTCATCTTGGACTGGGTGGGATCAAGCACAAAACAGCTCCTTGGCAGTGAACTGCAAGTGTTTGATCTACTGCAACGTGTAGTATCTTGTAAGATTTCTGCTTTGCTGATTGTTCCCTGGAATTACGTATGGTGCGTGCTAGTGCCCATACCATGCTGATTTTCTGGTCATTGCTTGATTTCTGCATCTGTTATCTGTATTTATAGAAGTATAAGGTGACATACCCTATACTTTCTGATACAAATGCTTATTTATTAATATTTACATACAACTAAAGTGTAAGAGATCATGTGATTTCATATTGCTATTCAGTTCAGCATAATAAACCTTAATCATAAGCATACATTGAAATTATTCTATTTACTTATTTATTTTCTTTTGTTTTAATAGAGTTGCAAAACTTCGTGATGAACTGATAGCCATACGGACTGAATGTTCTTCCGTGTACAACAAGGGACATGCACTGACAACAGAGCAAACAAAGCTGATGATATCAGGAATAACCGAAAGCTTAAACTCAGGATTTACAACAAACTTAACCCCTGAATTAAATGCTGCAATGACCCAGGGTTTAACACCTTCTTTGACTTCTTCCAGCTTAACATCTGGCCTTTCATCAGGTCTTACTTCCAGACTGACACCAACCATCACTCCCGCTTACACACCAGGCATCCCACCACGGCTAGTTCAAAGCTATGTGACAGGAGTAGACAGTGGGACTCTGCAAACACTCAAACTGATGCAAATCAGAAAACCTCTTATGAAATCAGCTTTTGTGGATCAGAATTTAACAGAAGAAGAGGTGAACATGAAATTTGTCCAGGACCTGTTGAGCTGGGTGGAAGAAATGCAGGTAGCAATCTTGTCAGAAACAGTCTGCTTTTAATTACTACGTTTACTCCTTGTAGATCATGGCTAATTTTTCCTTCTTGTTTGTAAGGTGCAACTTGATCGAGCAGAATGGGGTTCCGATTTACCAAGTGTTGAAAGCCATTTAGAAAATCACAAAAATGTCCACAAAGCTATTGAGGAATTTGAATCCAGCCTTAAAGAAGCTAAAATCAGTGAGGTACAGCACCATATTCTTTAGTTCTTTGGTTACTTTCTTACTGGGTGACCCATAGACTAATGCTGAATTTTAGAACTGTGTTTAGGTTTCACAGTTTTACTTTACTTCTGATCTCTAGATGACATAGCATGAAATCAGGAAATCTAATGGTTTAACATATCTAACCTTTTTGTTGTCTTTTGACCTCATATACCAAATACAGATCCAAATGACTGCCCCTCTTAAACTCAGTTACGCAGAAAAATTGCACAGACTGGAGAGTCAGTATTCAAAACTCTTGGTAAGTTAGTCATACAGCTTCGATGTTCAGCTTTTCAGTGTACATCGCCTTTGATAAGGGATGAGCTTTAAATTCTGACTTTTGTAAATCTTTTTTTTTTCTTTTTAATAAAGAACACATCGAGAAATCAGGAAAGGCATCTAGATACTCTTCACAATTTTGTGTCTCGTGCTACTAGAGAGCTGATATGGCTGAATGAAAAAGAAGAGGAAGAGGTTGCATATGACTGGAGTGAAAGAAACCCCAATATAACAAGAAAAAAAGAATACCATGCAGTATGTATTGCTAGTATAATCCAGAGGGAATAATTATATCATCTTTAAGAATTTAAGAGATTTCTGAAACTTTCCTTTTTCTTTTTTTTTTTTTTTGTCTGAAAAAAAGGAATTAATGAGAGAACTTGATCAAAAAGAAGAAGTTATTAAATCAGTACAAGAAATAGCTGAGCAGTTGCTTCTTGAAAATCACCCAGCCAGGCTAACCATTGAGGTAAGTTAGTAAAAACAGCATGCAAACAAAAAAATAGCTTTGTGATTTAATAGACCTTAGATTTTTGGGGAAAAGAAGGGGAGTGCTAACTCATAGGAAATTAAACAACAAGACTGTGAACAATAGGTCCCTTTTTTTCCCTCTTCGATGTCTCTGTTGTATCTGACTTCCAGTTTCCAAAAAGCAAAAACACTTCTGTAAAGTTAGAATGACATCTGTCATTGCTTAGATAAAATCCCCCTAAAGTCTAAAATTAAAACTTCCAGAGTTGGTCTGTACAGACGTTTCTGGTCATGCACGCAGCTTCTAGAGTTATTGATATAAATTACATTGGCAAACCGAGGGCACAGAGCAGTCCTTAGGTGCTTTCTCTCCTATTGGGTTGAAAGAAGTTTCAGTAGAGCTTTTCTAATCACTTACTATATGTACGGGTTCCTATTATGGTTTAGGCTTGGTTTCATAACTTGTTAGTGAATTGTGAAACTTGTTCGGATGTTAAAAATCTGACCAGGTGATGTGATTTACCAGGCTTGACTCAAGCTCTGTATTATAGGTACACGGTTCACAGAAAATTTATTGTAGCTGTTGTAGGGTCATAACAAGTTTTCAAAGGAGAGAATGTAAGACGTTCTTTCCTGTAGATCTTCAAGAAAAGAGCAAATACAGACAGTGGGTGGTAAAAATGGAAACAATAAAAAGCTGTTTTGTTATATAAGAATGAAAAAACAGAGAGGATGGATTTTTATGGTTCTTCAGCTCAGTGAGTTTATATCTGCATAAATTGGAAACATGAAGAAAACTCCTCCCTTCCTTCCTTCTCATAACATTTACTTTGAATAATAAATGGCTTTTTATGTAATGTGGGGAATTGTATTATAATAAAAGCATATGCTGTTCTAATGGATTCTTATCAGTGTAATATAATTAAGATATGAATATATTAAAGATACATATTATGAAACCAGGCCATTAAAGTGAAGATGACTGTGCAGTTTATGATGTCTGCAATGACGCTATATTGAGACATTTAAAACAAAAATAAAAAACAACTGTATGCCTTTCCTACAGAAGAATCCATGCATTAATGCATCAGTTTGAAATTCATTTAAGCCAATGGAAAAGCTCTTTTGAATTCCCTGATAATCATACAGAATTGAAAAATTGAGCCTTTTGCCTGATTTCACAAAGTCAAGAGTACCCTCTGCTGGTGACACTTGTGCAGTGCATCTCTAGTGGCAGCACCACAGACACTATAGGAGGCATCATTGGAGTAGGGTTACGTTTTTTAAATTCCTGTGCAACTGTTACACAAAATTATACATTGCAGCGAGTCCCGATTAATTATTTTTATTGTACATTCGTTGTTACTTTAATATCTGATTTGTATCCAAGGAAGAATCTGTCTATTTTGCATGAGTAAATAGAGGCACAGAATCATAGACTAGCTTAGACTGGGGGAACCTCAGGAGATGTAGTTCAGCCCCTGCTTAAAGCAGTGTCAGGGCCTTGTTTGGCTGAATTCTGAACTTTCCTGAGGATGTGGTGATTTCACAGCTGCTCTGGGAGAGTTTTCTGATGTTTGACTACGCTTTAGCAACAGGACTTTTCCTCATGTTTAGTTGTACTTTCCTTGCTGCAGCTTGCTTTTCCTGGGTGAGGAGGTTAGGTTTAAATGCTTGTGTTTGTTACATTACTTTTATGATTCCTAAATTCTGGAAATGTGTGCATGTTTTAATTTTCATTTCCTTTTGTAAAATTTATCTCCTTTAAAGGCCTATAGAGCTGCAATGCAGACACAATGGAGCTGGATTCTTCAGCTCTGTCACTGTGTTGAACAACATTTGAGAGAAAATGCTGCATATTTTGAGGTAAGAATGTGACATTTTTTAAGTTAGGACCATAGTAAAGAAGTTCCACTGAAAGTGCTAGTTGCTATCTCTCAGTAGTTGTAGAATTGATGTGTGCCATGTGCAGTCGTTAGGTGATGAGCCACACTCCCACAGCGTTACCACACCTGCATTGTCTTCACTGCAGTTGTATCAGTTCACAGCAGATGAAAATCTGGCCTAACGTTTTTCATAGTGCTGCAGCCGCAAGTAGAGACTCTGAGAATGAAGCCATGTTCTCTCCTTGTCATACACAACTGCTGGCAGTACAGCTTTTGTGGATGATGTAGGGGGGATGGTGGTTAATGAGGGCCAAGGTATAACATATTCTAGGTGATTTTTCCAGGACTACTCAAATATAAATGGAATGTACAGCATGGATAATAAATGGAGCAGAGAACACTTTGACAGCAGACACGTCCAATGAAACACCTTTCTGACTATTGCTCATTTACATACTTGGCAAATGATGCAGTAGTCAATTACATGCATGATGATCGAAGATTTAAGAGCTTTTTGTTTTTTAAAGAAAAGACTACTCTTTTTTTATATTTCAATTATAGAGATTAGTCCTTGGTGTCTTCTAGGTTGGTTGGGTGGTTGAAGAGGAAGGGAGTGATGCTGGGATGGGATACATTTAGACTGAGAAGGGTGAGACCCCAACGTTAGGAAATGGACACTGGAGAAGAAGTAGTTGAGTAATTTGGGCTCCTAGTGGCTGGGGGAAGAAATAAGCATTCTGGATTTGAGAAATGAGGTTTCAGGGACAGAATGGAGGGAGAATTATCACAGGACATTTCCCTTCTCAATTGTGCTTAACCAGGACCCTAGTTCAGATTTGCAGATGCCCACGCAGAACTGCCAAGTGTGGCAGCTCACTTCGCCTCCTGCACAAAATGTTTGCTCCAGTGCGCTTGCTGAAGTTTGCAGCTAGTTTGCTACGGTTTTGTTGGCTTTGGCTGTTCTTTATATATGAAAGTAATCATAATTCCAAGGGAAGCAAGAATCACTTCAGAAAATGTTTCCATATCAGGAACAGTAATTAACTAAAGTTCAATAACTGCTGAATTCATTTTGCATGTAAATAGCACTGAGAATAACTGATGTTACAACATGTGGTTTCTTGAACAGTACATTTAGACATGAGATCAAGAATAGTGTTGTGTGATACAGTGGTCGCTTCAAGCTACTAGAAAAGATTATTTTTAAAAAGCACTTCAAGAAAACTTCATAGTGTAACTGTTTAAAAATAACCCAGATATTTATCTCATCCTAGTTTTTCAGTGATGCCAAAGAAGCCATGGAATATTTAAAGAATTTGAAAGATACCATATACCGAAAATACAGTTGTGATAGATCAAGCAGCCTTCATAGGCTGGAAGACCTTGTCCAAGAGTCTATGGTAAGAATTCAAGGATCCTATTAACATGAGTTACAATTGAACAAGAAGTGTGTAGATTTTAGTTGGATATAAAAAAGGTGTGTTAAAATTATTCCTTTGGAGTGAAGGAATGCACAAAGATGATTTGTTTTTTAGAACTTATAATTAAATAATTGCATTTATCCATGTATAATGACTGTTTTTCATAGCCTTAAAATACAGTTTTACTTATTTCTTCGTCTTTACAATATCAGATGTTGTGGGAAATCAGTGACTTCAGAAAGAAACTTTGTTCTTGTAAAATGTGTTACTTTTAAGGAACACAGTAAAATGAGTCAGGAAAAGAAAAGCTTAACAGGATCAAAGAAGCAGCACTGTATTCTGGCCATCTCTTACGATGTGTTTTTTTCTTAACTGTTTTAGGAAGAAAAAGAACAACTCTTGCAGTATAAGAGCACAGTAGCAGGCCTTGTGGGGAGAGCAAAGGCAATAATTCAGCTGAAGCCAAGGAACCCTGACTGTATACTCAAAACATCCATCCCAATTAAAGCCATCTGTGACTATAGACAAATTGAGGTTAGAAACTTGAATTTCCTCAAATCAATTACAGTGAGAATTCAACTAAAGTTTCATTAATTACCATGTTTCTGGAGAACGCTAGGCTCTAAATTTCTTCCACCCTAGTAAACAAGAGCAAATCCTTGTGTTGAACATTGGTTTTGTTGTTCTTATTTTTGTTGCTTATTTGTTAACACCATTTGCAGAAGTGCTTTGTAAAAGGATTTTGTAATGCTTAGCTCATTAAATTATTCTGCTTTTCTGTTAATACTAGATAACTATTTACAAAGATGATGAGTGTGTATTAGCAAACAACTCCCATCGTGCTAAATGGAAAGTCATTAGCCCAAGCGGTAATGAGGCCATGGTTCCATCTGTATGCTTTACAGTTCCTCCACCAAACAAAGAAGCAATAGATACAGCCAACAGGTAGGGACAAAACAAAGCCACCCATTTTCTTTTAAAATTCATTTATGTGAAGCTTGGGTTAAAATACCATCTAACTTTTTTTTTTCCCTTTTCACGTGTTACTTTGATCTAAAGTTGGAGTCTTTTTATGTTTCAGGATTGAACAGCAATTTCAGAATGTTCTGGCCCTTTGGCATGAGTCACATCTAAATATGAAGAGCGTGGTGTCCTGGCATTACCTGACAAATGAAATTGAAGCTGTTCGAGCTGGCAATGTTGCCTCGGTATGTGCTATGACTAGCAAGGGCCTCCTAGCCATTTGCTGGGAAGTCATGGGCTATACTTCCCAGAAATACTGTATAATCAACAGTTTGCAGTAATCCTCATCTTCCTTGTGGGAATAGCTGGCAGGGGCCACGCTGGTTACCACTGTGTAGTGTTCTACCTTGATCTCAGTAGCCTTTACACAGATGCATTTGGAAGGAGCAGAGAGGTTGTATAACGAAAACTACCTGTAGCCTTATTGCACTAATCTCTCTAGTCTCCTGTTGTCAGCAGAGAGACAGGATCTCTCGAAAGCGGTTGAACAGTGACTAAAGCTGAATTTTGTTCTGGGAGAGTCTACATTGCTGCATTTATGTTGAAGATATCTGGGGAGATTTGCTTCATTAGGCTAAGGTTAATCTTTATGAAACCCCCCATTATTTTCTTCTGACTGCAACTTCTTAACTAACAACAGAACAACTGTGAAGCGACAGTCTTTCAAGCTGAAGGCAGCTGAACACTCATTCCTCTGTAATGCATTTTTTCATTCTTTTACATGTCTGTAACTGGAAATGTTAAATAGCTAATTAGGATCAATTTGTCAGAAATGAAATAGTGATACAGATCAAAATACTATTCTGTCTGGCTATAACAGAGTATGAGATCACTGAGTTACACAATGTTAGATGTATAGCAAAACAGTACTTAATAAACACACAGTTTATTGTACAACATTGGCATATATCTGTCTGCAAGCTGTTGCAATAATATTTGGAATACCCAAAAGGACATTTTCACTCCTAATTTCCTACTGTTGCTGTTGAAAAGAAGGAATCTGAGATAATTCTTTTAAGTGTCCTTACTTCTATGACTCTTACTGGCTTCCTGTTTGTTGCTACGTGGCATTAGATGGAGAAAACGTCTGATACAGGATTGTCTTAACGCAGCCCATTACTGGTGTTAAAGATGAAAAAGGATTTTATTGTGAGTCTAACCTGTCAGCTGTTGTGTTGCTACCTGTCAAGTGGGCTGCAGCTGAGGAGCAGCAAGCTTTCAGGACCTCGATTCTTTGACTTTTTCATTTTAGTAATTGGTCAACATTGCTTTTTGATGAAAATCGTTACAGGGAACTGTGTGGGTGATGCATCATTGCTGACCGTGCCTTGGATTTATAATCTGTTGCAGATAAAGACGATGTTGCCGGGTGAACATCAGCAGGTTCTAAGCAATTTGCAGTCCCGCTTTGATGATTTCGTGGAAGATAGCCAGGAGTCCAAAATCTTTACAAGCTCCGATACAGCACAGCTAGAAAGGGAAGTTAACGTTTGCAAGCAATACTATCAAGAGCTTCTGAAATCTGCAGAAAGAGGTAAAACTTTGCTGAGAAAAGTAAAAGGATGCCCTCATGAGAGAGACTGTAGTTCTTGATAAAACTTCTCTCTCTGAATTACAAGCTTTAGTGAGTTATGTATTTTATCATATTGATATTACTAATGCTCCAGTTCTTCCAAACCGTTAAGAGTGTCATCATTTTAACAATGTGCACAATTACACTGCACAGAAGCTCTAAGGTTTTGTAACTTTGTATATTAAGCTGTGTAGAAATACTGATGTGTTACTATACAGAGCGCTACAAAAAAATTTACACCCAAGATTTCTGTGCGCTGCAGCTCACTGTTTAGTTGGTTTTGAATGTTGGAAATGCAACCTGATTACTTTGTTGAGTTTGTGACACAATTAGAACTTTTTTCACACTGTTAAGGCCAGAAAAGCGTCCTATATATTTTCCTAGTTCCACAGAATGCTGTAGTTACTGCTCTCTTAGCTCTGTTTTTAAATACAATAAGAACAGAAAGCTTAAAATACCTGCTCTGATTTACAGTCAAGTAGCTCATGACTTAAAGAAATACAGTAGTGCAAACTTATTACTGCATTAGCATAGTTCTCTGTACTTAAGGAAAGATGTGTTACCCTGTGCAACTGAAAGAGAGGATTTAAAAAAATAAAAAAAAAACCCTGGAGATTTACTGTAGTATAGTGCCTGATACCATCTGACTGAAAAGTCAGTCACCGAGTTTAGCAGTGTCTGTGTAAGGGGTGATGCTTGTGCCTGGAATGGATGGTCAACGATGTATGCTAACTTTTCACTTGTGAGGAGGTGATCTAATAATAGCTAAAATTTAAGGGTTCCTAAAATTTGCCTTATAGCCAAAATTCAAGTGGAAACTGATGGGATTTCAGCCAGTCATGATAAGACCTGTAGAATGGTGACTTTATAAAGTGTTTCATAGGAAGACATGGTGGAAATGACATGATGGCTTTGTTTGCAACATGTGCCTTGTTTCTTTCAACAGAGGAGCAGGAAGAATCTATTTACAATCTGTACATCTCCGAAGTTAGAAATATCAGACTTCAGCTGGAGAGTTGTGAGGAGCGGTTAATACGGCAGATCCGAACCCCAATGGAAAGGGATGATCCTGAGGAAAGTGTGCCTAGGATTTCAGAACAAGAGGTGAGACTTTGAGAAAGACTGTTTTACCTTGGAAAAGAGTTTTAAGACAAATATATCCAGACGTTTTGAGTGTAGCCAGGAAAGTTTGCAGTGCACCTTGAAAAGACAAGAGTCAAAGATTGACCTTGTGTTTGTGAGAGAAAAGATGCTAATAAACGGTGACTCTGTTAGTTTCCCTCTTGCGCATATGTTCCTTTTAAAATTTTTTTAATGGTGTCATCATGAAACAAGCAGAGGAGAGCAGACCTGTACTGATAACGATATTTAGAGTATACGTGAGCTTGATGTAGGATAAACACACTGTCAATCACTTTTCATTTTACAGAAACTGAAGGAAGAACTGGATCGACTGAAGGATGACCTGAGAGTCATCACAGACAAATGCGAAGAGTTTTTCAGTCAAGCTGCTGGTTCACCTTCAGTCCCTACTCTGCGCTCTGAACTCAATGTTGTTATTCAGAACATGAACCAAGTTTATTCCATGTCTTCCATTTACATAGATAAGTATGTAATAGCACATCTCCCATCACATGTGTTTTAGTTTACTGTTTTCTCATAAAAATAAATTAAATATAAAGATGTTAGTATGAATAATACTGATAAAGGAAAAGGGAGTTTAACATATTTTCAACATTGTGTAAAGGGGTACCCTGTGACATGAAAAGGCTGAAAAACACAAGTGTCATGAGTGTTATCATTGATGGTTCAATTAACAGGAGATAACTGTTTTTCAGATTAAAAACTGTAAATTTGGTGCTGAAGAACACCCAAGATGCAGAAGCGTTAGTAAAACGCTATGAAACTAAATTGTGTGAAGAAGAGGCAGTAACAGCTGACAAAAACAATATTGAAAATCTGATGGGTACATTAAAGGTAAGAGTTGGCTGGTACCTTTTCATGGGCAAATCAAAAAATAACAGGAAAATAGGATCTGTCTTACAGCGCCTGTTTTGGTTATGCTGTGCTGTAGAGCATATCAAAAGTTAGCTTGTGTATTTGGAGGAAAGTCTGTATTAGGATTGGCATCTCAGAAAGAAATGACAGCTTTGGAGCATTAGGAATTGGATAGTTTGCATGCTCATTGCTGCCGTTAGGAAATGCCTTGCAGTGTCTGAACTTCCAAGGCACTTGTTAATGGTGCAGTAAGATTTAATTTTTTTTGTCTCTTCAAAAAGTAACATATACTTGAGGTAACATAAATATGTTGATACATAAATGTGGCCACAATAACATTCCTGCTACTGCTATGGAACATTATTACTCAGGGTTTCCTAGGAGGTTAGGCAGATATCTTTGGGAAAGGGTAAGATTGAAATTTATCATTTTTTATGTGCTTTATGTACCTCATTTTTCTATTGCAAATTATTAGTAATGCTTTTTTGTTAGATAGAATGATTGGCATCTACCTAAGGATTTTTTTTGAAAGCTGTCGTTTATAAGATGTGTTAATTTGCAGTCTCTGTTTTGATGTATGTGTTGTGGGTGATGCTGTTACTTAGAATTACTCTGCAGTTCATAGCTAATTAGTTGCTTCAAACCCATTCTGATGCCATTCCAGTGTTTGAGCAAACGGAAGTAAAATATTAATTTAAATATTTTTCATTTATACATTTTACTCATGTAGAATACTCATTTATAAAATAGTGTCATGATTTAGGAGTTATTTACAATTTATCATTTATCACGTACTAGCAATGGAGATCTGAAGTAGATGAGAAAAGACAAGTGTTCCATGCCTTAGAGGATGAACTGCAGAAGGCAAAGATGATCAGTGATCAGATGTTTAAAATGCACAAGGAACGTGATCTTGACTTTGACTGGCATAAAGAAAAAGTTGATCAGTTAGCCGAGAGGTGGCAAAACATTCATTCTCAAATTGAAAATAGGTTTGTATAACTTTTTCTTATAATCTGTTCATATTTTATGCTGGTTTTGTTGTTTCTGAGGGAAAATATTCAGAAATTAATTTTAAAATAGGTCAGAATATTTTTTCTGAACTATAGGTGAAAAGTGCCAATATCAAGGATTCTTACCTTTTCTGTGCTGTTGACATCATTGTCTTACTTTTCCACAGGAAATGTCTGTCACTATTGAGCACCAAAAGATTAACAAGATGCATAAACTTTATTTACTTACAACTTACTGAGACACAGTAGAGATAAATTGCCTTTTTTCTTTCCAAAAAAAGCCTGCAGAAATGTCTTGCTGTCCTATGGAAATACCATCTGTTTCTCCACATGATTAGTTCTGACAGGCTAAAGTGATGAGCGGATTCATCCCTTATGATTGGATTCATGTTGACTTGCTTTTAATGACTCAAGTCCTAAGTCTGGAAGTCCTTAGCTTCCATTGACTTCTGTGATAATTTTGTCACAATAACTTTTGGTGAAGTGCCAGTATTTTCTTGTGGTTTCCAACTGTTTTCATGCAGCCTCAATATCCAATTGAGATGTTGATCTAAATTCAGCCCTTCAGTATTGCTGTCATTATTGCACTGGAGATTGTCACGGGTGTACAGATACGGCAGAACCACGCCTACCTGTAATGCTGAAGGAGATGTCCATGCATGACATTCCTGGAAATATTTTTTCCTTCAGTCTCTATAGTCCTGTTTCCTGGAAAGGAGACAGAACTACAGACTGAAGGAAAAAATATGGTAAGTTAAGGAAGTCTGTACTATAAGAGCCTGAATTTATTTCCTTTCAGATCTACTTTATTTTGTCATTATAGCTAACCTGAACAGGAACATTAAAGATAGCGCTTTTCATGTAAAACTTCACACAACAACCTTTCACATTTTTGTCCTCTTATTTTAAGGGGCAAATATCCGTACAGGTGCAATACTGAAGTTACTCGCTTAGAATTAACTAATTTAGTTGTGTCTACTTAACATTACTAGAAATTAAAAGGGAGATGGGCAAAAGCCGACTCACTTAAAGCTGACTACAGAAGGGCTAGCTTTAAATCCATCTCAGATTTTTCATCATCTGGTAGCGTGACAGAATTTAAATGATAAAACAGTAGTTTTATGAGGTACTGAAGGTCCTTATTTCTTCAGAGGACAAATATGAACCACATGCTCTCCTCACAGGGCCTTATCCTGACAGAATATGCTGAAAAATGACTGTTAATACATAATGACTTCTAGTGTAAATAGGACAGATTGTGGTAGTTGCAGCATTTAGCTGTAAACAAGCTGCTTTCTGCAAATGTTCACTCTGCTGCTTCCTAACAGCTTGACACTGATGATCATTATACGAAAAGTATGTACAAATATTGGCTGCATTTATCATGATCCTTTCTCTTTTTCATGGTTATTAGCTTTAAAACATGTCTAAGTATGAAACCCGAGCAATATTGTTTCCTTTGCTTGCTCTTTTTCAGTCTCTTTTTGCCATTTTGAGAACAACACTAGTGCAATTCAAACTATTCATTCCAAGTCAGCCTATAAAAAATTGTTGAATAAGTATGTTTGTGCATAATCATGCAGTGTTTTGGATTAGTTGTGTTTGTATGATCTTTGAAGTATAAGGATCATGAAAGAAAAATTGTCAATATTCTCATCAATATGGAAACCACTTCCAAGAAATACACAGCACTCTTTTTTCAGGTCAAAACTGTGATTTAAAAATGGGCTGGCTTAACAGGATCAATTACTTTCACACATTAGAATATTTAAAAGCTTTGGTTTTGGTGTAACTCCTGTTGTTGCGTGGGAGGTACAGACTGTGGTAAACTGCTGCTTAACCTCCAGTACAGCTCTTTCCCTTCTTGATTCACATAAGTCATATTTGAAATACTCTCCTTTCTTATAACGGAATTAATTGCTGTTGCAGAGCCCTCCCTCTTGCTTGGGTATTTTGTGCTCATGGAGTTCAAGCAGTTTAGCTCACTAATGAGGGTTATATGCAGAATTTCATCTGTAGGAGGCTCTCTCCTGGGTGTCATCTATGACAAATGAAAAGGTTTCTTTAAGCTGGGAATCTTGATGTTTGAGAAATTAATTTACTTTTTAGTTGGTGTTATTTTAGTATGTTTATAGTGTGAGCTATAGCAGAGCTAAGGCATTCAAAGCCTTTAAAGCTGTATTTGGCTTAGTGTTGTACTTTTCATCTTTTATATTCATCTTCTCTCCTTTGGCATATCTTCTAAAATAAAATCAGGTTGCGTGACTTAGAAGGTATTAATAAATCTCTGAAGTATTACAAAGATGCTTACAATTCTTTGGACACATGGATTCAACAAGTGGAAGATACTCAGCGAAAGATTCAAGAAATCCATCCTGAAAATAGCAAAGCATTGGCTAAACAGCTGAACCAACATAAGGTATGAAAGGGATCTCATTGTAGGAAAACACTGCTTTAATGACTGAAAAAGACTTAAAATATCTTTTGAACCCGGTCATATCAGTCTTATTTCTTGATAGGAAGTGCTTATGTCTCTCAGCCCTTATTGTAAATTCCAAATATTCACCGGCTTTTATGTTTACAATGTAGCTAACATTGTTAATATATCGCTCACAGATTATAGCCATTTTATAGATTAGGTTGGTTTGGTCTTCAAATCTGCAAGAAGAGCAAAACCTTAGAGAGTGCTTACAATTCTGGACTCTCCTTATCACATCATTTTTTATTCAGTGCTGCTCTCGGTAGTTATGGACGTAGAAATATTTTCATGGATGCGGGGCTAAATTCAATAACTCTCTCCTGCAAGAAGGAAATGCAGCTTAAATAAGAGACAGAATAACAAATTATATGCATGAAGTGGTATATTCCTAACTTCTTTTTAAGTTCACTCACCAGCTATTAAACCTGGCAGGGTTTTTCTACTACTTCTGTAAGCCTGACAAAGGCAGGACATGGGCTGGAGCACGTAGTTACTTGTACACACATGGAAATGAGCATATTATGTAAATGTCATGACGTTAGATAAAGTAGAATTGCTAATAATAATAATCATAAAAGTCACTTTTAAGATGAAGATGTAGATTCGTATTTTAACAGGTGCTGGTTTCTGAGATTGAAATGAAACAAAGCAAAATAGATGAATGCCAGAAGTATGCAGAACAATACTCGGCTGCTGTGAAGGTAATAAATAATGTTATACTTAGAATCCTTGTTTTTAGTCTCAGCATCATGTGGAATGCTGATCATTTTGTGTATTTTCTCTTTTTACAGGACTACGAGTTGCAGACCATGACCTACAGAGCTATGGTTGACTCCCAACAAAAATCTCCAGTGAAACGCCGAAGAATGCAAAGCTCATCAGACTTCATTATTCAAGAGGTAAATGGATTTCTTACGTCAGGACAATATGGTTTTTTGAGTCTTTGCTTAAAACAGAGTAAACGCAAGAGTGGGATTTAGTAATGATGAAATAGGGTAATCCAAGCAAGATTTTTTTTTCTCTATATAGATTTATAGTGTGGTAAATATCCTATCGGTCATCATGCAGTATTTAGATAACAAGATGGTATATTGCTGCTGATGAACAAAAGTCCCCCAGATTATAAAAAACTATATGAGAAATGTACCTCAGTAAAACTGTTTAGAACTACAACTACCTCTGGGCTGGATCTTGATCAGAGTAAACAAGGGGAGCTTTTATCTTTGCTATAGTAAAACTTACTAGATCTGGACACTTGGACAGATTATAAGGCAAATCAGTCTCATTTGGGTAGGAAAGAGAAATCTGTCTCCACGCTGTTAGAGAGAGGAATAGTGACTAGTACTGCTTGTCCCTCTAATAACCTGTTCTTACAGGGTGGGAAGAACCAAGTGACTGTGAAGTCAAAGCATTGTCATCTGTTTCTTCTCCTTATGGATCTCCTCATAGATCCTTAGGATTTGTTTGTGCAAGTGCATCCTGCTGATGGCATTCAGCTTCAGAATCAAAATTAGGACGGTGTATTCCACAATCAGGATTTTGGAATCAAAATAGGGATAGGTTCTAGAGTACTGTTTTTCACTTACTTGAAGGTTAACGGGAGTGTTTCCCTCTCTCTTCCCTCTCTCCCTCCTTCCCCTCCTTGTATCTCTGCAGTTCATGGATTTACGGACTCGTTATACTGCCTTAGTGACCCTGATGAGCCAATACATTAAGTTTGCAGGTGACTCTTTGAAAAGACTGGAAGAGGAAGAGGTAGGTCTTCCCTTGGCAGACAACCAAGCAAAAAGAACAGCTAGGCAAACAAAGAGCAATATACCTGTTAGAATTGTTCACGAACTTAGCAGCAGATATGAAAGACCAAAATACCTTATATGCTGCACTTTATACAGGGATGTAGGAATGTTAAAGTACACCATTATCATTCAGGTAGACAAAATCCTCTACCATCGATACATTTTACCAGTTCTTCCAGCTAGAAGGATCATATGATTCACTAAATTCTGATGGAGATGTAGTTACCTACAGTATATTTTAATACTTTAATATTTTAGGGATTGATCTTTTGGATAAATTCAGATATCAAAATGAGGGCAAACTTAGTGTGCATGCACTGTTGATATCCTATGTAGGCCTTAATATTCCACAGTATGCATTCTGGTCCACTTAACAATGTATAAGGGAGGTCTTTAAACAGGGAGATGTGATGCCTGCGTAATTAATTTCTTAAGTTTCTTTGACGAGTTTAGATATTTTTTTTGCCTTCTACCTTTCTACTGCATTGATTCCTTCGGTCAAACAACGTTTTATTTATGCTTAGCGTTGAATCTTAGTAACAAGAGTAGGTTACTGAAGTTGAGCAGACAAAATACTCAAAATCCATGCTTGCTGCAGAATCAACCTTCCAAATAAGTGAGAAAAAAATACTTCCAAATTCTTCACTTTCTTTGGAAACATTTGTCTCTGAAAGAGATTGCACAGTCATTCTTTAAGGACTACAGTGTTTTAGTAATATATACAGAGCATATCTCTAAAATAATGCCCATATTAAATATAGTCCTGAAATTAATTGTGCCTGTATTAAATGTAGTCCTATGTAAATTACATAAAATCGGAGAATACTCTCATAAGGGTATAAATTTTAATGTTATTACTACAGAAAAAAAAAAAAATCAGAGTTCTTAAACTAATGTTGTGTAATTCTGGTGCAGGCTTTGTCTTTATTGGCTTTTCTTGCTATTCAATACCTCTGGACAAACTGTGACACTAACAGCATGTATCTTTGTGCGTCATGAAGTGGTGGAGCATACAGATGGAAATAGATAATGTTTATTGATAAGTAGCCATTATAACTGAGGATTCAGTATGACTATTAATGCTAATGGTATCAAGGATAAAAAGTGAAACAGAGAACAAGAATTGAAATAAGGATCAAGAAACCCATAAATGCTGATAGGCTTCACGTTCTTCAAGAGCAAATGGAATCTTTTTAGACTCTTTTGGTTTTCTGTCTGCTCTGAATCTCCAGGACTGCTTTTTTTAGATATCAAATACCCCCCATCTTCCATCCTCCTCCACCTTCTAAATTTTTGATGGCTTCTTTGAAGATAACCTAAGTAGGTTTCCAGTCTCAAAGTGATTTGATGGGTTTTGACTTTGTGATCAGGGCAGTAAATCAGACAATGAATAATCATTTTCAAAGGAGGAATTATAATTTTTTTCTTCTGGGAACAGACCTCTGAAGTCTGTGATTATTCCAAGATTTTCTTCCATGCCAGTCTTTCTTTCTAACTCTCAGTAATGGCATTAAGAATGAACAGAATATTGGAAAAAATAAGATCCTTTCCATGATATCTCAGTTTAATCCATGTGCTGTCATGCTCAGAGCTTACCAGAGGAGGGTGAACTCCAGCAACCTGTGAAGTCAGATGAAGTCTTTCAACGTTTGGGATGTAATGAAGCTGTTGAATTCAGAGAGGAAAACTCACCTGATGAAAGCAAGATGGATGTGGAATATTTGCAAAAAGATAACTATTCCAGTAAATGTAAACACACAGAAAATAAATCTAAAATTGACAGAAGAAAATTAGATGTAGACAGGTATGATAAAATCAAAACTGATAGAACATTACAGCAATTTTTAAATGTCAGTGGTCAAGAAAGTAGCATTAGTGGCAACAGAGAAAATAAGCTACATACAGAGCAAAAGAATTTAATAGGTTTTGGTAATCAAAGTAAAGAAGAAGAAAATGATAGAAAAGATTATTTTGTTTCAGCTGAGGTCTGTGTGAGTATGGATAACAATCCTGGTGAAATGTTAAGTGAGCAAACTGTTGATGGAGTGAGACAGGAAACAGAGGGGGTATCAAAGCAGTTGCCTGAAGCGGAAATGATACACAAAACCACAGGAAAAAATTGGTCAAGAAAGGCAGGGAATGATGTTCCGACGAAGGAAGAATGTGAGATGCCATCAGAAACTAATTTTGAGCTAACAGCGAAGAAAGATGAAGTTACTCCAAAAACTGGAAAGCGTGCTGTGGATATCAGCCCTTACAAGCAGCAACACTTTTTGCCGAGACCTCATTTTGACTGTCAGTGTAAAGAACATTGCTTTACAGCCAGTAATAGCCATAACACTTTAAACTGTGAAGACAGAGAGTTTCAAGTGTGTGGTGAAAAAGGTGACTCTCTTTCAGGTGTAAGGGATGCAACACCTTTAGAGAAAGTTGCATCCTCTTTCAGAGAGCTGACAGTGCACGATGGAGGTGAAAAAACAAAGTTAAATTTGCAATCTGTGAGTAATCCAGGCATTTCTGGTGGTGTTGAAAGGGATACAAACGAACTGCACAGAGCATCTCTGGATAAAAGTTACTTCATAGCAGAAAACGAAACACTACAAAAACCAAATTTAAATCCAAATGAAGCCAAGAGTACAATGCGAAAAATTTTGGCCGTTTCTTCAGGAAGTATTTCAGAGAGTCAGTATGCAGCAAAAGTCTCTGAATCTTACCTGTTAGATTTTGAAGTGTCACCAGCGCAGAGCAATCCAAGTTTAGGTACAGAATTGTTAGGAAATACTGGTGATTTAAATGCAAATATAGCCGTCTCAGAAATTATTTCCGGAGGAGAGGATTATTTTCCATTATCAGAACGTGGATCAGCAAAAAAGCTTTTGAGTTACGATGAGAAAGTAAGTGAGAAGAAAATATCACAGGGTAAAATTTGTGCTTTGGACAACATAAATAGAAGCAGGAAGAAGCAGAGTGAAGACGACAGGCTAGAACAGGGTCAGAAATGTAAAGATTTATTGCTGGTTGCAGAAGTGGACAGTAGAGGTAAGGGCCATAGCACAAAGATACCTGGAAAAAACACTGAACTCCAGAAAATATTCTGTGAAAAAACAGGGAAAAAAGCCTCACTTGAAAAAAAAGAAAAGCAAAAAAAAAGAGACAGTGATAATGAAGAGAAAAGGAGCACAACTATTATTAAGGTACCAGAGTTTTTATGCAATGCAAATGAAACAGTTAATTTAAGAATGATTCTAAACCAATCTAAATCAACATTTGAATCTCAAAAAATGTTAAGGTCAGGTGATTTAAAATTGATTGAACATAAACAATGAGTATGCTAATGATATTAATTACTTTGCATTTTGGGATGCTTACATTTTTTAGGTTCTTATAAATTTATTTTTGTTTATTTTGTATTACTATCTAATTACCATCCTTTTCTCCACCCAGCTGATGCTCAGCCACGTCTATTAGAAATAATGGAAGTTAACAAGATATAGTTCGTGACTGTATCTGTATTTTTAGTTCTTCTTTTTCAAGCATAAAACATTATATTTTGTGTCTATAGGAGCATAAAAAGAAATCTGATAAGAAACCAATTTATATGTTTTGTATTCGTTGGGGTCTGTTCAAAATTGTGACACTGGGGAAACATGGAGAGGAACTAAAGAAGCTGCCTTTGCATTAGCCTTTTAGGCAATAAGTTTCATATATCATATGAAAAATGAAGTAAATCTGGTAATTTTGAACTAAACCAACATTTTGTTTATTTAAAAATGTTGCTATAATTACCCTTCATGCCGTGTTTGTATGATCATAGGAATGTAGGTGTGTTCTTACCTCATGTTAGCTCACATTGGGTAACTAAACCATAGTAGTGCTAATGAAGACAAGGTATGTATGGTTTCAACCATATTATTGCTGGTGAATACACATCTCGCTTATAGGAGTTTCCCTTGATCTGCCAACATGCAGAGACTATAAGCCAACTAGCTTTCACTAGAATTTTCCTAATTACCATGTTTATACCTCTAATTGTGTCTACACTGCAGAGCAGCTGTGCTCTTACCAGTCCCCCCAGCTGGACCAGTGGAGGCGTTGGGACTGTGGAGCACACTACGGACAATAGATGTACTGGGGTTTAGCTACTTCTCTTTCTGGAGTTGATGCATCTTGGCTCTAGCTCTTTCTTTTCTTGGAGGGGATTTCCAAACTTCTCTTGTGTTGTTTGTGCTTGCAAGCATAAAATCCTTCTTGCTACTCCTACTGAACTGATCCAGAAATGGTAGCCACTTTCTCCTTGGGAATTCTTGCACATAGCGTTTGGCTCACTTTTTGCTCTACCTATTTGTTTGGAGAAAAAGCATATGCACGCTGTTGTTTGACGCTGCTTACCGCTAACAGACATCTGGCTGAAGTGAGAGGCTTCAGGACTTCTTCGCTTTGTGGATGTCTTTATGAAGGGTTTCATATTTCACTAATGGTAACTTCCTGAAGCTTACTGACTCAAGAGAAGGTGATGGTGGTGGGAACTGCTCGTCCTACTTTCTGGATATACCATATATATCTGAGTAAGTATTTTCCGCTCCACTTTTCAAAGAGCCTAACATGTTTCATGTGCTGTATTACAAAAAGTACATTCCAACTTATCTCGTTCTTTTACAGATTTTAAAGAATAAGGAAGCATCAGTGCGTGAGGCATATTCAGATCTCATGGCACAGCAAAATAGCACAATTGATGAGAACAGAAAACTCATGGGAAAGGTAAAAACACTCGAGGAGATGTTGGAGGATATGAAGAAACAAAAATTCCAAGTGGAACAGGAGCTCCCCAAAGTGAGGGAAGCTGCAGAAAAAGAGCGGCAGAAGCAGCAAAAGGACATGGAAGAGATCTGTCTTCAGAAGACCAAGGCTGAGCAAGAGGCAAAGCGGTGTCGTGTAGATCTAGAGAGCATTAAGAAAGAGAAAGCAGATGCAGAGCAGGAGTTGGAGTGTGTAAGGCAGCTCATTTTTCAGGCAGAGACTCAAAGAAGTATACTGGAAGAAAACCTCCGTGCTTTCCGAAATCAGGTAGAAGAAAGCACCTTTACCAGAAGAAACCTTGAAGAGCATCTAAGAAGAAAAGATACTAATCTTCATGATTTAGAGCAACAAAAAAAAAACTTAATGCAGGAGCTGAAGAAAAAAACAGAAGGAGAGGAAAAACTTATGAGGCTCATAAAGCAAATGGAACAAGATCTTGAATTTAAAGGGAGTCTATCAGAAATAAAGCTGCAAGAGAAAGAGAAAACTGAAGCCAGAAGGAAGGTTGTTGAAGGCAAGTACTCTGTAACTAGAGAAACTTCCCTGCCAACTTTCACAGCTGGGCAATGCAGCCATTGTAGGACTGACTCTGAAATTACAAGTTTCCAGAAGAAACAAGAAGCCAAAAAAGTAGAAGAGCTTAAACAGAAGATAGATGAGCTAACCCTTGCTAACAAAAAAGCTGATAAAACTATTAAAGACCTGAAATATGAACTGAATGAAATTGAGCTTCAGAAATCATCAACAGAAGAAAAGTCTCGTTTATTAAAAGAAAAACTAGATAAAGTCAATAGCGAACTTAAATGCCTAAAAATTAAGTTGGAGGAAAAAGACCAAGTAGAGCAAAGATATTTGCAACAGTTGAAAGAACTGGAGAAGCAGCTGCATAGAACCACAGGTAAAGCCGAAGAGGTGATGCAAGAAGCTATAGATCTTAAGAAAATTAAGATGAACTATGAGGAAGAGCTGAAATCTGTTCAGCAAGAAAAGACACAGCTAAAAAGAGAAGTAGAGGAATTAACTAGATCACAGACAAAAGCTGAAATCACTATCAGACATTTAAATTCACAAATCAGTTCTCTTCAAAAAGAGAAGCTGGCAGCTGAACACAGAACACAGTCATGCAAAGGAGAAACAAATAATCTTCAAGACCAGTATAAGAAAATTCAGGAACAGTTGCTTCAAAAAACAAAAGTAGAGAAAGAGAACCACCAGGAAATTCAGATGCTGAAGAATGAGTTAGCCAAAAGTAATCAGATGTCAGAAACATTGAAACGAAAGATAGAGGACCTTAACAAATGCAATACTGAAACAAAACTACTGATGAAGCAAATTCAGTCTGAATCAGAGAAGATGACTTTGGAAAAGCAAAGTATTCAGAAGAAAAATGATACGTTAAAAGCCCTAGCAGATGGTTTCAAAGAGCAACTGCGTACAACAAATGAACAATTACACAAGCAAACAATAATTGAGCAAGAATTCATATGTAAAATCAAAAGCCTAGAAGTTGAGCTAGCAAAAACAAAAGATGTAGCTAGTGAATATAAACAAAAATGTGATAAACAAAGTGCTTCTACCCTAAGCATTGACCGGGAGGTTCAAAATCTAAATGCCCAATTGAATGCTCTTTCTATGGAAAAAAGAACGCATGAGCAGAAGATACAACTACAGCAAGCTCATATACAAGAGCTAAGTTGTAAATTAAAAAAATTACAGGATGAACTCCATCAGAAGACTCTGGATGAACAAATGGCACGCAAGAAGATGATTCTGTTTCAGGAAGAATCCATTAAGTTTAAACACTCTGCAGAGGAATTTAGGAAAAAAGTTGAAAAATTACTGGAATCCCATAGCATCAAAGAAAAGGACGTTTCTGGCATAAAGCTAGAATGTATTGCTCTTCAGCAGGAAAAGCATATGGCTGAGGAGAACATCATGTTGTACAAGATACAACTGGAAGATCTACAAGAAAAGCTTAAAAAATGTCATGAACAACTGCAGCAAGGGAAGCAAGCTGAAATGGACTATCACCAGAAGTGCAGGAAACTTGAGGAAGAATTGGACGTGCAGAAGCGCACAGTTGAGAACTTGAAGCAGAAAATGGACATGCAGGTCAAGGAGAACGAACACAGGTTTCTTTTGTTTCAAAATGAAGTGCAGCAAAATAATACGCTCCAAGATTCTGGATTTAAATTGAACTGTGAAAGAAGAGGGAATGATTTAAATTACCTGAGTGACACTGCAGCTAGAGAATTTGAGCAGCTTCCTCCACATGCAAAACCTAGCTCACCTTTGTTAAGGCAAAAGCAGGAGAGAGCAGGTTTTAAATCTGATCAAATAGAAGAAAACACATTGTACGTGAGTGCTGATGATACAATACCAAGAGAGGTGCAGTTCCAGATGTCAAGAATAAACCAATCACTAGAAGAAGATTCAAGCCTGCCATCTTTTACAGAGTTTGTTTCCCAAACAAGTACGCAGTTCCAGATAACTTTTGATAAAACAAGCCAAATCTCTGGAACATCTGAAAGGGACACATTGAGAAACAGGAACCTGCACAGTTCCAGACAAACTATTAGACATGGAGAAGACATGAAACATGAATTAGGAGTGGTAAAACTGCATCCCTTGGAGGTACACACTACGTTTTGTGAGGGTTTGCCTTCCTAGTGCTGGTTTTTACTATTCTGTTTGTTTATTTGGTTTTAGTTACGCTTTATCGCTATTCTGTATTCTCTCTGATGTTTCTTATGTTCTTACCTTGGTGAAGGGAACCCCTTCATTCTTGCGTGACACAAAAAGCTTCTCATTAGATCTTGTAGCAGGTTTGTTAATATCTAAGAAACACATTATTTAAAAGGTTTGTAGTGGAAATAGGAATTCACATACACCGTTGTATCATTATTGGTCAAAATAAGCCTTGATGAACAGCACTAAGTTCATGTAGTAGCATACAACAGTTATTGTTGCTTAGTCTAGTCATATTCCTGTTACCGAATAAATATTTGAAATATCAAAAGCACGTTAGAACTCTAGCTATCTATGTTTCTCTGCTCTCCAATGCTAGTAGCAGTTCTCCTTTCTGACTTACACTCAAGTTCTCCCTTTTGTTTCTCTGGTGGTGGATTTAGGAGTGAATTATGCACAGCATAGTTCTGCTGATGTATTTCTCACTGTATCAAAAAATTCCTATTTACAGATAGTGAAGAACAAGCAGTATGACATGCATGTTGAAGTCACAACACTAAACCAAGAAAATGACAAGACTTTTGGTAATGAAGAGAGAATGTTTGAGGGATACAAAACATCCGAAGGGTTTAGGAGAGAAGACTTTGCAAAGATGAGCTCTTTCTTAGGGGAAGAGATTTTGAAAACTGTTGATGATGCTACACAGTTGGAATATTTTACAGACGAATATGATGATATTAAATTTCAAGGTCTCCGACATGATGTAACTGCCAGACAGTTGATTGAAGTTAAACTTTTAGACAGGCTTACAGTTCAGCAGCTCCGTTCAGGGCAGAAAACTATTGATGAGGTTCAGAAAAGTCTTGAAAAATTTTTAATTAAACCTACAGCTATAGCTGGGCTGTACCTTGAATCCAGCAAAGAGATACTCTCTTTTGCTTTAGCAGCAAAGAGAAGAATCATAGGAAAAGCATTGGCGTTAGCATTTCTAGAGGCCCAAGCAGCTACTGGTTTCATCATTGATCCTACAACAGGTCAGAAATTCTCTGTTGATGATTCAGTCATTAGAGGGCTCACAGATAATGAATTCAAGAGTAGACTGCTTGAGGCAGAGAAAGCTGTTTTGGGCTATTGCTCTTCTGGGAAACTGATCTCTGTGTATCAGGCTATGGAAGCTCGACTCTTAGAAAGGCAAAAAGGTAAAAACATCCTTGAGGCTCAGATTGCAAGCGGAGGGGTCGTTGATCCTGTGAGAAGTGTTCGTGTACCTCCAGAAACTGCCGTGCAGCTTGGCTTGCTTAGTAACACAATTTTAAAATTTTTACATGAACCTTCTAGTAACACAAAATGTTTTCACAATCCAAATAACAGGAAAGCTATGTACTATTGTGATTTGCTGAAAATGTGTTTGTTCAGTGTAAGCAGTAAATGCTTTCTTCTTCCAGTTGGTGAAAGGAAAATAAGCACCCCATCAGCAGAGAAAAGTCATAAAATTTCTGTAGTAGACATCAAAACAGGAGCTGAAATGACTTCATATGAGGCTTATGAAAAGAATTGTGTTGATAAAGCTACCTATCTTGAACTTTCCAAAGAGGAATTTGATTGGAAGGAGTCTACATGTTTTGACTCTGATGGGAATTCATTTCTTTTGCTTACAGATCTTAGAACGGGTATACAGTTTAATATCGAGGAGACCTTAAATCAGGGTAGAATTGGCAGAGTGTTAGTCAATAAATATAAGGAGGGTTTAATCACAGCTAATGAGTTTGGGGATATTTTAGTTAGCAGTTCACAGCCAAATAAAGATTTAAACAGTCCTATTGCAGGCTTCTGGCTTTCTGAAACCAATGAAAGAATTCCAGTTTTAAAAGCCTCACGCAAAAACTTGGTAGATAGAGTTACTGCCCTCCGGTGTCTTGAAGCTCAGGTTAGTACAGGAGGCATAATTGATCCATTTACTGGGAAAAAGTACAGTGTTTCAGAAGCTTTGCAAAGGGAGTTAATCGATGATAGTTGTGCCAAGCAAATCCAGCAGTGCGAACTCATCTATACTGGGATCATTCACCCTGTAAGGAGCACAGTGATGTCTGCTATTGAAGCTATGCATGTAAATGCCATAGATAAAGAAATGGGTATGCGCTGCCTGGAGTATCAATACTTGACTGGTGGGTTGATAGATCCGAAGTCTCATTCCAGATTGACGATGGAAGATGCAATTAAGAATGGTATTATTGATGCTGTCACAGCTACTAAGATGAAAGATGAAAAATCGTATGTTAAAGTTCTAACATGCCCCAAAACAAAGAAGAAGTTAACCTACAAAGAAGCTTTAGAGACAGCTGTTTTTGATTGCCACACCGGGCTGCGATTGTTAGAAGCAGCTCAGCCCATGAAAACGGGAATTTCCAGTCTTTACTATAATTCGTAATGGAAGAAAGATATTAGTGCTCATTTTGGAGCCTGCTTTAAAACACATTCAAGACAAGGAAATGATCGAAGATGGCCTTTATGGAAAATCATAAATGGTGTTTTCTAAAGTAATCATGAGTTGCTGTAAAACTAATTAGTATAAACCATTAAAACTGGAATTAGATATTACTTGTTACAAAGGTGAAATTTATAGATAAACTTAGGCAGATTCATAATTTCGAAATGCAGACTGTGTGTTCAGTCTTTACCTGAGGGCCTCGTGTGACATTATCTACACGTAGGTAGTGTAAATCAGACATTATACTGAGGTTGGTGAAGTTAACATTAGTACAAAATGAGTAGATTTAGGTGAGACAATCAGATTCTGATACACTAAAAATTGAAAGGGATTGCCCATTTTGCAAATGAAGACAGTGCAGTATTTCATGTGACCTGATACTTAATTTAATATTACAAATCAGTTTGCAGATATAATTTATTTTACAAAAGTGGCAATAAAGTATACAAAGGTTAAATCTGCATTCTACTAAACACGTATACGTAAGTAATTTTTCTCACGCTGGTATTTCATTAATTTTAATGGGCTACTCGTATCCTAATTTTTTCTGTGACTTCAGGTAACATTATTTTTTTTTTTAGAATCTTTTTCATGCTCTAACAGGCAAGTGAATTAGAATTACATACCAAATTAAAAAAAAGTCCACTGAAATAAAATGTCTTCATTTTTACTTGTGATACGTGTAAGAGCTTAAGTGTGTTTTCTAAGTATTGTTAAGTTTCAAACTACTAACACGTTGTATTGCTATAAAAAGAAATTTATCTTCCTGTGCAGAAAAAGATGTAATGTCTCAGTATTTTACTTTTATTGTTCTTGTTTCTGTAGACATAAAAGCAATGTATTCTTCCTAATTGTAATTTAGTAATCCATGTGCATAGATTGCAAAATACTGATGTCCTACACTGACTGTATATATCCACACCTGAGGGTAATGCAAAGGCAGCAATTCAAAGATACTTTATATGAAAATGTTGTTTAGATTTGATGTGCTGAGTAATGGCTGGGAAACTCTGCTTTTTCTTAATAGCAATCATTTTATAATGAATGTGCATGTGTATGAATAAGCACCATAATTATGATTACGAATCATTTGAGGAATTATTTTGTTAATGTCTATAATTATGTGGCATTTTTGTTCCTACATCAAAGTGTCGTAGTAATGCATGTGGTGGTAAATAAAAAGAAATCTTTATGTTTATGTGATCATACTACCATTGTGGTAGAATTGTGTTTCTAGGGACAGTAATGTTAAATATTCCAACTATTTACATTTACATGTTTTTTACAATTCGCGGTGCTCATCAGAAGTCAATGGCAGAAGAAAAGAAGGAGCATGTTGAGAAGGCTGGGGATTTGCTGAAATGGGTGTCAAACCTCAGCAAGACACTCAGCAAAGAAGAAGGAGAAAAGGCTGAAAAGACAGATTTACCTAAGCATCAGGTACACAGATGTCTTTCGGTAAAACACCACTTCCTCTTTTTAGCTTTCTGTGTTAATTAAAGTGAGAAGATATTCCACAGATACTTTTTTTTTGCTCCAAATCACTATCCACATTTTACTAAAGATGTAATTTCACATTTGATTGTGAGTGGAGGGTTGAGTAAATGAACACCAATGTTTAGGAACACAGACATTTTACTCAAGAAGAAGTGCAAGCTGCTTTTCACAGGCCTGGCGTGTGATGTATTCTGACACTGCAAAACATCACTTTAGAGAAACTAGACCCTGCAGACCGTAACTCAGCCTTTGTAGAGGGACAGTGCCTCCTGGCAGGACGGCACTTTGTAGGTCTGCCCCCTTGGCCTGAAATAGTTCAGTGAATAAAGTCTGGTAACTTCCACCCTGGCACCAGGAAGGTGAGAGTTGTCAGAAGGGGCCTGAGGGCCAGGTTCCTTTTTGTTTGCTTTCAGAATTTATTTTGAGGGGTCCTCTTATGGGATAGTCAGTATTACTGTCTTAGAAAATACAGCAGGTGTTGACTGAGCCCGCTTCATTATCACACTAGTCTACAGGCAGCTGGAGTGGCCCGTCTTGCCACCTTTGGATTTAACAGGTACGTTATTGTTATGTACAGTTGTAACTCTGACTGTAACCATAAATTTCCATCTGTGAAGTTTCCTATCGTTTCTAACAGCCCCCTCTGCTAGGATTGTCCCACAAAATAGCTTACTGACACCTAAAAAGATTGCAGTAGGTGAAGATCTACCTGCACACTCAGCAGCAGAGAGATGGAGCAGTCTCTTTTCCACATCCCTCGGTGCAGGGCTGGACGTGTGGTCACGCAAACGTGATTTTGCCCCTCCTGGCAGCCTGATCCTGCATTTTTATTTTGGTCACGCATACTGGTGCTGGTTAGAGCCACCGGAGCAGTGTGGGCATAAATAAAGTTTGCTGTGGGGCAGGTCCGCAGTCCTGATGGCCACCGGTCCCAGCACACTACTTGCTCATAGAGGACCAGCGTTAGTTCTGTTACTGAGTCTGTCCCTGTACTATAGGAGCAAGTCAGCTTGTATTGATTTGAGCATATTAGTTGGTAAACCACTAACAGTTGGGATCAGGATTTGCAAAAACATTCAGCACTGGTCTTTTTCTGCCCTTGTTAATGACAACAGTGCAAACCTTTCTCAGTGTTGGGCCAGTGCTGAACTCCGTAGAGCATCTCAGCTTCCCATGGCAACTATGGCTGGCATCTTCCCCGTCCAGCCTGAGCCCTCAGTGAGTAACCTGCGAGTTAGCTGCCTCGGCTTCCTCCAGCCTGTGGGAGGTGGACATTTCCCTAGGGTGTTTTCCTCCCCTGAGAAACAGCCCGGTGAGGTAGCATCACCTTCCAGAGGTGCCTGGTATCTCCACTGACTAGCACAGGTGCCTTGACAAGTTTGTAGAAACGCGTAGACTAGTGATTTGATAGCTAGTGTTAGCTGAAATACATCTCACACAGTGATTTGGGGTTGCTGTGGGGTGTAACTATGGAATAGGTGGAGAAGCTGGTGGCAGTCGTGACAGGGCACACACAGCAGCCACAATGATGCCACTTCCCTGAGCCAAGTGGAACTCATGACCCCCCCCTCCTACCTCAGGCTGCTCCTGTCACCTTCTTGTGTAGTGCATACAGTGCTTGCTCTCTTGGTTTCTGTCCAAGTAGTACAAGTGGTGGGATTGTGATTGGGCTCTCTGGCGGGCATTGCAGAGGGAGACTCTGTTCAAGAGCGTGTTCAGGCCCTTTGACACCATGCATACAGTGACAGAATTGGTTGTGTCCAGACCCAGGTGCCCAAGGTGCCCAAGCACCTTGCTGAAGTTCTCTTGGCACTGACAATGAACATATTTTGGGATTGCTAATGAAGTCCTAGACTCCCCTTTGATACTTTGCCTTTATTTATCCGAAATGAGTGTTTTTCTCTGAAGAGACAGCAGGCAGTTTCTCAGAAAAGTTAAAAGATTACATTCTTGTAAGTTCCTCTGCCAGAGCAAGTGCTTTAGTGAGGATGACACAGAAATGATAGCAGGGAGAATATAATAAGTAATTCATTTTTTCCAAGTGTCTGATATTGCACTTGTCTCCGTGATTTAATTTCATGAAGGTTTGTGGCCTTCTGGTATCTTTTTTTAAAAAGTTGTTATCTCTCATCTTGGTGAGCAACTTCTTCAACGTGAGCGTTGTACACACGTCTTTATAAAGCTGCTTTAAACTGGTCCAACTATAATGAGTGCTTTTAAATGACTGGTTAATTTTCAAACAAATAACATTTAAAAATAACTCCTTTTTGTCTCACCCAATACTTTTCTAATACAAACAGTTTATTTAACCAAAAAGTATGGCACAACAACTTATCCATGTATAAATGATACAATTCCATAGTACATAATATCATTCTAAGGATAGCTGGATTTAAAGGAAAAAAAAAATCAAGTTCTTATACTCCTGAGTTTAGTCGCAGATAGAAATACTGTGTTGTTTGTTTGTTTTTCTTTTCGTATATGTACATGCTGAAGTCTTAAACACAGGTTGTTTATTTTTCAGATTTCCCTGGATGAAATGTCAACCAAGAAAGAACAAATAGCTGAAGCTCTGCAGACTACTCAGTCATTTTTAGCTAAGCACAGTGACAAGTATGCCGTTTTTTATTTTTGAAATAATATAAATTAATTGAATCAGTACATAACTGTTTGCGTGAAAGGAAATCATAATCCTCACCTTATGGTTACAATTACATTTCACATACAAATATGGGAGTTTTTTTCTTTAATTTTATAATTTTGTTTTCCCATTTGCAGAAGCTTGATGCAGTTTTGTTTATTTCAAGAATTTGACTAGGTTTATCTACTTTTACCAGTTTCACCCTGTTTTTTAAAGTAAAGGTAAGCAGATCACTCCCTGCAGGTTACAAATTACTCAAAGATCTTCTTCTTCCATTTTTCTTTTTTTCTTAATAGAATGACAGATGAAGAGAGAAATGAAATGGAAAAGCAAGTCAGATCCCTCCAGGAGAGCTACAGCTTGTTATCCAGTGAAGCTTTGAAGCAGCTGCAGGAAGCACAGTATCTGGGTGATGAAAAGATGGAAGAAAAGGTAACAAGATTGAAACTTACATTTCAGTCTCTTTTGAGGTTTACTGCATGGTTTTGGAACCACATATGATCAGTAAAAGAAGAAGCTGCAATTAACAGTGTGTAAAAGAACTTGAGATTTAATTGACTGAAGTTTTTGTGTATTTGCTATGGAATACTGCGTGTGACCTTACCTGTGCACTTGAATGTTCTGCTCATCAGATTTTTTTGTGAAGAGTCTTAATAATGTGTGCCTTGCATGAAGAAAGATAAACAAATCATTCATCTCTTAACTCTTCTCTTAAAAGCCATTCTTTGACTGCTAGATAAGTCTGTGTTTCTGCTGCAAAAACGACACCATAAAATAACATTTTAATCTCTCCCATATATCACTCAGAAGTATCCTAGAAGAGATCTACTTTCATTTTTTCTTAAATTTTTCCTGGATATGAAAACTGGAGCACATAATGTGGTTAGCTCTGAGACACTACAAATACATGTGTTAATGGATCTTAATCTTAAATATGGAATTCTCAAAAATTATATTGCAAATGAGTGTTCTTATATACACATAGAGGCAGTGTCCGTGTAATTAGTTCAAATTATGTTGCCAAACTGACTTCATGCTTTCCATGCAAACTAAATGCAGTATTTGGTGCTAGAGTATTTGATTCCATATTGTTGAGTGTATATACAGAAGTGCTGTATGCTGTAAACATGAATAGCATGGTTGTTTTGAATCACATACTGTTTCCGAATATTCTAACCTTTCACAGACATTTAGAGCATGAAAATTTGCCTTTCAGGTATATGTTCTATTTGCTCACTCTGCAATCATTTCTTCTATTGTCTTTCACTAACCCTATTTATGTGTGCAGAGCATAGGTTTTCAATTCACAGATGCATGTTGATTTTAAATCTTTTATCACATCGTGTGCTGTTGACTGACTGACATAGATCACTTGCGCATTTTGAGCTGCTAACATTCACAACATTCCTCGAGGCCTGGTAAGTACTTCTTTTATGCTTATCATGCATTCAAAATCAAAAGAAAATTTAAAAGACACAGTCTGAAAATAGTGATAGCTTTTCTTTTATATTCCTTTTTAGGTGAATAAAGTCATTGCTGGTGTCATTGACCAAACGACTGGAGAAGTCCTTTCAGTCTTTCAATCTATTTTAAGAGGTTTTATTGACTATGACACTGGAATTAGATTGCTCGAGAATCAGCTGATCCTTTCTGGAATCATTTCTCCAGAATTAGGAATATGTTATGATTTGGACGAAGCTAAAGCTCATGCCTTAATTGATGAGCAGACTCTGTTGCAGTTGCAGGAATTAAGTAATGCAAAGAAGCTTATTTCAGAATCATCATTATCAAATCTTCCAGTTGTATCAGCTTTAGAACAAGGTCTAATTTCAGAGCCTTTGGCTATTAAAATTCTTGAGAATCAGCTTTCAAGTGGGCACCTGATTTTGCCATCTACTGGAGAAAACCTGAATTTGCAGAATGCTTTCCAGAGAAACCTGGTTTCTCCAACTTTATACACAAAGCTTCTGGAAAGACAAGACACACGTAAAGATCTCATAGACCCCAACTGTGCTGAGAAGATTTCCCTTGAAGAGATGGTTCATAGAAGCATAATACATAAAGAAACAGGGTTAAGACTCCTACCTGTGAAACCACAAGAAAAAGGTAGAATCACGTTCAAATGTGGAAGGAAGATAACTGTTTTGAGGGCAGCCCATGAAGGACTCATCGACCGGGAAACAATGTTCAGGCTGCTGGGTGCTCAGTTAATGTCTGGAGGTATAATTGACCCTGACTCAGGGAAGCGAATGACTGTGGAAGAGGCCATGAGACAAGGGATGATAGATCAGGACACTGCTTGTGGGATCCTCACGCATCAGGTTCAAACTGGTGGAATCCTTTGTCCGAATTCAGGACAACGCTTGACTGTTGATGAAGCTGTACAATGCAACTTGATATCATCTACCAGTGCACTGCTGGTATTAGAAGCACAGAGAGGCTTTCTTGGACTAATTAGGCCTCACACTGGTGAAATATTCCCCATATCAACTTCTTTGCACCAAGAGATGATAACAAATGAGCTGGCATTCAAAATACTAAATGATAGACAGAAAATAGCTGCGCTTTACATTCCAGAAACTTGTGAAATAGTCAGTCTAGATAAGGCTGCAGAATCAGGGATAATAGACGTCAATACTGTATCTATTTTGACCAATGTGACTTTACCGGATAAAATGCCCAATGTAGAAGAATTAGAGTCCCCTTGTAAAAATGCTGCAAAATGGTTATCAATGTATGAATTTGTGCCATCTGTATTCCATGACAGTGAGGAGGAACATGAAGATTCTGGCACAGAAGACCCTGTATGTCACAACTTAGATCAAGCTAAGAAATTATTTATATCTTATCTGATGGTGAATAGTTATATGGATGCAAACACTGGAAGAAGACTTTTATTATATGATGGACAACTCCAAGAAGCTATCAGTATGTTGCTGGAAGGTGATGGTGCTGTATGCAATGCTGATGTGTCAGAAATGGAATTTAGTAACAAATACATGAACACAAAAGAAATTAACCTAAAGTCGGCTGGCACTTTCCACTTTAATAATGTCACAGGCAGTGTTCAGGGTGATCTTTCAGGTGCTGAGAATACTTCTAATAACAGTAAATTAAATCAGTTTGAAGATTTTGGTAATTACATATCTTTACAGGGAGAAGATCTCCACGTGTGTAGACCAGATGTTTGCAATGCTATTGGTACTGAGCAATCAGAATATACACAGGAGATGTTGTTAACTAACCCTACAGAACTTAGAAATATAGTAAGTAGCACTCAAAATTCCATGAACAGAAATGCAGTCAGAGGTCTTCCGGATGTTTCTGAGTGGACAGAACTGCCTAAGTATAACAGTCAGAAGGCAAATTCAGGAAACATTGAAGGATATCTTCTAAATGACTCAAATCCAAATCTTATTTCAGAAGCAGAGAAAGAAGAGATTTATATGGCAGACAGTCTGGGTAATGGAAACAGGAATGATAAAACCTTACAAAATTCCTTGAGTGTGAATGATTTGTCAGATAATGAAACCTGGAGAGAGCTGGAAATGGGCACAAAATACAGGCCTCACATATTGCAAGCTGACAACAGCAGAATGGTACTGGATAACAGCAAGAAAGATGATTTTCAGAGAAGGCTTGGTTCATCCATCAGTACAGGTACTGAATATAGACTTCCAGAAGAACTGGTTAGTCAATGTGGTGATGCACTACAGTTTGAAGATAATGGATATAGTGAGCAACCTCTACAGGACCACACTGATGTACGTAACAGACTATCCCTAGAGGACTATCTTTATATACACGGCAGACCATCCTTCGAGGATTGTACTGATTTGCGGAGTAAACTGTGTCTAGAAGACAGTGGAGATGTACACTGCAGGCCTTCACTGGGTGGCGATACTGTTATACATGTTGTACCACCTGTGGGGGACAGTAACAGCACAGCACAAAGGCTAACAGTAGAAGAAAGCAATCTTACATTTGACAAGTTGCTGCTGTGTGACAGTAGCTCTGATTCTTCAGTAGAAGGGGGTGATGGCATCCCGCAGTTTGAAAGTAACTGCTTGCAACATGAATGTGGTGAGGTAGCCTCTAAGGATGACAGCTCTCAGTTTGATGATGATGATGACGATGATGCCTATGAAACACCTCAGGCTGATGATGATAGTGATGTCTATGATACTTCACAAATTGATGATGATGATGATTCCTATGACACTCCTGAAGGTGATGATGGTTTTGATACCTTGCAGTTGGGGGATGATGATACACCAGAGCCAGAATTGTCTGGAACATCAGTTCCATTAGGTTTTCTAGAGGAGAGAGGTGGTCTGATAACCCTGAGAGAAGAAACCAGCTCTTTTCAAGAACTTGCAGCTAATGTTGGAGAGAGTGCCCATGTAAATCTGACAGGTCCACCTGAAAGTGTAAATATAGCTTCTGCAAGTGCTGAAACTATGGAAAGAATCCCTGAGCAGGAAAGGGAAAGAACAGGGAGCTTTGGAGAGAAGGAGCAAAAATTACCAGCCACTCTGGAGAGTGAAGGAAAAAAGGAGGGAGGCCTTAGTTCCTTACGGAAGGTGTATGAAGCAGAAGTAGGAGACAGAACTGAGGAAGATGAAGTGAAAGCAGAAAGTGACTCCTATGAGGATGAATCTGAAGGAACACAGGAGGAGGAAGATTATGAGGAGGATTATGATAGTTATGATGACTCTGACACTGATTCTGACAGTGACAATGAAATGGATATTTTTTACTCACACCATCAATGTATAAACAAAGGTGACCAGCTGTTAATTTCCTTAGGAGACATAGAAAATAGTGATGAAAATAATCAGAATATTGATGACTGTTATTCTTTAGATCATAAGAAAGGGTATACTTTGCAATCCCAGTCTAACCATGAAAATGGAAAGCAATCCCCAGGAAAATGTGGATCTGCATCAGATGTTTCTGAGGAAAGATGTGTTAGTCTTACATATACAAGAGAAGAAGACAGACAGCAGGAAACAGAAGATAAATATGGGATTTGTGTCAGAAGTAAACCCATGTCAGAAGACACTACTGAGCCTATTCAGTCTGAAAATACCTTTGATGCTAAATCGATGTCCTGTAAGAGTGAAGAAAATAATAAAACACAGCTTAAGGTTCAAAGTTCTCAGCTTCTTGATGATATTGTGACATCTGACATTAGTGTAACAGCCTTCCCAATTACAAACCGAGCTACTGATGATGATGATGAAAATTCTCGGACAAGTTTGCTTGTCTCAGAATGCTTTATTCATAGTGCGAATAAAAGCAACAGTACCATGCCAATGTTACATTCAAATAATGGGCAAAGACAGAGAGAAGCAGTATTTGCAGAGGAAAAAGTATTAAATGATACAGCTGGTATGGAACAACTAAAGGAAAGTTCATCCCAAATGGACAATAAATTCCTTGCGGATATGCCTTATGTGGGTGATGGTGATAGTTCACTTAGTGACCAAGTACATTCAGTCTCCAGTAGGAAGGATGGTCAAGTAGGAAGAGATTTCAAGATTCTTACAGAAAATAAAAATAGAGTAAATGTTATGGAGGAGTGTGATACCATGGGGCTAAGTAAAAGTCCCATTCAGATGGAAAGCCTTGGGGAAATATTTGATGCATCAGTAATTAAAGCTGATAGAGAAACTCCTGTTTCAACTAAAGAGCAAGTAAATGTTGATCAAGCTTTGCTTGACGTGGGAGGTAGTGCAAAATCAGATGAATTTAAGAGAGATTTTAACATTTCTGCTTCTTTAAAACAATATGTAACAGATATAAAAGAAGGCGTCCGTTCAGAATTGGATAGAACTGAATCCTGTTGCTTTGAGGACAGGGAAAAAGGCGAAAAAGATATACAGAATGAAAAGGATTTTCTACTAAATACGGAAGAAATGCATTCAAGTGCATTTAACACTTACTCTTTTCCCCCAGCTGATACAGCGCAACCAAAGGAAATTAGCATAACGGAAGAAACAGGGAAAGGTATCTGTCAAAATACTGACAATGTTCGTAAAGATTTTTCAGAAAACAAGAGCAGCAGTGATGGTGAATTTTCCCCAATGAAAGCAGGTGCTTTAGGAAGTATTGAGGATGCCAAAGAATCAGGGCATGGGAGTGAAGTGCTACCTTCTGGGAGTCATACCCATACCACCGATGTTTCTTCTGCAATTCTGAGGAGCACAGGGGCTGACTTGAATTATGGTGCCCAGAAAGAACGTGAGACACTGAAAAACACAGAGGGAGAAAATTTTACGGCCAGTGAGACTTCTTCCCTTGGAAATGGTTTCAAAAGACGAATGTGCATGGAGTCATTACAAAAGGAAGCAGGACCCTGCGAAGATTTTCAAGTAAAGGAAAGTATTTCACAATTACCAGAAATGACTGATGCACTAATGGAAGACTTAAGGAATATATTACAAAGGAAATTGAAAATGGGACATGTTTACTGCAAGCAGGAGGGTGAACCCCTACGTTACTCTGATACCAAAGTTTTAATGCAAAATTTACTTAAAATGATTAGAAGTACCCAGCTTGGGAGTGACGCGTCTAGTGGGCCAAATCTCAAGCAAATAAGCAATGCTGTTAGAACTGCGTTAACGGTTACCACCCCATGTACAGAGCCAAAAGACAGGGATGCTTTTTCCTTGCCTTGGCCTGATTGCAGAAGTCCTGATCTTCTTTGTGATATTCTGAAGCAGGAATCCTGCAAGCAAAAGATGGACGATCCAGGTGAAAGGAAGAGTGAAACAGATGTGAAAGCTCCTGTTCCAAAACTTACTACTTCTGAACTTCTGGAGATTTTTCAGATTTCACCTGGAGATGAAAGTACAAGCAAGTTAGAGGAGCTGATCAGTGGTTTGCTTACGAGCTCACAGGTTGCTGGTATCACCACAGAATGTGAGGGTAAAGGCAAAGTAGATGGGCTTTGTACTCTTTTCTCAACAGAACAATCGGAGTTTGGATCAGAAATTGCTGAAGAGCAGACATTGGCAGATAACACAGCCATTGCTTGGAAAAGTGACCAGGAGCATGGGAAGACAGACAGCCTGTCCAAAGACTTCACTGAGCCTGTTTTCAAAAGAGAAGAAGCAGTCCTGGAAGACACCCCCACTAGCACGGTAAATAACAACAGCTGGTATGTGCTGTGTGTCCTGTGTTAAAGGAATTGCATGAATCCTTCCAAGAGCTGAAGAGAATAATTAAACTGGAGAAATGGTTGAAAAATTAAATGGTAAATTTAAAATAAATTATAATTAAGCAAGGACTTTTATTGCTTATTTTCAAGTCCGTCAGTTTGGAAAACCTTTTCTTATTGTTAAAACTCATTTTTCAGGTCAATGGAGTACAGCAGTGTTTAAAGTTAACAGAGAAAATGCGAGGGCATTTGGCAGTGCTTCAAGATATGAAAAGCCACCTAGATAACCAGCAGCCTATTAGTAACAACCTGGAAATACTAAAAGATGAACTGGAACAACTAGAGGTAAGTAAAGTGTTCTTATGCTTGTACTTCAGTGTACTTCAGTTTGCCAGGAAAAGCCCGTAGATAAAAAAAAAAAAAAAAAGAGAGAGATTTCAAATATAATTAAAGTAATTAATATTTAAATGTCTGTCTTGCTTAGTAACTTAATGCGTTTTATATATATTCTCTTTGTAGTCATTTGAATCAAGACTGACTACCTTTGCAATTATCCTAAAAAAGGACATGAAGTTGACAGAAGAGTTTTTAAAGTTTTGTCACAGGGATATTCATGAAGAGAAACTTCAAGAGTTGAAGATAAGCTTTGACTGTTTGCAGGAAGCATTTTTGGTGGTCTGTGATACTTCTTCGAAACGAGCAAAACAAATAGTCTGTGCTGTTGACTCAGAAATGGTATGTTTTTATCTGTGTACGTTTTAATCTTGGTTTTCTTCAAGATAATTCAGCTAAAAAGAGGGATTGGTTTTGCTTTATTTTGTTTTATCTTAATATAAAAATACATATATGGTTCTATTTAATGTGATAGGAGATGTGACTAGACTCCAGGGGCATAAATAAATATGTAATTTCCCTTTCTAGTCTAAACTTGGAGAGTTACACCAACAACTTTTAAGCAAATTGCAGAGATTTTCAGACTGGATCACAGAAAACAGTAAAACCGTGAATGACTTCATAGTAAATACTAATGATATAGAAGAGATGAAGAAAAGTTTACAGATACTTAAAGTAAGTATCCTTTATGGCAGGTGGTGGTGCTTCTGACAAATGTTACTACTTATTATGAATTATTAGCCAGGTTTTATATACCTGCTCATTAACCACTATTGCTTAAACAGACAGCTAGAACTAATTACTTAAGAAGACAACTACTTGATAATCCAATAATAAAATCTTGTTGATTTGCTTTTTATCTTGAAAAAAATTTTGATAGAGTTTGGCTCACTAAGAAAGCTATTGGTTCTGCTTACATTTGTTGCAATAAAGCTGAACCTTTTTTGGAAACATAATTTATAATACAGATATTTCAGGGATTAAAATTAGATCTTTATGCATAAGATCCAGAATCTTTACTGAAGTTTAATTACCTTCCAAATCAATTATATTTGAGAACAGAAGATGGGGAGACATAAAAAGCCTCTTCATTACACGCTCCATGAAATGAGTCATGAAAAACAAATCAGATCAAGTTTTTAGTAAAGTTCCTACAGCTCTGTATGTATGAATGATAAAAATGACATTATTTTACTGTGCTTTAATAGGGTTCCAGTATGCGTGGTAATGTCATAGTGGCTGTACAGTGTATAACTATGGGCAGAATTTGCCATACCGCTGGAATTGGGGCTTCTCGCTGTGGAATTAAGAATAGGAATGCTATCAAGTAAATATTTTAACATTTCTGGGTCTTCAGACCTAGAGCCTGCAAATGTTAAACCTAAACTGCCATAAATCTTCCAGAATTGAAGGTCAGACAGTTTTCAGACATCCGTGAGAGAGCAAAGAAATAGAGATGTTCAAGTTCATCTTATTTATTACTTGGACTTGGATGTCCCAGTGGCAAATCACGCACAAATTCAAATGCTGTATCTGAATGTGTCAGAATGATTCTGACAAAGAGTTTTGATTTACTGTGGCTAAACTGTCTCCCCAAAAGCACTTCAGAACAGGAGCTAAGAACAGAGGGTGGTGATACTTGTATTTTATTTGTACTGAATTTGTCTTCATTGCTAGTCATTTCCTTCTCTTCATTTACAGAACAGTGCTGCGGAGCTCGGCTGTGAAAAAATGCAACTGGAGTCCACTGCGTTCAATGTTCAGTTTTTCATTTCTGAACATGCCCAAGATCTTTCTCCTAATCAGAGCAAACAGCTGCTGAGGCTCTTGAATACCACCCAGAAATCTTTTCAGGAAGTACAGGAAGCAATAGCATCTCAGGTGGAAAGTTTAGAGACTCAGTTACAGGCAGCACAAGAGCTGGGTGATCAGAAGGTTTGCCTTTCTGTGTAAATGTGTGCTGAGTGTTTTTGTCTATGGATGAGGAATCTTAATACCAGCATGCAGTATTAAATGTATTCCTATCTTCTCAGTGTTACTACAGCTACGTTCACAGTTCTACAAAAATGGTATTGATCAAGTTTGGTGAATTGTCATTTTTGTCTTTCCTTGGTATAGTCACAGAAACAGGATATTAGATTACGGACAGACACAGTTTTGGGCATTAGGATCTGTACAGCCTGAGGTGACCAGCTCTGCTCTTTCTAGAAACGAGAGAAATTTACTTGAGGTTTCTCACAGATGTTGTTTGTTTAGCAGCTATATCAGTAATTAAATAAAGCAGTGAACTCTTCTGGCTGCAGCTGTGTAAGATCAATGAATTTACTGTCACAGCATTGCTCATCACTTCTGTCCTGCTGAAGACTTTCTTTTCCTCTGATTTGCCAGGTCGTCTGCTTATGTGATCTTTTTTCTAGGTCTTTAGAGTCAAAGAAGCAGATTTGTTTAAATTCTTGCTAGCGTGGCTTGTTTTGACTGAGACAAGTTAGAGGGACAAACATACAAGTAAATCAGCTAAGATATTTGCAGTTCTGGGCATGGGCACTGGGAAAGCTGTGAGTCAAGTTGGGGCAGTTACCTCTTCAGCTGGCCTAGCCGCAGTTGGCAAGCATAAGCAGCCTTTGTGGAGTCAAAGGAGGCTGATAAGATGCTGCAGTGTAACTGCATCTTCTCTCATAGAAGCACTGTTAAGACTCAGAATCACGACTTCAGTCCCCAGTTTATGCATAATGAAAGGTGCTTTAGCATTCTGAAGACTTTGTAGTATTTTGCCATTTTAAGAATATTCGATTCCACCATACTTTGTGAAAGAAACATAAAATTGAGTAAAGGAACGGCACAGATAACTTTTCTAGGACTTAGTAACAATAACAAGCTTGCATGTTTTTTTCTTTTCTACTGCTTAAACAGTCAACATTTTCTATTCAGGTAACATGTTATGCATACCAACAAGAGCTAACTCGCAATCACAACTAACCTCTGTTTTTATATCCTTTTTTCAGAATTAATAGTGTTTATCACAGGTTCCAAGCGGTTAAGAGACTGGATTTTCACTCCTGCTGTTTGGAGATTTCATCTTTCACCTAAGTGCATGGCCAGACTTCTATTGGGCAATTCCATCAAACATGGTCTCTTACTTACAACATATTTGAGGTTTATCCATAACTTCTGTATGTTCATCTTGCTCTTTGTACCACTGCTATCATGTTTACAGCATACTTCTAAAATGATTCCTTTGCAATATTGATGTTCAAAGGTAATTCCTATTTGAGTGTCTGTTAGTTCCTGAAGTGAGGACATTTGTATTTTATTGTTCGATTGTATTTGGCTCTAATACAGGATGTGGCTGAACGGCAGCAGGAATGCAAAGAGAAGCTGCAGGAAATCTGTGATTTGCTTACGCAGACTGAAAATCGACTCATCGGACAGCAAGAGTCTCTTGTTATTGTAGACAGCAAGGCTGAGCTAGAACAATACCAGACCAAACAGGAGGTATGCACAATTCCAGTCAGATAAGTTAAAGAAGACTGAGTGCCGAGGGGAATGACTGGACTCTTTTGTTGAATAACAAGGCTGTCATGTGAGAGGAGAGTGAAATAGATTTGTTTGACCTGCCAAAAGTAAAAGCTTAATGGTGTGCATTTAAACTGAATACACTCCACGATGTGCCAGTGGGAGGAAAGAAACTTCGAAGCTAGGAGGCACTAGAATAGGGAGTATGCACTAGACATTTCAAGAAGCATTTTGGGAGCAGGCATGAAATTTGTTATATACGAGCTTAAGATTGTTCCTGTTGGATGTGATAAAATCACACTTGTTGATTATGCTAAAATCATTTAGCCAGCTTTTTGACTGGTATCAGGGAGTGCTTATTACTGTTCACAGTATTTTGAAGAATTTTGCTGCGAGGCTTTCTCTTACCTGAGGCTTTCCGTTGCCTCGCTCTTGTTTTGGTTTGAATTCTCTTTTTTTCTGATGTTCCTTGCAAGCTCCTTGGTGTCCTCATGTAACAGTCCTTTCAGTTGTCTTGTGTTCCTGTTGAGACCTTGCTTTTCAGCTGTATCCTGTCATCTCTAACCTTTTACTCTCTGCTGACTGATACCGATTGAGTTTATGATAGTTAAAGGACTTGGTACTCTTCTCCTGGAAGTAGTTTGCTATGCTGTAGAGCTCCAAATCAGGTTTAGTAATCTATAAAGGCAGAAATGTCCTTATTGCTCTTGCCTTGCTTTACTTATCTGCAAAGTAACTCATCTAGTTTGTCAAAGTTTTCCTTATATAGTGAGTGGAAAGATAGAGACACCCTTGGGGTACCTCTTAATATTGTTTAACTGTCTTAAGAATTTATGGCCTAAATGGAACCTAAGTGTACCCCTGGGAGTGAAGAACTGATACAGCATGTGCTTCGGCTTTTTTCTGTCAGCTATCTGTGACTGCCGAGCAGACTACTTGTTATTTGCTGACTGATTTCTTGTAGACACCATTGTAGAAGTGTGTTTCAAGAGGGGAAAGAGGGCTTAAAAAAGTCTCTTCTAGGTCAAGTCAGAGCTTTCATCCTCAGTGAGCTGCTTGAAAGGGAGCACAGAGATCTTTGTCAGAGAAGGAGAATCTTATCTTAATATAACGTCCCCAGGAAAATCTTTCTAACACACTTGCTGAAGTGTTAAAATGACTGCAGTTTTAGCTGCCAAACTATATTCTATAATTGCTGAAAAATATGTAGTCTAGAATAAGAATCAAATGTTTTGTCTTGCAGCTTCAAGAGTGTTACACTGCATATAAAAAACCCAACAACTTCGTTATTTCAGTCACTGAATGAATGTATTCCACAGCATAATTATTGTTATAATTAATGGTCCCCTCAGATAACTGTGAGGCAGATTTTTTTTATCTGACTCTATCATAGGACTAGGCAAACTGCTTTGTATAAACTAAAGCTAAATATCTGTCCTCTATGAAATTTAATGGACTTAAACATTCTTTGGAGATGGAAATATTATGATCGATTACAGTTAAATAAAATATTCTCATGGCATTTCTGGCCTGAACAAAACCAAGAAATAGGGGGAAACTCCTGCCTGAGAAAGCTGACTACAAGTTTCTAACTTTTATTCAGTCCCCTTATTTTCCTCAGCTTTCTGTTAGAATAGTAATGGAACGGAAGTTGTCAGGAGACTCACTAACTACAGTGTAGCAGATTTACTTTATCTCTTGGTATCTAAAAAAAATAAGATATATTTTCTTCTGTGTACATGGAAATGTGATATTTGAGCTGCTAAATGAAGGAGAAAAGTGGCCTCAGTCTGAATAGGAGTGGAAGGCAAGAGACTTGCAATTATTTTTTAAAAAAAAGGACAGATTAAGCTGCAGTAACATTGTAGCAACATTGTCAGATGTTGAATTGATTTCATTTTTTTAATGGTCCTATCTGCAATTTATTAATGTATTGTGTACTCTCCCAATTTAAAAAGGACCAGTGTGGTACTTACCCCTAGAACAGAGATAGTTCCAATACTTAATTGGAAAGATCTGGTGAATAAGTTCTATTTGCTTTCTTTTTTCTCAAAAGGAGATACAAAAAGACATGAGAATGAGTGCCCAGACGCTGGCAGAGATTGTGAAAAATACTGAAACCTTCTTGAAAGAGAATGGAGACAAGTTGTCACAAGAAGACAAGACTATTCTTGAGCAGAAACTGAATGAAGCTAAGACAAAGTGTTTGCTCCTTAGCCAGAAGGCAGAAGAGTCCAAAAAAGAACTGGATAAAGCTATGACAACAGCAATTAAGCAGGAAACAGAAAAGGTTTTTAGGCAACCATTTCATACCTTTATTCAAACTTTTTATGTGTCTTAACTTATTAGTCTTGCAGCTTATTATTGGTATACTGCGGAGAGATTAAAATCATATTTCGTTTGGGTGACTAATAAGCTGCTGGTTTATTTCCTTTATAAAATAAACAGCAACATATATGTCAATCAGAAATGTTTCATGGTAATGTGTTTTAGATGGTCTGTTTGCATATAGTATTTTGTAGTGCCTGGAGAAGGTTTCTAAACTGAAACTGTGAAATTTCCTCATAGGTTGCAGCCATAGAACAGCTGGAAGAAAGTAAAAATACAATAGAAAACCTCTTGGACTGGTTATCAAATGTGGATAAAGAAGCAGAGCACGGCCGGAAATTTAAGCAGGTGATAGAACAGAATGGAACACACTTTGAAGAGGGAGATGTGAAGTCTCTGGAAGGAGAGGAGGATGACGTCAATGGTAATCTGCTGGAAATTCAGCAAGGCGTTGAAACTGGGGTGGATGGACTAATAAAAAGCACAGAAGATAATCTGAACCTGCAGTATCAGAAAGTCAAGGTACTGTTACTGGGTTTACTCAACATTTAGGTGCTAAGCATCTCAGTCCTTATTCAAGATGAGTGAATTCAGTCTCATCCTTTCTGCCATAGACTTTGGAACGGGCACTAGGAAGTTAGTGATACACAGTAGTAGGAATTTCAGTAGTTAGAATGTATTGTGAATTTGTCACTTTTTCGCTGTTACTGTGGTTGTTTCCTGCAAAATAAGAAAAAGGATGTACTTTACAAGGTAAATGTTAAGAATCCTGATGGTGAGTCTAATTCATAATTTTTATAGTGATAAGTTAATGCAGGTAAATAAAATGCAAAAAGCAGCAACATAAATTCATACCCTCTATGTTACTTTTTCGAAAGTCTTTGTAGTAGCCAAATGATTCAACCCCCTACAGTTCCCTGTGAACACTGATTACCAGTAGCTGCAAATAATAGTTTGCTGAAATTACAGTCTTCCTTCTCTATAACTTTAACACATGGGCTTCAGAAGGATGAGTTACATAAAAACACAGCACAACATTTTAAAAATAGATTTTCCAGGTTAAATAATTGGAATAATTTAAAATAATAAGAGATCAGTTTTATGACTTCTGTTGACTTACAGTTCAGCAACCAAGAACTTTCAGGTGTGGTTTGATGGACATGTAGATGAAAATGATTATGCTGATAGCTGATACTATTTTGCATTTCCTTTATTATTAAAAAAAAAACAGTGTAAGAAACGTAACCAACAGGCAAGAGGTTACAGGCACAAACTTGAACATAAGAAGTTCCATCTAAACATGAGAAGGAACTTCTTTACTTTGAGGGTGGCAGAGCACTGGAACAGGCTGCCCAGAGAGGTGGTGGGGTCTCCGTCTCTGGAGACATTCAGAACCCGCCTGGACGCGTTCCTGTGCAACCTGCTCTAGGTGACCCTGCTCTGGCAGGGGGGCTGGACTAGATGATCTCCAGAGGTCCCTTCCAACCCCTGCCATTCTGTGATTCTGGTAAAATTAAATAATTTGGTTTTGACTTCCACATCTTTCACAGTTCTTTTCTGCACCTAATGTCTACAGGCTAATTGCCCACTGTACTCATGGAAGAAAAGCATACCAGTTGGTTTTACATAGCTATTTTTCATGGGAGTAGAAGATCTTCAAGAATGGAGATTTTTTGAAAGAATGAATTTGAAATATGGTTTTTATTTGGCAGTTCTAGATCCGATGACTTGCTGTTTTTTTATGAGATTGAAACAATTTGCACGCATAGATTGTGTCTCAGTTTTTAAACTCAAATGGACCTGTTTTATGACCAAGTATATTTGATAAGAATCACTGCTCTTGAAACTGAAAAATGAAATTTAAAAAAATTGATAATAATGTTTGTTCATTCAATATAAGAAGAAAGTATCCGCATTCTTCGTAATGTTTGATGCTTTCACTCCTTTTGGTCTGTTTGTCTGAAATGGTAACTACAGTATATGTAAAAGGAAATGGAACAGTTTTGATTTGGAAAGTTGCCTACCTTTGAATGCTTTATTTGATAAATCCTATTTTGAGACAAGGAATTAGGAAAATTTTGATTACACTAAGCACACTACCCTAAATGTTAAGTAATCAAACAATTTTTAGGAAAAAATGTAAAGAGACTGGTAATGTCTACCTTTACTATACAGAGTTATCTTTTAGAAGTACAGGGGAGTGTTTGTGTGATATATGTATCTCCTATTATTTCAGAGTTCCAGTGATATTTGAGGACTTCCTTTTGGTCGTGGCCTGTACATCTGGCTAAAATTATCATTGGAAGTTTTGTAAAATTTTGAAAGTGCACAGAAATATGATGACCAGGAGTCATGCTTTCACTTAAATTATTCACAAAATGTTTTTTAATAAATATTACAAAAAATAGAAAAGCTTTTTATCGTTTTGATGGACTTCGTTTTACTTGTTGTCTCTAAGCAGAATTCAGCAGAGATTTCAAGACAGTAATGGTCTAATGGAACCATCCAAGAAGGTACTGGTTGTAATTTATTTTATTTTTTTTCTGGTAGGCTCAACATGAGAAAATTATTTCACAGCAGAAGGCTGTCATAATAGCAACTCAGTCTGCTCAGGCACTGCTTGAGAAACAAGGCCACTACCTTTCCCCTGAAGAAAAAGACAAGATGCAAAGGAACATGAAGGAGCTGAAGGCTCAGTACGAGACTGCTTTAGCTGAATCAGAACGGAAAATGAAGTTGACTCATTCTCTAAGAGAAGAACTTGAAAAATTTGATGCAGACTATAGTGAATTTGAAACCTGGCTGCAGCAGGCAGAACAAGAACTTGACAATTTGGAAGCAGGTGCTTCTGACTTCAGTGGTATTATGGTCAAACTGAAAAGGCAGAAGAGTTTTTCAGAAGATGTTATATCTCACAAAGGTGATTTACGGTATATTACAATTTCTGGACAAAGAGTTTTAGATGCTGCAAGGTCGTGTAGCAAAAGAGATGGTGTGAAGGTTGACAAAGATGGTATCGATACTTCGGCGACAAATGCTGAAGTGCAGAATAAACTGGATAGTGCTTCAGATCGTTTCAAATCTCTCTATACTAAGGTAAGTTTTATTTATACTGAATAGGAAAGACTACTGTAATTTATTTGGCAGTTTGTATAAAAAGGGGTTAGCTGATGAAACAAATACTGTGGCAGCTTGTAAATTCTTTGTTTCTTAAATAACAGAACATGGTGCTTTTCTGGAAGATCTGCTTTAGTCAAGTGCCAGACTATTTAAGGTCTGAATGGATGAAATTTTCTACCTTGTGTTAGAAGGGAGAAATCAGACCAGATTTCCGCATTGTTCTTTCCAGCCTTAAACAGACTCTTTGAGTTTGTGACAGCACATGGTGCTTCAGTAACGTTTTGGGGTGGAAAGAAATGGTACTACTTCTAGATGGATGACATTTCTTTATGTTCCTTAGGATATTTCCCACAACTGCTTATTTACTTGGCTTCCTACTAATAAAATGAGTATAGAAAGAGAGAGAGACTATGCCAAGATTAACATTCAAAATTTCAATTTGATTTGTATCCGGAAATAGTTTCTCCCAACGTGACCTCTGTTGTCAGCACTAGGCCTGCAAGAACATACTGATTTGAGGATAACAATTCTTTTCCACTACTCTGCCAAATAAACATTTTATCCTTAACAATCTGAGATTAGTCTCTAACTAAGGGGAAACTAGCAGTGCAAAATCCTCTAGGTACCTTGAAGAGGGAAGATAATCCAGCTCTCTGTGCTAGGTTCACATATGGAATCTGTCTGGTAGAATAAGACAAACATCGCCAACTGGTCTCACATGCCAACCGTCTAGTTGTCTTCAAAAAAACAACCAAGTGTTATTTAATATTGATAATATTCTGGAATTGTAAACTTTTGAGATGGTTATTAATCGAACTGTCTCCTAAATGGTCAGTATCCTTTGACTATGCCATTCCATAATTTTCTAAGATCATAGGTTCAGACTCCTTAGTGGAGCTTCAGTGTCCACTGGTACAGTGTTGGTCTACAGCAGTTGCCACCTTTGTCTGGGAATTTTCATCTCTTTAATGTTTTCTTGCTCAGAAATGTAAATTCTAAAAGACATGGATTTGATTGCTTGATTACAAAACCATTGTAAACCCTCTTCTCTGGAACGGTTGGTGAAGAAGACTCTCCATTTACAGAAACTCATTTTCATTTTCCTACTTAACTTATATGAACAGTGAAGCTAAAAGCTTGTATTAACATGTTAAATTTCCTCCAGTAGATTTACGGAATTAGTTTGAGTGCGAATGTAAAGATTTCATCGCAAAATTTGCACAGCATTTATGTGCATTTTTTATGCACATAAAAATTCTATGCCAGCAACTTGATTTGTGATCTCAGATTTGTCAACTTGCCAAATTCTCGCCTTTCTATATATACATTTAGCACAGGCACAACAGACATACTTTAAATATTTGACCATAAATATGCAGAGCAAACCCAGCACAAAGTAGACTTTTCTTATTAAATCGAGTCTTGAAGGACAAACTTTCAAAAATTGAGATCTTCCACAGTTTGTGAGATCTTCCAAGGTGTAAATGGGTTTGTAGTAACCTTTTTGCCTTTTGTAAAACTTCCTGCTTTTAATAAATATTTATGTTGCTTTTATTGTTTCTTTATATATATTCACACACAAATGTGTGAGCTTATAGGCTTATATGCTGAAGGAATCTTAAAGACAGTTCTTAGTTAACTGGTTATGTAAATGAGTGCATTCTGTGTTTGCCCACCAGATGGAGACCAAGTACTAAATGTAAATACAGTGCAAATGTATTACAGTGTAAATACAAATGTAAATTAAAGACAGTGTATGGAAGGTTCAGAAGATAAATATTTAAAGTAACTGTTTATAAATATTATGATGATATAATAAGATTTTTCTCATGAAACTATCTCCAGAAAGTCTGAAAGAGTTCCACTGAGCTTTTTACATGACAATTTCACTGTATACGTTTTGGGGTGTGTTAACATATAGGACTAATAGGATCTTGGTCAAATGACATTTTTAAGTGACCAAAACAAAGCATATGTGCAATACCGAGCCATATCACTTTGGATTCACTATGCAGATAAGGTACTTATGAAAGCAATACTCTGCTGTCTGTATTTTAATGAACGTACATATATCTTCTGATTTTTATGAAAATTTCTAGCTTCCACTGGCTACATTTTTGGTGTCAGAGTGCTGATAAAGAATTGTTATGTTGATGGATCAAAAAGTATTCCTGAAGTTTTCCCTGTTTTGGTACAACGGGTCAGATTCCAGTTTCTCAGCTGCATCAGTGAATTGCTCCTAAATCCCACTTGAGGAGCACAAACTGGGAAGACCTGCGTAGCCGGGCCAGCTGTTGGGCCTCAGTTCCAAAATCAATTAGGCAGCGGAATGATGACAGGAAAAAAAATCATGCAGTATTTCAGGAAGGAAAGTATAACCTTGAGATTGGTATGAAATGCAGCACCCAGTCTAATGCCTCGGTATTTGCTTGTTTGTTTTCTACTCTTTTAGTGTAGCATCCTTGGAAATAACCTTAAAGACCTGGTGGATAAATACCAGCATTATGAAGATGCCTCATCTGGACTTCTGTCAGGTCTCCAGGCCTCTGAAATAGCTGTGAACAAACAACTATCAGAGCCAATTGCAGCAGATCCCAAAAATCTCCAAAGACAACTAGAAGAAACAAAGGTGAAAAGCTTTGAAAAGCAGAAGTACTTTTGTCCTAAAAGTAACTGCTTTCTGTGTGGAAAACAGGATAATCTAATATAATGCAAGTGGCTGCAGGCCAAATTCTTGCCTTGCACATGGGCATCCAACTTTTATAGTTCTGAGATTCAGCTGTCCAGAGTGTTACCTGAAAAGCACTAAGGTGAAAAAAAATGGGGAACCAAGATGCCATTAGCAGTGGTGAAAGCAGGATGTGTTTCATATCATTTAGCAAATGATGGGGTGAAATCTGGAAAGTTTTTGAACTTAGAAAGAATTGACTCCAGTTTGCTATCAGAGCAGGACTTGGGACTGAGTTCCTGATAGAGAAGATGTTGCTGTTTGTTGTTTGTGACTTGCTTTTTCCTGCCTGCATTTGTGTGTTACTACATTAGGAAGGGGCTCATACTGGATAAGCAGTGCGACGTGACCAGTCTGTTTGCCTGCTTCTGTTGTATCCAGTACTATATGCCCTGTAGAGAGTGAATATAACATAATCTGCACTGCACAGAAAAAATGGTATTTTGGTGGTTTTTTGTTTATTTTTTTTTTCCACACTGAGGGAGTAACCCACCACTTTATGTAAATCCTAGTAGAGGCATGACAGGTTAGTGATGGAGCTTGTGAAGGTAAAACTCCGGTTAATTGCGTAAAATGTAGGTTTACAGAAGGCTTTAGGAACCTAGGTATAAGGTGAGTTATATAAAGTTTCATACAGTCTGTAGTCTTTGAGCTGACTTTTACGTTTCCATAAACGTTCAATTATCTATACTGTAATTAAAATGCAAGATTACTTATTTTTCAATGAGCAAGGCTATTGGACAGGCATTTCCTGGCTCTTCTGTCTGTGCTGTGTGGAGTATCCGTGCAGGTCTGATATGTTCGCTAGTGACAAATGGTAGTCAATGGCTCTTGGAAAGTGCATGCTTTAACCACTTCCCTTAAATCAGCCTGAGCAGTAGTACCTTTACTGCATGGTATCTTTCAAATCTGCCACTGGAATTGCCCAGCAATTCAGTGCGTGATGCATCAGAGGAGACAAATCACAGTGATGTTCTAAGACAACAAAATTAGAAGTGTAAATTTTGAACTCCTAACAGTGGAACAATTTAGATACATTTGTGCTTCCAAGTACTAGAAAAATAGGAATAACACCAATTACAATTTGAAACTTCATTTAAACTTTTTATTCCTTATGCCAAAACAAATTATATCCTGTATAATGCCAATTTTCATGCAAGTAATACAAAAGGAGGGAGTACTGGGGTTCTTTTATGAAACGCCTACATGGATTACTTGCCACACAAAAGAGCACTCAATGAATATGAGCTGGGAAGAAGGGAGAGGGTACAAAGTGTCAAAAGATTCAAAGGAAGAGAAAAAACAGGAGGCTTAAGAAAGAAAGCCAATTAATGAAAGCAAAACAAAGAGTATTTCTGAAGAAGTCAGGTGTTGCAAGTTAAAGCTGTCCCTTGTAGGCAACACATGCAGCTGATAATCCAGCTAGACACAGACTTTGGCAGCATGGTGGGGTCTAATCTTTTTATGGGGATTAATTGTTCTTCAGAATATTCTTCAGTGCCTCTGGCATCAGCTTGGTTGCTTTCTGTCAGCGTATAAGGGTTTTTATATGTCTTTGTTGTTTTGGGTGGGTTTTTTCCACAAGTACAGTATATTTCTCTAGTGTAAGGAAAATTCCTTTTCAGGTCTCTCTGAGTTCTATTGTGCCAAGTGAGTCAGCAAGACATCCAATGTTCTGGCATACTGTTGTGCTCGGGACACTAGTGCTGAATGCTCTGACATGACTTCTTTGTCCTGGCAGGGCAGACAGGATTACCATTTCAGTCATATGTTCATTGAGTTTGTGTGATCAAAAAATAAATGAGAAGTTGCTTCATTTTGGACTTGTATAAAGTTCAAGTGAATCAAGACAAAGATACATTATATACATTACATACACTAACACAGAGACCTGAAATAATTTAAAAACTGCTCACTCTAAAGTACTTTTATACGCTAGAGACAGGAAGCCACTTTCAGAAGTTGGTACAGCCTTCCTGTCTTTCTCTGTTGACTCTCGAGTGAGTCGTGGCTGGACTAGTCTCTAAACCTGTGTTCCTTGGTTAAATGGACAAATCTAGGCAAAACTCAGTGGCACTGGCTCCAGGAGGTTCCTAAACCGTGAAGGCGATCATCTTGTTCCAAGCTATTGCTGTTTATGCTACGATATCAGCCGGATCCTTTGTCAATACAACTGATGGTGAATATGTAACTACTGGTGATGACTGTGTGTTTTTCCCCCTGAATTGTTCTCTGATGCTGAGTTGAAAAATATGTTTATTTTTCTTTTGGATAGTATATGAGTCTGTACAAGTGTTTTTTTAAAAACAGTTAATTGAAAAACATATTTTGAAGTTACATGCAAGAAAACAGTTGAGTCAGAGAAGTGTTGTAAAACAGAAGATAAAAAAGATGGTGAATAAACTAAAACAAGGGCCAGAAGGTCAACAGCGGTCATAGCCGCTGGTGAAGACTTTTCTTAAGTAGCGGTCACAAATTGAGTTAGTTTATTGCCAGCACTAAGTTTAGGTTGTATGGCCTACCTCAAGCCTTGCATGTGTAACTATTAGCCGTATTGGAAAGCATAACTGATAACTGTGGAATTTTACAGGTTCTTCAGGGACAAGTGTCTAACCACCAAATTGCTGTAGAAAAACTGAAAAAAGCTGCTGAAGTGTTATTGGATACAAGGGGAGAGTTGACACCAGACAAAGATGAGATTCAGAAAACACTGGGTAAAATATTTACTTTTCTTAATACCTCTTTTTGTCACTTGTGTCTGCATGTAAGCAGTGGAAGAGATAAAATACAGAGTTTCCACATTCTTGTGTCGCTGTTGAAGTCCATGTTTTGTTGAGTCATAAGCTATTACAACACAGTAACTTCATTGTTGGTGTGTCTCCTACATTGATCCATATGCTTTTCACTTAGAAGCTGTCAGTTTATTTTTGACTTGTTTTTCTTGTGTTTTTCTTTTTTTTCCTTTTTTTTTTTCTTCTTTTCAGAAATGGGGATTATGTTTAATTCCCATGTTACAGATGAGCATGCCAAACAGTTAGTGATTTGCTGAGGATCATAAATTATCCAGTAGGGAGGAGCACATTTAGGTTCAAGGAACATGATTCCAACTATCTGTTTCCAAGCAATTATTTGAAGTTTGCTTAGCCAAGGAATTATTTCCTTCTGACTTCAAGAAACTGTCTGCGACGGGTTGACCTTTACATCCAGAAAGTGTTAAAGGTCTAGCTGCCAGGTGCCCACCTAGCTGCTCTCTCTCTCTCCCCTCGCCCAACAGGATGAGGGTAGAAAATAAGATGGAAAAGCCCATGGGCCAAGATAAAGACTGGGAGACACACTTACCAGTTCCTGTCACACGCAGAACAGGCTTGACTTGAGGAAAATTAAATTTCACTTATTGCCAAATAAAATAAGTTTTGATAGAGAAAAACCAAGACAAATTAAAGCAGCATCTTCTGCCCATCTTGCTCTTTTTTCCTTGGCTCACCATCACTCCTTCCTTCCCAACTACTCGCACCTTCTCCCTGCCAAACAGTGCAGGGTGGATGGGTAATGGGTGGTTGTGGTCACTCCATAACAGCTCCTCTCTGCTGCTGCTTGCTCCTCACACTTTTCCCTGCTCCAGTGTGGGTCCTTTCATGGGCCGAAACCTTTCAGGATAATCTTGCTCCAGTGTGGGCTCTCTACAGGCATTTCCTTCAGGAAATGTCCACCTCCTCCAGTGTGGGGTCCTCCATGTGCTGCAGTGTGGTTATCTGCTCCAGCATGGCCCTCCACAGTCTTCAGGGGAAGTTATGCTCCCAATACCTGTAGCACCTCTTCCCCTTCTTTCTTGTCTGACCTTGATGTCTGCAGGGCTGTTTTTCACACTTTCTTTTCCCTCACTTGTAGTCCCTTCCCCTTTCTTAAATATATTTTCCCAGAGGCACTGCCAGCTTGGCTGAGTGGCTCAGCTGTGCCTGTGGTGGATCAGTTGGAGCTGGCTGGAACTGTCTGTGTCTTCCATGGGGCAGCCCCTGGCCTCTTCTCACAGAAGCCAGAAACCTTGCCACTACCAAAACCTTACCACCTATACTTAATACTCTTTTCCTATCAGCTGTGAGAAGTAGCACAGCATGACATTCACCACTGTCTGAAGTTTGCAGAGTCTCTATGTGTATCACACAACTGATTTACTGGAATCCCTTAAGTAACTTGCAGAGCAACGAAATAGAACAACTGTGGAGTTGCCACTTTGGAGTTGGTGATGAAACTCCATGGAAGGTACATGAAACTTGTAACTTCCAGAGTCTTATCCAGAAAGTGTTAAAGGTCTAATGAAGAACCATCTGGAAGAACCTTTCAGCTCTAACAATAACATAAGGGACATAATTGTAGAAGAGCTGTCTTAATACTCTGCTATTTTATTTCTTGGGAACAGTCAACAGCTGTCATAAGCTAGAGCTGCATGGGAACCAGCTTCTAAAAGCTGGGGAGCACAGCTGTAAGTTGCTCCCTTGTCCTGTGGGCTTCTTGGCTGTATTTGAAGATTTTGATCTTTGCTTGTGTGTTTTTACTGAATAAAGCTGATGTTTTCGCTTTGTTCTGATGTAGGCAGTTTTTGACTCGCACTTACCTGGTGAGAACTGGTAAAATGAGTTAAAAGCTTAGTTTGGCTAAAGGAAAAAATTGGAAATATATTTTTCTCTTTATCAGATGATATTGTGGAGAGGTATGACAATTTATCCAAGTCTGTGAATGAAAGGAATGAGAAGCTCCAAATAACTCTGACACGATCCCTAAGCGTGCAGGATGGTTTGGATGAAATGCTGGATTGGATGGAAGGAGTTGAAAAGAGCCTTGAAGAACAAGATCAAGTGCCTTTGAATTCTGCTGCTATTCAGGATATTATTAGTAAAAGCATTGTAAGTAGCATTCTCTGAAAGAAGAAATATTTGTTTGATAATCCAGATTTCAAGAAAATTAAAATCTTAGTTTGACACCTTTAATGAATTGAAAATACTTTAAAGAGGACTGTAGCACAAAGTGAAACTTCTTATAAGGCTTTTTGTAGCTGAAGTAGATATATCTATACTGATGGTCTAACTGTACTGATTTGTTGTTTGGACCAGTTTCGCTTCTTAAAATTTAGTTATAAGCAATACAAATTAGTTCTTGCTTGTTTCAGGTGCTTGAACAAGACATTGCAGGTCGCCAAAGCAGTATAAACACTATGAATGAAAAAGTGAAGAAGTTCACGGAAACAGCAGATCCATCCACTGCATCCACACTGCAAGCTAAAATGAGTGAACTTACAGGACGGTTTTCTGAAGCAAGTAACAAGCATAAAGAGAAACTTATTAAAATGGAGGAGTTGAAGACTAAAGTGGAGTTATTTGAAAGTCTGACAGAAAAACTTCAGTCATTTCTAGATGAGAAAAACCAGGCTCTCAGTGAGACGGAGGCACCAAGAAAGGATGTTAGTGAAGTGTCCCAATATGTGCAGGTACTCTATATTTGTGTAAATTGTGCATATCTAGTCTAACTCATCTAAGTGACGGAACAATAAGGCATACTTGTTCCACAACTTTGGTTGGTTAACTAGAATCAAGAATTTAATTTTGAACAAGTGATTGTAAAGTTTAATATGAAGAATGTAATGCTGTTTTGCAGGAAGCTAGTGTAGAATTGGCACAACATAAGAAGGATCTGGAAGTTTTGCAGCAGCTTCTTGAAGAACTTTCATTCCATGCTCTTCCTGGAGATAAAGCATTGGTATTAGAAAAAGTAAATGCTTTGTCAAAGAAATTCAGAGAGGTAGAGGAGACTGTAAAGGAAAAGTAAGTCAAACAATTAAAGTGTTTCCCCCTTGGCTAATAACACAGTGTAAATATTATGGTGATTGTTATCTTCTTGCATGCAATCTGAAGGGACTGCAGTTAACCACTGCAGAGAGAGGTTTTTTATTTAAAAAAAAAAGAGATTCTATTTGGAAATGCCTCTGTAGTTAGTCTCATGCCTCTGTAGTTAAGTTTGTCTGGTTCAAGAGCTCTAATGTTGCCTGTAAAAACAAGTAACTCTCTTCAAATTTTGTGACATTCACAGGAGTCTTGTCGGCTCTAAGAAAACTATACTCCCCTTCTCTGATAGGTTATAAATTGCTGCTTTTGCAAATTGCTTTAGAGAACTGTTTGGAATCAGGTTGCAAAGGAAAACTGGAGAAATGATTACAGCTTCCATATAAGTTACCTGTAAAGCAAGAGTAAATTTTCCACATTCTGCTCGTATCCATAAAATTAGGTTTTGTGACTCTTCGAATTCAGGAATAGCAATACCAAATTGATACTATCTGTTGGTTTATTATCAGAAGGAATACTGACATTCAGTACTCAGTTTCTTTTGTTGTCTTTAATTGTCTAGAGAAGAGGATGTATCATCTTGTCAGAAACAAATGGATGCTTTTGAGCTCCTTGTAGAATCATTAAAGAAATGGATAAAAGAGACAACAGAACGAATTCCAGCAGCGCAACCCTCTCTGAATACAGAGGAGTTAAAGAAACCTTTGGAAGATACATTGGTAAGACACTGTAGATGAGAAGTGAAACATTGCTGAAGGAAATAGGGCATCTATTAGTAACATAAAAGTACAGACTTAAGGGGTAAGCAGTCACAGTCTGCATTTACATTCCTATTTTCTTAGCATGTTTGGATATACTGCAGGGGATTCCCAAGTAGCAAGGCTATTCCTCTCTCTACACTAAATCTTTTCAGTCTGATATCAGTTTTGTAATGAATAAATGACTGTTTTTCTTAACCAGAATTTAAAAGATGAGTGGACATTAAAAGCACCTGAACTGCAGAAAATGAACAGCAGAGGAACATTGCTGTGTAATCTAATTAGCGCTGTGACTTCTCCTGCCAAAGTGAGAGCAGTTGCAAAATCAGGTATGCATTTGTATAATCAGGTGAGCCTGACATTTCAGGAGTTTTTAACACTTTTAAGACAAAAATTAAAATATTTCACCCTTAGATTAGCTTTCTGAATATCATGTCTTGTGAGAAGTCAGTTAGCCATGTCTGTTCTGACCATCGTTTCCTGTGACTATCATTTAAACTGTCATAACTGCTGTAGTAATTCAGTACACATCCTGATGGCTTTACACTGCCAAAATAGCATAAAAGCACTTTGATGTAAGTGATTAACAGGTCCTAAAGCTGTTACTTCAGTATGTAATTCCCCAATAATGAACAAAATGGACAGCATCACAGTTGCCTTCACCTCATCCCAGAAAAGTTCTGACAATGAGAAACTGACTTATTCTGATCCATGTTCAGTGCTTCACATATCCACCAAGTCTGGAAGCAGGACAAATACAAACCCTTCTTTTGCAAACCGTGATGTACCTGCACACCTTTGCTGTCACAGAGAGACCTCTTTCGCAGCCACAAGGCTATTTTGTGTGATCCCAAACAAACACATAAAGATTTGCAGAGTCAGAGAGTTTTTGTTAGATGAGGACATGGTTTATCTAAAAATTGAGCCTAGGTGAACATTATCATCCCAATATGATAGCATAATTAATCCTAGTCAGTATTTTAGTTGAAACAACAGCACGGAAGGGAAGCAGCTCCATATCCCAGCATGACTTTCTTGAGCCAAGTCTTGTTTCCAGTCTGGAGCTTCAGCTAAATCCTTTCTACTGATAATCTGATTTTAAAGACAGCAAATCTCTTTCCCTGATTTTCTGCATTCTAGTGTTTAAATTTTAATTTGTTTTACAGAAACCAAGCCATAGTTCAAGACATGTGGTACCAAGGGGTGTTTTAACGGCCATAAGCACATCAGTCAATTCCTGAATTTATTTCCAGAACTAGTCAGTTCAAGCATGTTGGCCTTCACTAATCATCTGCAAAGGACTGGGAGGATGGGGACTGCCAGAGGATACAGTCTGCCAGAGTAGAGCACTTTCCTTTTCACATCTCTTTGTAGTAGCTGCCTCTGGTTTCATTCTTGTTTGTGTTTTAAATAAAAATCTTTCAAATAACATTTTGTAACCTTATATGGGATATTTGGGATCCTTTCTCTTACCCGTTTCTCTACTCCTATGCATCCAAATAGAAAAATAATTAAATAACTAGCATAGAAGAGCAGCTGTAATCCTCCAGACTAGAGTATTCACCCTCCTAGACAAGAACTGTACTGTGTATCACTTAATCACAGTTATAAATACCAGAGTCCAGCTAATAGACCATGAAGATTTATAAGGCTCTGGCTGGGGCCTGTGACTTCTCTTATCTGGTTTATTTTCTGTTGCCATCCTCCAGCTGCCACTAATGTGGTCCTCACTGTCCAGCTGGTACTGTGGGGTGGATGCATAGCCTTTTCCAAGGCAACCGTTAATCTTTCGCTGTTAATGGCTCATCTGGGAATACATATGTGCAGGAGAGTGGGAAGTGATTCTCCTTGGAGTTCTCTGTGGCTTGACCATGTGCCCCAGCTCTGTAGTCTGACGGCCTTTTACAAAGCCCATGTAGCCCTGCTTCCAGGGGCTTTGAAATGATTTTTTCTTAGTAGGGCTGCCTGGGTGAGTGTCTGCCTCCAAGTGGCAGTAAGGACTCCACCTTGCAATCCCTGTCATGGGGCATGTGCTCAACACGACAAGGTAGGGAGGGATTCATCCGGTTGGTATCAAAAGCTTGTTGTGCAGAGGTAAGGTGCTGCTTAATCATAGAATCATACAATCATTTAGGTTGGAAAAAAACCATAAGATCGTCGAGGCCAACTGTTAACAGAGTCTCAGCATTTGCCAGCTAGCCCTCTTCCAGGCCATACCCAGGCATGGCTGGGTAAAACCATGCTCTCAGTAGGCAGCAGGGAACAGGTTCCTTTTCGGGGAGGAAGGAAGTGATGTTAACCATGTGGATGTGAGTAGGCCTCACAGCTGGGCATAGACCTTTGTCCACTATAGTCATTTATTCAGCACAGTATTGAGAGCAGTAGGACTGCTTCTACGTCATGCCTATGTGCATACTTATATGTGCATCCATGTGCACACCCACTCGCTATGCGTATGCTCTGCATATAGTGGTACCACTTATGGTACTAGCAGGCTGGAGCAGCTTAAAACATAAACCAACCTAAAATATATAAAACAGTTGAAATAAAATATTTGCTACTACAAAGTTAGCATTCAGATACTTCTTTAACATTACAATGAGAGCTATGTATTGTGTTGTTTTAAAGAGGAAATGCAGTGCTGGGTTTTTGATAAGCATGGAACTTGATCTCTTTTGATCCACAGGTGGCACAATGTTAAATGGTGAAGGAGCTCTGGGGACTCAGGATTTCCTGAAAAACAAAGGTCAGTAAAAATTTTAGGATGTGATAAAAAAATGCACTTGCCAATTACTGTTAAATATGTAAGTATTTTTAAAATTTTATATATAAATTTGCTTGTAGCAATCACTACTAGACTGAAATTTCACATCAGCATCACGTAAGGAAACTATATTGGCTACGACATGATACTAAAAGTAATTGTAAAAATACCTAACTTCAATATTTTCTTTGAAGACAGATCAAATTTGGCTGTTTTTTCTGAATCAGTATGTGCTTCCATAAATGTAAACAGGGATAGCTATTTTAATATAATGCATGGCTTTTGGGAAAATTTTAACACCTGTGTATGCGTTTTGAAACTTTTTAACACTTGCCAGCATTCACAAAACACACATACACAAATATACGTATACAAAGACACCCATTTTACATACATTTATATCACTGTATGTCACCAACCCCTTTACAGAGACAAAGGAGCTTACCTGGGCACTTTATATGTGCTTCTGGATAGCCATTTAGCATGTCCCAAGTCTGCAGTCTCTGTTCTCCTGAACTACCATCTCCTTAGCACACAGTCTGCCTGCTGTGCTCTCTCAGTGATAAAACACATTTATAATTGTACATGAATGTAAGCAAAATATCATTGCAGTATTGTTAGGCTGTCATATAAGTTAACTGAACTGTAGTCCAGTATGTTGAACTTTTTGTCATGGAATTGTTGCTTAAAATATTAAAATAACAATGGGTAGAAAGATTGTAAGGTATCTGTGTACCTGTGTGTATTAAAGTAATGATTTCTGTGAAATAAGAGGCTCTTGCAAATAGGAACTTATATTAGGCCATTCAGATGTAGTGTTACCACATTTAGAGGGAACTAGAAATAACTCTGAACATGTTCATCAACTTCTTATTTGGAGGACTATTAGCTATTGCAATTCGGAGTACTGTTTTGAAGTTCTTGAAGTCTCAGTATTGTTTGAAGGGCTTGTAACCTCTGACATTGGCTTTGTGCATCTCTCTTTTTACAGAACTGACAACTGTTCAACAAGCTATGTCTGATGTGAATCACAGTTACGAAGACTTGGGAGTTTTATTGAAGGAAAAGATTTCAGAACTAGAAAGTATGCTTTCAAAAATGCAGAATATTCAGGAAGAATCGACCTCAATGATGCAGTGGTTGCAAAAAATGGACAAAACTGCATCAGATTGGGAAGCTGCTCCAACTGATAGTGAAGCGGTTAAAGCCCAAGTTGAGCAACATAAGGTACTTTGTGCCTTAAAAAAAATTTTCTTCCAGTTATTGGGCAAATTCTATTTCAACAACTGATATCTCAGCCTAGCGTAATGTTGCAGAGAGTATTTAAGTGATCCCAGTAAGCGTGTCAGTCAGGCTTAGAGCAAACCTGGTAAACTGTGTCAGTGGAGTGAAAGGAGCACTGTGTCAGAGAGAAGGAGTTGTGCAGGTTAGAAAATAATAATTTTGGTGGCCAGTTGAAATAGGTGAGGCTCTATTGATTATGCAGTAAACTTTTTCACCTCCTTAGTGGTTTAGAGATATATACTGGATTGCTTGTAAGATATGAAGGGCTGTATCTATCCAAAAGCTGTTTCTGCAGCTGCTGGTTCACTGACACTCCACAGACCTCCCAGTCTCTGCAGCTGCAGCGGCTTATGCTTATTCCAAGGCAGTGTTTCTCTTCAGAGTCATGTCATGCTTGTTAAGTTATATAGCTGCACAACAATCTCCTCCCCCCTTTTAAATTGATATGAGAAAAACACTGGATCAGCAGTAAGCTTCTGTCCTGTTTCAGCATTGGAGACGTATGCTTCTCTAGCAATCAAGGACAATATTTACACATGTAAAGGTTCATTTATAAAGGGAAATGTATGAATAGGGAAAACTCTTTCCTTGCCTGTGACTGTGGGTAACAAGGACAGAATTTGATTCAACTGAGGTACTTTTATATTTGGTGGGTCACCCTTAAAGGCCTGAACAGCTACTGACTTTCCTGAGGCTTGGATAACATTCAGTCCTAAAACTCAGACTACAAGTGGAAGAAAACTAGCTCCTTATTTTTTAACAGAGAATGTGCAAGGGTAACATGACTGTCTTGTGCCCAGTGTAGTAAGAGAAGAGTGTTAACAGCTAAGTGTAAAACTGAGCAAGCACTCAGGCAAGAGTCATCCTTCTGATGCAGTTGGACCTTTTACTAAAAGTTCTAAATCAGCACAGGTTTGTTCAGTGTTTATTTTAGTGGGTTTTGGATAATTAAAATGCAGTTCCACAGGACAAGCTTTGTTACTTAAGGATATTCATATAAGAGCCCTTTGCCAGGCATAAGAACTGTTCACTTTGATCTGTAAGAACAGCATGAATTAGGAGTTGCTGGGGCGTCTCAGTCTCCTGCTAGGTCTACACTTTATGCTATGGTGCTCTTTAGACTGTAGTTCTAGACGATGTAGAAGAAGCAGTCTGTCTGTGATAGCAGGGCTTCCACTGAGGTAAATGAGGCTACAGCACACTCCTCTCTGTTGGTGCTTGCTGGGATATTTCTGCTGTGAACTCTGCTGTGCCTTAGTCAGTTTGCCTTCTGTACAAGAACAGGTTCCAAGTGGACGTGAATATGATGGGACCTAGTGGATCTCATTCTTCTAGTTGTGTCACTTGTTCAAATTAAACAATTGTTATTAATATATTTTCAATCTGGCGGGTTATGTCTTCTGAAAAAATTGACCAGCAACATATGCCATTATAAAGCATTTTGAGATTCATAGCAGAAAAGTAGTATACAAGTGCTAAATATTTACTGTTTATCTTCATGCTTGGCATCTCAGTATTGGACTTCAAACTCAGATTTTACTGTTCTTCTTAGTTTCTCATTTATTTTATCACTTGAATTTGCAGATTTTTGAAACTGAATTAAAGCAAAGTGCGAATAAAGTGCAGGAACTAAAGGACAAAGTGACAGAGCTGTTGGAGAAGAACCCCGACTCTCCTGAGGCACCCAAGTGGAGACAAACATTGGATAAAATAGGTACTTCCGTAAAGCTGTATTGTAGCTCAGACTGATTTGGAAGTTGTTTTATTATGAGCTTTTTCAATGTATTAGAAATCACTAGTATTTTTCATATCTAGCTCCCTCCTGCCCCTTAGATTCTGTAGAAGAAACTCCCTTTACAAGAGTGTAGATCTGGAGTAATTCCACTGATGTCCGTGCGCTTTGAATTTGTATCAGTGCAACTGAGAGAGGCCTCAGTTTGACTCCCTGTTTGAGAGGGCTTCATCTTTTTCAAACAGTGTGTGGCTAAAACTTGACTGGTCAGTTACTGCTTCAGCTACATGTGTTCTTCTTACAAAACAGAACAAATTAAGTTAATTCTAATTTCATGGAAACAACAGTTTGAGTTCTTCATGCCTTTTTCCTCTGCACTAGTGGCTTTTGTCATTGGTTTTGGTAGCTTTTTGCCATTTTCTAAAACTCATTCCGTAAATTTTGCCAAAAAAAATGTAGAAATTACCATGTTTGGACAATGGATTTTGAGATACTGAAATGCGTAATTTTTCATGAGCTTTTAAAAATTCTTCTTAGGTTTCTCATATTTTAAATAAATCGTAGGTCAGTCTTGTTTCATACCAATAGGCATTTCTATAGCTACACCATAAAAATTTTAAAGCTGAGATTTTTTCCGATCTGTCCTGTTTGTAAGTGAAACTCTGAAAAGTTTAAGTAGCAGGTAAGGCCTCCAAGAGAACTTGAGTAGTGTTGAATGGGAATTAATACAGAATGAGCAGAAGTCAAAGGCAGTGAAGTGGCAAAAGAAACAGAAAAATCACAGATGAAATTCAGGGACACAAAGAGTTAGCAAAATATCAGAGCTGACTGAGCAAGCACTGTCAGTATCACTGAGAGAAGGGGGAAGTTACTAGACAGTAAGACTTGGTGGCTGCTCTGGAAGCTACTTTCTGCAAGGGTAAGAGACCATAGCTTGGCCTAGGTGTGAACCTAAGCTCACACAGCACTTTTGAAATACCTGTGTAAGGAAGTATTCGCATTGCCTGTCATTAGGTGCCTGGTTTAGGTGTTTAAATGAGACAGTTAATCCCCACAGGCTCCCAATACAGATGTTTGAAAGAGCTGTGCTCCTTCAGGGGACTGTTCAGAGTAGGAGGCTAAGTTAGGATTTCTGCTTACCCTTGGAAAAGTGTCTCTTTTTACTGACTAAGCAGGAAGATTTCTATCTATGTCTATCTAAATCAGGCACCTAAGTTATAACTGAGTACAGCCCTTTGGCTTTTATGTCTTTTGAGACCGAAGCCTAAATTTGGTGGTATTTCACTTACTAGTACTCTAATCCCATTTTACTACATGTTGTATATTCATTGCTCTAAAAATTACGCATGTGGCTGTGCTGAACTGCAGACATTCATCCAAGTGTATATGAATCTGACTGTTAAAAGATGTATCTGCCGAGTCACTGCAATAAGGCATCTGGAGTTAATCAGCAAGAAGCCTTATTAGAGAGCTCTGTTTATGTTTCATATATAGTCTGCTGTCTGACAGCCCATCTGCTAGAACATGCATGCAATATGTTAACATTGTCATTGTTAGATTCCAAATGGAAATACCTCAGTCAAGTTACAGCTGAAAGACAACAAAAACTGGAGGAATCTTCAAATTACGTGACACAATTCAATACAACAGAAGCTCAATTAAAGCACTGGCTTGTTGAAAAAGAGCTAATGGTCAGCGTACTGGGACCACTCTCGATTGATCCTAACATGCTGAATACACAAAAGCAACAGGTTCAGGTGAGTCATGCCAATATGCATTATTGATTTAAGTTTATTCTGCTTTTTTGCTATTAGCAAAGTACTATTTTGCATTTAGAGGATAGCACAGTTAGTGTAAGCTATTACATATGTTTATCAGCACATATCAGCTGAAGTCATGCTTGACTACAGTAATTATATGAGAAACATTATCGTAAGCGTAAAGAGAGGTCAGAACAGCTAGAGGAAAAAAATGATGAGATACTGAACCTCTGATACATTTTTGTGTTTTGTGTTTTGACAAAGGAAAATGTTCCTTTGAAGTTTCATTTATTTGAGAGTGTATGTAACATTTTACAGCCAGTCCTCATATACTGTCTCTGCTATAGAACTAGCTTTTTGAGATTTTATTCACTTGACTGTGCCAGTAGCTAATAAAATTATGAAGGCAAGTGAAATGCAATACTGTGAATAGATAATGGGGCCAAGAGTGTGAAAGGGAGAAGAAAAAGTATAATGAAAAAGTGGAGTAGTTTACTTAGAGAAATGCAGCAAACTGCATACAAAAGAAACAAAAGTTAAAGTTACAGAAACTGGAGATTTTAATTTTAAACATTTCTGTTGCTGCCAACTATTTTAAGCTGTGATGAGAAATGTCATTTTTATTTTGCAAAAATATTATTTAAGGTGGTATGTTAATGTTGATTAAAATGAAGTGTTTAAAACATGAACTTGCGAAAATGACTTAATATTGGTTTGTAAGTGCTTCAAAAATCTAGACAGCTGGCATAAGACTATAAAGTATCACTTAACAGTCCTTAAATGTTAAACCTAATTGCAGTCAAAAGAAAGGGTTTGGAATGTTCTGTAAAGTAGAACAATGATATTGGTTCCTTTTTCTACAAGCACAATGACTTACTGTCAAAACAAAAATACTGGGAACCACTGATGTAAACTTTAAAGGTCTTAAAGTACAAATTCAGTCATTTTGTGAATAATACAAATATTCTCTGTGCTAAAATACATAGCAATATTATGTCAGAATACATCTTCTTTGAAGTTCTAAAAACAGAAGTTCTGTAGTATTAACAGAATTCATTCTTTACTTGTATCTGCTGATTGAATTTCTGTTAGATGATGTGTAAGTTAACCTCATTTTTCCTGGTTCTTTGATGTAAATGCTTGGTAACAACACAGTTTATGTGTAGAAAATGCAATTATTTCACTGGCTTTTGAATTCTGAGATTGATTACTCAATAAGAGAGCTTATCTACAACAGATTCTACAAGAGTTTTGTCAGAAGCACTTCGCTTCTTTTTTTCATGAGGTAAACGCTTTCTTCCCAGATTCTGCTCAAAGAGTTTGACACCAGAAAGCCACAATACGAGCAGTTAACTATGGCTGGTGAAGGGATCCTAAAGAGACCTGGTGAACATCCACCTTCCCATGAAATTGTGAAAGAGCAACTGGCAGCTGTGGCACAAAAATGGGACAGCCTAACTGGCCAACTGAGGAACAGATGTGACCGAATTGACCAAGCCATTGTGAAAAGCACAGAGTATCAAAGTCTACTCAGAAGTTTGTCTGATAAGCTAAGTGCCTTGGATAACAAACTAAGCAGCAGCCTGGCTGTGAGTACACAACCTGATGCTGTGAAACAACAACTGGAAATTGCTAGAGAAATTAAGGAGGAAATAGAACGGGAAATGAAGACTATAAATGCAGCTCAAGCTCTTTGTGAAGAGCTTTCAGTGCTGGTTGGAGAAGACTATTTGAAAGCAGAACTTACAAGACAGTTAGATGGCATCTTAAAATCATTTAAGGATATTGAGCAAAAATCAGGTTAGTATTTATATACAGAAAAATAGTAACTAAGGCATAAAGTAAAGCATCATAGTCTCATTTGTCTTTATAGAGATGTTGAGTGAGCTGAGCCTAATGGCAGCTCTCTATTCAGTCCAACCCCTGAACATTTGTACATTAGAATTTAGGAAAGTCCTTACACCTTGAAAAGGTGAAAACAATACTTGGGATCGCTAGTGAACAGCTTGGGAGAGAATTTGAAGCACAATAGCGGGGCTGCTTTTCTCACCTCTTCCTTCAGGTGCATCTTCACTGAATTAGAATGCCAAAAGAGGATGCTGTTCATTAAGCTACCTAACAGCGTAGGTGCAGAGTGTAAACCCAAAATATCATTTGGCAACGCGCCAGTTTATGGCTTGGTGAAACACGGTGGTAACTATAAAACTTTCTGTAAAAGAAGGGGGCTGGTAATCTGCAGCCTTCCCTTACCCTGTGAACAACAGACCTGAGCAAGTAATACACTGCAAGCAATATCATACATTATTCTCCCTAGCAGCCTCCATTTTAGCTTTTTCATTTCCTCTGGTCACGAGGAACTTCAAAGGATCTTGCTGAGAATACATATTGCCTGCAGGCCATCAGTTAGACAATACTAGGCTAGATTACTTAATCCCTGTGATTACACTTCATAATACCATGAAACACAACTCTGTGTTTTTTACTCCCGAAATCTACCTCAGTGGGATTTATGTAGACACAGGTTAGCTAAATTCACCTAATTTGATTCACATCCAAATGCCTTCGCTGCTCTGCTGTAGTACAGGCACAACTCTGTCCCTTGCAAGAAACTTGGTTGACTTGGTTGTCTTCCAGTTCAACACTACATACTAAGGACCATCTTTCCTTTCATTAATATTCATTCATAATAGAATCAATATTAATTATTATGTCTTCACGGAATACTAGCAGGTTCTGATAATGAACCTCTGTGCTATCTTCTCTTTTGTAGATAACCACGTTCAGCAGCTTCAGTCAGCATATGCCGCTTCTCATCAGTTCCAGCAAATGTCTAAGGACTTCCAGGCCTGGCTAGGCAAAAAGAAAGAAGAGCTGAACCAGGCTCGTCCTGTATCAGCCAAACTTGATGCCTTGCAATCACTAATTGAAGAACAGAAAGATTTTAAGAAGACCATGACTGATCAGATTAGTTCATATGAAAGAATTGTTGCAGAAGGAGAAAGTATCTTACAGAAGACTCAAGGAGCTGACAAAGCAGCATTGCAATCCCAAATTGCCACACTCAGAAATAACTGGGATGAAATGAATAAGCAGGTAAAAGAAAGGCAAGAAAAATTAACTGATTGTCTGGAGAAAGCCCTCAAATACAAGCAGCATGTAGAAAATCTGCAGCCATGGATAGAGAAGTGCCAAAGCAACCTGCGTGAATTAAAAGTCAGCATAGACCCTGTTGAAATAGAGAATTCTATTGTTCAGGTGAGGGCCTGGCAGAAGGACCTGGATAAACACCATGGGATGGTGGAGCTATTAAATAATACTGCTGAAAGTTTGCTCAGTGCAAGTCAAACAGATAAAGAAATTGTTCAGGAAGAAACTAAGGTGCTGAATCAGAAAGTGAATGTGGTCACGGAACAATTACACAGGAAGAGACAGTGCTTGGAAAATATGGCACAAAGGCTGAAAGAGTTTCAGGAATCATCCAGGGAAACTGAAAAACAGCTTAAAAATGCCAAAGAGCATCTGGAAGCTCAGAACTCACTTGGACCTCAGTCATTCAGTAACAAACACCTGACGATGATGCAGGCCCAGCAGAAGACCTTGCAGGCTTTAAAGCCTCATGTTGATTTAGCAAAAAAGCTTGCCCAAGACCTTGTGGTAGAAGCTTCTGATTCAGCAGGTGTTTCTGACCTTTTGCTCCAAGCCGAATCTTTGGAGCGAGAATACACTGCAGTGAACCAGCAGGTTGAAGATAGGTGCTCGTTCTTAGAGGCAAAACTTCAGGGAATTGGCCATTTCCAAAACAACATCCGAGAGATGTTCTCTCAGTTTGCAGAGTTTGATGATGAACTTGATAGCATGGCTCCAGTGGGGAGAGATCTCAAGGAACTGCAATCACAGAGAGAGGACATAAAATGTTTCCTGAAAAAGCTGGAGGATCTTATAATGAATAATGAAAATGCTAATAAAAACTGTAAAATGATGCTAGCCACAGAAGCTGAAGCCTCTCCTGATCTTGTTGGTATAAAAAGAGACCTGGAAGCTTTAAATAAACAGTGCAACAAGCTACTAGACAGAGCAAAAGCCAGGAAAGATCAAGTGGAGGGTACTATTAGCCGTGTTGAGGAGTTTTACAGTAAGCTAAAAGAATTTTCCAGTCTGCTTGGGAGAGCTGAAGAACATGAAGAGTCACAAGGTCCTGTTGGAATGGAAACGGAGACTATTAATCAGCAGCTGAATACATTCAAGGTAGGAAGACTTCTTTCTTACTGCTACAAAGTATTTTACCACAATACAATTTTATTAGATATTATTGTGAAAGGGATTGGTTAAGTGCAGACCTTGGAGAAGTCTTGTTTCAGAGCAGTTGGTTCTACCTGCATGCTTTTTATCTGTTTTAAATGGGATATCCTCTTGGGCTCCAGAGAAGTTTTCCTTTGCCTACGGCTTGGCAGACACTGATAACTTTGCGTCCCAACTCACAGGTCCAGCAGCCCAGTTCCCTCTTCACCTCTGTTCGCTACCTGGTTTCCTTATGTGATCCATCTATTTTTTCTGGTTTTCAGAACTGCGTATTGTCTTTATTCTGATGTCCATGTATTACACAAAATTTCTTCTTCACTGTGGCGTGAGACTCCAGTGTTGAAATACCAGCCCATATTCAGTTTGCTCATCTGATTAGCTTAATTTTTTTCACATGGGCATAGGTTTCAGCATATGTAGGTTTAAGACCTTACCTTTTGTCATTTTCTGTTCTGATACACTGGCCAGTTTTACCTCACTGAATCCCACCCTTACCTAGAAATATCCCAGTAAGAACAACTCAGGTAAAATAAGCCTCCTTTTATGTTGAGAGTTTGCTCTAGGATCCTTACCCAAAATGCACTTTGTAGCTTCTGTGCATAGCTTTTTTAATATGCCAATTAGAAATCCTTGTCCAGCTCAAAAGAATGCATTGCAGTGATAGTGGGTGTTAATTACGCTTTGGTGCTGAAACGAAGTACAGATATTTGCTTGTTTTAGGTTACAATAAATGAATTTCCAGTGCTCCCTGGAAAGATTTATAAGTCCTACAAGTGTAAGCAGTGTTTGAAAAAGATCATAAATCTCCTAATAGCTCTGTAGTAGCACTAAATATTCTGTGCTGCTTTGGTTTCATTTCAGACTAAGACTGATTCAGATGTTTGTATGACTTGTATGTTAGTTCACAGTTAATCATAAAAACAAACCTTCATAACAGAACTTGATAAACCATGTTGTTAAGAAGATGACCTTGGGAAAAAAGTCATTACATGCTTGGCCCAACAGAGGGTGCATTTTGCTCGTTTAAACTAAACCATATTAGAAAGGAAAACTAAAACTGAAAACTTAAATGTGGGAATTCCGGATGCAAGTTACTGTGAGTTTTGATGATCTTTCAAAATGCATAAATAGAGACAAAAATCTTGAACAAATAGTTACATTATGAGGAGATTCCATCAGACTGGGAGGATTAAAATTGTATGCCATTGTGTCCTAACAAGTCTATCTCAATGTAAAAGAGAAACAAATGGCTTTTGTTTGTATATGGTTAGTAAAACACTTTGGATATTGGAAAATAGCAAAAGCTTTTGCTTATGCTGACTGTACAGGATTTCAGTTTTAGTCAATTTATCATCTCTGATTTTACCACATTTCTTGCATTTTCAAACATTAGGTGCAGCTTCAGGTCTTTGTTACTCTATATATACACAGATATATATATTTTTTTGGCTAGAAAGAACAATGCTTTTAGGGAGAAGCAGTCTGATGAGCCAACACTAGAAGAATCCAGTTCCCTGTGCGTTGTCTCATTGTTGTACTTCATCAGGGCGTTGGACGAGACACCGCAATTGTACAGTTCAGGAGTGAGAGGCTTCTCTGGTCCGTGCAGACCTGTAGGGCGTTAGTGTCCAAAGAGCTTGTATAGTAAAAAGACTAAAAGACCTGGAGAGGCATAAGGGAGAACAGTGATAGCAGCATATTTATATCCAGACGTTTACTCCAGGATTGTATTTATATTAGGTATAATTATAAGCTTAGAAATGTGTTTTGCTCGGAGCAACTATTTTAGGCCAGGCTTTTGCTTATGAGTGAAAACACAATGCCCTTAAACAGGAGGTGAAAAACAATGAAAAGGTGAAGGGCTTGTTTAAATAAGTAAAGAGCAAATGCAGGAATAAAGAAGCAGAGCGGGGAGCCTTTGAAGGAAGGAAATAGGAAGACCATAATGGAAAATTTTACTAGGTGAGGGTGGTAGGTAGCAAAGAGGTACTGATAGGAGGAGGATCAGGATCAACGATTACTCACCTAATACTTGGTGTGAGTGCTACTGGGACACAGCAAAATTACAGTAAGTAATGTACCTCTTCATGCTCTTTACCCTTCCAGACAGCAATTTTACCTGAGGCAGCAAACTGTAGGGAGAATGGCTCCCACAAATCCTGCTCCACTCCTGGTGTATTTGCTCACGTTTGTGCACGTACGCAAACACACACAACCTGAAAATGTGACTGTGGCTGCAAACCCACAGTCTAGCTCCTTACAGCTTTAGCTTCTGTGGTCAAGTACAATCAGCTTCTATTCCTCAAGAGTAAAGCAAGAGAGTTGTTCTTTGGTAGATAGATTTATTCACATGAAATCTTCAGTCTCTTCAGGGAAGGATCTCGTGTAATGGGCCAGAGGTGATTTTTGTGGTTTGACCAATTTTTATGTACAAAGAGTTAGAGCTTTGTGCATCTTCTTGGCATGACATTAAAATGCATCGTTGTTTAAAAAAAATAAACAGGCTTTGATTTGTATTTTTTTATATCTGTATAAAAACATATATACATATACATACTTGTTTTATTTATATTCCTTCTTTGTAATCTACTTATTCAAGTCAGTATAGAGGTTAAATTGGAGTGTCAGTGTGAAACTGTATTTATTTACAATGCAGATATAAAATTTGCTCTCTGTAAATGAAGATCTCCAGGGGAGTTCATTTGAAATTAGAACCGTGACTCTCACTTCACAAAGTACTCCAGGAAGAGCACAATCAAATGAAGAATTTGTCTCAATTAATATAAAACACACAAAATTAATTACTAATTAACTCGGTTTTGTTAGACATTTTTTCCCCAAACTCTGAATGCAATGTATAGATTGGTACTAAAAGGAAATTTCAGTAAATTAGGTCTGTTGAGGTACATTGGGACTGCCACTATTCTTCAAAAGCAAAACACAAAAGAATGGTGCACCTGGGCTGAACCAAATGCCCTGGGTTTGGGCAGCCACACAGTGCTAGGATGTTTGTGGTAGGAGCAGTGTTTGCAGCTAGTTTCTCTCTGAAATAAAGAAAGAAAAAACCCAGAAGTGGAGTTATTTTACTTCTTGAAACTTTTGCACAATTCTTTCTGCTGCCATTGAAAGGCATTCTTCTTACTAAAACCAACATGGCACTGTTACAGCTTTCATCAGTATATGGTTCATTGGATTTTTGCTTTTATTTTTGGAACAAAAGTAGTCGTTAGAGGTTGCCTTCTAATTGGACTTCATGGGAATTTTTAGCTAGCCTGGGTATTCCTGCCAATGAGCTTGAACTAAGATTTTAATTGGCTTATGTTAGTTGTGTAGAGGGTGTCTGTCCTCTGATTTTCACTTGAAGACAGATATGTTGAAAGAATAATCAGGTTTCTTTTTATGCTCAATAAGAAACTAAAAGTGTTGCATTTCCCATGCTCTGGTTTACAAACCCTGGAATAAGATTTGTAAGGATTTGTTAGTAAACCTTCCTTGGGGCTTTACTATAGTTAGGGTCTGTGTTGAAAAGCAAAGGTAAAATAAGCAACTTTTTTTTGAAGTATTGCATTTGAAAGTGACTGATGTGTCATATGAAAGTCTTCAGTAGATACAGTGAAAAAAGGTAAAATATTTTTTAAATGTTAATAAAATAATCTTGTTGTTGAACAAATACAGACCAATTTCAGTTATAATACTTCCCCTATAAAATGGTGTGACACTGAATTTAGTAAGGATCTGTTTGGGTTGAGAATAACCACAGATGATGGGACTTCAAAAAATGCTTCTCTCATCTTTACCATTGTAGTATATATCCTCAACTAGAGAATCCAGAGGTGAGTATCTGTTTGGCATATTTTTAGTATGTTATGGCTGCTCACCATAGAGGAGGAAGAGAGAATTTGTCTTGCATGACTTCAGTATTTTGATATGTAGCTGACTGTTTATCAAGTAAATCAATAAGCAAGAAGCGCGGTGGGTTTGTATTTCTTGCATACAGTGTATCCTCCTCCCTGCTTAATGCGGAAAGCTCCAGATGATTGTAGTTAATGCCCGATGTTAAGTTTTAGCACTAATTGCCATATGCTGTCCTTAAGCTGAGGTCGGAATTGTCGCTGTAGCTGATGGCTGCTGTCACACAAGCAGTGCAGGTCGCTGGTTCTTAGGAGTATGGTTTCCTTCAGAACAGAACAGCTTGGTCCGGACAGCTTCTCCTGTCCTCGTGGCGAGTTACCCCAGAGCCTCCCAACCTTCACCTGCATATTACGGGCTGCAAGTGGAGGTGTTGAACAGTGTTTAAAAGACGTACATGTCCCAAACCTGAATCTTTGTCCTGTTAGGCTGTTCTTGTGCCACTCTAAGTCTCATTTTAAAAGTCTTCCAAATATAGATACCTTTTCCCAGCATTTTAACGTTTGTTTCAGTGGGAGCGGGGCTTGGCCCTGCCATTCCCCAGGCAGTGTTTGCCCTGTCAGAGGGCGCCAGCCGAGGCTGCTGCCTCAGAGCCAGGAACCAGACTGGAGGGAATTGAAACTGCCTCTCTGCCATTCCAAGGCCCAAGGACGAGATCACTAAAGACAAGTTTGGGATTTTTTTTTTTTTTTTAAATAACCTCCAATTTAACTTTCCTGTGGAAGCGTCCATTTAAACGACGGCTGTATCGGTCGGGGGTCATGGGGACGGTGGTTAAAAGCCAGCAGTACGGTTACCAGAATGTCTCCCGGCGGCTGGCGCGCTGCCGCCTCGCCTCACCTCCCGGCGCCCCGCCTGCCGGCCTCCTCGACGGGACCACCCCGGCCAGCGAGCGGCGTGCGGCCGCGCTCCCGCCCCGGCCGGCCCCTCCGGCGGGCTGAGGCGGGCGGCGAGGCCTCCCGCCGCCCCGGGCCGGCCCCGCCCGCCGCACGGCACCGGCACGGCCGTGAGCGAGCAGCGAAGGGGCGGCGGGGGACTGAGGAGATAAGGAGGAGGAGGAAGGGATAGGGGGAGCCCCGCCGAGCGGCGCTGCGGGAGCGGGGGGGCCGGGAGCAGATGTTGCCTGAGGGGCGAAGCGGGGCGTTGCTCGGCGCTGGGGGAGCGGCGCGAGCCGGGGAGAGGGACGGCCTCGCCGGGCGGGACGCGCCGGCGCTCGCTGAGGGGGGGAGGTTTCCCTCCTCGGCTGCCTCCTTGGCAGCTGCGCTTCAGAAATGAGGAGGAAGGAGCGAGGGCAGCCCGGCAGCTGCTGCTCGTAGTCGGGACCTGCCGAATGTAAACCTGCTGTGCCTTCGGGGGCGCACGCCGCGCCCGCTCTGCTCTGCGGTTGCCTTAAACATCTCTCCAGGACGGCGGTGGGAGAATCGGACTAAAAACGTTGTGTTTTCCGACTGTCTGCTGGAAGGACGCATTGGCTTGGCTGCTAGAAAGTGATGTGTTCCTGTGGGGCTTGTGGAGGCACCGTGGACGAGCCTGGTACCAGAGGAGGATAAGCTGCCTTTCGGATCAAGGTTATTTATAGTTACTGCCAAAAAAGTAAAGGGCTGGTTTATTATTCTTACTGTTCTGGATTTAACTTATTTCTTCCCCCCCCCAAGATTTTTCTCCGTGCCTTGGTCTGAACCATACACAGCCACTGTGGATTCTTTTTAAGACGCCGCACCATGTTTTATTTATAAAGGAGATGGGACTCTGCAAACCAGTTAAATGGATTACAGTTAAGCTGTCACCTACAGAAGATAATGTGCTGCCTTCTGTAACACTTTTTCATTTGGAAGGCTTAATCGGGAGATTCAGATACAGATTCTGACCTGGAAAAATAAGTGAAGCCTTCCGTGGAGTGTTTGAAATGTTTGAGCCACTGGTGGATTTTGCCATACTTTGTTTTTCTGTGACATTGGAAGATTTCTGTTACTTTTCTTGCTGAAGCACTTTATATTTTTTTTTGGGGGGGGGGGGGGGGGGGGGGGGATAAAACCTCATATCCAGGTAAAGTTGCATTTAAACTGATGCACTGATTATGAATGACCTCAACCACCTCGTAAGTTATGATGTATATTTTGTATCTATGCATCTTACACTAAGGGCAAGTTTACTATAATTCTTTAGAGTGCTGGTGTTTTTTAATGTTTCCCCTGTATCCATGAAAACAGAGGTATAGTGGTGTACTTGTGCGAATACTTTCAGGATGGGGAAGCCGCTTAGCAGACCAGACTGTCTACGTCAGAATCCTCCATGTGTTGGCAAAGGGGAGGAAGATGAAGATCTAAATATTGAGGACTGTTATGTTCCCCAGAGGTCCATCTATGACACTGTGCGGCTGAATGAACAGATCGATTCGGGCTCCAAGGGCAGCCTCTCTTCAAGGCATTTCACAGACCGGACCTTACCCTACAGTCACAGAACACTGGACATCAGCACTTTGTGCTCCAATGGTGCCCTTACCTCTTCCAGTGTTTTTGAGCTCCGAAGCCGTGAAGCTAATAAGTTAGATGAAAAAATGATCTTTGATGCTCTCAAACTGAACAGTGATATAATTCGGACAGCTGGATTACCCAAAGCAAAGTCTCACACAGAAAAGAAGGAGCATAGGCGATCATGGAGAATGTTTGTTCCGCCCAACTTTTCGGATTACACGAATAAAAGTGAATGCTTCTTTAATGAAACTGCTGATATGTCAGATACAGCTAAATCAGGCAAATGCAAATGGGGTACGAATTCTCTTACCTCGGAAGAGGATGATTCCGGTTTATGCAGCCCTCCAACAGAAAGGGAAGATAAACAAGATACACTGTTAGCAGGGGAACAACCTCAAATACAAAGTTTATCTTCTGCAGAAGACATCCATGCAGTAGGTCAGTTTGGACCGTATTTCCCAGCAATTTGCAGAGAGCAGCAAACCCCACTGCTTGCAAGCAGCAGTGTCCCTGTCAAAGGAAGCTGCGGATTGGCTTTGCATGACATTTTACCCTCTGGAAAAGTAAAACAAAGCAATGCACAGACATGTGAGACCGATGAGGAAGAGGTGGGGGGGGAATACTCTCACTTACAAGGTTTCAAAGAGAAAACTCTGTCACATGAAGATCCTCTTCAAAGTGATGGAAGAAGTATTTCCCTCGACAACAATGAAGCGGAAAATGAATATGAAGTTCATGAAAAAATAAAAACACAAGTCGCAACAGTAGAGGGGGATTATGTGGATGATGCACATCATGATATAGGTGTCTATTATGCAAATATTGCTGTAAATACTAGTGACTTGGATTTAGCAAAATATGAGATTTTATCTGATACAGAGGAACCCAGTATAGCACGTACAGGCTCAAATGAAATGACATTTTCTGTTCAACAGCTTCAATTAGATAGTACTGTAAACTGTCCAAAAGCTATCCCAGGGAGAAGTAAAGGCAATATCTGGACTACTGGCATCCAAGAAACCTTGGATACAGTCTGCAATGGCCTATTGTCTAATAAGGTAATTTAAAAAAAAAAATCCACGTTTTTGAAATAGTTGTAATGCAACCTGAAAGATATTTGCTTAAAGCTTTCTTTAAGTTTTGTTGTCGCAAAAATGTCATTTTTTATTAATTTGGCAGATGCAGTACTCAGTGTAATTTGCATAGCGCACACATGCGATGTCCAAAATTGGTGAGATGGTCAGTTCAGAAAATGAATGAGGGGCAAATTCTGAGAGGGATGATTACTTCCAGCTGTGTGGGGCAGGGTTATTTATTGCCCAGCTGATGCCTGTTACTCCCGATGTGGAAGTGCCTCATCTGTGCACCCGTGTTGGTGCTGGGTGTCTGCGCAGAGCATGGTTACAGGCAATGCCATTCAAGGGCAGCTACAGCCCATGTGTTCAGCCCGAGCTGCCTTATTCATCAAGGTATAAGCGACAGTATCAGATCCTTGCGGTTTCCAAAGCAGGCAGATTAAAGGCTCACCGTCTCTTCTGAAAGCCGACTTTTGCATTTGCGTGCCAGAAAGCAGTTTTGACGTTACGGTAGTATTTTACAAGTGCAGGATCTCGCAGCGCTTTGCAAGTGGTGGATGAGGTAAGAGAGTAAGAAGTGAAGCTTTGTAATAAGGAAAGGGTGTTTGTCGGGTCTGTAATTTTTTTCTTCCCACTCTGGTTGAAATCTGAGATACTTCAAGCTTTGTTGCTAAGTTGTTCTGGTAAACTTTGGCCTCGGCAATAATTGTAATTTATTTTAAGCTTCTCCCTGCAAAGAATGCACGCATTTTTAAAGGGCAGATTATGGAGATCAGTCCTCTCTGTGGTAGGATGTTGCTTGCAAAAGATGAGGCTTTATGGCACATAAAAGAAGAATTTGTTATTGATTCTGTGTGGAAATATTATTCTGCCTCCTCCCTACCCTACAGTCAAGAAAAACACAAGCTTTTTACTTTTTCTGTGAGCAGCCAGCTGGTTCCACTCTCTCAGTTTTCATGTAACCACAGTCTTAGAGTTTTCAGGTTTTTTTTGTTCATAGGAACAAAATTCTTAGGGGTGCTTACTCTATTTTACCCCTCGTGTTTAGTGTAGTTGCTCTAGCTTCTAGATTGACTTGTCAAGCTGGTGGAAGTGTGCTCAGCCACCTGAGGTCTGCTCCTTTAAAAGCAATCACTTGCCACCCTGTGTTTGGTGCAAAAGAGGAGAGTCACTGGTATGTCCAAAGTGATCCCCGCTTTTCAGGATGCTGAGAAAGGTTGCTTTGAATGCACTAAGTGTACACCAAAACTGTTACTGAATGCTGCTATAGAAATAGAAGGATTTCGGGTCAAAAGTTGAGCATTCTTTAGCATTGTTTATTCATTGGTTATTTTTCACTGGCCTGTGTAATTAATTCAGGGGCTTCAGGCCATTTTCTGATCTCATTGACACTGGTGTGCAGCCTAACACAGCTGAATACAAATGGAGATTTACATTGCTGTTGCTAATGGTAATAATCTGGGTCTGAAAAAGCTTAAATACCTGAAAGAGTAAAATAAAGCAAACAGAAAACTGCTCAAACTGCTCTTTGGGTATGGTCAAAACCCTGGCAATTTGCAAGAAAATCCCCTTGAATGACAACCCGTTCTCCTGGGTGTCCGTGGGGATACTGTTTCAGCAGCATCTGTGGTGCCTCCTCCTCACTTGCTACCATTGTATTCTCCTAAAAACTACCTTAAAATACCTCTTCTTCACTACTTCTTCAATTTAGAACTTTTGCTTTTGTGCTAATTTGGAAAATAGTGCCCAGTTGTCTCTCTTGGTGCGTGTGTGTTTGTTTATTTGAGGACAATTTAACAATCCTTCTGTGCCATTTTTTGTAAGATTTTGTAGGTAGATAATGAAACAGATAGATGAGTTTCTCCAGTCTTGAATTTTTTCCTCTATTAGAAGTTCTTTCTGTTTGGTTTTGGTTTTTTTTTTTTCCCTTCCAAAAACTTTCCCCCCTACTCTCTCTCTCTCCCTTTCCTTCCTGTCTAAAACTACTCATGGAAGTGTACATCATTTCCCTCTGTGATGTATTGCATTTACTCTGTTTAGATTGAGTCGATTCTGTTTAGATTTAATAATCTGTTTTTAGGAAGGTGCTGATGAGGAATGGTTTCCTTTCTTCTAGACACCAGTTTTCAGCGATTCTTTTTCTTTTGTTGTTTTTTTTGTTGCATACTGTGATGTAAATACCAGATGCATTTTATGTTAGAAGATACAATGTTTCATGTGTGTCTTGGATTTCAACTGCAGGTATTCCAGAAAGAAGAAATTGAACCCCTGCAAGTAAAACAACAGGAGGTAAATTGGTTGGGTCAAGGCCTTATTCAAAGTGCTGCTAAAAGTACCAACACAGAAAACCTTGAACATGACCTTGAAGATGTCAATACCCGATGGAAGACTCTTAATAAGAAGGTTATTATTCTGTATGCTGTTCTGCTTTTGTTGTGTTCTGCTTTTTGATTATTTGCTTGCTGATGTCTTTCAAAATACAGGAAATTAAATATTTGCTAAGAATATGAATTATATTACTTTACACAATCACTTTGTTAGTAATTCTGAGGATAAGATTTATATCATTCATAGCCAGAGGTTTTGTCAAACTTTCTATAGGTCTGTCCTGGATTTTTGTTCAAGAAAGACTCCTCTAGGACTATGTGTTCCTTCCTCCTTAAGCAGAGCAGGGAAGTTTGATAACCCAATCAAAGAGGTTGGAGTTGTGGCATGCTCATGGGAAAGGTAGCTATGTCATTTGTAGCCAGCCACTTCCAAGTAGTTCTTCTTCGTTCACATGTTTTTTCACTCTATTGTATTCATTCATGTATGCTGTTGTACCTGCGCAGTGCACAGAGGAGTGGTACAGCCCGGCTTTGTGTGACTAGTGGCACATTTCCTTTATAGCACCTTAAGGATTGTATTGCTTGAGACATCAGAAGGTACCACTGCTTTGGAAAAGTGGCTGTAGATGTTTTTCTGGTTTAGGAGTCCTCTTCCAGCAGTAGCTGCAGTTGGAAAATGGAAAGGGTGAGAAGTAGAAACGGCGCTCATTTTCCTCCACTTTCTCTTCCTGGAGGAGTGGTGCAGCAGAACCACAGACACCTGTGCTTCACCTGTTTGCCTTCTCCTTTACTATGCCTTCTTCCCTTTGAAGAGATTATTGCCCCTTATTAAGAGTTGCTAGTTTGGGTGCCTGGCTCAGTCTATAAGCAAAGTAAAGACTGACTGAAACACAAACATACTTCATAATACTGTAGCTATACAAAACAGGAGTATCTCTTGTAAGGAACTAGTAGAGCAGTCTGATTTGCTGGGAGTTCACCTCTTCTTTTCATTGGATGTCTGTAGCCCCAAAAGATTAATGCTAAATTGTGCCACAGTCCTTTTATGAATAGCTATGAGAATGTGTTAGTGATATTGCCAGATGTTCTACAGATTTTGGCTACTTATTTCAAAGAAATAAAAAGAAAAGGTGAGTACAGTCTGATCTTCTACTTTTTTTTCAGGTTGCCCAGCGTGCTGCACAATTGCAAGAAGCCCTCCTTCACTGTGGGAGATTTCAGGATGCCCTTGAATCTCTGCTTAGCTGGCTTATTGATACAGAAGACCTTGTGGCTAATCAAAAACCACCATCTGCTGAATTCAAAGTTGTGAAGGCCCAAATACAAGAACAGAAAGTAAGTGAAATGTGTTAAGAATCTCTCTCCTTCCACTGGATCAATGAGAATAAATTTCCAGTCTTTGGCAAAGCATAAAATCTGTTTAAGTGTATTGTATTACGTTGAAGTGGTCTGAGGTGTTTAAAGCAGCCATCTGTTCGGTACTCAAGAATCTGTCCAGGGTTAGGAGAAGTGCTCGTCTTCTGTGACTTAAGACAAAGAGTGTCACTGTGCAGTCTGAGCTCCGGTTAGAATTATTAACATAATCCGGAAAGGATCGTTAAAGGTCTATTGGAAAAGAGAAAGCATAAAATCAGTATTTGGTCATTTGGAAAGTAGGAAATAAAAATGAGTAAATTTTAATTGTAATAATTCCAAGGTAATATTACAGATTTTAGACTTAAATACTTGGCTCTTGATCCTGATAATGATCTGATTGTGGTTGGTAATTAGTTGAAATGCTGTTGGGAAATGGCCTGTGCTAATGTAGAGACACTATCAGTGTTGTCAACTTTTGCAATTTTTCATAATGGTTATAGAAAAATGAACCATAATGTAGCTTATGAAACATACAGTCCATGTGGCTGGACTGTGTGGCCCACTGCCACGCAGAGGTTTCATATAAAGTTATGGTCAATACAGGTTGTCATGTTGGGATATCTGCAGAGGCAAAATGTTAATGTTACCAAAGGCAGCTAGAGAATGGAGGAGGGGAGGATTTTAGACAAAGGTGTGTTTTATTCTTCATGGAGAAGTTAATTTACTGGACTAGATCGGTGAACTCGGTTGTATCTCAAACAAGTGGTCAGTCGATTATATAATAGTTTTTATATCTATTTTCCTCTCTATACATATATCATAATTGTCTTTGTGTTGCCAAATCTAGAAGGGCATGCAGCTTTCTCAAAGGCATTCCTATAAAATGCATTGGATACTCTAAATAGCTTGTTTCCCTCAACGGTATTAAATAGAACTTTTTGTTTTATATGTTCGCTCTTTGGGCTGCCACACATCTTTACCCCATAGAAACCAAGGAGGTTGTTTGGGCTTGGCGAAACTCTGCTGTTCATAGCAAAAACAACTGAGAAACTAAAAGGAGCGTGTGTGGGGTGGTGGTGGTGTGTATCTCTTTTTGATTAGCATTATTCACACTTTTCGTCACAACGTAGGCATTGCTTTTTCTTTTTTTGCTTTAACAGGTTTTCAAGAAGTCTAGCTCCTTCTGTTTTTACACTTGTGTTATTGCAATGTTTCTTAATAACCTGGTGCCTGATTACTTTCTCTGTAGCTTCTCCAGAGGTTGCTGGATGACCGCAAGCCTACCGTTGAGGTAATCAAGCGTGAAGGGGAGAAAATTGCAGAGTCAGCAGAACCTGCTGATAGAGTGAAAATCTTGAAACAGTTGAGTTTCCTGGATAGTCGGTGGGATGCATTGCTCACTAAAGCTGAAACAAGGTATTCGAAATTCTTTCATAGATTTGAAAAATGTAGACATAACATGTGATAGATGATTAGAAGCAGCATGTGGAACTCTATAGTATGAAATCTTGCAAGTACTATCATTCTTGTTATTACATTATATTATTGTCTTGATGTTGATATAATAGGTGTTGAAAGGGTTGAGGAATGTGTTTTCTGTCTAGGGATTTGAAAAAGAACAGTCTTTTTCAGAGCAGAGAGAAGAAGAGTGTGCATAAGAGGTGGCCTGAAAAAGGCACACAATTGAGAATAAGAAAGGACTTGGAAAGTTGAAGAAAAGGCATTTAAGTGAACAGTGAAGCTTTACAGTGAAGAACAAACGGATGTGATGGCATCTGGGTGCTTAGAGTAGCATTGAACTCACCTCTGTTGTCTCCTTTTCATAGCCTCTTTTTAGTTCCTTTACTCTGAACCTCTTTTGTTAGCTCATACTAATAATATGATTATTTAATTAGTAGAGTCAACCACTAATAGACCATTATTTCCTTCTTTCTTTTTCTTTTTTTTTTTTTTTTGTTTTTATTGAAGGAATCTGACTCATTAACTGGGGTAAATGTTAATGTCATGTTTAATTTAATATTAGTCTCCCAGTCTGGTGATATTTAATTAAAAATCAAATTGCAACTTCTCCGAGCCATCTTATTTGCTGCAAGCTTGTCTCCATTTTTCTTTGGCTGGTCTCTAAAAATGAAGAGATTTGAGGATAATTTTGAAAACTATGTGGAGTATTTCAATGAGTGTTCTGTGGCTAAGTCTCTCAAGTCTACCTTGTTTATAAGCCTTGAGAAGCACGTGTAAACATAGTTTTTGTCTGGAATGAGTTCCCCGTTTGAAAGACAATATTGTGATGTTTTTCATGTAGGGCAAGTCCCTCTTAAAAGTCTACTTGAATGAAATTTGTTCAGCAGTGGTTGTAGAGGAGACTCTTCTTGTAATCAAGGGGTTTCTCTGAAATGTAATAATCTGAAACAGGAATGTTTTAGATACTGCTTTTTTATTTTAGAGGTCAAGTCTCTGCTTTATTAATGTTGTCTCACTGACTTCATTGAGAGCTATTACTCAGAACAGGAGAGGCACAAGTAGAGCCAAACAGTTCTGTTCGCATCATTGAACAAATGTTAAAGATATCTTAAAATGCTGAGGAAGCATGACAGTATGTTCTGGTTAAGTAAAGCCTTTGCCTAACTTTAAAACATGTAAAATAGTCAAGGGAATGTAACTTTATGCTTAAAGACAGCTAGAAACTTGAGAACTATCCTAATTGGGTATAAAACAATATTTTGGTGAATTGAGTGATAGATTATTTTTAGCAAAATGTATATGACTAAAGTGATACTCTTTTTATTTACAAAACTTGCATATTAGCTAAAACAGTTTCAAACAGCTTCTGAGGTGTTTTTCAGAAAAATTATTGATTTTTACTTGGCCTTGGTTTTCACTGAGTATCATGGATATGTTTCTGTTTCACTTGGTGACTGATTCCTACAATAAGACAGAATTTTTTTTTTTTTTTTTTTTTTTTTTTTGCAAAGGATTCAGGGACTTTTTAAAAAAAAAAAAAACCAAAACTACTTCACACTTACTTCATCACAAAAAATAACCTTTTTCTTTGCATGTTGATAGGAACCGTCAGTTGGAAAGCATCTTGGTGGTAGCTCAGCAGTTCCATGAAGCTCTGGAGCCGTTGGTGGAGTGGCTGACTGCCACAGAGAAGAGGCTTGCAAATGCAGAACCTATTGGAACGCAGGCCTCCAAACTGCAGCAGCAAATTTCTCAGCATAAAGTAAGACACCAACCGCACACTTCCTTGTGTCATTCTTCTTAGAAGCTTCTGTAAAGTGCAACACAACTGGAAAAGCTGTTGCAGTGTACCTATGTTTTACCATACTGAAATTTTTTTTCTGTAATTTGAGTTTTATATATTTACGTTGGCAATATTTCCTTTTTCATTCAGTTTTTATTGAGTTCCATGTACGTTTCTTTTATGTTTTTCTGATTTTCTTTTCCATTATTCATTATTTTTAAAAAAATAGGCCCTAGAAGATGATGTCCTAGCTCACAATAAGAGTTTACATCAGGCCATTAGCACTGGTCAGTCTCTAAAGAGTATGAGCTCCAGGGAAGATAAATACATGGTGCAGGAAAAGCTAGATTCTTCACAGGCCCGATACATAGAGATTCAAGAGAAGAGCAACAGCAGGTCTGAACTTCTCCAGCAAGCTTACAGCAATGCTCAGATTTTTGGGGAGGATGAAGTTGAATTGATGAACTGGCTGAATGAGATCCATGATAAACTGAGCAAATTGTCAGTCCAAGATTGCAACCCAGAATTGCTTGAGAAACAGCGCTCTGAACTACTGGTATTTAGATTTCTGTTCATTTATTATTTAATTCATTTTTAATTTTTATTTATCTTCCCATAATTTATTTTTCATTAATATATTCTGTTTAAAATGACAATATGCTTATTCCAAGTAAAAATAATCTGTTACGTCTGTGCTACCACACATGGCCTCTTTTTTCTCTTAGGATCTTCAGGAAGAGATTCTTCTTAGAAAACAAAATGTTGATTTGGCTATACAAAATGGCTTAGAGCTTCTCAAGCAAACAACAGGTGAGAGCTTTTTTTCCTGTACTTTTAAGTGCTTATGAGAAAATTGAAGTGGAACTTGTCAATGTTAACCCGTATTTGCTAGTTAAAGCAGTCGTAGTTGTTTATTTTAATAAAGGTTTGAGGTCAAGGTTCAGGCAGGTCACGTATTTGGGCCAATCTTACTATTCACGTAAGTGAGCAAAAGTCCTTTTTTCGCCTGTAGAGAATTTGGCCCTTGAATCCTGTATTATTTTTAGTGGAAAATTATTTTAGTGAACCTGCATTCCATTCCTAATAGCAAGTTATGGACATTACTCATAATGGAGGGCTGTTTGGCAGTAGACGCAGTCAATTCCCTGCAGGCATCCACAGATGAACGAGATATTAAACTACCTTTTACTGCAAGAGGAAAGCTTCATCCATTGGAGCTAATACTGTGGGAAAAGTTGCATTCCAGTTGTACACAATGTATCTGTTCTGTAGATCAACATCTGTCTGGATTTTCCAGTAATTCTAAAGTTCTTGAACTCCTTAAGACACACATGTGGTTGGGGGTGGGGGGTATCCTTCTCTGTTCTAGACTTAGACATTATGCATAGTCTATAATGAAATCTGAATATACACTAATAATTTCAATAGGTTGTTTTTATTTTAGCCTTTTGAGTTGTGTTTCAAGTGGATAGTAATGAGGGTGCACAGTGATGTCAAATATTACTATAATTCAAAATCTAGGTAGTATTTTGTTGATTTTTTTTCTTCACATTTTCAATGACCCTTTTATATAATTATTTTTTTTTACCTTTATAAGAAGTATTATGAATTTAAGGGTGGATTTTTTTAAAGAACATTTGTGTTAAATATTGAATCTAAGTCCTTACTTCCTAATAGTTTAGTAAAGCAGAAGAAAAGACAGAAGGACAGATCCTGAGCTCAGGTAAACTTTGTAGCTCTGTGGACTTGAGTGACAGTAGGATAATTTACAGCACTTTGGGATTGACCTTGTCATCTTGTTTGGGTTATTTTATAATTTAAATACTGAAATTTCTGCAGTAGGTGGGGTTTGGGATTTGGGTGGGTTTTTTTGCTTTTAAATATTTGTGATCACAGGAAATAAGATCCCTCTGGTATTTTAGGTGATGAAGTTGTAATAATTCAAGATAAACTGGAAGGCATTAAAGCGCGATACAAAGACATTACGAAATTGAGTTCTGATGTATCCAAGACCTTAGAGCAGGCTCTGCAGCTTGCAGGTCAACTGCACTCAACTCACGAGGAACTCTGCAAATGGCTTGACGAAGTGGAGGTGGCGTTAGACTCATATGAAACTCAAATACCAAAGGGTGAAGAATTAAACCAAGTACAAGAAAGACAAAAAGTAGGTTTTAGAATCTGTGAATTATTTATTGCTGTATGATTCAGCTAGGTTTTCTGTTAACTTATGTTTGGCATGAAGTTGTTTTGTGAATAACTAATTTTGGCATCAGATCACTTGACTAAATGTAACAGTAGTTAAGAATCAAACTCACTTTCCAGAGTCATCTGTTATAATCACTTACAAAATTGGGCTGAGGTTTATTTTTAGCACAAGACAAGCACAACATTTCCTTTTTATTCAAGCAGCTACCTAATCCTGGGAAAACTCTTAAGTTGTCAAACAAAGTTATTTTGGTTCTTTAGGTGCGACATGGATAAAATCCTGTAAAGTAGAAAAAGAGTCAGCATTTAAAACATATATTGCTAATCTTGCTTAACAATATTTATTTCAAAAGAAAAGTTGGAGTGTAAACTGGATGGTGCAGACAATATTGAGGGGGGGAAGCAAAAAAAAAAAATCTTTCCATTAAATTTCTTTTATATATATATATATAAAGAGAAATAAAACAGCGGTGGGGGTTTCTATACAGGTAAAAACTTATTCCTGAAGCATTGTGTGATGATTTGATTAGAATTTAATCCAGTCATTGCTCACTTAAGAAATCACTTGAATTCATCATATTTTGCTTTATTGCATGCCTGATTTCACTTGCTGGTGATTTAGTTCCTTATGGAGTTGCAGGTTGCGAAGAATATCCATTATTTTTATTTTCTTCATTAAGTACTAACAACTCTTACAGAATTACAAAGAATTTCAGACTGTCATACTGACTGGAGAAATATATTTAAGATATATTCTGTAGAAAATTCTCTTCAAGAATCACCCACTTCTCTGCCAAACAGCTTGCAGCATCAAAAAGCTAAATTGAGCTGAAAATAAGCATGCTTTGGGTTGTGTGGAAAACATTTCAGTTCTTGACTCATGGAGTGGTTGAAAGAATAAAAAAACATGTGTGTTTAGCTGTGTGTGTTTAGCTCGTATGCTCGCATGTTTACTTTAAATGGCCTTTTCCAGGAGTTGAAAAAAGAAGCAAAGAACAACAAAGGCTTACTGGACACTCTGAATGAAGTTGGCAGTGCCTTCCTGGAGCTGGTGCCGTGGAGGGCCAGAGAGGGGCTTGACAAGATGATAACAGAGGACAATGAACGTTACAGATCAGTGAGTGACAGGATCTCTCAGAATGTGGATGAGATTGATGCTGCCATCCTGAGATCCCAGCAGGTACTGAAAACTGTTCTTTGGGCAAGTCTCTGGCCATGTGTACCTGAACAAAAGATGTTCTTTAATAATGTTGCCAAAAGTTTGTTGTGCTTGAGCAGCAAAAGGCCTGTTTGAATGAAATGGGACTCCACTGTTAAGATATGAATGCTGGAACTCAGCTAATCTATACACTTGTAGTTGCCTACCTTTTTCTTGACACAAACATCAGTCTTGTAGGTAGTATCCTGTGTCTCCTTAAGTGGGAATTTGCTTAAGTAAGAACTGAATGGCCCGTGTTCCTTTGTAGATCACATTGTGTTAAGTAACATCCAGATCCCCAGCTAATTTTACTGGATGCAACACTGAAATCACGAGGGTTGCCACACCTTTTAGCATCAGCTGATTGTCTAGCTCCTCTGTACTTTCCACAATTAAAAGCTGGATCATCTCGTTCAAGCTGTAGTGGAGGATTTAAATAACAATTGCTTTTATTCATATCCACCATGCTTTTCTTCTTGGTTATTTTTCTTCTTGGTTCTTTAGTTATTTAATATGTGGAGGTTTCTATATGTGCACAGAGGTATATATGTGGGTACACTTTGAGAACTGGCACTCTAATTTCATCGCTAAATAATACTTAAGCTTGCTCATAAATGCGTTGTAGAAACACAATTTTCCAGTGTTTGCCTACAGTTCAGGCCTAAAAATACTGGTGGACAAATACTGTTTCTGCTTATAGTTCCCGTAAATAGTTGTAACAGCACAAGGAGAAAGCATGTGTGGTATTTTCAAAGTTTGCTGAAAGCCAACTAAAAGAGGCTGGTGGTAACTCGGATCTCCTTGTAACTGAGGTTAAAAATAACTTCATGTTTCTTGTTAAGGGATTTGCTATGAATATTATCGTGTTAACCAAATCTTCAAAAATGAAGGGTGATTTTTTTTTTTTTTAGTGAGTGATAAGGTGAGACAGGAGAGTATATGTTAGCTCTCCTTCAACTTTTCTGAATTCTGTGAGTATGTTGCCATCCCTTAGCACAAGTTCAGCAGATTTGGGTCCAGGCATGAAAGGTCCAGAGCTGCTGCTCCACTAGCTAATCTTGTGAGCACGCGTTGCACCTTAGTCCTCCATAGCCCTAACCCTCCCCTTCAGCCCAACTCACATCACCACAATATACTTCTATACGCTATATCCTATGATAAATATCAAGTGGCTTAACACGCTTCCAGTGAAGGAGAAGCTATTTTCCATTTAGCTCGCAGAAAGACCATGTGAAATAAAAAATGTTTTTGGAGAAGTTAGTGCTCTGTGAGCTTACCCTGTGGCAACTCGTTCAAGTACCTGTACTATTAAAAGGTTTTGGGTGGAGGAAAAAGCCGCTGAGAACATGAGGGTTCAATGGGACTAGTGTGGGTTTTGTGCTACGTGTTAATGGGCCAAGATGAGAAATTTAGTAAGCCGTATGAAGGGGTAAGCATACTTTTTCATGTTGTGACTGGAAGCTGGAAGGCTTAACAGACTAGTGCAGTGTCCTGGTTTTAAACTACCTGGGCGAAATGCTCACAGATTGATAGAATAACCCTAGAGATAAATTTAGCTAGATGTTTTAACCTTCATTTCTCAATACTGAAGATACTGGTTGGTGTCTTACTCTGGTGAAGGAGTGCTACATAGAAACAGAAGGTCATATTCTACTTTGGCTTACTTATTGTTCTTCACTCTAAAGCAGCCATAGAGAGTGCTTTAGAAAGCATTCTCAGAGCAAGTCACAATGTCATCATATTTAGAAGTCAATCATTCCTGGTTAGAAGAAAAAGTACCACAATGAACTATGCTTGGTTAAACTGGGTGGGGATGAAATAGATGATTTTATAGTGACTCAAGTGAAGTTCAGGGCTCATAAATAACTGTCATGCATAATGGTAAGAAATCACTTCAAATTTTGTATGCAGAGAGTACCAATTTTGTGCTTTTTATTCTGTAGTGTTATAGTTGAACGTCACAAATTGGAAATCCTATACCCTGAGCAAATGGACTTTAGAGTCCCTGGTCTTCCTCGATGTTACGTAACCTAGAAATTTCACTGCCATGCCTTGATTTTTGTTACTTCCATCAAATATTTGCTCAATATTATTTTATATATTCATGGGTATTTGGTATCGGGAAGTCACATTGAAGGTAATTTGTACCTCTAACACATTTGAAATTGCTGTCTTCATTTCATTCATTTAGATCATAAATAGATGGGCTTCTGAAGAGCTTGGTTATAAGCTGCAGTTGCTGAAGCCAGGATTAAACCACCACTGGTGCATGTGCTTAGTGCTAATGCTTACAGTACTGATTGTTTTGGAACATACCTTTCTATTAGGAAGTCACAATATTTAGGACAAAACTTACTTTCTGTTACCTCTATGAGAAATGACATATAGTGAAAAAGAATGTTTGTGCTCTCTTTCATGTAACAAATGGATTATAAAGGCCGAAAAAGATTGACTCATAAAGAATGAAATCACAGAACTACTTCTTTTGTTCTTGTGTGACTCATGATTAACCACTAAGACAAGACTGATTTAGTGGCTAAAGTGGACTTCAGCTACGTTACATGGTCTACAGCCACACAGGCACAGACCAGCAGATTGAAAAGACAAGAGGGACAGAGAGAGACTTCTGAGGAAAGTGGGGATATTAACAACACAAGTAGCAGGTTCTAACCTAAAACATCCTGACAGACTTTCACAGTAACGCGGAGCCATATTCTTTGTGTTCAGTTAAATGCAGTGGGGGTCAGAGTTTAAAATAAATAAGTACATATATTAGTTCTTAGTAGTTTCTACAATGACTGTTTTGTACATCCGATCATCCCATGTAATATTTACGTATGGCTTAAGCTCAAAGCTGCCCCCATTGAGTACTGTAACGCATGTGTGCTAAGATACATGCCTATAAACTTGAGCTGAACAGAGAATGTGTGAACTTTTTTTTTTAATTTGGTCTTACTTTTCCAAAGAGTTAGGTCCCCATGTATTTCTTTGCAGGATCTCATGCTCTCCTTTGCAAATTAGTAAGAAACAGATCCTTTAAATCCTCTCATTACTTCAGTGCTTTGAGGTAATTTCTGAAACATTTAAGTGTTGACTAATGCTAGTCAAAAGTTAATCTTTTAGTAGAAGGACTGGCTGTGCCCAAATGCCCCAAAGAATTTTCGCATTTAATCTAGTTTTGGATTTAATCCTGTCCTCGCTGAATTCAGTGAGGTTTTTCCACTGATTTAGTTGAATTGTGATTGTTTTGCCTTTACCGTTTAATACCAAAGCAGCTTTTAAGATTAAAAGGATAACACCAAACAACTATTTCTTAGGGTAATTGCAACACTAGCAGTAGTAATTAACACAGAGATGGAAAAGACACGTGAAAGGAGAATAAAATGAAAATAAACAGTCTAGTTAAAATTCTGACATTATAACCCTTTTTATTTTCTTATGCCTGTTAGAGAGTTGCAGGCTTTGGAAAAAGTATTTGCTTGTGTTACTTTGTCACACTTATGAATTAACCTGCTTGTATTACAATCCCTCAGAATCATTTTGGGCTTTGTATTTCATTTATATAAAAACCTCATATGGAAAGTGAGCCGCTATCTTTCTAACAATTCAAAAGTATCTTTTTTTGATCTTCTTTAAAATTTTTGAAATGGTCATTCTAATTTCATGTCTATAGAACTGCTGAACTAATTCACATCTCCCTCATTTAGTTTGATCAAGCAGCTGATGCTGAGTTTGCCTGGATTGCAGAAACAGAAAAGAAACTGATGTCTCTGGGTGATATTAGGCTTGAGCAAGACCAGACCACGGCTCAGCTACAAGTTCAAAAGGTAAAAGAAATGCATTTCCAACTGTCATGTTAATTATTGGCCGGCACACTCTCCATCTAGAAAATGTACTGGCATGATTTAATTTTCAGTCCATCATAATGCACTTCAAAAATAGTTTTTACTCCATGTAGTCTTTTTTTTTTTTTTTTTTTAACCAATTTGTATTGTGTTTCAAGGCTTTTACCATGGAGATTTTGAGGCACAAAGATACTATAGATGAACTTGTTAAATCGGGGGATAAGATCATGAACACATGCACCGAAGAAGAGAAACAGACCATGAAGGTAAAGTTCCTTAAATTGCAGCTAGAGCTGTAGATATGCAAACAATATATAAGTAGAAGGATTCATATACTGTCTTTTTTGAAATACTAATGAAAAAGCATTAATTACAGCCACTTCTAGTCTGAGCATTGTAGTACTAGAAGAAATGCTGCTGTGTATCACTCTCCTTCTTTCAGGATGTTCAAAGAGCAAACCCTGTGTACTTGCTTCATAGCCTGATACTAATTTGGAGCCCCGTTTATCATTTTCATCCATGGTAAATAGTATTTTAGCCAATGGACGATTGAGTGAATATGTATTAGTCATCTGGGGTGGTGTGTGTGGAATCTGGCTCTTTATCTTCCCCAGTTCTCTTGGGTCAGTGACGCTCTGGGCGTGTGTATTTCTGTGCTGGATTCAATGGCTGTGCACCTCAGCATGAATCTTTACTTTCATTTCTGCTGGTTTCAGTGTAGACCTTACTTGCCAAGGTTTTTCCATCCTGTTGACTAACACAGCCCATGAAAGGCATTCTTATGCCTTTGTCTGTTACACGCACACAGGGAGCCTGATGTTTGGGCTATATATATGTACAGACAGATTTTTCGTGTTGGCATTTAAGAATGGATTAGTTGTGGGGTTGGGTTTTTTTTTTTTTTGCTAAATTACAGTAAGGCTGGATTTTTTGTGTAAATTTAGTCCTTCCAATAACCACCCTCCTTGAACAATACTTCACTAATTATGCTCTGCTGCAGGATCTCTGAATAAATTTGATTTGCTCTTAAGTTAATTTAAAATAGATGAGATGTTCTGTCTATGAAACTGTAGTCATAAGGGAGAGCAGTTTTATGTGAGTCTCTATTAAATACTTGTATTTGTCAAAAATACTGTATATCTGTGTGCTAGGCTATGTTTTGTCCTTTGGATAGCATCTCTATACTTAATTTACATGCAAGACATAACAAATTAAAGGATAGCTTGTTCTGCCAAAAGAGATTCTTTACTTCACATTCAGTGGCTTGCTTATATGTCTAGTTTTTCCAAGGCTAGCATTTATGTGCATTGTCACGTATAATATTTCATTTAAATGATAACTTGGGCAGTCTTCCACAAGAAAAATGTATAGCTAGTTGATACTTTCTTTTATTATCACATGCCCAAATACAGTAGATTTGTGATGTTTAAAACTTGTATTTCTATCATTTTATGAATGGTAATGCATCCCCTCATTAATTAATGTATGCTAACCTGGAAAATAATGTTTTGTGGTTTCTGTTGCAAGTTTGTAAGCTACAAGCACAACAATATAACCTGTTCTCTTGCCAGATTTAAAAAAAAAAAACCACCAAAAAAACAGATTTTCACGTATTGTTCATGATGCTTTGATTGAGAAATGCTGTGGAAAACTTAGTTTCTGCCAAGTATCACTGAAGATAAGCGCCTTCAGTAAGGAAGTGGGGCTAAGATCTGCAGTCAAACCATTTGCAGCTTGACTGGAAGCCCTATGAATAAAGTGTTATTTGTAAATATCAGTATCATTAAATATGTTCTAATTACTTTGAAAGTACTCTGCCAAATTCTGATCTCCTGCAATATTAATTCTGTCCACCTTAAACACTGATACTGTAGAACTTTATCAAAACTAAAATTTGGGTCACTGTGGTTTGATGCTGTAATTATCAAAGGTTGTTTAGAAATAGCTTATATATATATTAAAAAATTGAAATTTTTAGGTAATAGACATGTGGAAAAACACATTGCTATTTTTTGTTAATATTATTTTACAGAAAAAAATGAAAAGCCTCTTGCAGAAATATGATGCAGTCTGTCAAATGAACTCTGAGAGAAACCTCCAGCTGGAACGGGCTCAGTCCCTGGTTAACCAGTTCTGGGAGACTTATGAAGAGCTTTGGCCATGGTTAACTGAAACAGAAATGATCATCTCTCAGCTTCCTGCACCAGCCCTTGAATATGAAACTTTAAAGCAACAACAAGAAGAGCATAGGGTAAGCATTTTGCCAGTTTTGAAAAACAAAGTGTCAAAAGCAAGTAGTATTCTGCCTAGAACTGTGGAGTGCTCTGCTAAATGCTGAAAACCCAGACACATACAGAAAAAAGAATTATTTAAATAATTTAAAATAATAATACAACATAAGTACATCGTGCCTCTGCTGTTTTCCAAACTGTGCATGCAAACAAGATTCTCTGGGGAAGGCAGCAAACACTTTGTAAGCATAAAAGAGGGCTAAAGGGGAAAAAAAAGCCATTGTAGCGAGAGAACTGAGCACAAAAAAAGTTAATTTTTAAGAAGTATATTTAAAAGTACACATTAATGTCAGTATTAGAACAAACCAAACCCATAAACAGAAAGAACAGACCTGGGATCTTGTAGCAAGAAACAAAAGAAAGTAAAACATGACTAAAAAATTTGGCTTTTGTTTTGTTGTTATCATTGGAACTAAACTTAGCTGAGCCAGGAAGATGGACAATTAGAGGGCCAAGAATTGATTGCTTGGGTTCCAGCCAATCCCGTAATTTTTTTTCATGTCAAGTATGTTTGTTAGGTAATAATTAAAAGAAATAATTGTTTACCATAACATCACAAAATAAAGGCAACAGTGTTGTAGGCTGGCCACCATACGGCCTTTCTTACATGAAGGAATAATCAGCTGGAATAAAAATTAGTACATTTCATATGTGGCTATGAGTATCACGTGAAATCAGATGCATCCCACCGAGGTTAAAAGCCTGCATGTTTTGGCACATGCAAAACCCAAAGGCTACTGGGCATTCCTGTCTCTCCCTACTGAGCATAGAGTAAGTAGGTTTTGGGGTTTTTTAGCTACCTCAATTAAGCGACTCAAGTTAGATAGGATGAACCCTGGCTTCAAAGTTTTGTTTACTCTGAGACCAGTTAATGAAGATATGCCACTATTATGTACTGGTAAACACTGGGTTCACTCATTTGTCTTCCATTATGTCCACAATGAACAAACATGCTCTATTACGACTAGCTATATAACATGAGCTTTACAAACAGCCTTGATTAGTCACTGTGAACCAAATCATGCTTGCTTTACTCACAGGATTGTTCCCCATCTACTTTAATCATTCTGCTTGCGTGAGAGGCCCTTCAGATGAGCTTCTATTTTTGCATTTTCCCTGGGCTATGCCATTAGCTGAGATTTGTTTAAGTAGAAGATTAATGTCAGGCAATTTTAACATGTAATCTGATCTGGAATACTTGTTTACTGGAATTGTTTACCCAATAGTAGATCATGGAGAAGATCAAATCATTTATTGTTCTATTAAAAATAAAAAAAAGTTTCTGAATGTGAATTGAAAACCATTTTCGATATTCACTTACGTTTCTGTTCTGATGTATTTACTGATGACTATCTTTATTCCAAGTCATGGAATTCATAGAGTTGATTCTGTGTGAGTAGCATGCAGTCAGTTTGGTTTGAACTGAGCTGTGGGCAGAGCACTAGCATAAGGTTTGGACCCAGAAACGTGCACTCTTGTTGGCCTTGTGTCAAATCATCTATTTGTGCACAAAAATAAACCACACAGAATTATTTTCTAAAAGATTTCAGACTGTTCTTAGTTTCACCTTTTCCTTTTCTCTGCTAATCCACATTATTTTTCTTGTTACAAGGTATACAAAGAGTTATATTCTCAGTAAGAGCTAGAGTCAGGGGGATTTGTGATTTCATTGCTATTTTGTCATCAGAGGGCTGTTGAGCGTCATGGTCACTCTTTTCAGTCTTCTCAACCTCTCCTCTTCTGGGGAGGAGCAAGTAAGCAAGCTAGTATCAGGATTTCTTTTTAAGGGAAGGACCTTAGTTGAAGAGAAGAGGATTTATTTACGCTGAGACTGATAAAGGCCCTTTTCTGTGTCTTCATTAATTTAAACAAACTTTGAGCTGAGTGGAACAGAGCATGTGCCTCTCATGTTCCTGCACAGGGGCTATAGGGTAGAAATGTGCGGAGTTCACAGCACCAAGAGGGACAGTGCCTCACAAAACAGTGGGATTTTCCTGAAAAGGGAGGAATGAGCTGAGAAAATAAATAAAAGTGGAGGGAAGGATCAGGCTACTCCCACAAAAGACCTTTACCTTTTGTCAGATCTATGGGTGCAAGTAAACAAAAACCAAAATCCTTAGGCAAGTTGGAAGACACCTTGTGACCTTTCACTTCCACAAGTTCTACACACAGTTTTGACTTCCTTAGGGGGTGGATGATGAGAGGGAGTAGACATCTGAGATCAAATTTAATTTACTTATTAATTACTTGCTAAACTTTGTGTCAATTAAGAAATGGCGCTGTTGTGAAGACAGAGGGGTCTTGTGGCCAGAGAGAAGACTGCTAAACTAGGTTGATAGTCTCTACTAATCGGTCTTCCTTATCCTTTTGTCCTTTACACTGATTTCTTTGACTCTTCCTTGTGCTACTTCCCTCTTCTTAAAGCAAGGATAATTTGAATTAATATTCTTGCAATGCCAGTACCTCTTTCTGTGATGTTCTTCAATGGAAGGGTTTGAGGCAAGTGACAAATACCAGCATGAAAAGTATATATGCAGTGGTGTTATGCACGTCTGGAATATGGTTGACACTTCTGTCATTATAGGTACGAAATATGGGGAGTGTCTGTTGCCAAGATCATATGAATAGTTAGCATCTTATTTTGCCTGTAATCATATGTCCTACAAGAGTATTGCATGGACCTTTCCAGTGCGTCTTTAATTGTGATGTTTAATGCCTGGATAGCTCTCTGTTGGAATGGGAGCCATCATTGGCAGAGCAATCACTAACTTTATTTGATATTATTTGCGCTTTACATTAGGATGAAGGGTATTTGTTTGTAATTTCTTGCCAGCTGGATGTGTTAGAAGTGTGGACAGCTGTAATGTGGTGGTGCAAGCATAAGAAACTGATAAGTTGTTTCGTTTGTTATAGCAACTGCGTGAGCTGATCGCTGAGCACAAGCCTCATATAGATAAGATGAACAAAACTGGGCCTCAGTTGCTGGAGCTGAGCCCAGGAGAAGGTTTTTCTATCCAAGAGAAATATGTGGCAGCTGACACCCTTTACAGTAAAATTAAGGAAGATGTCAAAAAGCGAGCACTGGCACTGGACGAAGCCATTTCTCAGTGTACCCAGGTATCAATTTAAGTTTAAAGTCTAATCGGATTCGTTCAAATGGAAGGATACACAGACATTGTCATCTTACATGTATATATCAAGACTAAACTTCTGTTTTATCTGTATTTTTCAACCTAATGGCCTGTGAATGTTCATATCACTGCTTATGGCCTTGATTTTTCGATTTCTTGAGGGGTTATAATTTTATATATTAGTCAGTATTAAGACCGCTGCAGTTGAAAAATGTTACTGCGTCTTCATTTTGAAGTAAAAAAAGGAACATTTGGTCTAAAAATGTGGGATTTTATTTTCACTTTATTCTGTTGTCTCTTGCTGGTCTGTTACCAGCTGATGCGTCCTTTGTATATGGATGTCACTGTTGATCAGTTAATTTAAATACAGTCATATCTTGAACTTGGCAGCTTTAGTTACAGTCCGTTACCAATGGAAATAGAGGTTAGTTTGGTAGCATTAATAGCGTTTGGTCTTCATTGCAGACCCACAAGAACTTAACATAACATGTGCTTGAACTGTTACGTAAAAGTATTGCGAACAAAACTACACCTCACAAAATGTCATCATGAGCATAAAATTCAGATCGAGTCTATAAAAGCTGCGCATCTTGGATTCATCAGCCTATGCAGTGAACCTCGATAGAGTATTGTTAGGTATCACGTTTTGGAAACTTTTAAATGTTAATTATCATTAAACCCAAACTGAAATTCTTTTTTACTCAACCCCACATTCAGAAAAGAACTCAGTAAAACTGTACATGAACCCGTACAAAAACCTGAATAAAAATATTTTGTTCTGTACTGCTCCTTTTATAAGAAGCTACCCCTTTTCTCTCTTCACTGGAAATTAAGTGCTATATTCTGCTCAGGTCTAAAATACTAAATAAAGAAATGCATCTTAAAGTTCTTATCAAGTCTACATTCTAAATAATTTTTGTCATAGGTCATTGTACTTCATGTCATATTCCTAGCTCCTGCGAACTGAGTTTAAGAAGCTCAGTAAAAAAAATGACATATTATCCTGCTTTTGAACTTATAGACATTATGTTATACTTCAGTCATTCTAAACACCTTCCTTATTCACACCTCTGAAAGATGCCTGATTATTTAGATTCACTGTTTTTGTTTATGGTAAATGCTCATGGAGCTGCACATTTGAAAATCAAGATATTTACTTAGCATTTGAGTCCCTGCTTTGTATGTGGTAGACATTAACATGTTGTACTGGCTAAGTACAGAAAGCAAGAATAAAAATGCATTCTTTGGTAACACTTAGAGTATAATCAGATGTTGAGAAAATGCTTAAATTATTTATGCAATACTTTAAGGTTCATTTTCTGTATGTTAATGAATATGCAGATGGCAAAGCAAAACATTGTAACACCCAGAATGTAATTTTATATCATCTCTTTTTTTTTTATCAAGATACATAAATATATATTAGTAGGGCTCTGCACTATGATGGTTTATGTCAGTGTTTGTCTAGACAGTCCTGGAAGAATAATTTAACTCTTCAGGTTTTAAATTATATTAAATTGCATTACGTATCAAAGGCACCACATAACCTATGGAGCCAGAATGAGAGGCTGTAATGACTTGCATTTTCTTCCTTTTAAGTTCTAAAACACCTTGTCTCATTCATTGAAGTACGAGTACAAGGAAGCCCACTGAATGTACCAACAATTTTAACATTTAATATAGATATCCTAAAATTAGACCTGAATATTGCCAATTTAATTTCCGTCTTTACCACTTCTGTGAGGTTTTGTTGCCACAATCAGTTTTTCAGAAATCCTGAATGTGGGAAGGCTACTTATCTTCCGTAACACATTTTGCTGGCTTGTACGATATTCGCACTTCTAACAAAAACACTGAGTCCATAATATTAGTCACAGTGTCTGATTTGAAGTGGGTTGTATGGTGGGAAAAAGTAATTACATTTGTATTGCCTGTATTCCTTTGAATAGAAAGGATGTAGCTATTTGTTCACATAAGGTAATCTTGTTTTGCTGCGCTCTTTCTAGCACCTTTCCCAAGCGTAGTCAAGAGTGCTTTTTGTAGATCCTGGAGGGATCGTTAAATGCACCCACAATTTACTAATTTCTGTAATTTGAAAGGGGCACGGTGGTGAGATATTTTTAGGAGTCTCTAGGGATCCAAAAGCATATAGTAAAGGCTATCTTTGGGCCTATACCAAAGGGTGAACCATGTTACATAGCTGTAATTGAGTTTCTGGGCACCTACCTGGGCTCAGTCAAATGTGGATCAACATAACACATGCTGTTGTGTGCTTTTAGTTGCAGAAAGTAACGTTTCTTTACTGCAGTAACAAGCATCACCTGAGCACTAACAAACATCTTTTTGAATGACTGTACATATCGAATCTTAATCAGTGGTTATATGCCAGTATGTTGGTCCTGATATGAAAAAGTATGTATTTACTACTAAGGTAAACGGCTTTCTAAAATGATGAAATCAGAAAGTCATGGCTCTCCAAAATAAGGTACAAACTACTGTATGAATTACACAGGACTAAATGCAAGTAGATTCTGCTGTATGTATGGTATCTTCAGATGGAATGTCTCAGGACTGAAACCAGACTTCATAGTAAAATTCTTAAATCTGAGAGGAAGTACCATTTTGCAAGGTCATTTTTGTAATTTATATATTGAAAGAGGGGAAGAACCATGAAAGGCAGTACTGCAAGTGGCACATACATATGTTGGCTAGAGATGTTAAATATGTTAATTTTAAAGTACCTTTTTCCAAGAGAATTTCAAATGCCATTTTTCAGTAGGTTTGGTTTTTTTTTAATTTCTCTGACACTTCTTTCTGTCCTTTACCACCCTACCAGTTTCATGACAAGATAGATCCAACTCTTGAGAGTCTGAAACGCATAGTTGAACGTCTGAGGCAGCCACCTTCAATCTCAGCAGAGGTTGAGAAGATTAAAGAGCAAATCAGTGAAAATAAGAATGTGTCAGTGGATCTGGAAAAACTTCAGCCGGTGTATGAGACGCTTAAACAGAGAGGGAAGGAAATGATTGCTCGCTCAGAAGGAGCTGATAAGGATATATCTGCTAAAGGTAATAGATTGAGGAAAGTTTAATGTAGTGGAAATGCAGCAAGCTGCAGCATATAAAAATCTTCATTTCTGATGACTGCTAATCTGGGGATTGTGTTCTCCTGGAGAAGCTGGAAAAGATTTATAAAAGCAAAGTATTTGTTTAAAATAATTCATCGTGGATATGACCTTTGTTTTATTTTTTTAAGGTTATGTTGGTTGTTTCCACTTAAGATTATAAGGAGTCCTGTAAAGAAACAATTTTACAGTCTAAATTTTAAAACATACCCATATGTTTCTGCTGTAGAACTGTAGAGAGATTTATGGCCAAGAATTGTTTGCCAAGGTAGTAATCTAGTTCCTCTGTTGTTTAGCTGTTCAAGATAAACTAGACCAAATGGTCCTCATTTGGGAAGACATCCAGACCTTGACTGAGGAGAGGGAGGCCAAATTGTTGGATGTAATGGAACTAGCTGCAAAGTTCTGGTATGATCATGTGGCTCTTGTAGCTACTATTAAAGATACTCAGGAGCTCATTGGAGAACTGGAGGGACCTGGAGTTGACCCATCTGTAGTCAAGCAACAGCAAGAAGATGCTGAGGTCAGTAGAAAGTATTTTGTTGACTTAAAGTATTTTATTTACAGTATGCAGAGAAAAGACAGAATTACTATGAAATACCACGGGAGGATATTTTTTTAGAGACCAAGAGGGATAATTGTGTAGAAATATACTATAATGATATCTCAAGAGTCTGTGGCAAATAACATGTATCAGTTCTTAATTGCAATGAGCATGCAACGTGTGCCTGTCATTATATTTGCATATCTGCTTATAAACATGTACAGAATAAGCACGTCACTGAGACTTTTAAGTTACACATACTTTAGATTCCGTGAGCAATACGTAACATCTAAATGAAAGGTGTATGCGTGTATCATGCTCTATGTATTATGCTCTAAGCCTGTAATTGTTTATGCTGATAGTTAAAGATTTGAAGGTTGAATGATAACCTCTGAAAAAGAAAACACTCTGATTAAAGAAATCTAATTGAAAACTTCCTGTTTATTTTTTTTCATCCCATGCAAAATGACATCATAAGCCATTGTTATAATTTAGAGCGATGTCAGTTGATTTCACTCTGACACTGCAAAGGGATGCTTGTATTTTAAGCATCAGATTGTAAGTCCAAGTGACTTCAAAGAAACCAAAGGCCAAATCCTGCCATGTCCTATCTTGAAAACAAGCTGTACATAGATTATTAAATTTAATGTTAGCAGCATTGAATTTTTTTCTCTTTGTAGGCTGTTAAAGAAGAAATCGATGGACTACAAGAGGAACTAGAAACAGTTCTGAGCCTTGGCTCTGAACTTAGAGCTGCTTGTGGAGAGCCTGACAAACCTATTGTCAACAAGAGTATAGATGAGGTATGGGAAATTCAGATGCTTAAATCTGTTATGCTAGGTGCTCGTTCAGCTGAAATTGGTATACCTTCTCTGCCCCCAACAAATTTTGAAAATAAAAATCTTGTGGCAAATGTAAGATACCCCTGAAGCTTTTATGATAAAGTAAGGTTTGCTTTTCAAGTCAATGGATCTTGTCTCATATTAGTTTAGAATGTACAGACAGTTTTATTTTATTGATTTATGGGTTAAAAGTTTTGTAAAAGAAAGGTTTTTTGTAAAAATAGTCACTGATGAGTGCAATAGATGGCTACTTTTTGCAACAGTAATGCTAGAATAAATTTGAAATGTATCTGGTTCATGCAAAGTGCAACGTTTTAGCTGAGACAATCCTGTTTGGATGACTACAGAGTACTTAAAATTTCTCCAATGTTCAGCAGTGTATGTTTCTTTTAAGCTACCTTTTTTATAATGATGCAATTCCAAATTATTTAATAATACTATTTCTCATATTAACTGTCGTCCGTATGATAATAAAAATATTCAATAATGAGTATTGAATTTTACAGCTTTTGTAATCCAGAACATCAGTGTATTCTGAAGGAAAGTAACTATGCAGTGATAAGGAGAACAACAGTTTTAACATGGAATTAATATGAACTATTCATGCTTAGTTTATTGGTGTTATTGATGAGTGAGTAATTAGTGAATGCACATTATACAGCAGTAAAATTCTTTTGTCCATTGGAGTAAATTGCACCTATTTGCAGCTGAATTCTGCCTGGGATGCCTTAAACAAAACGTGGAAAGAACGGGTAGATAAGCTTGTTGAAGCTATGCAGGCAGCTGTTCAATACCAAGATGGACTGCAGGTAAGATGGTGTGATACACCTAACCCAATCTTGAGTCAATAGGATTTAATGTGGTTGTAGTAAAAAACGTTATGTGATTGGGAAGATGACATGTATCACTGATTATAGCAACTATTTTCTCCAGTAGGCAGATATTTTTTCTCGGGGTTGCTTGGGTTGGAGGTTTTTCTTCCATTAAAGAATAAATCTATTTGCGTTGTTTTTTTTTTTTCATGTAATTGTTCATATATTCCTCTATGTATAGATTCAAAATTAATATCCCCTTGTTAATTGATAAGAGCAGAGGGGTTTTGATACCACACAAATCTATAGTGATCCTGCTCACATTTTCTTCTGGTAGTCAGTACTTCATATGATTGGTGAGTTGAAGTTGTGATGTGTTTACATGATCTGAAAGGAACAGAACGCAGGTCTGTATGCTCACCTGCTGCTATTTTCTTTGAGTGAAGGACAGGGAAAGAATTTCAATTTTCAATAAAATTTTCAATTTTATTCCACCTTTTTTATAAGTCAGATATTTAACTTTGAATATTTTAAGCAAAAAATATTAACGTAATGTTACTGGACCATTACACTAATTCTTAGCATAATTATACTAAGAATATATACATACTGGACCATTATACTAATTCTTAGTATAATTTATCCAATCATAATACTTTAGAAGATGATTCACTTTTAAAATCTATAGGTAAATTTTCCAGCAATTTTTTAAGATATCTTTTCTCTATATGTGCTGTATTTTGTTTCATTTTTTTGCATATTCTTTGCAAGTTTTGGCTGAGTGGCAGGCCTCATGTCTTTTGTCAGTGAATGGCTGGAAGATTGAAACATTTGAAAAGTTTTCATGGTCAGATTTTGCAAAACTATCTTTTTGCTCAGTGGAATTACTGTCTTTCTTGGTTCATTAAATCTTTAAAAACAGAGTTTCACATGACACTGAGGGCAGTTGCTTGTGTGTTCAGTGCAGATCAAGCAGCAGAACACATCTTAATAATAATGCAATATCTTGTTTTCCAGTGCACCCTGGCTATGTATTTTTCTCCAAGTTCTCTTATTTTCATACCGCACAGAGGTTGACTTGTAGGGTCACATTAGGAATATTGCCATTGCTTTAAGTGCTTTGTATTTCCTGTGGCTGCACATTGTACATCCTATAAGCTTGGTACTTTGTAAAAGAACTGTATTTAAATGCTGCCTTCTGCTCATTTCAATAGACAAAAGTATTGTGGGCAGATTGTTAGCTACAGCTGCCTCATCCTGTTGAGCATGTTGGGGGAGGGGGGGTGCGGGGTGGGTAGTTCTTTTCTCAAGGAGTTGTGTAGCAGTGGGCAGCTCTGACAAGCTGTCCTAAGCCTTTCTCCGTAATGAATCACAGATAACAAGCAGGAGGAAAAAGGGCCTAGCAGCGGTATTTTTTCCCCTATGTAACTACCCAGAGTGATACAGGTGTTCTTAATCTTTAACTGGAGTATTCTTGAGGTTGTTCTGCATTATACCAGGAGTAAAAGAAGTACCCACAAAGCCTCAGAACTGAGGAGACTTAATTTGTTTTTTAAAGTTACAACTGCCTTATCCTAAGGAGATTCAGTCAAGCTCAGTTATTGCCCATCACCATCTAATATGTACTGAATGGGTCGTGTTCCATATTCCTTATACAGATAACATTATCCTTCAAAAGAAGTTTTTTTGTGATCATCATTTAAAGTGTGTTATTATTCAGCTACCACCTTCCATCTTTGCTCCAAAGGACTGCAGAACAGAGTTTGTCTTGTATTTATCTTTCAGGGTATTCATAAAAATTGCTGATTTTACGCAAGAAGTGGAGTACTAGTCAGCATGAACAGTACTGGCAGAATGTTACTGCTAATAGAAGTTCAGTCTTGCAGCATGTACATTCTCATAACCATTACGTGGAATACTTTAGTTAATACTTGAATCCCTTGTATTGCAAAAAACCCTAGGTTCCGCTGAAGAAAGCTGTGGGTTTTTTTTCCAAAGAGCACAGCAATATTGTTCTCTGGAGTAAAAAATTCTGGTATTTTACTTACTACAACTTTGAAATATGACACTATTTCTCTGCTCATGCTTCAATTTCATACTGTGATTTTCAGGCAATATTTGACTGGGTGGACATTGCTGGCAGCAAGTTGGCATCTATGTCCCCAGTTGGAACAGATCTGGAGACAGTGAAGCAGCAAACTGAGGAACTTAAGGTACGAACTAGCAATTTATTTCGTTTATATTTTCATCTGTCTGCATTTTTTCTGTGGTGTTTAGTATTTTTCTGTATTTTTCAATTTCTAGTAAAAAAGAATCTGTATGAAAATTTCAGATAACATTTCATTGCGAACTTTTTATTTTAAAATGTGTTTCATTTTAAAATCTATTTCAAATTTTGGTGAAACTACATTTTATTTTGTGACTATGTTCTGATAGCCAAGAAATACTTGTAATAGCATACCTTGTCTTTCAAAGGCTGTAAGGTTGTTATGTACAGGGTTCTTTTGCTATGACTTTTATGTGTTCTGGTTTCTACCGTGAACAGCTTCCTTGAGGCTCTGAAAGAATGCCTCCACAGCTTCGCTTCTGCAATTATAGGCTTTATCTAAATGCTCACACAGATCACAACATTCCCAGTACATTAGTAAGCTGAAAACCAAAATTTCAGGCTAACTTAGACCTTCAGAAACCTGTCTTTGTGGATCTGTGACTTGAGTATGCTCCTGACGTCGGTAGGCTGTTATGCTATATATAAAAAACAGGGATGTATAATGATCAGGTAATGTCCTTGGTTTCATTGCTCACTTGTACTTTTTTTGGCTGTGGGCAGGTTGTTTAATCTGTCTGTTTTATGATGTAACTTCAAATGAACCATAATCTTACGCAGTTTACAAGAACACACATATGCGAGTTGCATTCAGACTGCTGTCCCAGTTGCATGTACAAGAGAGGGTGTTCTACTAAAGAAAATTTGCTTTCAGGTCTTTTGAAAAACAATTCTATTTGAAGTTTAAAGGATGGTATTATCACAACCACAAGAGCTAGAAGTGACTCGAGGTGTGTTCTGCCTTTTGTACAGACCAGGGAGATCATTGGAGAATACTTTCCTGTTAGGCACCTTTATCATTCTATGGTCACAGTTAGCAATATCTGCTAGAATATTAAGACACTGTTGCAAATTTTCAGTTTGCTGTGACTGTCTGGATGATCAGTGTCTTACAAGCATTTTTACCCTGGATGACAACCCCCCAAATGTATGAAAGTTGACAGTGATGCATTAGTATTGTAAATACTGCTGTACTATGCTGTATTCAAGAAGGTCATTACTTGTGATAGGTTTATGTGTATTCTTTTTCTATTTACCATAGCAATTTAAGACAGAAGCTTATCAGCAGCAGATAGAAATGGAAAGACTGAACCATCAGGCAGAACTATTGCTGAAGAAGGTAACGGAGGAGAGTGACAAGCACGCAGTTCAAGACCCTCTCTCAGAGCTCAAACTAATGTGGGACAGCCTAGAAGAAAAAATCATAAATAGACAGGTAAATAAACTTGAAGGTGGGGGCTTTATTCATGACTTAGATTTTTGAGAAAAGCTTTTTATTATGTATAATGTTTGCATCGATTTACACATTTATTCCTTTTGGTTTGGAACTTACAGAACTATATATAATATAATTTGAGTTTTACAATTTATTGAGTTGCTTTTGTGGTTTTTAAACCCTTAGTATTTTTTATCGCTTCCTCTGTCAGCAGTGCCATGTTGAATCATTATTATTTCGTTTTGATTATTTGATGACATCTTAAGTAGCAGCTGAAAACATGTTTATATGTGCAAAAGTAATATTAGCTGCTGAACTGAGCACTTTAAAAAAAAAAAAAAGACACAACTTAATCCTTAACTGTTTCAGTGCTCTTTCCTTAAATTACCAAAGTGAGAGAGAGATTTAAAGATGCAGTGATTTGAAGTGTATTTTTTTTTTTCCTAAATTGAATCATTTCACAACAAAGAAAAGGTTTTAAAGATGATGCAGGAAATTGCATTTATATTGAAATTATGTTTTAAGTGATAAAAAACTACTGTCATATCTCCGATGAGAGAATCTTCCAGCTTAACTCTGCTCTGGTTACATGGGGTCTTCAAAGGTTAGGAATTTAAGCCTGGCATGTAAGGCTTTACAGGGGAATTGCAAACTCAGCTCTTAACTAGAAAGCTGTTGCTTGTGTTGAATAACTGTTACTCCCTGGGTTTTATGATATCATATGCACGGAGTCTGCTCTGGATTATGGTGACTAATGGTAATATAAACCAATTCAATAGCATTGTGAAACCATTTTATTGTTAATTTTATTTTTACTATAGCACAAGCTGGAAGGTGCCTTGTTAGCCTTGGGGCAGTTCCAGCATGCCCTGGATGAGTTACTGACGTGGCTGACGCATACAGAAGACTTGCTGAATGAACAGAAACCTGTGGGTGGAGACCCCAAGGCTATTGAAATTGAACTTGCCAAACATCATGTATGTAATTATAATGAATATTAACTGAAATGTTCCTTTGATGTTTATCTTAGTGATGAGTCTTGTAGTAAAACTTAGCAGTCAATAAATAATTCTCTAGAGATTTTCAAGATGCAGATTATAGCTGAAATGCAGGCTTGGAATAACTAATATTTTTCCTCTTACTCCTCCATATTCTTTCCTTCCTTGTGTATGCCATGCAAGTGACATAGGTTTTTGCCAAACAGAGCAACTCAGCCTAGTCTCCACTTTTATTCACCTTAATTTGACCCAGGGAACTTAAAAGTTATTGAACCTGCTACTCTCCCTGAAGCAGTAAACTCCTTGATTAGTTCTGTTCAAGCCAGGTCTCACAAAATGTATGTGACCATTACACATCTTTCATTCTTGTTTCTTCCTTCTCAGAAAATAGTGATTTGTTGTTTTGAATTCTGCAGAATTTTATCCCAATTGGATCCAACTAACAAGAAGAATGCTTCTCTGAAAATCTCAGCCAACTTTAGGAAGGTGTCCATGCCCCAATCTTCTTCTCCTGTTACATACAATTTAGGGGGGGGTTTAAAATTTTTTTTTTAGTATGACTTTGGAGCCTGTGGAAGAATGCTTCTGTTGTGCACTTTATTTTGAAGAGCACCTCCCAGGAGCAAGAGATCTTCTCTACCTCCTTGTGTGACTCGGTGTGCTGTCCATGATGATGTGTTGTTCCTAGGCCTGAAGATTTCAAACTAACCTCATAAATCCTCTCCTTTCCTTTAAATCTGCCATTTAATTTTTGGCCTGCATATGACGTGAAAAGTATTCAGAGTCCATTTCGGATTTAGAGAGAATTGATTGAAATTGACGGTACACAGATAATTAAGGCATTTTCATTGTTTGTGGTAATGCAGCTCTGCAGCTTCTGAAGTCTTTTGTGTGGTCAGTTGGAACTTGAGCAGAGAAAATTATCTACGTGCCCTGTGCAGCTACTGTTAGAAACAGGCCCTTAAAAAAAAAATAAAATTGCAAATCCAGCTTCCACTCCGTGAACCTTTTATATTCTTATCGAACGGAAGTGTTTTACTCTGAAGAAGCATCCAGACATCGTTTGTGACTTCACCTACCTTCAGTGCTGAAGGAGTTCAGCAAACACATGAATGAATCTGCTTCCTTTTTCTAAAACAGAGTTTATAGGTTAGAAAGTTCACACAGTAGTGCATCCTGTGGTAGCCTGGAAAAACATCCATCTCTGGAATAACTTTGGAAAGAATAGACCTTGTTCTTAGTGAGCCTCCTCAGGAAGGAAGGGAAAAGGTGTATCTGCTTCTGTGAATATCCCTCTCTTTCGCCCTGTTAGGAAAACAACGAATACCTTCCAGTGCTTAGCTTAGAAGAACTAAATCAAATGAGATACACATTTTGTATACAAGGGCTACTTGTGACTTGCTGTTTCATCAAGTGCTCTGTATAGTTTGTTTAAAAGTTCCTTTGTATTTAGCTTTATATTTTTTCCATATGCTAGCATTTTGAGGGAGGTGAGTTTGAACCAGGCACCATGGAAGACAGCAGTTATAAACTTGAATTTCTTAGATGGGGTTTACCATTCCCATCCCAACTATTTTGCATATTCTCTTTTTCTGTTCTTTATTTCTGGTATTTTAAAGAATTATCTTTTTTTTTCTTTTTTAAATATTTCTGAAAATAGCATCCTTTTCCCCAAATGTAGTTTTTGCATTTTAGGGTTTTATGATAACATTGCATTTTAGGGTTGGCGATAACAGGGTTTTGACCAGATGGAGGAGGTCTTTTGGTGTCAGTATTGAATGATTGTAATACAGCTTTTGGCACAGCTGAAGTGCTGCATTATGTCGGGTAGCCTGACATAATGTGAAATGAGTTGTAGACCTGAAATGCATGAAAAGATGTCGTGGCAGTCAGATTGTATGGCACAGCAGGCACATAGTATTCTTATTCCTCTTTCTCCTCTCTTCTTAGACTACTGTTCCACAAGCAGTTGGCACTACTATATACAACACTGTTTTGACACCTTACCCTCAAAAACAAAGAAAAATCCTATTAAAGAAAAGTATGTAGTAAACTAAGGAAAGTGAAGAAATAATTCTTTACTAGCAGTATGAGGAACTTTTGATAATTTCAGAAAGAAATATATGTATTCAGGAGGAATATATTATTTTTTCTAAGATACAAAACCAAAATGTAGCCTTTTGACAGGATGGTCTGTTACTGCTTTTGACTGAAGAGACCTTAATGATTAACTTTAATTGTTAATACCTGTGCTGATGTTAAACTTGCCTTGACAGTGGATTAGAACTAGCTCAGTCACTGTCATTGCCTTCATGCAATAACTTATCAACGTGGCCAGACATATATACTGTGTTATAATTGTAGGTGCTACAAAATGATGTTTTAGCTCATCAGTCTACGGTGGAAGCAGTTAAGAAAGCAGGAAATGACCTGATTGAATCAAGTGCTGTTGAAGAAGCAAGTAATTTACGGAGCAAGTTGAAACTTCTGAATCAGCGCTGGAAAAACGTGTTGGAAAAAACAGAACAAAGGAAACAGCAGCTGGACAGTGCCTTGATCCAGGTGAACAGGAAATGATCAAATAAAGAGATAACTCAGAAAAAGTGTCTTTTTGCATGAAATACATAGATACATGTATTAGAAGTTGGCCAAATCAAAACCATAATGCAGACACTCCTGAATTTGGAGAAAGTTTGAACCCAGCTGTATCTTCCACAGCTGGACACTGTCTTTTATAGTGCTGAATCAAGGCTTCAACTTTTGGCCTACGTATTTTAAAAGGGTGAAATTTCTGTATGGGTATATTATTCAGGGAAAACATTGCTCTCACAGTTGCTCATTTAGGCTGCTTTCAGGATTTCCATGGGTTTTGTTTTTATCGTTAGATTGGATTGAGCTACTTTAAATTTTGGGTTGTTATTTTCCTTTGATTTTTTTCTCTTTCATTTCCTTTGATTATTGGAAATATCTGATTAAATCTGTTGCCAGTATACTTCTGCATCTGAACTAGTATTAGAACAGATAACATTTAAGTAAGCTCTAAAATTATATGGTATAATTTAGGCCCAAGGTTTCCACAGTGAAGTTGAAGACATGCAGCAATGGCTGACAGACACTGAACGTCAGCTGTTGGCTTCAAAACCTGTTGGAGGCATACCAGAA